>CM066031.1:123227579-123952563 GCA_033557465.1 Ichthyophis bannanicus
AAAAATAGAGGGTTGGAATGATAAACCACTAGAAGCGTTGCTGAGGCAAACGATAAGCACAGAAAGTGTATTTAACAAGCTTTGATGAGAAACACAAAACACAATACAAAGATGATGGTAAATACTTTTAAACAGGTGAATGAGTAAAACCAGGGGACCAGTACTCGGGCAAAGGGGATAGAGGATGGGTTAACAGGAATAAACGACCAGGGTGGCCGGAATACTGATCTGGTAAATCTCATCCAAGCCCCAAATTGCCTTCCGGATGTTATCACTGTATGAAACAATAGGTTCACTTCAAGAGATAGTGTCCTGTGAATTACACTTAAAGCGGAAGGAAAAAAATTTACCTCGCAGTCGATCTGAATTTGAAGATTAGGAGGTGTCAGGTCCCCACCAAGAACCCTCCTGATAAATATCGCAAGGTGGGGCAAGAGGCAAAGGAAGAATAGGTAGTATTTTTAGTAGACAACGAGGTGGCTTGGAGCCCGAAGAGTTCTTCTTTAAATTATGGTTGACCAAAAAACGGAAATGAACTTATTAAATCAAAAACTTCACAGTTTCGGGAGTGAATGGAGAGTAGTTTATCCACCAGTTTCAAATAATTTGAAAACCCAACCGATAACTGTCTAAAATTAGACACAGAAGAGATCAGAGAGGACCATTGGCTGTACCTTCCATAGGCACAGGAGTAATCTTTTCTAGAGGAAGGGATATGATTACATCAGTTAACACTTAGAAATTAAGCTAAAAGATGACCAAATTGTTGTGTAGGCATGCGGCTCTCCTATCACCTCTCGCTGAGGAAGAAATATCCAAATAGAAACCCTGTAGTATGGGCAAAATGGAAGGCAACATGGATTCCCTTGGACTGGGGAGTATCCAAAATCGCCACCCACAAGACCACTAAAGACGAATTAAGAAAGTAAAGAGTGCGAGATAGTAGCGGGGCCAAAAACAACTATTCACCTTTATTTAATCCATTCGTGTGTCTTCGTTCGGTCCCCATTTTTCCTTGGAGATGAGGTCCGCAAGGGCCCACGATCTCCAACTCCTGTTAGAAAACAGCTTACTCCCAGGATCCACTATTAGAACCAATGTATTTCCCCTCAATCATTAAAAAACACCTGAACAGCAGGGGGCCGGTGACCTGTCCCCATTTAACCCACTTGCCATCTTGCCATGTAATGAACCAGATGGATTCATACAGGTTCGAACAGGACTTAAGGAAGCTGAAAAACCAAAATAAGTGACGGGTAACGCAGACAGTGGTAACCTGCACCACAAGGGGGAGACTTCCTCACAACAAGTGACTAGAGTAAAATACGCACCAGAGAAAGCCATAAGTGGGATCTCTAACGTGTTATCAGATTTGAGAAAAGCGATGCATATTTGGTTTAATGGACCCCCAAATAAAAAAGAAAAAAAAAATACTACAAACAAAACAACCAGGACCAGTAACTTGGAAACAAGTATTAAGAAAAGTTCTCGGCCATCATCCACCTTAGTGCCATGTGGAACGGGATCACTCAATGCTGGGAATTTTTCATTGATTTGTGAATACGGTCCGTAGGCGGGAATTACGAATATGACAGATGATTGTGACTCTTGCTAAGGAAGCTGCCTTAGGGGAAAACATATCCCCTTATATTCTTACTTTAACCCCAAGAACGTAGTGAGTCACACAGTAAAGTCCCACATTTGACTGCCAAGGATAAAACAAGCTGATGAGTCATTAAAGGGGCAACAGAAACAGACGGTCGGAAAAGTGGGTTTTTATCCTGATGCGAAGTCAAGATGGGTGAACAGTGTATCCTGTGCTGCCCAAAAGCAGAGCCCTGGTCTATCCACGACCCTGCATGCAGCCCATATAATTCCCCCACACCCCAGGGCTCAGTGGCTGTAGGTAGGAAGGTAGGCAATGCCCATTCTCAACTGTGCCCGGAAAGTGGAGACTCCTGCACATCGTAAGAATTACTTCTGGTGTCATGTTATTGTCTGTGAGGGTTTTTGGGTTTGAGGACACCTAAGTGCTGGCATGGTACGTTGAAACATCAGACAGCGGAGGACTTTACCAAAATCAGGTCTTTGTTGCTTCACTGATATGGGAAATACTGGCTAGTGTCCAGTGAATGTTGGCTAGATTGCAGGACCCAGGAAGTCATATCACTCTGCCTGCCTTTTGTTTTTTTCTTCTGCCATCTTGTGAATGATGCATATACGTGTGTAAGTAAATGATTGGTTGGAACCCTCCCCACTGCTTGAACTGCTTTATTTTTTCTTTCTTTTTTACAAACTGCTTACAACTGTCCTCAGCCCTGCGAGTGTAAGCCTGCCCTAACCTGTGCAAACTCTACACTCAGCCGATTTCTCTCTCCTGCTTTTCTGGGGAGGATTCAACATTTCAGATATCAGCAGGATTCACATCTCACTTCTCTCGTCTTTCTTTCCCAGGATGAGGCTTCAGGGCTCTGCTTCTCTTCCTACACTTGCTGGCATGGCTTGGCAGAGAGGGCAGGAAATGTCTCTGCAGTCAAGGTGGGAGGAGAGAGGAAGGGGAGGAGTGATCTAGACTGAAACACAAGAAACCCCTGTGCTCTCAGGATCATCAGTCCTGGCGGGCCATCTTCAGTGTGTGCAACAAAGCCCTGCTGAGACTCCACTTTCTAGTCACAGTTGTTAGTTTTAGGTTATTGCCTACCGCGATATACTGAGTGGTTTAGTGGGAACAGCAAAGTAGTTTAACAGATACACAGAAAACAAATTTTATATTCAAATATGAGATACAAAAATTAAATTAAAATTTAAAAAATTAAATTTAAAAAGATCTATGTAGTGCAGTCCAGCAATAGACACTCCTGTCACCACTCAGAAGCAACAAAAGGCCTGCAAAAAATTTAAGTTTTAAAATTCTTCTCTAAACGACTTAAGAGCAGTATCCTGACATATATAAAAGAGAAACTGAATTCCTCCAATGTAGACGTAAGAAAAAACAAAAAGGAAGGACAAATGTACAGATTGCGTTTCGCGTCTCGCACAGCTATTAGCAGGTACTGTAGCAGCGAAGTGCATGCAATAATAATACCATGAGTCAGTTGCAGGGTCCAAAGCCAATTTAATGTGCACAGGCTCAGACAGGATCGTGTCCAAAAGGGACTGAGCAACGAAGTACAGCAGCAGATTCCTTATAGACACTTCTATTAGTCCCAACACCTCTCACACCTAATCCAATCGGTGACCCTCTCTGGGCCCCATTCCCCATTCCCCCTTCTCAAACTGTTCTAACTCAGATAATGCAAGGACAATTCAAGCATAAAGAACTTGTACACCGTTCATAGAGGGAGGAAGGGGACTTTCAAAAGCAGTTTAAAGCAGATTCTTCAACTCTGGTTCTTTTTAGCACTAATCCCAGGTGGGGGTTTGAAATCCAGGTCTAGTTTGAGGCTATAGCCTACCACATTCACTCCCTTTGATTATCCGCACCCCTCCTAAAAAGGGGTGAGGAAAAAAAATCACATATCATGTCCTTCTCATCAAACTGATGCTTCCTTCTGAGGCAAGGCCCTGATACTTTCCACATAGCTAGTACCCTGGCCGCTGTCCTTTCGTTCAACTGTACTGTCAATGATTGAGGGGACCATACGCAGGCAAAGGGGTAGGAAACATTGAAGGAGCAGACACATAGCTTATCATTAGTAAAACAGCGAAACACAATAGTCTTCAAACCTCCCAGCCCCGAAAACATAGTTCCGAACCACCCATTGAGTTCTAGAGCATGCCCTGTCTGAACTGGTACATGTGCTAGCCTTCGCATATGGTCGAGCTATTTCTTCAATGACCTTGACCTTGATCATCAATCTGCAGACAGCAGTTTTGTCAGATTGAACTTTCCAACATACTCCTCCCTTAGAGGTCAACAAGTAATCAAGGGCCAACCTTTTTGGTACATAGCTGTGCGCATCTGAGTACTTTGTTTTGCTAAGAGGGTTAGTTGCTTTACTTGTTTCATTAGTTATAATTTCTACAACAGCTTGCAAGCGTATAATACGATCAGCATATAAACCTTTGTGCAGTATCTAAGGTTGCCAACTAGCTCCAGATGCGCCCAACAGGATTGATCCAGTCCTGGAGTTACCCCACTGCATGCAGGGACATGTAGTCTTGTTTTTCTTATGGAGTGCAATGGAGAAACTCAGAACTACATGTCCTTGCATGCAATGGGGTAAACCCAGGACGGGATCAAGCCTGTCGGGCGCATCTGGAGCTAGTTGGCAACCCTAGCGGTATCACCAGGTCCCATCATTCGCCAATGTGTCTGGTCCATTATTATGTGATAATTATCTCATTTGCACACTCATAACAATACCACTTATACCATTGACCTATCTTTAGGGCATCCCACTTCTGTCGACCATTGTATACCGGGAACCCTAACTGCTCTCCTTGGGAAATGGGAATAAGAAAGACGGGCAAATTGTTCCCAGGACACATGCCCCTCCCCAGTTGTTAGGGAGTTGGGCATATGCTTGAGTACCACTAATCCAGTACAGCCCAGGAGGGGCCTCCCAGGCATTAGTAGAAGTAAGATTAGTCCATACTTTAGCAAGACTAGAGAAATTGATTAAAGGGTTGGATGGTTCAGTAACATTTATACCTGACCACCAAGATGTTTTCTTAGTGATAGTAGTATTGTAAAATTGTTGGTTTAGACATACTAACTCTCCTACTGGGATGGAGAACTGTGGCCCTGTTTGGACAAGACAGATACGGCCAACGATGATGTTGGTCAATACCCATTCACTAGAGGTAGAGGACTTTCTTGCTTGAAGAAGAGTAGCAATGACTGCCGAAGAATAACCTTTCCTTATCAACCTAGCCCTTTCAATGGCCATACCGTAAGCGAGAATCGATCCACCTGAGGCATGCGCAGCGGACCCTGAAGTAGCAGGTCTACTAAAAGCGGAAGCTTCCATGGCACGCCATCGAGAAGGCGAACCAGATCTGCATACCACGGCCGCCGGGGCCAATCCGGCACCACTAGCAAGACCTTTCCGTGGTGCGCCTCGATGCGTTGGACCACTCTTCCGATCAAAGCCCAGGGCAGAAAGACATACAGCAGACCGGACTCGGGCCACGGTTGAATGAGGGCGTTGATCCCTTCGGACATGCATTCTCTCCGTCTGCTGAAAAATCGACCTGTCTTCGCTGACTGGAAGGTCACCATGAGATCCATGATCGGCGGTCCCCATTGGTGAACTATTTGTGCATAAATCTGCGGATGCAACTCCCACTCTCCGGCGTCCACCCGCACCCTGCTGAGAGAATCTGCCATCACATTTTCTTTTCCCGCGATATGCACCGCCGAGATGGCCAGGAGATGTACTTCCACCCACTCGAAGAGCGCCTCTGCCTCCTCTTCCATGTCTACGCTTCCTGTGCCTCCCTGATGGTTGATGTACGCCACTGTAGCCGAATTGTCCGACAGGACTCTCACCTCCCGTCTGATTACGGATGCCTCGAAGGCCCGCAGCGCTAGCCTCACTGCCCGCAACTCAAGCCAGTTGATCGACCACAAAATCTCCTGGGCTGACCACACCCCCTGCGTGAAATGGCCCTGACAGTGGGCCCTCCAGCCCATCAGACTCGCATCCTTTAATAAAGCTATCCAAACTGGCTGCTCCAAGGGAAGAACCCCCCCTGCAGTGATTCCGGTCGGAGCCACCACTGCAAAGTCCGCCGAACTGGCCTCGGACTGGGTAACCGACGATTCAGCGAATCCAACTGATTTGACCAACGACGTAACAGAGCTCTTTGACGCGGACGCATATGAAACCTGGCCCATGGAATCACCTCCAGGGTTGCCGCCATTGTTCCCAGCAACCGCAGATACCACCACGCAGACGGAGCGGGAATCACTAAGAAGGTTCGCACCAGTTGACGCAAGGCCTGAGCGCAGCAAACCGGAAGGCTCACCAAGCCTCTTGCCGTGTTGAAACAGACCCCTAGATATTCGAGGACTTGAGAAGGAACTAAGTGACTCTTCTTTGCATTTACTACCCAGCCAAGACTCTGCAGCATGTCTACGACTCTGTCTGTGGCCTGAAAGCTCTCCTTCTCGGACTTCGCCCGAATCAACCAGTTGTCGAGATAAGGGTGAACTAGGATACCTTCCTTTTGCAAAGCCGCTGCCACCATGACCATAACCTTGGTGAAGGTGCGTGGAGCTGTAGCTAGCCCGAATGGCAAAGCTTGAAACTGGTAGTGCCCCCAAGGAAGAGCGAACCAAAGAAACCTTTGATGAACCGGCCTGATCGGCCGGTTCCTCTACAACTTGCCATGAATGCCGCAGCCAGAGTCCTCTACGGAACCTCTAGGAGCGACCACATTACTCCAATCCTGAAGCAGCTCCATTGGCTCCCCATACATGGAAGAATATTGTTCAAGACCTTACGTCTCACTTTCAAAGCCGTCAATGGCATTACATCCCCATCAATAACAGACCTCATTCACACCATCCCACCCAACAGAGCTAGAAGACTCATAGCCATAAACACTTTATCAAATCCTAAGGCTTCAACTAAATGCACCATAACAACATCAAACAGGCACTTCAGTTTTTGTGCTCCAAAATGCTGGAACGCCCTACCTCCTGAAATCCGTGCCATCACCGATTTAACACAGTTCAGGAAAGCACTCAAACATCACTTATTCCTCAAGTACTATCCAGTTAGCAATACTCCCACCTAAGAACACAACATTACAAGTATCCCATCCAATTCTCTTGAAAATATCATTGTTTATTGAGCATATGCAAACTGACCATATGTAAATAGTCTGTTAATGTTTTCCCTATGTTATCCAAGCTGATACTCCTGTTCCTTGTAAAACCGAGCAGCCTGTTGTTCTGGTCTTTTGTTTTATGTAAACCGCGCTGAAGCTGAATAGTGCGGTATATAAGACTTTGTAATAAATAATAAATAATAAAATCGGAATATGTAGATAGGCCTCGGTAAGGTCCAGAGAGGTCAAAAACTCCCCTTGTCGCACTGTCACTATGATGGACTTCAGGGTCTCCATGCGGAAATGAGGCACTCGCAGACAGCGATTCACACCCTTGAGATCTTTGGCACCACGAAATAAATGGAGTAACGACCTACCCCGCGCTCAGACTCCGGAACAGGAATAACCGCACCCAAAGCTAGCAGCCGTTCCAACGTTGAGCGAATTGCCAGCTCCTTTTGCTGACCCCTGCTAGGAGAAAGAACGAAGGAGTCCCGTAGTGGAAAGGCAAACTCCAGCGCATAACCTTCTCTGACTATCTCGAGCACCCACTGATCCGAGGTAATCTGGACCCAAGAAGGAAGAAAGTCACGAAGACGCCCTCCGATCACTTGACATTCCCACGGGGTCCGCCTCGCTTCATTGTGGCTTGCGACTAAAGGAAGAGGACGAAGAGGAGGAGGTAACTGCAAAACCTCTGCCTGCTCCTCGGAAGCCACGAAAATTATGGGATTTTGACCCAAAACGGCCGCGTTGAGTATTCCACAGGCGAGAGGATCAAAATCTCCTAAAATCTCTAAATTGACCTCGAGAAACCAGCAGATTTCTACCTAGCTTAAGCTTATCCTCCGGCAGTCTGCCGCCTTTAGACTCACCCTTTACCAACTTATCCATATCATCTCCGAACAACAACCTGCCCTTGAAAGGGAGTTTGCTGAGACGAGATTTTAAAGAGCCATCGGCCGCCCAATTCTGCAACCAGATGGATCTCTGTGCCGCCACCAAGGACGCCATACTGTTAGCCAATGTTCTGATAAGATCATAATGCACATCCGCTAAGTACGCTGAACCAGACTCTAGCCGGGTCACCTCAAGTAAGCCTTGTTGATCCAAGTGGTGGTCCTAGCGCAAATGCTGAGCCCACCTTAAACAAGCTCTAGCCACCCAGGCTCCACAAATAGAAGCCTGTAACGATAAAGAGTTGGTTTCAAAGGCCTGCTTCAATAAACCGTCCACTTTCCTGTCCTGGGTGTCCTTTAAGGCCACACTCCCCTCAACTGGGATTGTCGTCTTCTTGGTTACTGCGAAAACCGCAGCGTCAACCCGAGGCGATTTAAACTTTTCCTTGTCCTTATCCGCTAATGGATAGAGGCAGTTCATTGTCCGGATTCCCTTCAAACCAGACTCAGGCTGATCCCACTCGGTTTGAATCATCTGATCTACCACTTGGTGTACCGGAAGCACCACTTGAGATTCCCGCACCGCCTGAATGATGGGATCCTCCAACACTTCGTCCTCAGCCGGACGCGCTGTAGCGAGATGGAGCATTTGAAGAGTTTCCCTAATCAAGGGCACCAGCTCCTCCTTACGAAACACTCGGATAATCCTAGCCTGATCTTCGGGCTCAGGGATCTCCCCTTCCTCTAGATCATCAAATAAGTCCTCCGGATCCATTTCCACATCTGTTTCCTGCCACTCCGCATCTTCCATATCCAGTTCCGCGGGCCGAAACCTCTTCGCCGGCTTGGATGAAGTCCGCCTGACCCCCTCCGCTTTGGAGGCCGGAAGAGGTGAAGGACTCTGGTAATTTTAAAAAAACGCCTCAATTTGAATGCCTGATGCATAAGCAGCACGAAATCTAGAGAAAAATCTGCCAAGGAAGAAGAAGATTCCGCCCCTTCCCCCGGCAACCCAGACCCCTGTCCCTTGGAAGGGACTGGAGTTGGAGACAGGGGAGAGACCGTAGAAGTATTTCCCTCAGCAGGCAAAATAGGAACTAAGGGGTCTGGGAGAGGCTTGCCTTCCATCTGCTGTTCCATGTCTGCAGAAATAGCAGTGCAGCCTTTGCAAATCCCTGAAACGGACACAGTACCCCTGTGAGAGCCGCAGACCACACACTGCGGTCTCGTCGCTATTAAAATGAAGGTTCTCACCCCCGCCCCCCCTCCCCCCCCGCGGAGAAACAGAGCTGAGAGGAGAGCCTAAAACTCCACAAACAAAGGAAAATAATCCACAAGACTTATCGCCGTTTTTTAAAAAACTGAACAGAAGATTGAGCAAACAAAAAAGAACATGTGCTTCTCTAAAGGCTAAGGACACCTTCTCGCAAAAAGAAAAAACCTCAAGTGCTCCTGCACATCCCGCAAAAAATCAGTTTCCAAAATGGCTGCCGTGACCACGGCACGACGAGAAAAAAGGGCGCCAAACACAAAAAATCAAAAGAAGACCTGACAGCAACGAAACTAAAAGAATGCCCGGTATAATGAAAGCGGGAAAGATGCCACTTACCCCGTTAGGCACAAAATTACTCTCCAGCAACGCCGCTTGAATCCTGAGCGCTACAGAGCTAAAGTTCCGACTGCCTGCGTTGAACTCGTAAACAGAGCCTCCGGCAGGTCTCTGTGCTGCAGCCCATCCTCAGAAGAAGGAGCTTCAAGAGCTGGGATGGCTGCTGCGAGCACCTGATCTCTCCCCCGTACCTTCTAGGGGGAGCGATCTAGAAGTGCTGCCAGTTTTAAAAACTGCCCGCGAAGCAAAGAGGGGGGGGGGAAGGGCAGTTACTGCTCGGGTCCTCAGACGCTTGTCTCTCCTACTTTTTTTTTTAAAGCTATAGGCTGCTAAAATAAGAAATAAAATAAATGGAAACAAGGAAAAGAAAGAAAATCCCCAAAAACCCTTCTAACTAGCGTTGCCAAACAAGCCCGTAAGTGAGCCCAGAACCAGGCTCACATGTCCTCCTGCTGCAAGGAGACTGGACACACGGGGGGGCTGATGGGAGCTCCAGCAGGATACTTCTATGATATTGAAGAATGTGATTGGTCCTTTCTCCTTGCTGCAGGATGAGGTGCACTACCCGGATGTGGAGGACTAAACTGGAGGACCGCTCAGGAACAGGCTGTGGGCAAAAGGGAAAGGGGGGGGATCTCTGAGAAACCATAAGACCGGTAACATAACCATAAAAGGAATAAGGTAAAAAAAGGGGAGGGGGTAAAGGGGACAAGGATTAAGAGAAGTAAATGGAGGTGGAGAGTCACATGGCCCAAATAACAATCACTAACAGGTAGGAAATTAGAAATACTTACACCAATAGAATAATAGGGGAGGAATTTGTAGAAGAAATGAATGTAATAAATATGGAACTGTTCATATGACAAAGTGTGGTCACGGATAAAAAATTGTGGCCACCCATCTTGCAAGACTGAATAATAAATAAATAAATAAAAGAAACTTTGGTTTCACTGAAGTGTCTGTTATTATAATAAAATTATTATTGTTTATTACAGATTGGGCGCTCATTCCGGGATCGTGTCATCACTGGAGGGGGCCGCCACCGCTGAGGATGGGGAGACGCGTCCCGTTGAGTTCAATGGCCTCGTGTTGGTGATGGCAGACTCCACCACTGCACTGACCACAGAATCCGGAGACTGGTGACAGCAATACAGACTCAGTGAATCAGACCAGGTATAGTAAGCACATGTGCGTCAACCAAGCAATTCCGTCCACGGACCAAGGTAAGAAATAAGACTGAAGTATTATCTTGGTGGTTGGGGATCGAGACAGAGTGGTGTGTGTGTGAGACGTGTCTTGGACACAAAGTGAGTGCAGAGTCTTAATCCGCGGTTCTGACACATCCATGAGGAGTGCGGCCGGAGAGAGACAAAGTGACAGACACACTGGTGACAGAAAGTCTCGATGGGAAATAAAGGCTCTAAGAGAAACTCAAGTAAGGATGGGGCTGCTAGTACAGGCCCGGGAACATCCCTCCAGGCAGTTTATTAGGGAGGATGTTGAAGTACATCAGGAAAAGGAAGAAACTCCTTCCGTTTTCCTGAAGAGATTAAAAGATCAGATGAAAATTCTCAGGAATAAGTGCAGACAATGAGGTAGCCATAGGACTAGTAATGGTGCATTTTGTGACCAAGTCCTGGCCAGACAAAAAGAAAAAATCTTGAAAAAATAGAGAGTTGGAATGATAAACCACTAGAAGATTTGCTGAGAGAAGCACAGAAAGTGTATGTGAAAAGAGGATGAGAAACAAAAACAAAAGACAAAGATGATGGTAAATACTGTTAAACAGGTGATGAGTAAAACCAGGGGAGGTATAGGGCAAAGGGGGAGAGGATGGATTAACAGGAGTACAGGGCAAGGGTGGCCAGAATACCGGACTGGTAATTCTCGGTCCAAGCCCCAAGTGCAGGCAGGGTGTTATCACTGTGGGAAAATAGGTCACTTCAAGAGAGAGTGTCCTGAATTAAAGCGAGAAGAAGAAATATTACCACAGATGAATTTTGATGAATATTAGGGGTGTCAGGGGTTTCTTAATCTAAGGTCCCACCAAGAACACTTGAAAAATGTGAAGGTGGGGCCAAAGGAAGAAGTAGTATTTTTAGTAGACACAGGGACTGCCCGAAGTTCTTTAAATTATGTACCAAAATGAATGAAGTTATCAAATCAAAAACTTACAGTTTCGGGAGTGAAGGGAGAGGGGTTTCCAGTTTCAGTATTTGAACCGACACTGCTAAAATTAGACAAAGAAGAGATAGAGGGACATTTGCTGTACATTCCAGAGGCAGGGAGTAATCTTTTAGGAAGGGATATGATTACACAGTTAAACTTAGAAATGAAGGTAAAAGATGACCAAATTGTTGTAGGAATGGCTCTCCTCACTGAGGATGAAGAAAGTCAAATAGACCCTGTAGTATGGGCAAGAGAAGGAAACAGGGGAGGACTGGATATTCCACCCCTAAAGATAGAATTAAGAAAGGTGCTCCTTGTGGTCTTGGGCAAGCCACTTAACCCTCCATAGCCCATGTTCCCTGTAAAAATAGTTATCTCCAAGTTATAATGCCCTGTTCAATGTAATTTCAGTTTGTTCAATGTAAACTGCACTGATGCAGAATAGCGCGATATATAAGAGAATGTAAATAAATAAAATAAATAAATAAATAAAAGAAAAGAAAGAAGGGCGAGATAGTGCGCCAAAAACAATATCCCATTTCCTTGGAAGGCCGCAAGGGCCTCCAACCTGTTATAAAAAGCTTACTCCAGGATGCACTATTAGAACCATGTATGTCCCCATTTAACACTCCCATCTTGCCAGTAAGAAAACCAGGTGGATCATACAGGTTAGTACTGGACTTAAGGAAGCTGAACCAAATAGTACGGGTAAAGCAGACAGTGGTGCCGAACTCCTATACAATACTGAGTAAAATACCCCAAGAGCATAAGTGGTTTAGTGTTATAGATTTGAAGGATGCAGTTTGGACCTATCTGGACAAGTACTGGAACAAGTATTAGAAAAGTTCTCTTCACCATTCGGTGTGACTCTTTTGTAATACGAGGGGGTACCCAAAAAAAACAGGAATTATTTTTTAAAAGCTATTTATTTCAAATTCTTTACAAAACAACCTTATCCCCTTCAAAATACTCTCCATTACAACTGATACATTTGTCCCACCGGTGCTTCCACTGTTCGAAACATTTTTTGTAGTCATCTTTAGAAACGGCTGACAGCTCCTCCCTCTTTTTTTTATTGACTTCTTCAATGTTGTCAAATCGGTGTCCTTTCATGCCCCTTTTCATGCGTGGAAATAAGAAAAAGTCGCACGGAGCCAGGTCAGGCGAGTAAGGTGCGTGGGGCAGCAGAACCATGCCATTTTTAGCCAAAAACTGTCTAACAGAGATGGCTGTGTGTGCAGCTGCGTTGTCGTGGTGGAAGAACCAGTCTCCTGTCTGCCACAAATTGGGTCTTTTTTGACGAACACTGTTGCGCAATCTTCTTAAAACTTCCAAATAAAAGGTTTGATTGACGGCCTGACCTGGAGGAACAAACTCTGAATGAACTACCCCCTTGGCATCAAAAAAGCAAATCAGCATTGTTTTGATGTTTGATTTGACTTGACGACATTTTTTTGGACGGGGTCACGATGACGTCTTCCATTGGCTTGACTGTTGCTTTGTTTCTGGGTCGTAACCATAGCACCATGACTCATCACCTGTAATGACCTTTGACAGAAAATCTGGATCAGTTTCAAGCTGTTGTTTCAAAACACGACATATTTCAACTCGATGTTCCTTTTGATTGTCAGTCAGAACCCAAGGAACAAACTTGGCAGCAACCCTTTTCATTCCCAAATCTTCCGTTAAAATTCGTTGAACCGAGCTCCAAGATAACCCACTAATCTCTGACAGTTGATCAATTGGGGAAAGTATGCAGCCTTGTCTTACACCTTTGCTTATTTTAAACCATTCTGTTTCTCCTTGTTCCGTTCGAACTGTTGCTTCTTGATCAATGTACAGACTGCAAGAGTACGATCAGGTGTTCTGGTATAACCATGTTTCTTAATGTGGCCCACAGTTTCTCATGGTTTACACAGTCAAAAGCTTTGCTATAGTCAATAAAGCACAAATAGATATCCTTTTGGTATTCTTTAGTCTTTTCAAGGATCCATCTCACATCTGCAGTGATGTCTCTCGTTCCTCGCCCTTTCCTGAACCCTACTTGCACTTCAGGTAGTTCTTGATCCAGGTATGGTTGTAGTCTCTTTTGAATAATCTTCAGTAGAATCTTGCTGGCATGTGGGATCAGAGCAACTGTGCAATAATTTCCACAGTCAGTTGGATCACCTTTCTTTAGTATTGGTATAAACACAGATCTTTTCCAGTCAGTTGGCCATGATGCTGTCTTCCATATTTCTTGGTAACAGCTGCATCAGATTGCTGTAATACTTCAATGGGAATGCTATCAATGCCTGGTGCTTTGTTCCTTGATATGGCTTTCAATGCTGCTTCAACTTCTTCTTTCATCACCAATGGCTCCCAATCATAAGGTACAGGTTGAAACGGCTGTTGGTCCACTTGATCTTTATCATATAAAAACTCTGTATATTCCTCCCATCTTTTCTTGATCTTCTCAGCACCATTCAACATAGAACCTTGAGCATCTTGTAACATTCCAATTCGAGACTGGAACTTTTTCTTTAGCTCTCGTAGCTTTAGGAAAGACAATTTTGTTCTTCCTCTAATAGTTTCTGCTTCTATTTCCTTGCATGCGTCATTGTAGTACTTTTCCTTGTCCTGTCTTGCTGCACGTTGGAAATCTCTGTTGAGTTCTGTGTGTCTTTCTTTCTCCTCTGGCTTTAGCTTCTCTGCGTTTCTGGGCAATTTTCAGAGTTTCTTCCGTCATCCATTTTGGCCGTTTTTTCTTTTTCACGTTTTTTAGAGACGTCTCGCTTTCTTCCAACACAACCTTCTTGATGTCATTCCATAACTCTTCTGGAGCTCTATCATTTGTATCTAAAGCAGCAAATCGATTTTGCAAGCATTCTTTAAATTCCAGTGGTATATTCTCAAGGTCATATTTTGCTGCATTCATGAGTGGTTTGCTCTTTTTCAACTTTAGCTTGAGTTTGCATACTATCTCAGAAACCACCAGTGTCCTCTAACACATGACTAATGTTTTCTATTTATATCCAGCAGATCATGAAATCACTCGGGAAACAAAGAGAAAGGGGAACCAAAAAGAACATCAGATAAAAATGGAACAAATCCCAGAACAATCAGGAAATGTCTGGGAAAATACTTCCCAGGGAACTGAGAGGAACAACACAAAGAATTGCCAACAGGCATTGGAGAAGGAGCAGAGAGACTCTGGAACAGACTCACCGGATGGAGTCACTGAGTGTGAAAGAAGTGATAGGGAGCAAACTAACATCCATGAACACCAGAGACACCTGAGAAGACAGACATTCGTCCAAAATAATAACAATGATCAAGTGACTTCTAAAACCAACCATGGCGAAGGGAAAGTAAAGAAAGGCCAGAAAGAATTTACATGCACCATGTATAATGACACCATCAATTTTACTTGTATTAAGTGTAATAAGAGCTTCATATGTCACACAGGTGAGAAACCAATGACATGTTCCGAATGTAATAATAGCTTCATTAAGCTTTCAGCTGTACAAAATTACGAAATGAGGCACACGGGAGACAAACCATTTACATGTACTGAGTGTAGTAAAAGCTTCACTAGGCTTTCAGCTCTAAAAATTCACCAAAGGATTCATACGGGAGACAAACCATTTACATGTACTAAGTATAGTAAAAGCTTCACTAGGCTTTCAGCTCTAAAAATTCACCAAAGGATTCATACGGGAGACAAACCATTTACATGTACTGAGTGTAAGAAAAGCTTCACTCACATTTCAAATCTTAAAATTCACCAATTGACTCACAAGGGAGCCAAGCCATATACGTGTACTGAATGTAATAAAAGCTACACTCGGCTTTCGCATTTAAAAGCTCACCAAATGATCCACACGGGAGACAAACCATTTACATGTACTGAATGTAATAAAAGCTACACTCGACTTTCGCATTTAAAAACTCACCAAATAACGCACACAGGGGACAAACCATTTACATGTACTGAGTGTAATAAAAGCTTCACTCAGCTTTCAACTCTAAAAATTACCAAAGGCTCCATACTGGCGTCAAACCATTTACATGTGCTGACTGTAATAGAAGCTTCACTCACCTTTCAACTCTAAAAAATCACCAAATGATGCATTTGGGAGACAAACCATTTACATGTATCGAATGTAATGGAAGCTTCACTCGGTTTTCAACTCTAAAAAATCACCAAAGGATCCACACGGGAGACAAACCATATACATGTACTAAGTGCAATAAAAGCTTCACTCACCTTTCAAATATAAAAATTCATGAAATGACCCACACTGGAGGCAAACCATTTATATGTACTAAGTGTAATAGACGCTTCACTCGGCTTTCAATTCTAAAAATTCACCAAATGACCCACACGGGATACAAACCATTTACATGTTCTGAGTGTAA
The DNA here is from genome assembly GCA_033557465.1 of Ichthyophis bannanicus. Lineage (NCBI taxonomy): Eukaryota > Metazoa > Chordata > Amphibia > Gymnophiona > Ichthyophiidae > Ichthyophis > Ichthyophis bannanicus. The sequence continues at coordinate 123,243,438 of CM066031.1, forward strand.
TAAAAGTTTCACTCAGCTCTCAGCTCTAAAAATTCACCAAATAGCTCACATGGGAGACAAACCATTTGCATGTATTGAGTGTAATAAAAGCTTCACTTGGCTTTCAACTCTAAAAATTCACCAAAAGATCCACATGGCAGATAAACCATTTACATGTACTGAATGTAATAAAAGCTTCATTTATCTGTCAAGGTTGAAAAGGCATCAAATACTTCACACACTGTGACCCTGTAGTATAACATGTTTGCCAAATTTCAGCAAGATTGCACTACCTAGCATATGCAAGAATTTGGAAAGCATAAATCAGACCATGGAATGGCATGAAGCAAAAACTAAAGAATTGTAAAGCAGGTTAAAAAGATCTCAAACTGGGAAAGCCCTGGCACAGAATGTAGGCCCTTTTTTGGGTCAAACAGTTAACATCACTCCACTAAGACCTGGTAATTTGTAAAACCTAGTTGGTCAAACAGCTAGAGTTAACACCACAGTGCTAATAAAAGGAATACAATTTTTGCTACCAGATGGAGCTCCAAGTCATGTTCCTAAATATTGCAGCCCAAAGGCACAAGATTGCTCCACTCACTCACATATTCAAAACATACTGTATCATTTGGGGAACAGGTCTCAGACTAGATCGGGGAAGGATCATGTGAGATAAAAACCCCTAAACTCCAATCCCCTATATTGCATCAAGGACCTGAATTTTTTCTTTATAAATTGTTTTAATAAATTAATAAATAGAGTTACTATCCATGTGTGATTCAGCTGTTTATATGTTCATGACTCATTTGATCACTTAACTAAATAGCAAAAACCGCTTATCTGTGAAAATAGTTCTGACTCAAACTATTTTCACAGATAAGCAGTTTTTGCTTATTAGTTAAGTGATCAAATGAGTCATGAACATATAAGCAGCTGAATCACACATGGATAGTAACTCTATTTATTTGTTTATTAAAACAATTTATAAAGGGAAAATTCAGGTCCTTGATGCAATATAGGGGATTGGAGTTTAGGGGTTTTTACCTCACATGATCCTTCCCCGATCTAGTCTGAGACCTGTTCCCCAAATGATACAGTATTTTTTGAATATGTGAGTGAGTGGAGCAATTTTGTGCCTTTGGAGTTGATGTTTAAATTGCTCTATTAAACCCGCTTGGTGGTACGTTGTTTACCTAAATATTGCAGGACAATAACTTGTCTGCCTACAATCTATAAACTCTTCACTGCAATAGATGCTGACAGAATATACGAACTTCCTGATCGTCCCTCCAGTCTAGTCCGGAAACCTCTGGGTTGTGCTCTTCCTACAGCAGCTTGGAGACTGAGAAACGTCATCCTTTTCTGATGACACTGGTATATACACTTCGGATCCGCCTCCTCACACCAGTTACCTCAGTCTCCAAGCAGCTGGAGGATTGATGAGCCTGGAGGTCCAGGCTCAATTTGGAGGAACAATTAAGGAATAGAAACTTAGGATCGGTAAGAAGGGAAAAAGAAAGAGAGGACAGTGTGGGACGTATATATACCAAAGGAAACTTTTAAGTTAAGGGGGTGTCTGCCTTTAAGGCTCGACTGAGGCCTTTCCCCCTCCCTCCCCCCACATCTTTTTCTCCCTCTCCTGCTCGCGATCGGCTTGTAACGCAGCAGAAGCCTTTCTCGGGGGGCAGCAGGGCTTCGGTTCCCGATCCCGGTACAAAGGGTGAGGAACCGGAGCGGCAGAGTGTCAGCCGGTGCATTCAGAGGCTTGCCTGATAACGCTGTGGAGCACGCGGTACCGTGTAAGCTGACAGACGCAGACTACACGCTCCCTCGTAGTTCCTGCTAATTCCGGCTCCCAGGACTGTATTGCAGACAGTCCGGTTGAGCTGGAGGAAGACAACAAGTTGTGTGGTAAGATCAGGAGTTGGGGCCGATCGCTGAAAAAGAGTGGAAGGAATCCAGCACAAGCCATATTCGCGGCAGTGGGCCTGGCCGCGTGGCAGCAGGGTGGGAATCGGCTGGGACTGCCTCGGGCCTTCTGAGTGCCTTGCTTCATAGGGGGAGCTTTGTTTTAGCATAAAAGTTATATTTTCTGGTTTGGGGGCGCTTCTCTTCAGTTGCCTTGAAAAAAAAAATTTGGGGGGTTTCAAGAGAGACATTTTATTTCTTGCTTAAAAAAAAAAGGAAACAATTTTTGCTGTCAGGAGAGGCATATTATTTTTTGCTCAGGTGGAATGCCAGCTGGCCCGCAGTGTGTAATCTGCGGAGCTAGATGGGGGACTGTATCTGAAGCAGGGGTCTGCCGGAGCTGCGTCCAAGAGGCGGAAGCCATGGAACAGACCCTGGAAGAGCCTGCTGAGGCACAGGGGGCCCTAATAGCACGGCAAGATTCAGTCCCTCAGGAGTGCCCGGGTCGGGAGCCTGTAGCAGGGCCTTCGTCAGGGCCGGTTCTGATCTGCCATCTTTGCCAGGGGGCCTGGGGGCAATTTTTTCTCCGGAATTTGTGGCCTTTATTCAGCAGGCTTTTAGAGGGCGGGAGGAGGGCCTAGCCGCTGGGCCTAAGGTAGGTGAGCAAAGAGAAAAAAGACTGGGAACCCCCCTCGGTGTAGGAGTCGCAGGCGGTCTGGCAAAGAGAGCCAGGATAGAAAAGGAACAGAAAGACCAGTCAGTGACCTTGGAGGGTCTGCATTCCGATGAGGGAGACCCCGATGAAGATCTGGATGACAAGGTAGAGGAAGGAGAGATCACGGACAAGGAAGGCCAGGCAAGAGTGGTTCGCCTGTTCCGGAGGGACGAGTTGCCGGCTCTCATAGCAGAGACGCTGAAGGTGCTGAATATGCCGGTACCGAGGCCTGTGGAAGATACTACCCTGGAGGATCCCTTGCTACAGGGTTTTGAAAAAATCAGAGAGCGTTTCCTGTGCACAGAGTGCTAAGAGAGATGATCCAGGAGGAGTGGGACATGCCAGAGGCGACTTTGAAAGGATCCAGAGTGATGGGACGGCTTTATCCGCTGGTGGATCAGGATAAAGAGTTGTTTAAGTCTCCTAAGGTTGATGCCGCCATTTTGGCGGTTACTAAGAAAACTACTATTCCAGTAGATGGCAGTGCGGCGCTCAAGGACTCCCAGGACAGGAAACTTAATAGCTTGTTGAAACAGGTGTTTGACCTGAATGCTGTATCTATTCAGGCGGCGATTTGTGGAGCATGGGTGGTGAGAGGCTGTCTCCGATGGTCACAAAGGATTAAGGATGAGCAAGGAGAGAACAGCGGAGGCCCGACACGGTTGAAATCAGGTACAGCTTACTTTGGGGATATACATTATGACCTTATTCGAGCATTGTCGAAGAGTATGGCATCAGTGGTAGCGGCTCGCAGGTACCTTTGGCTGTGCAACTGGGCAGCGGATGGCTCTTCTAAGTCTCGCCTCAGTAAGCTTCCATTCAGGGGTAAACTCTTATTTGGAGAGGATATGGACAAGTCGGTGAAGGATCTAGGGAAGTCCAAAGGCAGTAGACTTCCAGAGGACAAGCAGAAGCAGGGGTATTTGACTCCCACAGGCAAGGGGCAGCAGAGGGAGTTTCGTCGGTTTTGTTTCCCATGGTTCAATCAGGCACATAGGGGGCATTTTGACAATAGAAGCCAGGGATTTCGGTGAGCGGGCAGAGGTTTTGGAGCCCCTTCCTCCTCCATGAATCTGCGAAAGTCGCAATAAAGTCAGGAGGACCCAGGGAGATCTGGTACCCGTAGGAGGTCGGCTACAGGATTTTTACACTGCCTGTGTTCAAATTACATCAGACCGGTGTGTGCTGGAGGTCATTCAGGAAGGTTACGCGTTGGAGTTACAGCGGCTGGTAACAGAGTCCTTCGGTCGCTATGCAAGGCGTCAGCCAAATGCGCAGTGGTGAGGGAGACGATGGAGAGTCTGCTCTCTCTCAACGCAGTAGTTCCGGTACATCCAGATCAGTGCAGTTCAGGTCGATACTCCATTTATTTTGTAGTCCCGAAGAAAGAAGGGTCTTTTCGTCCAATTTTGGATCTCAAAAGAGTAAATCGCTGCCTACGAGTGTCTCATTTTCATATGGAAACGCTGCGGTCGGTGATAGTGGCGGTAAGGAAGGGAAAGTTTCTTACTTCCCTCGACCTATCAGAGGCGTACTTACATATTCCCATCAGACAGGAACATCAGAAGTTTCTCAGATTTGCGGTTCCTCAGGGACATTTTCAGTTTCAGGCCCTGCCGTTCGGTCTCACTACGGCTCTGCAGACGTTTGCCAAGGTGATGGTTGTGGCAGCGGTGTTGCGAAGGGAAGGGGTGCTATTGCACCCTGTGATGAGGAAACTAAGCAGAGCCCAGAGAATAGTGACAAAGGAAGGGAATTTACCCTAATCAAGGGACCTGTTTTGCCAGGTCACAGGAATAAAACTGCATGTTTACCTAAAAGACCGGTTAATCCAGGCTGCAATGGCCTGCAGAGAGCCTCTAGTGGAGATGAGGTGAAGGAGTATAAGCCCAGATTGAGAAACCTTTACGTCACTCCTAATTACTCAGCTACCAGGAGAGAGTTTGACCCCCAACACCTGAGGGTTGGAAACTGGGAACTTTAAAACTAGAACAGAAAATGCAGAGAGAGGCAAGCCTGAGGGAAAGCGTGAAGGCAAGCGTGAAAGGAGGCGTGAAAGCAAGGGTGAGAGCAAGGAGAGAGGAGCTCAGAGAGATTCATGTTCTTGGAGAGATTCCTGGGAGAAGCCCACTTCAAGGGATTGGAGAAATCCAGAAGCTTGGAGAACTTCAGCTAGGAACCCTAAAGCAGCAGCCGGTAAGAGGACCGAAGCAGCTGAAGGGAGAAGGAACACAAATACCTTTTGGAAGAGGTATGGAGCAGATGCCCTGAGGTCCAGGAATATAGGCTGGAGGACAGGTTATAAAAGCTCCAATGCATACTGGCCAGAATATTTGAGAGGACAGCCTAATGCCAGCTTTAACTCAGGTATGAACTTTGAACGTTTGTCTAACCAAGAGCAAGGCAAAGTGTTTAGAAACAGTTCCTGTCCTAATGAAGGTCAGTTAGTAAAGCCCTCTGATCCAGACCCTGATATAGTACTTATGCAAATAGAAGAACCAGATATAATTACAGAAGAAGACGATAATTTCATGGACTGTTCTTTATGCAAGGTTGCTAGCACAGAGAAATCCTGAAAGTGGGATCAAACATAAAACATTCTAGTAACTGGCATACTAGAAATTTGTGTAAATACTTGTGCAGAGAAGGGAAAAGGCTGTTGATTGAAGCTTGTTAGCCAGCTGGTATAAAAGCAGAGCACAGCTCAGGCTATGCACACGTTGAATATAAAAAAACTGCTTTGAATGTGAAAAGAAAAGCTGTTTTGGGAAGAAGCTTTTATTTTTGGTTTCCTCTACACCAGCACTGCTGAGCAGGTTTGTCAGCATTGGCTGAGAGAAAGACTTTCTGTTGTTTAATGGACTTTACTGGCTACTTGCCTAAGCTTTCAGTTGTATTGTTATTTTTGAATATAAATCCTGAAGAAGACATCCTAAGGTGCTACCAAGTGAATCTGTGTGCATTTGGATTGACCTCATAAATAAAATTGTGTCATTGCCTTAACACTCGAACCAACTACCAGAGTCTTCATTTTCCTCAAAGGCAAGCACAGCATGACTGGACTACCATTACCATAATCCTTTGCAAGATAGTCAGTCTGGAACATTACTTAACTGGGGAACTCTCTATATAACAAGCACGCCTCTCCATACATATGTAAGGGGCTATGGGCATGACAGTGGCGTAGTTGGCAGGATTATGTTTGCATCAAGGATACTAGGAATTCAAAAAAGGATTTACAACTGCAGAAACATTCAAGCCAGGAGGTTGAAAGAGGAATTTCTCTGAAGGTCTTGAAGATAAAGAGGCTGATCCAGGAGCAGTTCCAGGGAAAAGATCCTGTATGAGCCAGAATCCTCACTGGTATAAGGTAAAAAGTACCTGGGCATGACCAGTGGTGGATAAGAAGGTGTATATATGGGGGCATTTGGGAAAAAAACCCTGTTTGTCGGGTTAGTCAGAGAATTAGAGGACTAGCTCTGAAATGGCTAGAGCCTGAAGGAAAGAGTATAGAAATGATTTTGAATACTATCATGCTGGAACAATTTATGTCAGCAGTCCCAAAAGATTTACAAACGTTTCTCATCCAGCAAAACTGCCAAAGCCTTGGAGAGGCAACCCTTTTTCTGAACAGTTTATGGAAGCCGCACAGGCTTGTCACAGAACGGGTGGCCCTCTGAAAGTTGGTGCTGAGGTAAGCTGTGCTGTATCAGAAAAGAGGATTGGAAAGGATGTTGGTTCTGAAAGTAATACTGTGCCTACCCAGGTTATGAAATACGCTAAGAAAAAGTGCTTCCATTGTGTAAAGTGGGGACACTTGCATAAGGCATGCCAGTTTTGCACTAATCTAATGGGTGTTAACTTAAAACAGCCTGAAGAAGGTTTCCTTTTGTTGGTTGATGTAGAAGGGATTACCACGAGTGCTCTTTTAGACTCTGGCGCAGACCAGAGTATGCTGTCTAGAAGGCTTTGGAAGAAAATAGAGGCCCAAGAAAAATTTGAGCATAGAAGCCCTGAGAGTAGCATACGCATTAGATGCATTCATGGAGCTGCCTCATTGTATCCCACATACAAGCTGTTAGTTAAGAGCTTGGGGGTGCAGAAGGAGATCCCTTTAGCAGTAGTTCCCAAACTTCCTTTTGATTTAGTCTTAGGAAGAGACTGGCCACAATTTAAACAAGGTTTAGTGGAAGGACTAGGGCAGAAGAATAAGGGGGAGGGAATGATGATTATTATTTGAAAATCCTCAGAAGCCAGTTGAGAAGGTGGTTAAGAAACCTCCAGAAAGGTCACGTGATGTGGTAGCTTGGTGAGGACGTGCTTCGCTGAGCTCCGAGCCCCGTAGCTCCCCACCGGCTATATAGCGCCCCTTTTTTGAGGGGGTGATACCGGCAAATTCCACCTCACCCTGCACCGGAGCTTGCCAAGACTGTTTGGTCGTGATCGGAGGGGATGGCCGCTGCAGCGAGAGGTACAAGGAGGGAGAAGGACCGCGTGCTGGGAGCCCCGAAAATGGCGGAATCGCCACCGCATGTAGCGGCCTCACAGCCTCCAGCAGCAGCACTTTCCGTCGAGGAGATTTCTGCGGCGGTCATGGGGGCCCTTACCGTGCAGTTTGATGCCCTGCGGAGTAGGTTAGACACACTGCAGACCACGGTGGATGCTTTCAATACCCGCATGCAGGAGGCGGAGGGCCGTATCGCGCACACAGAGGGAGATGTGGAGAAGCTCTCAAAAGAACTGCAGCAGGTGCGGGAGACGCTCCGGGCCCAGGATGAGAAGCTGGATGACCTCGAGAATCGCTCGAGGCGCAACAATCTAAGGTACCTGGGCATTCCTGATTCGGTGGGGGACAGAGACCTGCGGCAATACGTGGCGGCCCTATCGGAGTCCTTGCTAGGGGTGTCCGGGGATCCCACCCAGGTGGTGATTGTTGAGCGGGCTCACAGAGTGGGCCCGAAGATCCCGAAAGACCCCCGCCCTAGGATAGTGCTGGCCAAATACCTGAATTTCCAGCAAAAAGAGTCGGTCCTGCGGGAAGCCCGTAAGAGGGGTACTGTGGAACACGAAAATGCCAGGATTAGAATCGCCAAGGACTTTTCCACGGTGGTGAGCAAGCGGCGCCGGGCATATGCTCCGCTGTGTCAAAAACTGATTGGGGCCAACATCAAATTTTCTGTTCAATATCCCGCCCGGCTCCACGTGCTGCAGGAGAACGGGTGCAGGGTCTTTGAATCCGCGGAGGAAGCTGCCACCTACATTGAACAACTTGTGAGCGCCCCCTTCCCCCTCGCGCCAGGGGCCTGTTTGAGAGACTGGCTGGGCGAGTAGCCCTTACTTGTTGCTGGTGGCTGGAGAAGTGGGCTCACAGTGGACTACATCTGAACTGGTCTGGGCCTGTCTGGTGCTACCTGCGGGACGCTCTGCCTAGTACTTCAGAACGGTGTCTGGTTGTTGGGGCGGATAGCCCTGCGGGCACGATATCGCTTAGGCTGGCCTGCTGCTCTGGCTCTTAATTTAAGGCCGTTGATGTAAGTCTTCCTGAGCAGCTTTCGGGCCGGGCCGATCGGACGACAGAGCGCCCGGACAATTAGGGTTATGCCTTTGATAGAAACCAGCACCCCTGAGTCCACCAGGGCGGGGTGGGTTCTTTTTTCCCGGGCCCTATAGGGTTTCTGGTGCGGTCACTGTGGGGAACCTATTGGGATATGGAGGGTGGGCAGATTTGGAAGTATGCCATTCTGAGGTTTCATTTGTGTAACATAAAAACGAAAACCTATCAAAAAAAATAAAAAAACAAAACAAAAAACAAGAATGACCCCTCACTCTCTGGCCTTCCCCCTCGGGGTAGCGTTGGGCTGGTGTTTCTTGGGCTTATATTGCCCGGGTGGACTTGGCGGGTCTGCTGGTTGTGGGTTTTCTGTCTTAATAGACCCTGTTTTGTAACTGGTTTAGTGGGGCTATCTTCTGGAGGTTGGAGTTGTGTTTTGATTAAAGGGGGGCTGCGGGGCTGGGTCACGTTGATAGTGGCCACGATTAGGGGGGGTTTACTGAGCTTAGGGGGTTTTGGTGGGGGGGGGAGGATGGGGAGTCCGGGGGGGTGTGGTGGGAGGGGGGGGTAGGGGAGGGGTGGAAGGGGGGAGGGGGTACTAATGTGTGGTTGTTTGTAGGTTCCAGGGTTGGAGGGAGGGAGGTGGGGGGGGAGTGGGGGCAGGGGAAGGGGCGGATTGGGGGAGGGGAGGGCATGGGGGGACATGGTCACACTTATGGCTGGGATCGTGTGTCTGAGCGTTACCACCCTCGATGGCATTGGGGGGGGCTCCAGGCTGGGAGGGCCCCTTCTCACAATACACTGATTCTTACGTTGGCACAAAACCTTTTTCCTTTCCAGGTGCATTGAAGATCATCTCGTGGAATGTCTGTGGTCTTGGCTGCCCCATTAAACGTTTTAAGGTGTTACAGGCCCTCGCGCGGCAAAAAGCGGATATAGCTCTGCTTCAAGAGACCCACCAGACTACGGTGGAGCATGCTAAACTAGCCAGGCAGTGGGTGGGGCAGGTGTATGGATCCCCAGCACAAGGTAAGAAGGGAGGAGTGGCCATTTTAGTTCATAAGCGGGTGCGCTTTGAGGTTGAGAAAGAAGTGGCCGATTCCTCAGGAAGATTTGTTCTTCTCTATGGGTCCCTCGAGGGACGGTCGCTGGTTATTGGGAACATCTACTCCCCCAATGTTCTAGATAAGAGCTTGTACACTCGTTTGGCTGCCAATATTGAGAGATTGCCGGAAGTGCCTGTGATTTTAGTAGGTGACTTCAATGCGGTTATGGATGTGGCGTTAGATACGTCCGGGGTTGGGGGTTCGCAAGAGCGACGACGGAGTACGCGGGCGCTGTTGGCCCTTCGAGACCGGCTGGGACTAGTCGACCCTTGGAGATTATTGCATGTTTCCGAAAAGGATTTTACTCATCAATCGCGAGCCCATGGGTCGTCTGCGCGCCTGGATTATTTGTTGATCTCAGGAGGGCTATTTGCTGCAGTGCAAGATGCGCAGATCGGACCGGGGGAGATTTCAGACCATGCATTTATTTGGTTAGACTTTCAGTGGGGAGGGGCGCCCCGTCCTCCACGGATTTGGCGCTTCCCCTTAGCGCTTTACACGGATCCCCACTTTCGTTTTTTTTTTGCGGCGCCGTTGGCAGGAGTTTGAACAGGATCATTTAGGCCATCAGGGCGACCCTGAATTGATCTGGGAGACTGCCAAAGTGGTATTGCGTGGCGATATTTTGGGATACCAGGCCCGACGACGGCGGTTGTTGTCGGAACGCATCATTCGCTTAGAACGGGAGGTGACTAAGCTACGCAGGCTATGTGCCGGAAACCCCACCGTCCATCTAAAAAAAACTTTATGGGAGAATCAAACGATCTTAAATGAAGCTCTGCATCAGCGAGCAAAAAAATCTATCCAATACTACCGCTATCACCTGTACAGGCATGGGGATAGGCCCGGAAAGTTGCTAGCTCGATGTTTGCGGGGGCCCCGGAGCTCCCGGTTAATCACTGCGATACGAGATGATCGCGGGGTGCTTCACCGGGAAAGTTCACAGATTGCCGCCGTGTTCCGTGCATTTTTCCAAACGCTTTATGCGGCGGAGCCTGACTTCCTGATACAGATGGGGGATTATCTTGCCGATTTGAAACTTCCTCAATTGACAGTTGCACAGAGAGAACTTCTTGATCAACCGGTTACCCTGCAGGAGGTGCAGACTGTCATAGCTAATGCATGTTGTTACAAGTCCCCCGGCCCGGATGGGCTAGGAGCGGAATTCTACAAGATTTTGAACGACTTGATCTCCCCGACCTTGCGGGAGGTATATAACCGTAGGACTGAGCAGGGCTTCTTTAGATGGGGTAGTAATCAGGCTCACATTACCCTTATTCCTAAACCGGGGAAGGACCCGCTTACGGCAGCCTCTTATCGTCCCATATCACTCCTGAATTTTGATCTCAAAGTGCTGGCTAAGGTACTGGCGGAACGTTTGGCGGGCGTTCTCGGCCATTTAGTCTATGAGTCCCAGGTTGGCTTTGTGAAGTCCCGCTATGCCGTGCGTAATTTAAGGAAAATTGTTGCCTCATTGGAAGGGGTGCACCGAAGGGCTCAGACGTCTTTGCTGATAAGCTTTGATGCTGAAAAAGCTTTTGACAGGGTCAGTTGGGGTTACTTGCATGCTTTGCTTCCAAGATACGGCTTGGGTGATTCCTTTTGTAGGGCGGTGAGGGGTTTGTATGCAGACCCGACGGCGGTGATAGCCTGCAATGGGCTGCTTTCGGAGGCCTTCCCGCTTTGTAGGGGGACACGACAGGGCTGCCCATTTTCCCCATTGCTCTTTGCCTTGTCATTGGACCCCTTGATTCGTAAAATCGAACAGTCCCGCGAAATACGGGGTAGTGATATCGGGCGGCACAGTTTCAAGATCTCCGCTTTTGCGGATGACCTTTTGGTTCATTTATTGGACCCCCAGACGTCGTTACCAGCTTTGCTCGACGAATTTCAGGCCTTTGGAACCTTCGCGGGTTTCCGCATTAATCGGGACAAATCCGAGGCGTTGGATGTTGGTGGCCAGGCGCGGTCGAGTTGGCGGGGCGTCTTTCCCCTTCGGTAGGCCATTGATCACTTTACGTACTTGGGTATCTTACTTACTTCACGACCGGCGCACCTGTATCAGGCTAATTTGAACCGTGTGATGTCTAAGTTACGAACTCAGCTACACACATGGGGGTCGCTTCCATTATCTTTGTCGGGGCGGATCGCTGCCATTAAGATGGTTGTCCTCCCTAGGATCTTATACTGGCTGCAGACCCTTCCGGTGTGGGTCCTGCGTTGCGACCTCACTCGGATGGAGGGGGAGATTAAAAAATTTTTATGGCAGGGGGCAAGAGCGCGTATTGCGTATCAGAGACTGCTGGGGGGCTGGCGTGAGGGAGGTATGGGACTCCCGGATTTGGAGGCTTACGCACTGGCCTGCCAGGCGCGCCACTTGGGGGATTGGTTGGGGGGCACGGAGGTGTTTACCCCACGGGCGTTGGAGGAGGCCTTTGCTGCCCCGCACTCTTTACTGGCCGTTCTCCACCAGGAGAACCGGCTGCTTCCCGCCTATATTACGGACAGTGTGTTCCTGGGCGCCATTCGACGCGTTTGGCGCCGGCTCAATGCGTTTTGGCGGCAGAATTGGGCAGTCTCGGCCTGGCTTCCCTTTCAGGGTAATCTTAACTTTGTCCCGGGAACCGACACTGTGGTTTTGCGCCGATGGGCGGCGCGGGGCATATGCAATGTCGGGCATGTTGTAGACTCTGCAGGTCAATGTAAATCTTTTTCAGTCTTGCAAGAGGAATATGCTTTAGATCCGCATCATATGTTTTTTTACCTACAACTCTCGCATTATGTGTCTTCGTTGCCGGCGGCGGAACTCCAGATAAACCGGTCTGCGCAAATTCTGGAATTTTTTGATTTGGGTGAGGATTCCCCTCCCTCGGTGCGGGTCCTGCGGGCTAGATTGGCTCAGTACCGCTCTTTGCCAGACTATCACTTGGTGGAAGCGGCGTGGGCTAGAGAACTGGCATGTGCAGTTCCCCCCGGTGTCATTCTACGGGGTCTCAGACGGGTGCCCACTCTTGCGGAGGGTGTGCGGTTAAGAGAGATTCAGTTTAAATCCCTGACTCGGGTACACTTCTCTCCGCGGAGGGCCTTCCGTTGTCATTTAGAGACGGATGGCGGCTGCCCGAGGTGCTCCGCCCCTATGGCAACTCTACTCCATATGTGGTGGGGTTGCCGGCTTATCCGGCCGTATTGGGCTAAAATTTCCTCATATATGCAGGGACTTGTGGGGCAGGTGGTGCGTTGGGATGCCCTCTTTGTTACCTTGGACTGCCTGGGACGTACGTGTCCCAAGGGAAGATGGGGACGGCTGCTCCTGCGTAAGGCTTGCCTGGTGGCAAAGGGGCCAGTACTTCGCCGATGGCGGGAAACTTGTCCGCCATCTTTTTGGGAATGGCACAATGCGTTTCATCAGGTGATGTTGGCAGAGTGTCGGAGTGCCCGGGGTAGTCCTCGTCGTTGGTCCACCTTTCAAATGCTGTGGGATCCATACATTCAGCAATTGAGCCCGCGTAGCCGTAATGAGGTGCTACAATGGGCTGCAGCCGAGACCACTACAACTATGAGATATCACCGGGGTGGTACAGTTTGAGGTGGTGTGTTGCAATAATGTGGCTTGGTTGAGGATGGACCATGTCTCTGGGGCGGGGGGTGGGGGGGGGTGTCTTTTTCTGGTTGGGGTAAAACTATAAACCAAATGTAACACCGGTATCTATTTTTGGTTCTCTGTCGTGGGGATAAGAGTCTCTCCTCACGCGGGGGTTACCTGTTTGATATGCTTGTACTTGTTTTTACTGGTGTTCAAAATAAAGTTTTGAAAAAAAAAGAAAAAAAAAAAAAGAAACCTCCAGAAGTCAAGCTTTCTAGTAAGCAGATTTTCACCTTAAAATTTTGTAGGGTCACAGAGAAGGCCCAAGCTCCTAAGCGGGCATCCCCTCAAGCTGCTGGGTTTGACCTGTGTAGCGTGGAAAGTGTGACAATACCTCGACAAGGAAAAGCCCTCATGGACACCGGACTCCAAGTTGAGATACCAGTTGGGTGCTACGGGCGAATAGCCCCACGATCAGGGTTGGCCCTGAAGCATTTCATAGATGTGGGAGCTGGAGTTATCGATCCCGACTATAGGGGAAATGTCAAAGTTCTGCTGTTTAACTTTGGACAAGAAGATTATTCTGTAAGAACAGGTGATCGGATCGCCCAATTAATATGTGAGAGAGTGGGTTTTCTGCCATTGGAGGAAGTCACAGCTTTATCCAGCTCTGAACACGGAACCAAGGGCTTTAGTTCAACTGATAGCATGAAGGTGAAGAACCTAGCTACCACCTGCGAGAGTGGAAGGGAAATGCCTGAAGAAGAAGACTTGGGGCCTCAAGTTTCTGAGTGCAAAGAAAACCCAGAGACACAAATAGGTGAAGACCTGTCACTAGTCCAGCGTGAAGAATTAACGAGATTACTGGCAAAATTTCCAGATGTGTTGACTCCAGTACCTGACACATTTAGTGACACATGAAATTATAACTCCACCTGGGAAGTTAATTAGGCAGAGGCCTTATCGTTTGCCGGAAGCAAAGAAACAGGAGGTAGTGGCACAAGTCCAGGAAATGTTGGATATGGGTGTTATAGAGGAATCGAAGAGCCCCTGGAATAGCCCCATAGTCCTGGTGCCAAAACCCGACGGCTCTTTAAGATTTTGTATCGATTTCCGGCAAGTGAATGCAATATCCGTTTTTGATGCATACCCGATGCCAAGGATTGAAGAGCTTTTAGACCAGTTAGGACAGGCCCAATATTTAACCACTCTTGATATGACGAAAGGCTATTGGCAAATCCCTTTAACAAAGGAGTCTAGGCCAAAGACCGCCTTTAGCACTCCTGTGGGACTTTTTCAATTCAAGAGGATGCCTTTCGGACTGCATGGGGCGGCAGCTACCTGCCAGAGGTTAGTAGACCAGGTACTTCGCCCCCATTAGGAATATGCCTTTGTGTACATGGACGATGTTATTATTCATAGCAATAATTGGTCGGAACATCTGGTGAGAATCAGAGCTGCTCTATCTTCCATGAAGCAAGCTGGGATTACCTTAAATCCGAAGAAATGTGCTTTTCCAAAGAGGGAGGTAAAATACTTAGGTCACCTGGTGGGAAAGGGAAAAATTAAACCCCTGATCAATAAAGTAGACAGTATCAGGAATTTTCCTCCACCCACCACTAAGAAGCATTTAAGAAGTTTCTTGGGACTTATTGGTTATTGCCGAAGATTTATACCATGGTTTGCAGAAGAAAGTGCAATATTCACGAATATGCTAAGAAAAAATTGTCCTAATCAACTACGATGGTCTCCCGAAGCTGAGAAGGCATTTACACTATTGAAAGGGAAATTGTGCACCAGTCCAGTGCTGAGGGGTGTAGACTTCAGAAAACCTTTTCTAGTGCAGACGGACGCGTCAGATGTCGGGTTAGGAGCAGTGTTATCCCAAAGCCATGAGGGGAGTGAACATCCAGGGATGTATCTTAGCAGAAAATTGTCACCGGCCGAACAGAAGTATTCCACAATAGAAAAGGAATGCTTGGCTATAAAGTGGGCAGTCTAAGAGTTACGGTTACTGTTGGTTACTGACCATGCTCCTTTAAAATGGTTACAACAAATGAAGAATCACAACGCAAAGTTGACCTGCTGGTACATGGCCCTATAGGCATTCGATTTTAAAGTGGAACATCGAGCTGGGAAATTACACCAGAACGCTGATGCCCTCTCACGTATTACGGACTGTAGGGAGGATTCTCCACAACTACAGCCAGCCCGTAATAACTTAAGCAGGGGGGTATGTGATGAGGAAGCTAAGCAGAGCCCAGAGAATAGTGACAAAGGAAGGGAATTTACCCTAATCAAAGGACCTGTTTTGCCTTAACACTCGAGCCAACTACCAGAGTCTTCATTTTCCTCAAAGGCAAGCACTGCATGACTGGACTACCATTACCATAATCCTTTGCAAGATAGTCAGTCTGGAACATTGCTTAACTCGAGAATTCTCTATATAACAAGCACGCCCCTCCATACATATGTAAGGGGCTATGGGCATGACAACCCTTATTTAGATGATTGGTTAATCAGAGCAAAGTCAAGAACGGAAAGCGAAGCGGCCACAGCCTGAGTAGTAGGGTTTCTACAGAGTCTGGGTTGGGTGGTGTGATGCAGCGGACCCTCTTGCAGAAGGAAAAAAAGTTTTAAATTTAGAAAAAAACAGGTTTCAGATGCAATATCCTGAAGGGCCACATAGAGGGAGCAGGAGAGCCAGCATAGATTCAGAAGAACCACGCCTCTATGGGCAGGACTTAGGCCCAGTCAGTTCCGATTTAAGGAGAGGCAGTCCTGAATCAAGCAGAACAGTCAAGGAAGGAAGGAACAGTCAAGGAAGGAGCAGTCAAGGAAGGGGCAGTAAAGGAAGGACAAGCCCAGAGAGCAGTCAAGGAGAGAGATGTTCCAACATCCAGCCTGAGAGAGAGTCCTATCCAGGGAGAAGGGCTAAGACACAGCCTGAGAGAAAGACATGCGAGGAATGACGTGGAGGAAAGGCCTCCAGTGAAAAGATATCCAGGAGAAAGATATCCAGCTGGAAAAGATATCCAAGGAGAGAAAGGTACTGAGAGGGATATCTATAGAAGTAACCGGAGAGAAAAGTGGAGAACTCAGAGGCCTGGTGAACAGGGAGAAGCTGCAAGGGCGCGGCCACCAGACAACAGCCACAGGAGTGGAAGCAAAGGCCGATGTCAACAGCTGCAGCCTTGCCTCAGAGGGGTTTCTCCACATACTAAGGAAAGAGAGACACTATGGGAATACTTGGGCCAGCAAGAGTTGGAGGATAACCAGACTAGGCCTCAAGCCTTCCCTGAAAAAGACAGAAGAAACCTCAAAGGTAAAGCAGCCATTTCTTGTGATTGTTTGCTTAGGCCTAGCACAGAAGAAAGGCAGAGGAAGGAAGTTTATCTGTATAACAATGATACTTATAAGCAGAGATTAACAGATAATTTCCCTAAGAAGAAAACTGCCAGTATTAAATGTTGTGACAAGAGAGCTTTTAAAACTATAGCGGATGAACAGCCATTGTTCTATCCTGTAGCCAGAAACCGATGCCCTAAGCTAACAAACAAACACTGGAAAACTGTATGGCACGCTTTTAAAAAGCCAGAACTCAGCCCTACCGAAGCTTCAGACTCAGAGCTATCTGATATGGAATGGATGCCAGTGGAATCTGGGGGTGAGGAGGCTGAGGAACCAATGGAATGTACATATTGTACAGCAGTGAAGCTATAGTCTGTTTGGAGTTCAATGAATGCATAAAGTGAATGCAGGATTCATCTTACTTTAAGTTACTGTGAAGTTAACAGTTGTTACTTTGACCGTTTTTGTATGCGTTGAACCTGATGTAAGGACTGATACAATCCTGTTGCTTTCCAAAGCCGTATGTTTTGAACCATTTTTGCGTAAAGGAGAAATAAAGCCTTTTTCTTTTTCCCTCCACTTTGGTGTGAAGTTACTCTTTTGGGAAGTTGGTAACGAGGTCGGCACAAAGGACCGCTACCTTTGACCCTCGCACCTGGCCAACCCCAATACCCTTAGTCTTGTGCGCTCCCCAGCTCTTCGGTGGAAACACTACGCCGCCACCAGAGGGGGCTGCGGGGGACAGTGGTCAATGTGGCAAAGAGCAAGTTGGAGCCATCGCAGCAACTAGAATACTTCGGAGCGCAGTTCAATACGAGCGCAGGAACAGTGTGTCTGCCGGCACAAAGAGCGCAGGGGTTATGCAGGCTGCTCAGGCAGTTTCTGAGCAGAGCAGCGCCCACAGTGTGGCATTATCTGCAGTTGCTCGGGACCATGGCGGCGACTCTGGAGATGGTTCCGTGGGCCAGAGCACATATGAGGCCGTTGCAGAGGGCATTGCTCAGGCGTTGGTCTCATCAGGTCGATTCTATGTCATGGCAGTTGCCATGTCTACCAGAGACACGGGCAGCTCTTTAGTGGTGGTTAACAGCAGGAAGCCTAGAACAGGGGATGCCTCTGGAAGCGCCGTGTTGGGTTCCACTGACGACGGATGCCAGTCTCGCAGGCTGGGGAGCTCATTTCCAAGGAAGGTTCGCTCAGGGTCAGTGGACGGAGCAGGAGAGGGCCTGGTCAATCAACAGGTTGGAGTTGAGAGCGGTGACGCTAGCATTGCAGAAGTTTCAACCCTATCTTCGCGGCTCGGCCGTTCGCGTGTTTTCCGACAACGCGACGGCGGTGGCTTATATCAATCGCCAAGGAGGGACCAGCAGTGTTCCGATGGAAGCCGAAGCCGAGCGCTTGTTTGATTGGGCCGAGGTGCATCTGCTGGTGTTGTCGGCAGCTCATGTGGCTGGGGTGGACAATGTAGAGGCCGACTTCTTGAGTCGAGTGAAGGTGGACCCGAGGGAGTGGGTCCTACATCAGGAGGTGTTCGAGATGCTGGTGAGAGGTTGGGGAACACCGGTAATGGACCTTTCACTCGGCAAAGGCAAGTCGTTTCTTCAGCAGAAGAAGAAAAAGGATGTTGGAAGGACTGGTGCTCTCATTCAGGGGTGGCCAGAACGACAGCTCCTGTACGTATTTCCGCCTTGGGTACTAATAGAAAGGGTACTGCAATGCATAGAGCAGCACAAAGGACAAGTGATTCTGATAGCGCCGGATTGGCCAAGGCGGCCATGGTACGCGGATCTGAGGAGACTCTTGGCGGCGAAGCCTTGGCAGCTCCCAGTCCGGGCGGACCTCTTGTCTCAAGGTCCTCTAGTCATGCCGCAGGTGGCTCGGTTCTCGCTTATGGCTTGGCTATTGAGAGGGCTAGGTTGAGAAAGAAGGGCTACTTAGTTTCAGTGATTGATACTTTGTTGAGAGCAAGGAAGAGATCTACTTCTCTAGCTTATATTCGCATCTGGCGAGTCTTTAAGGCATGGTGTGTAGATAGACAGGTGGAAGCATTAAGAGCATCGATTCTGGAGGTACTGGCCTTCTTGCAGGATGGGCTAGATAAGAGATTGGCAGGAGCTTCCTTGCGGGTGCAAGTGGCACAATGTCCTGTTATAGAGGTAAGATAGCAGGGCAAAGTCTAGGTGGCCATCCGGATGTCAAAAGATTTTTAAGAGCAGTTTCGCTGTTTCGGCAACCACGTAGACAGGTGGTACCAAAGTGGAACCTCCCTTTCGTGTTAGAGGACTTGCGGAGTGCTCTGTTTGAGCCTCTGGCAGAAGCATTTTTAAAGGATCTTACTCTGAAGGTAGTGTTCCTGGTAGCTATTTGTTCAGCTAGGAGAATCTCTGAGTTACAAGTTTTATCGTGTTGGCAGCCATTCTTAACTTTTTATGGTTCAAAGGTGGTGTTGAAACCCATGCTGTCTTTTTTCCCTAAGGTAGTGTCAGAGTTTCACGTAAATCAGGTAGTGACATTGCCAGTTTTCTCTGAGAAAGTCAAGAGTACGGTTGACAAACGAATACATCTCCTGGATGTTCGCAGAGCATTGAAGAAGTATATCCGGAGGACGGAGAATTTCCGCAAGTCTGATAGGCTGTTCATCTTGTTTGGAGGACCAAAAAAGGGGGAGTCAGCGTCAAAAGCTTCCATTGCCAGGTGAATTAAGGAGGCCATCGCGTCCGCTTATGTGTTGAAGGGTAAAGTGGTTCCGGAAGGTCTAAGAGCACATTCCACCAGGGCGCAGGTGGCCTCTTGGGCTGAGTGCCAGTTCGTGCCAGTGTGTGGATATTTGTAAGGCAGCTACCTGGTCTTCTTTAAATTCCTTTGTGCAGCACTACCGCTTGGATGTGCAGGCAGAAAGGGATGCCATTTTTGGATCAGCAGTGCTTCAGGCTAGTCTGGCAGGTCCCTCCCGTTGATTGGTTTTACTGCTCTGGTACATACCCAGAGGTTTCCAGACTAGACTGGAGGGACGATCAGGAAGGTGAAATTAGACTTACCTGCTAATTGTAATTCCTGGAGGAGCTCCAGTCTAGTCCGGTATCCCTCCCTGATATCTGTGAGCTAGTGCCTGAAGCACATCAGTGATAACCAGTAAGCATAACTGGCTAATCTACTGAAGAGGGCTTTAAACTAGATTCATTGGGGATGGGTGAAGAAAGCCCCCAGGTAAGTGAAAGCCCCCAGGTAGGTGATACATTAAATACCTTTATGGAAATGGGTAACAGGGGTAACATATGGAAAGCAGCGTGTATTAATGCCCGTAGCATGGGAAATAAGATCCCTGAAGTTGAAGCTTTGGTGGGAGTGGCTGACTTGGATTTAGTGGCAGTTACAGAAACATGGTTCACAGAAAACCATGACTGGGATGTAACTATACCTGGCTATACTTTATTCAGAAAGGACAGGGTAGGAAGAAGGGGAGGAGGAGTGGCACTATATGTAAAAACTACTATTAAAGCTTTGGAATTACAGAGCTTAAAAGGGAGAGAGGAGGCATTGTGGGTTAAACTAGAAAGAGGGAAAGAGAAATCTATTTGCATTGGTGTGATATACAGACCTCCCTCACAAGAGGAAGAGATGGACAGAGAGTTAATTGAAGACATACGCAGCATTGCTAGGAAAGGGGAAGTGCTACTGATAGGAGATTTCAATATGCCAGATGTTGATTGGCACATTCCTGCTGCAGTATCATCTAGAAGTAAGGAGATCCTGGATTCTCTACAGGGAGAACTATTCAGGCAATTGGTAACAGACCCCACACGTGAAGGGGCCATACTGGACTTGGTGCTTACCAATGGTGAAAGTGTTTCTGATGTTGTAGTGGGAGATCATTTTGCATCCAGTGATCACCAGATGGTGTGGTTCAGTATTAGGACTAGGGCTGTTAGAATCCATTCCAAGGTGAGGATCTTAGACTTTAGGAAGACTAACTTTGCGAAGATGGGCCAATACCTCAGGGAGTCGTTAGTGGGATGGGAACAACTAGGGGATGTAGAAAAACAGTGGGCAAAACTGAAAGGGGATATTTTAAGGGCAACCAACCTTTTTGTTAAAATGGTAAATAAAGGCAAAAGGAAAAGGAGACCGCTATGGTTTTCGAAGGAAGTAGCTGAAAAAGTGAAGAAAAAGAGGGAGGCCTTCATGAAATACAAGAGATCACAGAGAGAGGAAGACAAGCATCTGTATTTGGAAAAACTTAGAGAAGCTAGCAAAATAGTCAAGAAGGCAAAGATTCAAAAGGAGGAGGAAATAGCCAATGCAATAAAATATATTAGTGAGAAGAGGAAGGGCAAAAGTGGTATTGTCAGACTCAAGGGTGCAGGGGGGGAATATGTAGAAGCTGATAAGGATAAAGCGGAATTGCTTAACAAATATTTTTGTTCTATGTTCACAGATGAAGAACCAGGAGCAGGACCTCAGAAAACACCCACAAATAAGAACAGAAACGAGGGACATCTTGAACAATTTTCAGAAGACTGTGTTCGTGAGAAACTAGCTTAACTTAAAGTAGACAAAGCAATGAGACCGGATGGGATACACTCTAGAATACTGAGGGAACTTGGGGACGTTCTAGCAACTCCACTGACTGACCTTTTCAATGCCTCGTTGGAGTCGGGAGTGGTTCCAAAGGACTGGAGAGAAGCTCATGTGGTGCCTTTACACAAAAGCGGAAGTAAGGATGTGGTTGAAAACTACAGGCCGTTTAGGTGGTGAGTAAATTATTGGAAATGCTGCTGAAAGAGAAAATAGTGAGGTTTCTGGAATCCAGCGGATTACAGGATCCGAGGCAGCATGGATTCACCAGAGGCAGTTCTTGTCAGACAAATCTGATTGATTTCTTTGACTGGGTGATCAGGGAGTGGGACCGAGGGAGAGCTCTAGATGTGGTGTATTTAGATTTCAGTAAATCCTTTGACACTGTTCCTCACAGGCGACTTATAAACAAACTGAGCACCCCAAGGATGGACTCTAAAGTTACTGCTTGGGTTAGAAATTGGTTGGGTGGGAGGTGACAAAGAGTACAAGTAAATGGAGCTCACTCTGAGGAGAAGGATGCTACCAGTGGTGTGCCCCAGGGATCTGTCCTTGGTCCGATTCTTTTTAACATCTTTGTTAGTGATATAGCTGAAGGGCTGTTGGGTAAGGTTTGCCTCATTGCAGATGATACCAAAATCTGCAATAGAGTAGACACCCAGGAAGGTGTAGATAACATGAGGAGGGATCTAGCTAAGCTTGAAGAATGGTCTAGAATTTGGCAGCTGGGATTTAATGTTAAAAAATGTAAGGTCATGCATTTGGGCTGCAGCAATCCAAGGGAGCAATACAGTATAGGAGGTGAAGTACTTTTGTCCACTAAAGAAGGGCGGGACCTAGGCGTGGTTGTGTCTGATGATCTTAAAGTAGCTAAACAGGTAGAAAAGGCGACGGCAAAAGCTAGAAGGATGCTTGGGTGCATACGGAGAGGAATGGCTAGCAGAAAAAAGGAGGTGATAATGCCTCTGTATAAGTCTTTGGTGCGACCTCATTTGGAGTATGGTGTGCAATTCTGGAGACCGCACCTTCAAAGGATGTGAACAGGATGGAGTCGGTGCAGAGGGTGGCTACTAAAATGATTAGTGGGCTTCATTATAAAGCATATGAGGACAGACTTAAGGATCTTAATATGTACACCTTAGAGGAAAGGCGGGATAGAGGTGATATAATTGAGATGTTTAAATACCTCCGTGGCATAAATGTTCAGGGAGAGAGCCTCTTTCAATTGAAAGCAAGTTCTGCTACGAGGGGACATGGGATGAGGGTGAAGGGAGATAGATTCAGGAGTGATATGTGGAAATATTTCTTTACAGAAAGAGTAGTGGATCCATGGAATAGTCTCCCAGTGGAGGTGGTAGAGATGAGGACAGTAACTGAATTCAAAAAAGCATGGGACCAACACAGGGGATCTCTAAAGGTAAAAAGTGGACTGTTGTAGTTGTTGTTATGGAAGGACAGACTAGAGAAGCCATGTGGTCTTTTTCTGTCATCATCTTTCTATGTTTCTATACAAAGGTTTCTAGTCATGGGGGGGACATATATGTGGAAGTGTAGCAAGGTGTACATATCTATATGGGTAAGTATATATAGCTATGTATCTATCTTGGGTCACGCCTCTATTGCGGAGGAGGTCAGGCCTGGGTTTCGGGTAAAGGTAGTATGGAAAGGGGAGTAGTTTCTCTTTCTTTAAAAAAAAAATAGCTTTTTGGGTTAAGAGTATGTATTTTATTGAGTTAGTAGTTTGTAGATACTTAATTGTTGCTCCGGTGAGTCTACTTTATCAATAGGTTACTGATGTGAGGAGGCGGATCCGGAATGTATATACCAGTGTCATCAGAAAAGGATGACGTTTCTCAGTCTCCAAGATGCTGTAGGAGGAGCACAACCCAGTGGTTTCCAGACTAGACTGGAGTTCCTCCAGGAACTAAAATTAGCAGGTAAGTCTAATTTCACCATACTGATTCCAATAACATCATGACAATAGAGCAAAGGGATAATAAGAAAGGAGATTATGGAACCAAAGACCAGTTAATGCTAAATAAAACCATCATGGCCAGTGCCAGGAAGAACAGAAACCTCAGCATAGCATGGATCGACTGTAAGAAAGCTTTTGATAACATCCTACACTCTTGGATAATGCTGCCTTGAAATATACAACATAAACCCCATATTGACTGAGTACATCACGTTTACCCTGAAAATGTGGCAAATAAGACTCCATCTGAAGTATGAAGATGGACAGGTCATTATTCCTAACTTCAAGATCCAGTGAAAAATATTTCAGGAAGACTTGTATGGGCATAATCCACTGACACACTCATTAATGCTTTGGGATATGGATTTATTGTTAGTCCTAAAGATTTAATGCAGCTTCAGTGATCAACAACTAGCGGAACAACTTTTGTAGTGAAAAGCTTCTCAGATGACATCAAGATGACTTTTGGCCTTGACAAATGTCTGTTAAGGCAACCTTCCTTAGAGGAAAATTGAGCAAAATGGAAAACATCTCCCTGATTGATGATTGTGACATTGTGGAACTTAAACAGGAAGATAGAGGAAGAAGCAACAATTTAGCAAAATTTATTGAGAGAAACCATCAGCAAAGAATATTACAGGAGATTAAAACTGTTCTTGAAAGGAGAGTTTGGATCTACACCTACTGTCTGTTGGGCCTGGAGTTCCACACTGCTGAATTGTTAGGCAGATGGAAGCAGGAGTACCACTTTGCTGCTGCCCAGACCATCCCCTCAGCGTGTGAGGTCATCAGGGGCTCTTTAAAGCATGGCCTCCTTCCGCAGGATGCGGCCGCGAGCACATCCGAAGGGGAGTGTCCTGCCCCTTTGGAGCCCCTTCAAAACACGGAGGAGCACAGTGAAGTACTGGATCACATTATGGGCAAACAAAAAAAGAGAGTGCCTGCTGTGAGGAGTAATAATCCTGATAAATCATCTAAACCACTTGATCCAATAAACATATATTTGCTGGTGCCTGTAAAAGGTCCGGAAGATCATTATTTGCCTTTAATGGTTAGCTTGGACTCCTCTGTAAACTCTTCCATGCCTTTGGGGGATAATATCCCTACCCCTCGGGATGACAGTGTATCTATGGTCATGGCGATCTCCTCTCCTGGGCTGGAAGGGACCCTGCTGGCTCTGGAGGGTTCTCCTGTAATTCCTTCTCTCCTGGGTCTCAGTGGGACTTGAGTAAGGTTGTTCCCTTGCTCGCATTGTGTAAGTTCCGGTGACTGGGGGTTCCTCAGGGCGTTTCAGGTTTGTCAGCTCCTACAGAGCAAGGAACTAAAGTTATGCTAAAAGATATCTCACAGGTTGTGTCTCACTTGGAAGCTTCTTTATCCAAAACCATAGAAACCTTTGCAAAGTTAGCTTGTCAAGAAACTCAATTAGAGCAACAGGACTCTTGAATTCAAAAATTGTAAAGTCAGGGCACTATGGCGCAAGGGGCTGTTGCTTCTTTTGTTAAAGATCATTTGTCTCTCTGCCACCAAGTTGAATTATTAGAAAATGCTTCTAGGGCTAAGAATCTCCAGTGTCTAAATTTCTGTTACTAGGTACCTATCCCCGCTTATCTTGTTTCAAAAGTATCTCAGGGAAGTTTTAGCCTACTAAGATTCTGATACTTTGTCTGTGAATAGTATTTATTACTTACCTAGAAGAGTTAAAATACCTGTTTATAGTGGTGAGGGACAAGAGGTTGCGACATCTGTGAATAGCCTCAACTTAGAGTTTTTGGAATCCTCAAGGAATGAAATTCCCACTCAAGCAACACTTTTGGTTTCCTTCAACTTAGAAGTTGTTAAAAATGAGATATTGAAGCTGTATTTCTCCAGGAAAAATAAATTATTTTGTGGCCAAAAGATTAGTATGTTCCCTGATGTATCTAGGCCTCTCCAGTTGAGATGCAAAGCCTTTTTGGCTTTGAAGTCTCGGGTTCTGGAATTAGGTGGTACATTTTTTCTTAAGTTCCCATGTAAGTGCCTAGTGACACTGGGGGGGAAACAGCCATGTCTTTTTTGATATTTCTCAACTTGAAACTGTTAAATTCATTTTCTACCAGTTAGGAATAATGCTTTGTTTTGCCAACCCAATCCAACAAATTAGGGATTATTTTTTTTCTTTCTTCTTGGGGCTTGCAGTTTTGAATTGTTTTCGTATATTTTTGCTTGCAGTTTCTGACTCCCCTAAACGTGGGCTTATTGAGTTACTTTTTCTGGTTTGATCTATTAATGTATTAGGGCCTCATTTTCATTGTATTTTGTTTCATTTTGTAATAAGTGAAATGTTTAATAAAAACAAGTAAATCTTGTTATTGAAAAGTGCTTTAACATCATGAAATAAAATACAAGCCCGTAAGTAGCGAACAGTTCCCATACTATCATATAGCTTTGCAATTGAAGACTGTCCTTTTAACACTAGAAGCCCCAAAGTGCGTCAATTGATGCAAATGCTTCTTCGAAGTTGTATACCAGCGCCACTGCTAGAACCATGTCAGTCATGTTCCATGATTTTGTTAGCAAGGTCAAGATGTTCAAATATGTGCATCGAAAATTAATGACAGATGCACTACCTAGCGGAAAAGTGAATTTATACCTAGAAGGCCCAAAGTACGTCAATTGAGGCACTCAATTGTCTTGGATGCGTCAATTGATGTACTTTGGGGCTTCTAGGTATAAATTCATGTTCCCACTAGGTGGCGCATCTCAATCACTGTTTACAGTTTTACTCCGACATTACAAACAATAAACACATGATGACGTCATGTGATGACATCACATACTGCACATATTTAACAAATAAGTAACATCACATTAATTCACATCTGCATTTCATGCTAAACGCAGTCGTCGTGATAATGCATCAATTGACGCATCTTGGGGTTTCTAGTTATAATTCCTTTTGGGGCTTCTAGTGTTAAAGATATTTAAATATTGGATATACAAACAGAAAAACATCTCCATTCTCACAAGGTAATTTCTAGGAACTAGTATATACTAAGGTCCTGATTCGGAGTCGCAGGTTGCGGGATGTGCAGCACCACAAGCTGTCTTGGCCCGATTCCCCCTCCGGCTCTCCCAGCACGTCCAGAGCAGCAGGATGGGGAGAGCTGACATTGGGCAGAGCAGGGGCAGACCAGCCTGGCTGTCCTCTCATCTCACATCCACTAATGCTGTTCATGTATAATCAGGCTTTGGTGAGGGTAACAGTATCAAGTCCATTATCCTTTCCCTTCTCAACGAGCTCCACTTCACTCATGAACGTGGTGATCTTTCTCTTGCTGTTTCCCTTGATCTTTATTCCGCTTTTGTCGATCACTGCGCACTTCTTTCACGTCTCTCTGATCTTGGAATCTCTGGCACACCTCTGAAATGGTTTTGATCCTTCCTCACTGCTTGTTCATTTTCCATCTTTTCAGCAACTTTGGCCTCCCCCTTCTGTTCCCCCTCCTTTTCAATGTCTTCTGACCCCACTTTCCCTCTTGATTGAACAGTCTGGCATTTCTGTGTATTATTACGCAGGCCACATTATTCTCCTTCACCACATTGATTCCTCTGTTCCTGAGTTTTGCCAGCTGAATTCCTGTCTGGCCACTATTCACACCTGGTTGACCTCTAACTATCTTCATCTGAACCTCTCTAAAACAACGGCCACTTGGATCACCTTCAGGCCCCCCTCTCTCTCTCTCTAGTTCCTGTCTTCTCATCTACTCCTTTACCATTGGTCTCCTCTTTCTGGTATCTTGGGGTTATCCTGGACTCTTCTCTCTCCTTCGCTGAACGTATCTCATCCCTCCATCAGTGCCACGCAGTCTGCCCTTTCCTCACTTCTTCCTCCTTGACTACACTCCTCCTTTCTCTCATCCTCACTCAGATTGACTATTGTAACATCGTCTTGGCCGGTCTTCTGCAATATCAGCTTCACAGACTCCAACTGCTCCAGAACACAGCTGCCTGTATCCTCAAGCACTCCTCTTGCTTCGATCACTTTTCTCCACTCTTCATTCACCTCCACTGGTTACCTATTCATGTTCGAATTCAGTACAGAATCCTCACATTTGTTCACCGGGTTATTCACACCCCCACTCCCCAATATTTAGCTGACCTCCTGCATTCCCATAATCCACCCTGCCTTCTGCGATCAGTTCACACTCACTGCTTGGCTCGGGCTCACCTCAAACACACACGGTGTGCTGGCGTCTTCTTTTTGAGTCCTGCATTTTGGAACTCTCTTCCTCACATTTTTCGTTCTGAGCTTTCTTTCACCAGGTTTAAGGCTGCCCTGAAAACCCATCCTCTTTCACTTAGCCTTTGACTTATCTACCCCCCCCCCCCCCCCACCATGATTGCTCTGTTATGCTCAGCTTCACTCTGGATATCTTCCATAGTCTATCTATCTATCTATCTATCTATCTATCTTCTATCACTTCTGTAAATAACTACTGGTAATTAACTATGTTATGTCCCATGTTTTATAACCTGTACATAGTTTCAAAACTATGTTATATGTAACTCAACATGTATATAGTTAAAATATTGTTCCATGTAAAGTATACAGAAATATACTAATTTTTGTTCAATGTAAACCGCCCCTGATCTCTGGAAGGGGCGGTATAGAAGAAACTGTTAAATAAATAAATAAAAAATATAGTCCTCCCTTCTCCTTATCTTCTGTCCTCTCCTATTCCTTCTCTCTACTGTCCTGTCAGATAATTGGCATTCAGAGGGGAAGTGCTGATTATTCCACCTCAAAGGTGGAATAGTAGCACTGACCCATTGATCAGACCCAGGGGTCTTCCCCGGGGCCAGGACCGGGTGCAGGGGGGTCACTGCTGCCCGATCTAGTCCCCGGCTGGCCAGCCATGGGTCAGGCTGTGGGGAAAAGGGGGGGGGGGTCTAAGTTGCGGGAGTTGGAGGTGCCTACGGGGACGCCGTCCCCACAGGCAGGCAGGGGCACACCAGACAGTCCTCTGACCAGATTCTGTGTACCGCAGGAAAGTTTTATTCCTGCAGTCCAGAAGTGGATCCTAACAGGCCCTTCCTGCACGGGGATGTCCAGACAGCCTGGACATGCACCTTTCGGAACCGGGCTCTAAGGCTACACAGTCCTTGAGCCGAAGGAGGAATGGGGCTTGTAGAAATTGAGGATCGCCTGGTAACATGCCTGCCTGGTGCGAAGGTAGCGGACCTCACGCGCCACCTAGATAAGGTCTTAGATAGTGCTGGGGAGGAGTCTGCTGTCTTGGTACATGTCGGTACCAATGACATAGGAAAATGTGGTAGGGAGGTTCTGGAGGCTAAATTTAGGCTTTTAGGTAGGAAGTTGAAATCCAGAACTTCCAGGGTAGCATTCTTCGAAATGCTTCCTGTTCCACGTGCAGGACCCAAAAGGCAGGCAGAGCTCCGGAGTCTCAAAGCGTGGATGAGACAATGGTGCAGAGATGAGGGGTTTGGATTTGTTAGGAACTGGGGAACATTCTGGGGAAAGGAGGGGCTCTTCCGAAGGGATGGGCTTCACCTTAACTGGGATGGAACCAGGCTGCTGGCATTAACCTTTAAAAAGGAGATAGAGGAAAGCTGACAGTTGCCCAAGAGCAGATGGTTCGGAAGAATGTATCCTTGAAGGATACTACCAAAAGCAGAGAGGTTCCAAAAAAGAGTAAAGTAACCCAAATGCCCTCGAGTATGGAGCAGACAGAGCTTAAAGATCCCAAATTACCCATGTCTACCAATAGCCAAATTGATATGAATAAAATACAGTCTCTAAAATGTTTGTATGCAAATGCTAGAAGTCTAAAAAATAAGATGGGAGAGTTAGAATGTATAGCACTAAATGAGAGGTTAGATATGATTGGAATATCAGAGACATGGTGGAAGGAGGACAACCAGTGGGACACTGTGATACCTGGGTACAAATTATATCGTAATGATAGAGCTGATCAAATTGGTGGAGGGGTTGTGCTCTATGTTAGAGAGGGCATTGAGTCAGAAAGGATTAAAGTTTTGCAGGAAACAAAGTTTGCTGTAGAATCTCTATGGATTGAAATTCCATGTAAAAAAGGGGAAGACGATGGCAGTGTGGGTGTACTATTGACCGCCTGGCCAGAATGAACAAATGGATGATGAAATGCTCAATGAAATAAAGGAAGCTAACAAAAGTTACAGAGCAGTAATAATAATGGGTGATTTCAACTACCCCGGTATCAACTGGGTCAGTGTCAAGGCAGGACATGCTAGGGAGATAAAGTTCCTAGATGAAATAAATGACTGTTTCTTGGAGCAGCTAGTTCATGAACTGACCAGAGGGGAAGCCACATTAGACCTAGTCCTTAGTGGAACACCAGATCTAGTGCAAGAGATAAGGGTGTTGGGGCCACGTGACAATAGTGATCATAGCATGATTTAATTAGTGGAGGAGGGATAGTAAGGAAATCCACAGTACTACCCTTTAACTTTCGAAAGGGAGACTATGATAAAATGAGGAAAATAGTTAAGAAAAACTAAAAGGAGCAGTTGCAAAGGATAAAGACTTACATCAAGCTTGGGTGTTGTTGAAAAATACTGACTTGGAAGCCCAGACCAGCTGTATTCCATGCTTTAAGAAAATTGGAAGGAAGTCCAAAATACTGCCAGCATGGTTTAAAGCAGGCAAAGGGAGAATTTGAGCAGAAGCTTGCTGCGGAAGCAAAAATGCGAAATAAAAATTTTTTTCAAGTACATTCGTAGCAAAAAACCTGTGAGAGAGTCAGTTGGTCCATTAGATGATAGAGGAGTTAAAGGGGCACTAAGAGGCGACAAGGCGATAGCGGAGAGACTGAATGAATTCTTTGCGTCGGTCTTTACTGAGGAAGATGTAGGGATGTTACCCATAACTGAAGTGGTATTTAAAGGTGCGGAATAATTGAAGGAAATATCGATACATCGGGAAGATGTATTACAACTATTAGATAAACTGAAAAGTAGCAAATCACCTGGGCCGGATGGTATACATCCAAGGGTGTTGAAAGAAGTGAAATATGAGATTGCAGACCTGCTATTAGTAATCTGTGAACTATCATTAAAATCATCTCTAATACCTGAAGATTAGAGGATCGCCAATGTAACACCAATTTTTAAAAAGGGTTCCAGGGGTGATCCAGGAAACTACAGACCAGTGAGCCTCATGTCAGTACCAGGAAAAATGGTAGAAACCATCAGAAAGAATAATATTATTCAGCATGTAGATAGTCATGGCCTAATGGGAGACAGCCAACATGGCTTTAGACAAGGAAGATCTTGTCTTCCTAATCTGTTATATTTTTTTGAAAGTGTGAATAAACAGGTGGACAAAGGTGAGTCGGTTGATATAGTGTATCTGGACTTTCAGAAAGCCTTTGACAAGGTCCCTCATCAGAGACTTTTGGCAAAACTAAAGAGTCATGGGATAGAAGGCAATGTACTACTGTGGATCAGGAACTGGTTAAAAGATAGAAAGCAGAGGTTGGGGCTAAATGGCCAATTTTCCCAATGGAGAAAGGTGAATAGTGGTGTACCCCAGTGATCTGTGCTGGGTCCGCTGCTTTTTGACATATTCATAAATGACGTGGAAAGTGGAATAACGAGTGAGGTTATCAAATTTGCAGATGACACAAAACTATTTAAAGTTGTTAAAACCCAAGAGGATTGTGGAAAATTGCAAGAGGATCTTGATAAATTGGAAGACTGGGCATCAAAATGGCAGATGAAATTTAATGTGGACAAGTGCAAAGTTATGCACCTAGGGAAGAACAACCCAAACTATGGTTACACAATGCAAGGTTCTACATTAGGAACCACCACCCAGGAAAAAGATTTAGGCGTCATTGTGAATAACATGTTAAAACCCTCGGCCCAGTGTGCAGGGGCAGCAAAGAGAGCAAATAGAATGCTAGGTATCATAAGGAAAGGAATGGAAAATAAAACCAAAGATATTATAATGCCTCTATACCGTTCCATGGTGAGACCGCACCTTGAAAATTGTGTGCAATTCTGGTCGCCGTATCTTAAAAAGGATATAGCGTTATTAGAAAAGGTTCAGAGAAGGACCACCAAAATGGTAAAAGGGATGGAAGGATACTCCTATGAAGAAAGGCTAAAAAGGTTAGGGCTCTTTAACTTGGAAAAGAGACGGCTGAGGGGAGATATGGTAGAAGTCTATAAATTAATGAACGGAGTGGAACAGGTAAACGTAGATCGATTGTTTACGTTATCAGAATATAGAAAGACTAGGGGACATGCAATGAAGCTACAGGGTAAACTATTTAAGACTAATAAAAGAAAATAATTTTTCACTCAACGTGTGATCAAACTCTGGAATTTGTTATCGGAGGATGTAGTAACGGCTGTTAGTGTAGCTGGGTTTAAAAAAGGTTTGGACAATTTCCTGGAGGAAAGGTCCATAAACCATTATTAAGAAGGGACCCAGGATATCAATGCTTGACCCAGTAGAAGCATTGCGGAACTTGTATCTTTCGGGGAAACTGCTAGGTACATATGACCTAGATTGGCCACTGTTGGAAACAGGATACTGGGCTTGATGGACCTTGGTTTGACCCAGTATGGCATATCTTATGTTCTTATGATTATACTTAATAGAACTAACATTGTAGGCCTCCAGCATCAACAGATCCCAACATGAAAAAAATGTTGAGATATGAAATTAAACATCCATAATCCACCTCGAGAATCAAACCTGGACAATCATTTTGATGAGTAGAAGGAATGGATGAAAATCAATTAATAAATATGCAGAAGGAAGCAACAGAATTTGCAAAACAAGAGAAAAATCTCTCCCAAGAATTAGATTAGCAATACAAAGCATTACCTTGGGATACACAGGTTATTAAGGGGGGAGGGTGAATTGATACTAGCAACGTAGGACAGTGGATTTCTGATAAGATAACACCTTGCTAACATTGAAAGGTGGTATATAAGAAATGTTAAATTAATAAATAAGATGGTTCATAGCGAGCATAGAAAAAAACAGGGAAAACTGACATAAGCAATTTCTGTTTGGAATTGCTGGAAACAGTTACTCATCTTGTTGCTTTATCCACTGGAAGCTTTGCAAACATTATAACTAGTATTAGTAATAAATAATTGAGAGAGCTAATTACAATTAGGGAGAAAGCTGCAATTGAAAAGGAAATAATGCACTGTTACTATGCTACAAACCTTTCATTTAAATTGAAAGGGTGAACTAAGAAAACACAATAGAAACTGAAAGAAAGGGGGTTATCATCAAAAGGAAAACTGCAAAAAGCAACAGACTCGCATGTTTGAGATCTCTAATTGGAAAAATGAAAGAAAAGAAATATGTAAGTGCCAAAACCTGTATATAAATATGTGAATAGCTTCAGTGAGTGTTCATGTGCTCCATAAAAGTAGAACGGAGTAAGTTGTACATAGTATATAGTTGTATAAGTTGTACATAGTATATAGTTACCCCCATTTAACCCAAGTTGTAAAACCTGTTATATGTAATGTACACCGCATGCTCCGCTGCTTTGTGCAATTGATTGTTAAATGTAAACCGCGCTGATTTTAAAGAGCACGGTATAGAAATATGATAAATAAACAAAATAAATAAATAAATACACCTTAAAACAGATGAGGGTTGATATGGAAAGAGAAATGCTGAGAAAATGGAGACCACACCTGCTGTCTGAATTAACTCCAAGAAAGAGTTTCTCTGATAAAGACCATAATACTTTGTGCTGGTTAGATGTGCATTTTCCTTAAAAGAAAAATTGAAACTATTTCTGTGTCAGAATCCTAATCTAAAAAAGTTTTCTGTAAATTGATTAATTAAAAGTTTTCCGTAAATTGAAGTTCTTTGTAAACCGCCTTGATTTTAAGATAAGGTGGTATAGAAAAATTGTTAAATAAAATAAATAAATAAAAGAACCTGGCAAGGATGGTGTATATAAATACATGATATAGAAGAAGGTGAACCAATTCAGCACAAATTACTGAGAGAAAAGGTCAGCAAATAATATTGATAAAGAAAATTGTTTATACAGCACAGAATAAGAGACAAGTCATTAATCAGCTTGCAGGCCCCAGGCTCCCCTACCACATGTAGGGCAGTGGTTCTCAACCCAGTCCTCAGGACACACCTGGGCCAGTCATGGTTTCAGGATTCTCACAATGAATGAGATAGATTTGCATGTAGTGCCTTCATTGTATCCAAATCTATCTCATACATGCTCATTGTGGGAATCCTGAAAACCCGACTGGCCTAGGTGTGCCCCAAGGACTTGGTTTAGAACCATTGATGTAGGGAAGCATGGGGCCTGCAAGCTGACTAGCCTCATAAAGATTTTGAAAATGTGGATGTACAAACAAGAAAACTCCTCCCTGCCCTTAAGGTGATGTATAAGAACCAGTGAAATTCCAGTACTACATTCAACAAGCAATAGGAAGTGCCCAACACATCCTCTTGTTAAGTTTTTTTATAAGTGCCTATATTAGTTAAGCTGATTTTTAGTTACTGATGAGTTGAGAAAGTGTTTTCCATCCCTTTGGATGGAATCTGAAAAAGGAGGCTTGCTGTGATCTCCAGAATTCATATGCAAAACCCCCTCTGGATCATTTTATGATGCAGCCTACAGTGAATCTCCATGTAACCTATAGGAGAGTGAAAGGTGCTGATGTCATAAGGGGGACATTATGACAGCAGAATCCTGGCATGATAAAGTGTCTCTCACCACAGAGATTCATTTGTTTGTTTCCAAACACTGAGAAGTTTGAAGAGAGCACAGATAAACAATGTAAATCAGGGGGTTCTCAAATTTACCTCCCAACCAGTTGGGTTTTCAAGATATCCACAATGAATATGCATGAGAGAGATTTGAATGTACTGCCTCCATTGTATGCAAATCTCTCTCATACATATTCATAGTGGATATACGGAAAACCCAACTGGCTGGGGAGGCCCCAGGACAGCTTTGGGAACCCTGTCCTAAAGAGTAAGAGGACTGGAAGCTCATCTGATATCACCAGTGCACAAACAGGAGCTGGAAGCGATGCCTGGTCAGGTTGATTGCCTGAATCAAAGGCAGCTGCATTGTGTCAGAGCCAGTAGAGCCTCCCAGAACCACCCAGTACATGAACTGGAGCAGCCTGGCCATATGTTGCCCACAGAACTGTAGCAACACCCCCCCCCCCCCCGAACATTTGGCAACAGCTGCATAGAGTCTTGGCTTCATTTCTCTTCCAGCGGGACTCATCATTGGCTGAACATGTAGTCAGTGGGTTCCTTTCATCTCTGTGTCCCTGTACCATGCCTTTCTCCTTCTATCCTGACTTTCCATCTAACAGCAGCAGCATCAGCATGAGACATGTCTGAGGTAACCTGAAGAGCACCTGAAATCTGCTCCATGCCAGACCCGATCTGGATGGTGCTACAGTGCGGAGGAGCTCTTCCTTCCTAACATTCTACCTTCCATCTCCATTAAGAATAATGATGTCTCTCTCCGTGTATGTACAGTATTAGGCATTTCAGGATTGTGTGTGCAAAAGCCATAGCATGCACTCCCACAAGATGCTTGGTGAGTAACTTTGCCTGCTAGGAGAGTTCTAGGTAGATGAGGGGGTGTGCATGGTTGGGGGATGGGGAGATCATTTATATAGCAGCACAAGACATATAAAGCGCTGTGCAGACACATGGGTGAGGTGTGTGAATTGATCTTTGATCACAATATTAAGATCTAGCAGACTTGTAACTCTTTCATACTAAACATTTTAGTCAATATAAATTGCCTTACTCGAATAGACACATGTCTACAGCATTGCATGCATCTAGTAACACTCTAGGAATGATAAATAGCAGAAGTGGAACATGTATTCTCCAGGACCAAGCAGGAAGTCAGTCCTCACATATGGGTGACATTGACATCGATGGAGCCCTTGCAGAGCATTTCCCCATCTTTCTAAGAAAGCCTTTGGGAATGCAGGCACGCATGCGCGGTCCCCTTCCTGCCTAAAGGTGCCATCTTGCCCAGTCTCTCTTTTTCCGTGAAGCCCATTGGACATGTGTCCTAGTCCTCCTGGAAAATAGTTAGATTTTTTTGCGATTCCTTCACTGTTTTTTCTCCAGTTCGATGCCGGTTCCCCTTCCCGCCGGGTTCGGTACACCGGTATCGAGCCTGATCTTATTTTTTCAGTTTTTGCCCTTCGTGGCTGGCGTTCACGCCCTTTTTTCTTTTTCCCTGGAAGGCCGGTCCTTTGACCTTGCGGGGGCTCTTTTTTCCCCGATGGCTTCCAGCGGTTTCAAGAAGTGTGATCGGTGCAAGAAACTAATGTCTCTCACCGACACACACGACTGCTGCCTTCGGTGCCTCGGTCCTGACCACAATCCTAAGATCTGTGGACCATGTGGAAAAATGTCCACCAAGGCACTGCGAAGTCGTCAGCACCAAAAAGAAAGGCTTTTCTCTGAATCGGCCTCCGGCCAGGCCCAGACCTCATCTGAGGCCTTGACATCTCGTGAGTCTGATCCCGAGCACCGTCGGGGCTCCTCTGACAGGGGGTCCCCCGACTGGGAATGAAAGAGGAAGAAGCGGCTCATGAGGGCGGCGTCGGAGGAGGTCCCTGGCTCCTTGAGGGCTAGGTCTCAGACCCCCGACCACCGTCCCGGGCCTGTGGAACAGGAGAAGCCGCCAAAAGTACCTCACATGGAGCCGGAGTCTGCTGGACACGTAAGTCCTGTAATCCTCGTGGACTCTCCTCCCAGGGAGCCGCCGATGGGGCCCGAGTCGGTGGCTGCTGAGTCTCCTGAGCTGGGTCTCAGGCTGACAGCCTTGGAGTGCAGATTGTCTGCCTTCATGGATCAGCAGCGGGTGCTGATGGCCAGCCTGACTGGCACATCTGCCCCAACCACCGGGACATTGACGTCAAAGTCGACCCTGGAGACCGAGCCGATACTCGAGACCATATAGGCTCGAGGTCGACCTCGGTCGCGGTCACCCTCGACCTCCCACTCGGAACCGAGGGCGTCAATGCCGGTGCCTTTGGCGTCGGGGCGGGTGCTGCCGGGCCCCGTGTGATCGGAGCCCGATTCCTCCTTGGACGAGTCCGCCTGGGAGATGGAGGACGAGGAGTCCCCCAATACCTTCTGGACTTGGTGTGTACCGTCGGACTCACCGCAGTCTGAGCCCCGGAGTAGATCCCCTCCGGAGGATACCTGGTTCTCAGAGTTCGTTCGGGATATGGCCACTGCGTTGGCTATCCCTGCGGACCCCGAGGAGGAGCCTCGAGCCGAGGAGCTCGAGGCCCTCCAGTATGACTCTCCTCCGAAGGAGGCCTTTACTGTACCGTTTCCTCCGATGCTGGAACGGCTCCTCTTCCGGATGTGGGAGGCACCGGCCTCGGCCCCGGTTCTGAGCAAGTGGGTCGATTCAATTTATCGACTCAGGAAGAGCCCTGGTTTTCAGAAGGCACAGCTACCACACCATTCCATGGTTGTGGAATCGGCCATGGATCGACTGAAAAGTCAGAAGATGCACTCTGCGGTGCCCCCTGGCAGGGAGGCCCGAAACCTGGATGTTTTTGGTAGAAAGTGCTTCCAGGGCTCGATGCTTGCTTGCCGTGTCCAGTCTTACCAGCTGTACATGGGCATGTATTTGCGAGACCTGGCAAAGGAGCTTGCCGGGTTCTCTTCTGGTCTCTCTGGGGAACCCTTGCAGAGGTTCAAGTCCTTGTCCTCGGGGATACGGGAATGCTCTAAGTTTATGTCCCGCACCGCCTACAATGGCTTCGAGGCTTCGGCTCGTGTTGCGGCAGCTGGCATTGCGGCTCGACGCCAGGCGTGGCTGCAGTCATCGGACCTCGAGCCTTGGGTTCAGGACAAGTTGGTCGATGTCCCTTGCCGAGGTGAGAACCTTTTTGGCAAGCTCATGGCCGAGAAGGCCGCACAGCTCGAGACCGAGCACCTCACAAGGACAAGGCTGTTTAGAAAGACTTCTGCCCCTTCTCAGAAAAAGAAGGGCTCGGGTAAAAAGCCCTTTTACCCAAGGAAGGTGACTGCCTACAAACAGTTCCTACCTTACCAGGCCTCCCAGGCTCACCCACAGGGTCAGCAGGCCAAGGGGCAGGGAAATGGGCCCCGTAGGCAGAGGGCCCCCAAGCCTCCGGCCCCTGTTCCCACTCAGCAGGGAGGGGGTTTTTGACTCCCAAGGCATAGCCTCTCCGTCCCTGCTCTCCCAACCCTGCACTGGAGGTCGACTAACCCTGTTTGGCCACCCATCACTGGGGACAGTTGGGTTTTAAGCATTGTCCACAAGGGCTATCTGCTTCATTTCTAACAGTTGCCTCCTCCATACTTCCCCAGAGAGCCTCCAAGACCTCCCCTCCACATGGACCTTCTCCTTCAGGTGCTTCAAGGTCTGTTGTGAGACAAGGCGGTGGAGCCTGTGCCTCCCCACCTCCAAGGTCAAGGGTTCTACTCCAGGTACTTTCTCGTGCCAAAGAGAACTGGAGGCCTCAGGCCTATTCTCGACCTCAGGAATCTCAACAAGTTCCTAGAGAAAGAAAAGTTCAAGATGCTTACTCTTGGAACACTTCTGCCTTACCTCCAGCAGGGAGATTGGCTATGCTCCTTAGATCTAAAGGATGCGTACACTCACATCCTCATTCATCCAGAACACAGAAAGTACCTAAGGTTCATTGTGGGAGGAAACCATTATCAGTATAGAGTGCTGCCTTTTGGCCTCACCTCCGCCCCCAGGGTCTTTACAAAATGCCTAGCAGTGGTGGCGGCCTACCTGAGAAATCAGGGTATCTTTGTTTTCCCCTATCTGGATGACTGGCTCATCAGGGGTCAAACATGCCAGGAGGCCAGGCAAGCCACCCTCCGGACTATCTCTCTTCTTCAACACTTGGGCTTTGTCATAAACTTCGCAAAGTCCACTTTGCTCCCCTCCCAGAACTTGGAGTTCATAGGGGCAAGGCTAGACTCTCTACAGGCAAAGGCTTTCTTGCCAGTAGACAGGGTCCAAAGACTGATAGACGTGGCCAACCAGTTTCTCAACCGGCCACTGCTCTCCGCCAGACTCTGGCTGCGACTTCTGGGCCACATGGCTTCCACAGTACATGTGACTCCCAATGCCTGGCTCCACATGCGGCCTGCACAGTGGTGCCTCATAACTCAGTGGACTCAGACCACCGGAAGCCTCAGAGACAGAGTACGGGTGTCCAGACCATTCCTGAACTCCCTAAGCTGGTGGCTGCACCCCCCCCCCCCAATCTACTACAGGGGGTGCCTTTTCAGGTTCCTGCATTCACTGTGGTGTTAACCATAGATGCCTCCCTGCAGGGCTGGGGAGCACATTGTCTGGACAAGTGCACCCAAGGCCTCTGGACTCCTTGGGAGGCCACACAACAGATCAATCTGCTGGAACTTCGAGTGATTCGCTTGGCCCTCAAGGTTTTCTCGCAGACCCTGGCTCATCAGTATGTCTTAGTACAAACAGACAAACAGGTAGCCATGTTTTATGTGAACAAGCAGGGCGGCACTGGGTCCAGGCTCCTTTGTCAGGAGGCACAGAACCTTTGCCTGTTTGCTCTCAACCACCACATGTTTCTCAAAGCTGCTTATCTCCCTGGCCATGAAAACTACCTGGCAGACAGGTTGAGCAGGATTTTGCAGCCCCACGAATGGCAGCTCCATCACTTGGTGGTTCAGAAGATTTTCCTGAGATGGGGACGTCCATCCATAGATCTGTTTGCCAGTCCTCAGAACAAACAGCTGCCAAGGTTCTGCTCCAGGCAACCGCATCCTCTGAGGTTAGCAGCGGATGCTTTTCTGATTTCCTGGTCCCAGGGCCTCCTGTATGCGTTTCCTCCCACGCCTCTGGTGGCCCGAACCCTGTTCAAGATTCTCCAGGACAAGGCCTCGGTTCTGCTAGTAGCTCCCAGATGGCCAAGGCAGCCTTGGTTCCCACTTCTGCTTCAACTGGCAGTGGACACCCCACTACTTCTGGGGTTGCAGCCCAACCTTCTCTCTCAAGATAAAGGGTCCCTACTGCACCCAAATCTCAAATCTCTCAATTTGATGGCATGGAGGCTGCAAGGGTAGTTCTGGCTCCCTGGGGCCTTCCTCAGGAAGTTGAGGAGGTCGCCCTAGCCTCTAGGAAGCAGTCCACTAGGAAAACCTATGCCCTGAAATGGAAAAGGATTTCTGTGTGGTGTCAGCTGTGTACAGAAGATCCTTTCTTCTGTACTGTACCAGTGGTGCTTCAGTACCTGCTGCACTTATCCAATCAGGGACTTAAGTCCAATTCTGTTCGGGTCCACCTCTCAGCTCTAGTTGCTCACCACTCACCGGTGGAAGGACACCCCTTAGTGTCCCGGTTCCTCAGGGGTTTGCTCTTGCTCAAGCCTCCTATTCGTCCTCCAGCCCCTGAGAGGGAGTTGAATGTGGTCTTGCAACAACTGACTCACCCACCTTTTGAGCCGATGGTTACTTGTCCTCTCCGCTTCCTGTCCTGGAAGACTCTTCCTGGTAGCCTTAACCTTGGCCAGGCGAGTGAGTGAGCTTCAGGCCCTGGTCTGTGACAGGCCTTATACTTGCTTCTACAGGAACAGGGTAGTCCTGAGGACTCACCCTAAATTCCTTCCTAAGGTTGTCTCCTCTTTCCACCTCAACCAGGAGGTGGTTCTTCCCACATTCTTCCCTAGGCCTCATGCAAGCCAGGCTGAAGCAGTTCTGCATACCCTGGACTGTAGGAGGGCCTTGTCCTTCTACCTTGACCATACGCAAGGGCATAGAAGGGCTACTCAGCTCTTCATTTCTTTTGACCCTAATAATTTGGGGTTAGCTGTGTCCAAGCGTACTTTGTCCATTTGGGTGGCTGACTGTATCACCTGGGCTTACAGGGCGGCTGACCTTCCCTTGCAGGGTCGGGTCACGGCCCATCATGTCAGGGCAATGGCTGCCTCAGTAGCTCATCTCCGCTCTGTACCGTTGGCAGACATCTGCAGGGCTGCAACTTGGTCCTCAAGCCAGACTTTTGCAGCCCATTACTGTCTGGAGAGGGAGTCCCTTAGGGACAGTGGTTTTGGCCAGGCAGTACTCCGGAATCTCTTTGAGGTTTAGGCAACTCCTGCCCTCCATTGGGCTACCGGTGGAGGTTCTGTCAGTGACAAGCCTTTCTAAGATGCTGAAACTAGAGGGAGTTCTCTTGTTCAGCCTGGGTTCCTGGTAGTCCAGAGCTAGGGAGTCACCCATATGTGAGGACTGACTTCCTGCTTGGTCCTGGAGAAAGAGTAGTTACTCACCTGTAACAGGTGTTCTCCAGGAGCAGCAGGAATCAGTCCTCACAACCCTCCCTCCTCCCCTGGGAGTTGCAGTTGCATATAGTTCATTTTTGTGTGCTGTTTTTTAGCTATGTCATTGGACTGGGCAAGATGGCACCTTTAGATGGGAAGGGGACCGCGCATGCGTGCCTGCATTCCCAAAGGCTGTCTTAGAAAGCTGGGGAAATGCTCCGCAAGGGCTCCATCGACGTCGATGTCACCCATATGTGAGGACTGATTCCTGCTGCTCCTGGAGAACACCTATTACAGGTGAGTAACTACTCTTAAATTCAGGAACCCACCAAGATCTTTAATACGAGCACACTAAATTACACCTACTTCTATCTCAAAGATAAATCTTTACCATTTACCAAACTGCTATGAATTGATAATGTGTGATGCTGATTCCCTGAAAGATGATTGGCTGCCTCTCTTCTGGGCGGGGCAGTGGGAGCTCTTCAGATGTACATCCTTCCCACTGTCTTTTTCTATCCTTTCCCTCCCCATCATGAGCTGTTGCTGGTCTCTTCTGTGCATTGTGCAGTAATTCACAGGATAGGATGGAGGCATTGCTCAGACAATGTTTGTGGTTCTCATGATCTGTAAACTTCAAGTTAACACTTTGAGCCAGATTTTATAACAAGATGACTAAGGGGCATGTTTACTAAAAGCCGTACAATTGCGTGCCGCACAATAGCGCACGGAAATGCGGCACTCAAACACTCAGAAACGCTCTTAAACGCCCCGCACAAGTGCGCGTGGGCCCCACACAATTGCGCGCCGCACTAACGTGCCCCGCACAAGTACCCGGCCCGCAAATGTCCGATAGAGGCGTGGAAAGGCATTCTGAGGGCGGAGAAAGGCTCCCGAGGGGCGGAGAGACGGGGTCAATGGGCGGGGAAGGGGAGGGGAGAGGCTCCCCGCACAGTATCGGGGACGAATTTGCAGGTTAAAAATAGCGCGAGTGAAACACTCACGGTAGAGGGCATTTAAAGGGAAGAGAAA
Source organism: Ichthyophis bannanicus (assembly GCA_033557465.1). Lineage (NCBI taxonomy): Eukaryota > Metazoa > Chordata > Amphibia > Gymnophiona > Ichthyophiidae > Ichthyophis > Ichthyophis bannanicus. The sequence goes on from CM066031.1 coordinate 123,284,541, forward strand.
CCATTTCCGTCAGCAATGTACAGGGAAACCGGGGAAACCTGCAAAACGTGAGCAGTGTGATACATGTGCACAGAACAAAAGTGCAAATAAAGATAGAAAAAGACCCAAACAAACATATTAAAAATAGGAAGTGAGCTGGGGAACCCTGATATTAATGGGCAAACATAAGAAACACACCCAGGAAAGCTCCAAAAAAATGAAATGAAGTATGGAAGGGGCTACGGAGCGGAGACCCTTCCAAAAACCATTTCCTTTTTTCTGAGCCTTCCTGGGAGTGTTTGCTATGGTTGCCCATTAATATCACTGTTGCCCAGCTTGGTTATATTTATCCCCAGTTCGTCGTGGTCGGTTGAGGGGTTTATTTGCACTTTTGTCACCAGACAAGGTGACTGAGCCCACAGTACAAATGTGCAGAGCAGGGTTTGTGACTCCTTTGGTCAGGTTTCCCACCCCCAGGGACTGCACTATCACTGTGGCCACAGTGTGGTGCAGCAGACAGAGGCAGTACCTCTAGGACCAGAGGGTCACAGGTTCAAATCCAAGCTGGGGCTCCTGCCAACCCAGTCCCCATATTTTACCCACCACTAAACAGAGATAGTAAAGACACTCCTTTATTGCAGAGAACATAAGCATGGTTCACACACCCATTTTGTACCCAACACCGCACACACACCATAACAATGGGCGTTACCGACAGCCGAGTCCCCCAAATGCAGTCCTGGAGTGCCACAACTCAATCAGGTCATATGCTTTTCCAAGATACGGACATGCCAGCATGTTGGCGGTAGGGTACAGGTGGTGGAAGGGGCAGTGGCTGCTAGCCACAGAAGACAGTGGCCGAGCCATGTGCAGGCTGGCACGTCCACTGCAACATAGGCCCTGTCGGATGTACAGTCATGGACTTCCCAGGGAATTCAGCACATCTGTGGCAACACAGTGGTGCAGTGCACACAGACAGTGTGTGCAGGAGCAAACGGTCACAGGTTCAAAGCCCAGCTGGGGCTACTGCCAATCCTGTCCACATATTTTCCCCACAACTAAACCATGTTAGTAAGGGCAATCCTTTATTGCTGGGGATATACGCATTGGTCATACGCCTATCTTTTACACCACCAAGCACAGACACCATGACCAGGGGCATTACCTAGAGCAGAGTCTCACAAATGCAGTCCTGGAGGACCACACACCATTCAGGTTCCATGCTGCCACTCATACAAATAACCGTGCTGTATATCTATGCACCACCCCCATGGCATGTAGATGTAGCTCATGCATATTCATGAGGGACAGCAGGAAACCCCAACCAGTGTATTGCAAACCTGGACTGGATTTGGGAACCTCTGCCGTACAGCAGCAGCCAACAGGGACAGACACACCCACACCCACACCCACAGGCCCCATTGGCCAATGCCTCCTGGTGAGGCAGGACATTGGGCCCTGCGTGCATCTCCCAATACCAGCACTTGCATACCTTAGCAATGTCACCCTACACCAGGGTATATGGTACACAGCTCTCAGACGTTTGCTATGAGTACTGGCAGATAGATATCCCTACGTTACGCACAGTCTGCTCTATGAGCTCCATCATAATAATCTATCTGATGTTTGCGGTGTGTGCGTCAGGTCTGGCCCCTGACAGTGTTTACCACCCTAGGGAGGGACCCCCAACGGTATTGCATACCATACCCATGCCTGTACTGTTCCCAGGACTGGTGTGGTGGGCAAGGATTCTGAACCCCTCTATAGTAGCACAATGCTGGCATACGTGTGGGAGTGTGTGTCTGTCTATACAGTGTGTGTTGGCTGCAAACACTGTCCACAGTTTTGGCCTGATGATGTGCATAATGAGCAGCAAGGTACCATGGGTATAGCTCAGACAGGGTGGGCTGGCCAGGATGCATCTGCACAGGGCATAGGGCACTGGCAGGGACATTGTAGTGGCCGTCCACCACCTCCACAGACAGGGTGACCTCTGTATGTGCTGCTGGGCTTTCACTCCACCCTGACTGTGCAGTGATGGCAGCATGGCTAGGCACCCCCATAGTGCTTCATAGCACTTCCCTTATGTGATATATATGGGTCACCTGTTGGGGCCTAGTCACTGATGTATCTGCTTGTGTGTGCTGCCATCCCAGTTGTGGGTGCATGCATTTCCAGTGGGACTAACCAGCAGACTGTTCACAGCTGGTATGTGACCTGCTGGAGTGCCTTGCAGGGTGCAGTGGCTGATGGCTTGATGCAGGGGAATATCAGATAGTGGTGGGGTGCATCTTAGCATATCCAGGCCTACTGTCTGTCTGATATTGTGGTCTGGGTGTGTGTGGGGCTGCTTGGACTGCCCTGTAGGGTGTCTGTTCCCCAACAGGACTGGGGTTGATGGTCCACTCTACTGCCATCATTGCGGGGGGGGGGGGGTGTATAATGGGGATCTGTTGATAGGAGACCCTGCCTGTTTGCCACCCTCAGCTGGGGGGGGGGGGGGGTGGTACATAGTCCACCTAGGGGTCTGTGGGGTTCCCCCTGACTGAGACAGACAGAGATATCCAAGGTGTTCCTGCAGAAACTACCTATCTCACAGATTATGACTGTTTTGGAGCTTTGCCATGGCCTCTCTCAGCCATGGAGGGTGCTGTGGACCTGGTCCAGGGCGCCTCATCGCACACTCAGGGTGAGCACAGTTCCCGCACAGTGTGACTGTGTGTAGCTACTCTGTGCAAATTAAACACCCGGTCAGTACCTCCTACCAGGCCAAGGTGCTGTGTGGGTGCACACGGACACGTCCCCCTACCAGGCCGGGGAGCTGTTGGGGTGCATTCCCCATCTTGTGTTCATCTGTGGACAGCTGATTTGCATGTGCAGTGCATCATGGGTATGGGTGGCCTAACCCTATCCTGGTTCCCACAGCAGACTGTCTGTGTGGTGACATGCAGGCTCTCTGCAGCCAGCCAGGGGCTTGCTGGCAGCTATATAGCTGTAGCCCAATGGTTACTTCACTGCCTGTGGAGCCAGCGGTAATGGGTTCGAGCCCACAGTGGGGTTATTTGATAGGGTTGTCCAAAGCTTTTTTTAGATTTAATGTACATATGTTGCTGCCATCAAACATACCCTCAGTGTACTGTACCCATAAGGTGCCTCTGAGGGTGCTTTATAGGGCACCCTATAGGGCACCTTATGGTTGCCGTCCATATAAGGTGCACTATACATTATCCTGTGACGCAACATATATGGTGCCCTATAGGGGACATTCAAGGGTGCCTTGGCGGACAGTGAACTTTAACATGTGCCTTATGGGCCGCCTTATGTTAACACGCTTTGTGAGTGCGTTTGCTAGTAGTGATAACTGAAATAAAAATAGATTGCCCCCTACAGCACTCATCCCCATAATACACACTGCCTCAGTGAGCCTTCTTCATTGGGCACTGTGGGGGATTGAACCCCTGATCTCTGCACCATTGGTCAGTGTCTTAACCATTGTGCTGTGGCTCTGTTCCTATGCTTGGGCATCTGCGCACCGCCTTATGCCGCCCAAAATTAACAGTGCACCGCCTTATGCCACCCAAAATTAATATGCCTCCTAAAGCACTTTTACCCATTACAGTTAATGCCTCAGCCAGCCCTTTTTGTTGTGCACAATGGGGAATTGAACCCATGGCAGCTGCACCCACAGTCAGTGTCTTAACCATTGTACTATGGCTCTGCTCCTTTGTGTGTGCACATCAGGGCGCCACTTAGCCTTCCCACGCACTATTATGCACGGCGCACAATAGCGCCCCGCGCAAATGTGCGATCGCTTACTCCCGTTTTTTTTCTTTTCTCTGCCTGAACCGCCCACTCCTTATATGGCACAGGCACACTACCGCGGCCCCGCACATTAGGAATGTTTAGTAAACAGACCCCTAAGTATGAAGTCCAAGAAGGGGCATATTTTAAGGTTATTTTATTAAGGCAACATTGGCTCCCATCTGCCTTTATAAAATAGACTGTAAGAACTAGCCCCAATAGTGCACAAATGCACACAAGCACACACATTTACACCACCCCAAACCTAGTGTAGATGTGTGGGGTACGCTGCACATGTATCTATGTATTATATAAAATATACTTGTACACTGCAACCCTGCCCCAGCTCCACCCTTTGGGACTGCCTACATATAATGTACATACAAGCAAATGTAACCTTGTAGGCGTGCATACTTACATGCATTTATATAGTTGCCCAGACCTTCTTTGTGGACTGTCACAATCTCTATAAATAGCCTTGGAAAGTTACAGCATTACAAACTTCGGTGAATAGCCTCCCACTCGCTGGAGCTCATATAGAGGTATAGTCAAGGCAGAGTGTGAGAGGCAGGAGACATTTCTGTCTTGCTTGAGAAAGATCTTCAGCCATGATGCTAGTGTCAGACAAACATACGGAGCTCCAAGGCACAACGCATCACAGCTCATAAAGACAGATGCTATCCTAAGCTTTTTTTAAAATATCTATTTACATTTACATGCTGCATTTTCAATCTAAAAAGAGCTGCCCAAAGCGACTTATAACAGATAACACTCACGTAATTCGAAAGTCAACACACTCTTACAGACCGATATCGAGCATTCCACTTTTGGCCAAAATTATAGAAAAAGAGGTACAAAGACAAATCCAAGACCATGTCGACAACAACTCACCACTAGACCCATGCCAACACGGTTTTAGAGGACAACACGACGTGCATACCCTCCTCACCACACTTATAAATAACATAACCACAGGAATTGATAACATCCGGCAGGGCTTTGTCCTTATATTCCTTGACATAGCAGCTGCTTTTGACTCAGTATGTCACGCGCTTCTACTGGTGCGCCTCAGGGAGAAGGGTATTTCAGAAACGGCGATAACCTGGTGTGAATCTTATCTCACAAACAGATGGCAACATGTACGTTCTGGGGCCTCAACTTCTAAACCTTTCCACCAAAAGCAAGGAGTCCCGCAGGGATCATCTCTCTCCGCCCTGATGTTTAATATCTACATGCAACCTATCTGTAATCTCATTTGCTCTTTTGGCGTAAACTGCCTGGTATATGTGGACGACGTCCTACTTTACATGCCCTTCTCAACAGAAAACCCAGACCTTTCACCACTTAAGAATGCTTTGATTCAGTATCCAATTGACTTCAATCACAAAACCTTAGAATTCAGCACAAGAAAATGGAGGTGCTTTTCATCACGAGGAATTCAAATTTCATAACACCAACACATATAAAAGTCAAGGAAGCAGAACTCCAGACTAAATCCTCGATCAGGTACCTTGGAGTCACCTTGGACCAGCGCCTTGACATGAAACTCCACATAAGCAATGTAGTCAGAGCGATATACCACAAGATCTGTACCCTCAGGCACTTTCGTTTCCTACTTGATCCAAGCGACTTCCGAACTATCTATCAGGCACTTATCATGCCTCATTTTGACTACGCAAATTCAATCCTGCACGGTCTCCCGCTATCTACTTTAAACCCCCTACAGCTTGCAATGAATTCTGCAGCGAGAATTCTAATCGGAGCACCTAAGAAAAATCATATCACACCCATCCTAAAACATCTTCACTGGCTCCCCATTCATGCCAGACTATCGTTCAAAATTCTGCTGCTTACTTTCAAATCAATCAATGGTCTAGCCTCTACATCACTAGCAGTCCTCATTCATACCACACCATCCAACAGATCTAGGAGATCAACAGCGATAAACTCATTAGTTGTCCCAATTGAATTAACCCACTGCACTCATGCTACAGCTAACAGAGCTTTCAAACTATGTGCACCAAGAAGCTGGAATTCTTTTCCACCCAACATACGAGCAATCACTGACTTGGCTCAATTTAGGAAGGCAGTGAAACACTACCTATTCCTTCAGTACTACAAGATAGATGAAGATACAGTAACGTCACCTGCAGTCTAAAATAGACATCATGACAAAACCTATGCTATAAGACACTTATAAGTATATCTTGTAATATGAAAATCTGATGTAAATAGTTACCCCAAGTTATCCAAGTTTTAGTTCCTATTACCTGTAAACACTATTCATTATATGCAACGTGTATGTTTTATGTTCTATGTAAACCGCACTGATGTTGAATAGCGCGGTATAAAAGAAATGTAAATAAACACATTTGGGATTCCTCATCCTGAGGGTATAGATTCGGTGGTGGTGTGTAACAAATGATAAAGGCAGGTAGGGTCCAACAATCTTTAATACATACATTTAATTCAGAACATGGAATAACACAGCTGTGACTCACCTCTATGATTTCTCCACTAATACATCAATCTTACAAAGCTTGTGCAGAAAGCTATCGAGCATCTGATGATCAATATTACAATTTCCCAGAGAGTTAATCCTTTGGCTTTTCAGAACTATATAGCTGAATGTCTTTCTCCCAGAGAGATAAAGGTGCTATAGAATAGTGATCTGGAGTGGACAACGATGTTCCCGCTAACCTGCGCTGGGTCCGCCGCCAACATTCCTGCTGGTGGGGGGAGGTGCTGAGTGATCGATGCTCTGCCCCTCCCCCCACCGGCAGGAATGCTGGTGGAGGACCCGGCGCAGATTAAAGAGAACATTGCGAGGGTGCTGCAGCGTGTGTTAGACCCTGTGAACACCGGTGGACAGCGCATCATTTGGCGTGGATCTTTTGTGTCAGGACCTGACAAAATAAGAGTGATGTTAAGGAATCTCTGAACTATTCCTCTCTGGATCATGTCCATCTTCCTAATTGTCCTACTGAAGCTTATGTACTTCATGAATATGGGGGTTATTTTGTACTTTTGCATGCAATTTTTTATCCTAGAGTGTGGGATATGTGAGTTGTTATTGGGAGACAGAAAGATAAGATATGTTATGCTCAGTTACACCTAAGGGAAAGTCTACTGGTAGTCCCTCGCCCTCAGATTCAGTGGGACCTTCTGGTAATGAGCCAGGAGAGAGAGACAGAGTTCTGTGGTGTATTAGGTTTATTTTGAATAGAAAAATATAAAATATATAGACTAGCATTAGAAAAATGAGGGAATATGTTGTAGCAGCACTATAATTACGTACTACCAATAACGCATTAAGTAGCAACCAGCTGTCACAGGCTCACTCTGCACTTAGGAGCGGTACAGAAAAGAACTACCTGACTAATCCCACCCCTGGGTGAAGACATAAGACCAATACTTTAGCTCTGCCAGGTGGACGAATGTAGCTGGGTCCAAGGCAGTTTCCAGAACAGCACAAAGGAGGCAGCTAGGCAATCTTTGCTCCTTCAGCTGTAAGAGATGAGCCGCGTGAGAGCACAGAACCTTAAAGGTGTCTGTGGGAGTCTGAAGAGTGTCTCACAGGGTTAGTGGAACAGCCTTGGTATGACACAGAGAACTTCTTTGTGCTTATAGAAGCAGCAAGGAAAGAGAAGGCAAAAATGGCCCCCAGTCCTTCTGTGCATACTGTATTAATCTTTGTGATGAGTCCTTTTCACCTTTCGGTGATTGGGTTGGCATTCCCATATATATATATGTTCTCATCTTTCTTGATTAATTTTATATTATATTATATTATTTATATTTTATATATATAAAATTAATCAAGAAAGATGAGAACATACTAATGTATAATTAATTGGAATTGAACAGCCATGTTTTCACATTTTACGAAACCAGGGAGAAAAACAGAGTTCTTTAATTGAGCTGGTAATTCAGACCAATATTGAGCCACCCTATAAGGAAAAAAAATCATGTGTATAAAACATAATTCAACTCAAATACTCTTACATGAAGGATAGAAAAGAGTACAGACTAATTGCAAACATTTAGATTTGCATACTAAAAAAGAAAGCAAAAAAAAAGTAACCGCTCAGGAACACAATTATTAAAAAATGTATATAACAGAGTAAAAAAACTTAAAATTGAACTATTTCAAAATCTCCAGCCAGTGTAATCAATGGAGTAAAAGAGATACTGGAGAGTACCGGGACATGCCAAAAATTAGGCATACAGCTATGTTTTGGCATAGCTGTAATCACTTAATTTGATGTTGGGAACAATTTATGAACAACAGATTTCCATAATCTGCTTCTTGATTGTGCTCTATAGGGTCCTCATATAGTTTTCTCCAGAGGTTTTCTGTTTCAGCTTTGGTTGGTGGTGCTTTTACTATCTTAATGATCTTTTCTAGTTCCCTGTAGAATTGTTTTGGGTTCTCTCTAAATAGTTTATTTTGATATCTTTCTTTTCTATTTTCTTCATATCTTGTTTCTTTCAGGGCAGTTTCTCCAACTGTTTCCACTGTGGATCCTTTCATACTTTTTAAAGTTTAATGAATGATTGCACTCAGCACATGCAAAAGGTTTCTTTTGGGGCAGTACCATGACAGTTGTGAACCTCACTTCTACATGAGAAGTATGATCTGTCTCTCAAATTTACTGCTAAAGCTCAGCGTAGTACTTGCATCATGCCAAAGAGAGCCTCCTGCTGGAGTTCATAAAATGTAACATGCATGGATAGTTCAAGATGTGCTTGGAAATTCTTCTTTATCAAGCCTGTGGCGTCCAACATGATGGGAAATAGTTCTGTACATTTCTGCCACATTTTCTTGATATCTGACCTGTTGTAGTGCTTCAGAGTTTCCAGTGGATGAGGTAAGCTACTTTATTATGTCTTTCTGTATAGAACTTTTCTGCCATCAGAACTTCACTTCTTTCCACTGTGGGTCAGTTGATGGCTTTTAAGATGTGATGAGTGAGTGAAACCCTTGTTGCATTCAGTACATGTAAAAGGTTTCATTCCACTGTGGATGATTTTATGGCTTTTAAGATGCGATAACTGAGTGAAACTCTTGTTGCACTCAGTACATGTAAAAGGTTTCATTCCACTGTGGATCATTTGATGGCTTTTAAGATGCGATAACTGAGTGAAACTCTTGTTGCACTCAATACATGTGAAAGGTTTCTTTCCACTGTGGATCATTTGATGGCGTTTAAGATTCGATAACTGAGTAAAACTCTTATTACACTCCGTACATGTAAAAGGTTTCTGTCCACTGTGGATCATTTGATGGTTTTTAAGATGTGATGACCGAGTGAAACTCTTGTTGCACTCCGTACATGTAAAAGGTTTCTTTCCACTGTGGATCATTTGATGGCTTTTAAGAGTTGATGACAGACTGAAAATCTTATTGCACTCAGTACATGTAAAAGGTTTCTTTTCATTGTGGATCATTTGATGGCTTTTAAGATTCAATGATAGAGTGAAGCTCTTATTGCACTCACTACACGTAAAAGGTTGCTTTTCACTGTGGATCATTTGATGGCGTTTAAGATTCGATGACAGAGTGAAGCTCTTATTGCACTCAGTACACGTAAAATGTTTCTGTCCACCGTGGATCATTTGATGTTTTTTAAGATGCCATGATTGAGTGAAACTCTTATTGCACTCAGTACATGTAAAAGGTTTCCTTTGGGGCAGTTCTCTTCCACCATGGCTCATTTGGTGTTTTTTCATTTGTGACAGATAAATGAAGCTTTTATCACACTCGGAATAGGTATAATGTTTCTCCCCAGTGATGCTCCTTTGGAGAATTATTGGCTCTAATAGACCAGCGAAGCTTTTCTCTAATTCCAAATATGAAAATTTTCTCTCTCCTATGTATATATTTTGGGTCTTTCTTAAGAATTGCTTGAAATAATAAGGTTTCACAATTTTTTTTCTTTTGAAAGACATTTTTCCATTGTGCGTTCTTTGATTTGTAATTAATAGTTCCTTATGACAGAAGCCTTCGCTGCACTCAGTACAGATAAATGGCTTCACTTCAGCATGAATTGTCTGGTGTAATTTCAGACTTAATTTCTGTTTGAAACATTTTCCACACTGAGAGCATATAAAGGGTATTTCCCCACTGTGTGTCCTCTGGTGCAATAATAAATGATATTTCTTATCAAAACTCTCTCCACAGATGTCACACAAAAAGGATTTGTTCCCTTTCCTATCTCCCTGGTGGTGTTTAGAAGTCATTTGGTCACTGCTGTTATTTTGGAAGGATCTCTCTGCCCTCCGGTGTCTCTGGTGCTCGGGGATGTCTGTGAGGTCCCCGTCACTTCTCTCACACTCAGTGACTCCATCCAGTGAGTCTCCTGCAGGGTCTCTCTGCACCTTCTCTGATTCATGGCAGTTCCTTGTGTTTTCCCACTCAGTCCCGTGGAAAATATTCTTAGAGACATTTCCTGATTGTTCCATTTCTACAGGAGGTTCTTCTCGATTCTCCTCCTTCTTCTGTTCCTGGATGGTCTGATTATCTGCAGGATACAAATAGAATACATTAATCATGCTTTAGTGACTATGGAAAGCTACTAATGATTCAGAAAATAAATTTTCTGGATTTACACCCAAGGACCTTAGAAATATATCAGCCCTGCTAGAGCCAATATAAAGTAAGAAAACAATAAAAGAACAAACAGCAATTAGCAAACTGAGGGAGAAGCAGAGAATCGATCCTCTGTAGCTGCTGAGGACTGATAGACTGCTGGGTAACCCTCTGGGGGAGTGGCTTCACCTCTCAAAACTTCAGATCAGTCCTCAGTAGCTATAGAAGATTGACAACCCTACCTGTCCCTGGACTGGCCCGGAGAAGCGAATAGGAAATAAATTTTCTGGGATCATGCAATAACATCATGGGTCTGTGATAGTTAGGAAATTCCATGGGTTAGAACAGGTGTCCTCAAACTATTCATGTGAAGAGCCATTAGTAGAAATTTCAGGAGAAAAACCTGCAGCTCAGAGGCCCCGCGTAACTCAGGAAAATTGTGCATACTTGGAGGGCAGTTGCAAATGTATTAGACACACTAGGTAAAACGTCAGCATTGCGCTCCTTCACAATTAACGTTTGGACCCCAAACTCCTCCGCCCCCTCCAAGATTTTCATTATTAAACTCAAATACTGTCCCTTCAAGGACAATGCAAGAAAAATGCATATTTGGACGTCACTTGTTGAAATATTAAACTATATTTACAAAACAAAGTTTAATATTTCAACACGTGACATCCAAATATGCATTTCAAAAAGCCACTTGTAAGGATAAACAAGCTATTTGCATATTTCTCATTCTCCCTGCAGGTAAAAGCACGCGCTGATGACTTTGAGTTTGTGTGGCTGTTAGGCCCCATTGCTTTGCTTTGACTGTGGCTGCTCTTTGCTGCCCCCTCCTTCCAGATGCTGCTGCCCTAGGTGACTGACCCAGCTCTGCAAACTTCCTTTGCTACCTAGTTTGCTGGTAGCTGGTCTGACCCTGCTAATGTCTCTTACTGCTAGTTTGTTGGTAGCTATTTTACATCCCCTCTTTTAGTGCTCAATCCGCTATCATATGCAGTGTCTCATTTTGCCTTTTCTAATATGCAGAGTCACTCTAGTGTTGTCCCCAGCATCTGGAGTTGGGGGGGGGGGGGGGAGAGTAAATTTACTGAGCTCTGAGAGGTGCTTCCCGCACAACACTGCCTTGTTTATGTCCCACCTAAACGCCACACCCCTTAAAAACATAGGTTTCAATTTTCCAATTGAGTTATACATTCCTCGGCTGCTATTTGTGCTTTTCATCCATTATACAAATACAGACAGTCTTCATACACATTTTGTCACTCCACCACCATTTGAATAGTTTAGTGCCACAAGGAGGGGCCACGGTAAAATTATCTTTATAGAGGCGATATACAGGTGCTAAATGGATACTTATATGTTTTAGTTTAGGATGCTGGCCATGTACTAAGTATATTCAGCAGCGCTGATTACACCTATAGTAGTGCTGAATATACCTATTAATTTAAACATTGCTGGCATTTAAATTAAAATGCTGATCACCACCACTGACTGCTTTTACAAGTGTATTCTCTAAGAAAATTAGACCTTACCTGCTAATTTTTTTCCTTGAGTCCCTTCAGGCCAGTTCAGACGCGTGGGTTTATGCCTTCCTACCAGCAGATAGAAACTGAAAACAACTAGTTTGATGATTTCATGGTATAAGGGTCCTGTGCCGTCTTCCTGTCACCAGTATTTCTGTAACAAAGCAGACTCCAGAGCAAATCATTATTAGCAACTCCATCAATCATACTGCACATCCCTATATATACTTACCGAATAATACCGACCACTCTGAACTGTAACCAACATCAAACACTGTAAACCGCCATCTACTAACCTTCAACACCAAACTACCACCACCAACAAACAGCCGCACCATATCATGACCTGCTGGCATTGTAAAATAACTGCGCCAGACCAGTGAACCCGCAACCTAGCCGCCCAATATAAGTTGTCACGGCGACCCTGGGTAGAGCCTCCGTAGACCCAATAGGCCACTGCCTAGGGTATTGTGGTTTTTACTAACTGGTGCTCTCCTTTGAACAGAGTCAGTCAGTCAAGTGGTTAAAGCAAAATTAGGGTTTTATTCCCTTTCCCGGACAGATAATATTCCTTGCAAAAACACACAGAACAAAACAGCAACTAAACAAAAACAGCTAGAACATCTTTTCTTCTTTCCTTGTTTCTCTCACAAGGTCACATTGGCTGAAGTTCAACACAAAGAGATTATGTCATCTGATAGACAAATCGTACAGTCCATTGGCTCAGCGTCTGTGCAAATGTTATCACTCTCCCACTGCATTAAGCCTGGACCACTCCCAATACTCTCCGTGTCACATTCCTTACATGTGCTGGAGCATGGCTTGTTCTCTTGTGGCTGGTAAACCCCTTTCCTTCCAAGGTGTTTATCCCAGCCTGGGTTACAGAAATCTGGTACAGGTAATGTCTCTTTCTGGTTTGCCTCTCTTGGCTTTCTTAGTAGGAAGTCTGAGTACCTGTCTGAGTTATAAGACTGCTCAGGGTTGTGCTCATTAAAACGTCTAGCCTCTTCTCTATACAGATAAGGTTTCAAACTTGTTACCTTACTGCAGGCTTTGAAATCAGCTTTGAGCTTCATCTCCCCTGGCACAGTTCCTTCAGCTTGAGCTAGGTTCCTCCGTGGCTCATGCAATCCCTCAGAGACTCTGCCCCACTTCCTGTTTGTGTGGAAATCCTTCCTGGGACTGTCGTTCCAGAGACCAGCTGCTCTACTGCTCTGAGCTCTCTGCCTTCTCTGACTCCTCTGACCCTTCTGACCACTTCCGGGTTCAGACCAGGAACTTATATATCTCTCCTCTCTGCACGTTACGTCAGATTCTGAGGACAGGTGCTCCTGATGAGATTCTCTAATTCTACCTGCGTCATTACTAGAGAAGGGAAACTTCATTTTAAACCCTTTCTGCTTTACTTGTGCTGACGGCACTGGCTGCTCAGCTGCCTTCACACATGCTGAGTCTTCACGTCCAGCCAAGTTTAAGGTAAGCTCTTCCTTTTTACTAGCCCCTACAGGCTCTCTATAGTCTACTGTATCACAAAGTATGCTCGCTCCTCCAAAACTAGTAATGAACTAAAAGTATGTATATAGGGCAGGTTCTGGACTGGAGCGGAGGAACTCAAGGAAAGAAAATTAGCAGGTAAGGCCTAATTTCACCTTCTTCAGCTTCCCTCCAGTCCAGTCCAGACGCATAGGATGTACCAAAGCAGTACCTAACAATGAAAGAGTCCAGTCTGCACTACTTGCTTCTCCAGTACACCGTCCTTTGAGTCCGGAACTAGTCTGGAACTCTCCACACTGGGACTCAAAGCAAACACTAGGATATACCAACTCTGTGCCCCAGAATCTCGGAAGGAAAGCCTAGAGCCAGATTCTACCCATAATAAAATTGGACCCCTGAATTAAGAAACACGCTCCACTAAATGCAAAAATGTTGTAGAAGTTGGCCCCTCTTGCAACCTACACAAACTACAGCAAGAGAAGATTCATGCAAGAAGTACCTGAAAAGGTGAAGAAAAAGAGGGAGGCCTTCATGAAATACAAGAGATCACAGAAAGAGGAAGACAGGCATCTATATTTAGAAAAACCTAGAGAAGCTAGCAAAGCAATCAGGAAAGCAAAGATTCGAAAAGAGCCAATGCAATAAAATGGGGGGATAAGACATTTTTCAGATATGTTATTGAGAAGAGGACGTGCAAATGTGGTATTGTCAGACTCAAGGGTGAAGGGGAGGAATATGTAGAGGCTGATGAGGATAAAGCGGAATTGCTTAACAAATATTTCTATTCTGTGTTCACAGATGAAGAACTAGGATCAGGACCTCAGAAAACACTACAAATAGTCAGGAACAGAAGCGACGGGCATCTTGAACAATTTTCAGAAGACTGAGTGTTCGTGAGAAACTAGCTAAACTTAAAGTAGACCAAGCGATGAGACCGGATGGGATACACCCTAGAATACTGAGGGAACTTGGGGACGTTCTAGCAGCTCCACTGACTGACCGTTTCAATGCCTCGTTGTAGTCGGGAGTGGTGCCAAAGGACTGGAGAGAGGCTCATGTGGTCCCTTCACACAAAAGCAGAAGTAAGGATGTGGTTGAAAACTATAGACCCGTTAGTTTTATTTCGGTGGTGAGTAAATTATTGGGATTGTTGCTGAAAGAGAAAATGGTGAGGTTTATGGATCTGAGGCAGCATGGATTCACCAGAGGCAGAACTTGTCAGACAAATATGATTGATTTTTTTGACTGAGTGACCAGAGAGTTGGACCCAGGGAGAGCCCTAGACTTAAAGATCTTAATATGTATACCTTAGAGGAAAGGCAGGATAGAGGTGATATGACTGAGATGTTTAAATACCTCCGTAGCATTCATGCACAGGAGAGCCTCTTTCGATTGAAAGCAAGCTCTGCTATGAGGGGACATAAGATGAGGGTGAAAGGTGATAGATTCAGGAGTGATATGCGGAAATATATTTTTTTACGGATCTGTGGAATAGTCTCCCAGTGGAGGTGGTAGAGATGAGCACAGTATCTGAATTCAAAGAACTATGGGACAAACACAGAGGATCTGTAAAGGAAAAAAGGGGACTGTTGTAGTGGTTGATATGGAAGAACAGACTAGATAGGCCATGTGGTCTTTTTCTGTCATCATGTTTCTATGTTCTATTCATCTACCTAACCTACAGACGAAGGACTAGAGGGAATTCTGTTAAGTACTAGAAACTTCTGATCCCAAGCAAGGGACCGAAACCAATCCAGTTGCAACAATGACCTACCTAGCATCGAACTGAGGGAGGTCCTGAAATTGAAAGGACACCTCTACAACTCAACTGATAAGGCCTTAAAGACACCCAACATCAACGCCTCAAAAGCTCAACTGAAGAATCAGGGCATCTCCATTGCCCAATTCTAGATGGATCACATGGCCAGAGAACACAGAAGACCAAAGGTTCCCCAGATTTATGTCATCAAGAATGCAGTGCCAACATCTATCGTCCTTCAAAATCATACCACATCAGGAAGAGAGGCACCCCTTGCACTCTACCTCCAATAACTGAGCCTGCAGCACCCCAATAGCCCTCCATGCTCCACTGGCCCAATAATCCTCTAACTGTCAGGGCGAAACATTTCAAGGGATGACAAGTGCTTTTCTGTGTTCCCAACAGACACAGGCCCACCTACTCAACCTAAGACAAAAACTATAATGCATGTGAAAGAAGAGAGCAGCCATGACTTAAAAAAGTATTGCTTGACCCACTCCAGACATGAAAAAGATGATGTCGTGCCCAAGGCTGCGAAACAGCTAGGGTGACCTCTGCACACCGTCTAGACCCCTCTTACATACCACTTCCGATGGCCTCCAAGCTCCATGCCTTTGGCCTATCCGAGCCTACAGAGGGATCTCATGTATTCTATGTAACTCATTATGTTCAGTGTAATCTCATATGTTCTCTGTAATTGGTTATGTTCAATGTAAACCGCTCTTGATCTCTAAAAGTTTTATAAATTAATAAATAAATAAAGTAAATAAATGATGACATGGTGTTTTCTAGTATCACCAAGCACTTCCCCAGAAAAGCCCTGGCTTAGAAGTGCTAACTATACCTTGAAGATTCAGCAATACCACACCAATCAACCTCCAATAAGAACTGGACATGCCAAGTGTTGACAGTTTCTCTGTCTTACCACCGACTTTCCTCCCAGACTGAAAGACAGCAGAGAGGCCTTGCCTCATGGATCCAACTGTCTAGACCTGCACTGAGAGCTAACACGGTGATGCAAGACTCCAGGGCCTTACAAGGGCCCTCAAGACAGGAGTACTCAACAAAAAATAAGATGGACATCAGCTCTACAGTGTAGTTGGCTCCTCAGGCAAAACTGCCTCTTCCGCAAAGCCCAAACAGACTCTGGAAAGGAACACACTCTCTGGGACATCCAGTACACTTTCAACAGCATAATATCTTGCAAAGGTGAACAGACTTGTAGGTGAAGGCTGGCCGATCTGGACATGTTCGGCCCTGAGGAGGCACCAAAAGGCCACTTCTACATAAAGTGCTGCAGCGCTGCCATCTCGAAGTGCATCTAGAATTCCTAAGCCCCCCAGAGGAGAAAAACTCAGCCCCGGGAACTGGCCAGCCATCTACAAAGGACTCCTTTTGGCACATGTGCAATTGGCAGAGCCACTGGGCAAGTCATGAACCAATGAAATTGGTTTGAAACTGCAGATATTCTGCCTGTAATGTCACAAGGATTCCAGCCCACAAAAGGGCTTTCCTCATGTCAGAGGCCTGAGGCATCCTAACTGTATTCTGCTGCATGGCACACCTAAAAAAATCTCTACCAACGATCCAAATGACAAAGACTGAAAACAACAATACCATCGCTTAAGTAGACCAAGACCCCAGCAACAACTGTGTATGAGCGCGTCACTCCTCTACATTACTGGTTCATTGGCCTTCTGACCATGGTCCTTTTTCCATCTGCGTCATATCAAGGATGTCCGATCACTCCTTCCTCCGTCCTCTGTTGTCACTCTTGCCCTGTCTCTGGTAATCTCCCGACTGGATTACTGTAACGCTATCTACGCAGGCCTCCCTTCTTCCCAGTTTCGCCGTCTCCAACTAGTTCAGAATGCCGCCGTCCGTCTTGCCACCTCCTCCCCTGCTCGCTCCCACATGTCCCCGTGTCTCCTCTCTCTGCACTGGCTTCCGATCAAGTTCAGGTTTGTCTTTAAGTTGCTTATCATCACACATAAGGTTCTTCACACTGACACCCCCCAGTACCTGGCCAACATCATTCATCTTCAGCCCTCTCCCCGCCTTCTTCATTCGACCCACGGTAACCGTCTCTTCCTCCCTTCTCCTACTCAGGCCCACCTGGAATCTACCCGCCGTTCTGCCTTTTTCTTCCTAGGGCCCGCCCTGTGGAACTCCCTTCCCCTACCTCTCCGCACTGAATTGTCCTATATCCACTTCAAAGCCCTCCTCAAAACTCACCTTTTCTGTCAGGCTTTCGATCTTCCTCCCCCTGCTGATGGTGCCTCATCCCCTAGTCGTGCCCTCCAACCTCCATGATTCCTTCCCATTTTCCTTTCCTCCCTTCCCTCTCCCCCCCCCCCCCCCATCTCCCCGTCCCTCTTTGGGCCTTTTTCTGTCTTCTTTCTTATTGTCTCTCTCTGTCCTATCATTTTTTGGCGTTCTCTTCTGTCTTTTGTTTCCAGTAGCTGACATTTTTGTATTGTACACCGCCCTGATGCTTCGGCCTGGGCGGTTTATCAAGTGCTGTGAATAAAGATAAAGATAAAGGTAAAGATTGTTCAAGGGGAGAATATGGAGAGATTCATACAAAAACACACAACTTTAGAGAGTGCTCAAGAAGCAAAGACAGGCTTTGACTAACCAAAAGGAGAGTACAAGAAGTGCAAATCCACTACCCTAAATACAGGAGACATGGGCAACGTTCTACTAAGTTACCATTGCGGCATATGAACCCAAATGCAGAAAGGCAGACTCAAACAATAGTTCCTCCGTGGAAGAAGCCAACGGCCCTGTCTTAAGTCAATGCAGACTACCTGAACGTGCAGCCTGCGCCCTTTCTCCCTCTAATGGCCACAAACCACAACTGCAAAAAATGAAGTCACGTTGGCTGCTAATGTCCAACATTACTAGCCTTTGGTAATAGCCATGGCAACAAAGAGTCTAATGAGTAGGGCATTGTCCCTTTCTTTTCCTTTTTTTGTCTGCTAACCACACTAATGGACATGGCCAGCAAAGGAAAACCACGATATGATAGTATGCAGGTCTCAGTTAAAGACTGATGTTGGCAGCCAGCTACCCGATACCTCAGCTAAGGCGTAGAGACCTGAGAGGCCTGGAGAATACCTCGAGAGCAGGCCAAACCTCTTCAGTGTGGACTCCCCTGAAAATAACAGGGAGCTAAGCCTCTTCTATTCCAAACTTTCTAGACCTTGACTACTTAACCGAACTTCTGTTATCCCCATGTACTGCTACTACCACAGGGAGTATGAACCTTCTGGAGCATCTGAGCTCTAAATATCTGAAGCCCAAGTAAAACTGCTCCTATGTCACAAACCTGCCGAGGTAAAAGGTCCTAAAATATTATAGATAACGAGGGTGTGCAACCTAGAACCCAAAAAACAATTCTATGTAGCAGCGCCAACCATTAGACAAACCAGGTGGTTGCCTAGGTCATCAGCTGCTAGGGATGGCCAAAGCAGAACAGTTAACACCAACAAAAGATTCTGACAGATTGGGGGGGGGATGGAGGGAAGGCTTAAGGATTGCACTGTGAGACCGGCCCTAGTCTGAAAATTGACCTGATTGACTGTAAGACCAAATGATCCCCCAGGTCCCCTGCTGCTACCATGAAGAGCAAAGGCTCCTGCCACTCTGACCAGCTGTGTGCTTGTCCTTACCGAGGTCTAAATACATTCCGATATCCAGAACTCCCAGGCATTAGAAAATGGCAGGAAATGAAAAATTAACAAACAGCAAAGTGTGGCAGGAAAACATGCAAACTAACTCAGAGGCAGCTAGAGATTTAGGAGCCAAACTCTACCGCTTTATTTTATTGTATTTTTTTCTTTTTCAACTTCCTGGCTTACTGCGGCCTGCTAATAGAAAATGGCGACTGCTTCCACCAAATCTGCATTGCCATTTCTCGGGAAAACTGAGAGGCCTGCTGTAGCCACTGCACGGAAAGGAAGGGTCCGGCCTGAGAAACAGCACAGAGCATCCCGCGGTAAAGCTGCAGATACCAACGTCGCCCCGATGCCACTGCCACTTGTAAGGAAGTTGCCTAGGCCACAAAAGAAAAAAACGTTGGAATTCCCCTGCAAACACAGAGCAAGACAAGCCTTCTGATGTGCGGGTCTGTCACAGCTCAAGTACCATCGCAAGTGGGCCGCTGTGCTATATGCGCACTCTCTCTCCCCCTCCTCATGATCACGTAGGGATGGTGGCAGCCAGAGTCATGCAGCCCCAATGCACAGAATTGGCCTCCCCCATGCAAGTGCCCTTCACATTGCATACTGCAACGCTCGTGGCCTCAGCGATCTCCCAATCTTAGAGGAGGTTCACTAGTAATGTGCCCCAACCCACGCCAAGCACCACTTGGGAGGAAGAAGAAATGCCCTCACCCGCAGCCTTACTGTATCAGGGAAAAACTCCCCCCTCCCCCCACTCCATGCAAGCTTGCTCTTACCAGCGTGTCTGCAAAATATAAAGGCCAGGCTGACTTCCCTGCACTTTGTTTTCCTCAAGAAGTGCTCGCATCTCTCCTAGCTAGGAGGGGAGTGGGGAGTGAGCTCCTCCATGCCCCCTCCCAAAGACTGCAGTGAAGGAAGGGGGAAGGCCTCCACCGAGTGTCCCAAACCACTCACTTATCATTGAGAGATAATGGGTAGGTGAGTGAGGAAGGGGAGGGACCCAGTACCACCGGGTTTTGCACTCCAGGGTACTGTAGTAGGTTGTCACTGCTGACCTACGCCCACTGGCCTGTTCCACAATTTCTCCAAACAAAAGTCATTACAATCCATTCTAAACTGCACAGGATAGACCACCTCCATCTGCTGGAGAATGAGAACAGAGGATGGTGCAGGACCCTTATACTGTACTAATATCCTGTATAAACTATTTGCTCACAACTTAGCAATATTATTCACACCATAATTTTTTGTCGGACCTTTTCATTCAAAGCTGCTGGGAACCAGCTGCTTTTAGTAAATTAGTCAATTTTATTATTTTTTTAATGTGATCAATAATAGCTTCTTAATATTCAGAAGAGATCTCTATTTAAACAATATGCATAGGAATATCCAAACTGCCCGACTTGTGTTTCGAATAGATGTATCTTATTCTGGTTCAGGGCTAAGAGAATTCTTTGTTCTAAATCACACTTATCTGTGCCTTGAGAAACTGGAGCCTGCCTACTCAAACAGTGAGTCTCCTCCATCATAATTCTCAGTCCATACCAACATTACATTTGTGAGCAGATAGTTTATACAGGATATAGTGGTAGCATTAGTGAAATATTCTACAGTAAGGATTCAAATAGGAGGACCCTTATACCGTGACATCATCAAACCAGTGGTTCTCAGTCTCCATCTGCTGGTAGGAAGGCATCAACCCATATGTTTAGACTGTACTGGACTGCCCATGAAGAATATGAGCCATTTTCTGCATGCAAAACCTGTGTAACATGAACATAAAAAGCTTTACTCTCTGCAATGTCTATAAAACTGTCTCCTGATTTATGGGGCAGCCTGTATATGTGTTTAAACTTATCCAAACTGAGCAGAGGCCTCCCTGGACATGAGTTAGGGAGGGATTTGCATTTATGCAGATACCTTTGAAAACACATGCATAATTGTGTAAAATAAATTCCAAAAACTGGGTGTGCCAAGGAGCAACTGTAAAGGTAAGCGCATAAATTCCACAGGGTCATTTTTAAAATAGAGAGATGTGCACACTTTTATTTCATTTTGAATATTTGCTGAAATGCAGAAGGGAAAAGTATGCATGTGGAGCCCGATTCTAGCAGGGGCACGTCCGGGCCATCTGGACGGCCTTGACCAGGACGGGCCCATCAGCACCAGATTCTGCACCCTGGGAACAAGACACTCTTGCAGGTGCAGGATCGGGTGCTGGAGACAGCCCGACGCGCCCATGCATCGCCACAGGGACGTCCTCCTCGCGGCACAATCAGCCCGCTGCCCGCCAAGTCCCGATTCCCTGCCACCCGACCCCCGACGGGAGCAATCAGAGCCCTGATTGTGTGGCGGAACCCATCTGACATGCCAATGATACCCCCAGGGGCCTGGCCAACAGATCCGGGAGGGGGGGCAGCTAGCACTTTTTCCATCTCTGAGATGGAATACTCTGGCTGTCCCCCTGGTACAGGGCCATGACCGGAATCGGCCCTTTACATCCGGGTGCCGGACCAGCCAACACTCCTCCCACTCTCTGTCACCGAACCCCACGGCATGCACAGTGGCTCTGTGCATGTAGGGGGGATGGGAGACAGAATAGGGAGAAGGCAGCAGGGCTACATTTCCCAGCAGGACGTGCAGCTGCGGTATCCGCAGATACACACAGTTATAACATTTTCAAGGCTTTTTCCATGTAGAAATGGTTCTTCTGACAATTAACCACCCTATTTATCATAAGAAACTAAGAACAGAAGAACTGGACTCTTCAACTTGGAAAAAAGGCTGCTAAGGGGGGATATGATAGAGGTCTCTAAAATAATAGGTGGAGTGAAACAGGTAAATGTAGATCAGTTGTTTAGTCTTCAAAAACTAGAAAGACTAGGGGACATGCAATGAAACTACAATGTAGCACATTTAGGACTTATTGGAGAAAATATTTTTCATTCAACGTGTAATCAAACTCTGAAATTTGTTTCCAGAGGATGTAGTGAAATCTGTTAGTGTAGCTGGGTTTAAAAGAGGTTTGGATAAGTTCCTGGAGGAAAAATCCGTAAAGGGGACCAATGGAGCCGGAATCCCTTGTTGCTGTCAGCATTAAACCGGGCAGCTCTCTCTCCACCAATCAGTTGACTCGAGCGCCTTCAAACAGCAGGCCCCATTGCAGGACGCGATTGCGGGCATATGTCCGAGGGAGCGTGTCCAAAGGAACATTCTAAAGGGGCAGGTCTTGCTCCTTTGAAGTCCCTTCAGAGCACATTGGAGCCAGCAGCTTTACATCTCAGGGGTAAGAAGGAGAAGAAGCAACTTTTATTTATTGAGAAAAAATCCGTGACTGTTACTGGTCCTATGAATTGACATGTGGTGGCAGTTTCTTCCACTACCCTGGCCAGTCCTGGTGTTTCTTTGGGCTCTTCTCCACTCGAGAGTGTTTCTACCTCACTCTGCCATTCCAGTTTGGATGCGATTGAATCCGGGGGTGCTTCTCCTTTTTCGGAGAATAAGCAGCCGGCTTCCATTATTCAAGCCCTGTCTGATTAAGTGTCATCTGGAAAACATGTAACCGGTGTTGCATCTAGTGTTCCCTTTCCTAAAGAAGTATGTTTTCCTTTACTTTCTACTATTCCAGCTTCAATTCCTTCTGGAGAAGCCACTTTAAAAGACATTTTGTTGGCCATAACACGTCTGGAATCATCTTTTGGATCTTCTCTTAAAGAGTTATCTGCTTTTATGGTGGACACTGTAGCAAAAATCCCTGAGCAGGACAAGAGACTTTCTGTTGTTAATGACCATTTAATTAAGCTAAATTCTTCTTATTCTATGTTACATAATACTGAGATGTCCACTATTAAGGACAGCCTGGTTACTCATCGGCGCTTAGAAGCGCTGGAGAATGCCCAGCATATCCATGATTTGAGGTTCCTAAATTTCTCCCGCAAGCATTATTTTTCTTCTACTGTGCTTCTTCAGAAATATTTAAAGTAGACTCTTGGTCTCCCTGCAATGGAAAATATAGTAATCTTTATTTCTTAACTTCACCATGAGAAGATAAATCCTGAAGTTGCTAATCTTGATGATGCAGGCCCTGGTTTAGATCAATTTTCCCCTATAGATTCTCTTGACCTGTCAGCATTTTTAGACAATTCTGCAGATAATATTCCGTCTCAAGCTACACTGATTATTTTTTTTCAGTCTCTTATAGATTGCAATTTAATTTTACATCTGTTTTCAACAGAACCAACTCTTTTGAGGCCAGAAAATGAGAGGTCATTCCTGACGCTGAAGCCAGCAGTTCTGGCGTTAGGAGTGATCATCTTCCTCAAACTTTCATGAAAATGTATTATTTCTTATCAGGATATACAATATGGGGATCATTCTGATCCTCGTTTAGTGGGTCTGGATGTCTGGGCAGTGGGCATCGACTGGACATACAGGGCCGATTCAGAGGTCTGCCCTGTATGTCTGGGTCTGCAATCTAGGTAGGGGTCTTATTTCACCATGGAGGTGGAATAAGTCCCCTGGATGGTAGGGGATGGCGACACAAGACCCAGAGGACAAGGTGAGGGGGTGCAAGGGGTTTCCCGCAGCCCAACCCTAGCCTTGGAAGGCCTGATCGGGGGTTAGGCTGCGGGGAATGTGGGATTTGCCACCGCTGCCAGGAATCGAAGCTTGTGACTGCAGCCTCAGTGGCATCACCCCCCCCCCCCTTAGATCCAATTTTCCTTTAAGGAAGCCCCCTAGCCGATCCCACTGTGGAAAGAATCACCCGCTGGAAGCTCCCCACCCTCCAATCCCATCCCTGGCCTTACTGGGTGTCCCTCATGCATAGCAGAGCAGGAGAACTCCCTAATCGCTCCTGATCTTGGCTATCAGAACCCCCAAAGGTAATCTCATGGTTTTACTACTAGGGCTAAGGCTGCATTTTTCCCCTTATCTAGGGAGGATCAGACAGTCTAAGGGAGTGTCCAACGGACTCGGACAACAGGAGTACTGGTGTTGCAGGATTGGCTGCCCGTCTATAGGAGGAACAGTAATTTTACAAGCTGCTCCCACATATATGATATCTGAGGGCTATTTCTTTTTTTTATAACTTGATCTTTATTTTTCAGCCAAACCATAGAATACATACAACAAAAGAAAAGAAACCTTTTTGCCAGGACTTCCAGCATACAATAATGTCAACAAAATTTAAACAGGTATGGAATCATAAAGGCCAAATTCTTTGCCAACTTCGCATTACAGACATTTCTTCCCCCCCTCCCCTCCCCCCCATCCCATAACCTACCCCCCTCCCCCACCCCCCAAATCTGCAACATATTTCAATAAAGGCTGCCACTGGTTATCAAACTTCGTCCCTTGATCCCTCCGAAGAGCTATCAATCGCTCCATCTGAAGCACTTTAGTGAGCCGCGTGACCCAATGGGCGAGATCTATATCCCCTCCCTGTCTCCATTTCCAAGCGATTTCGCACCTTGCCGCTACTATGCAAGATCGCATGGGTTTGGACCATCGAGTAGACACATCAGGGGGCCACAGCCCTAGGAGAAACCAGGCTGGGCAAAGCTCTAAGCGCACCTGAAATATCTGCTCCATCTGATGGCAAATTTGCTTCCAATAAGATTGAACCCATGAGCATTCCCACCACATGTGAAAATAGGTTCCTTTTACTCCGCATCCCCTCCAACAGAGATCAGAGACCTCCGGGAACATCCGATGGAAGCGCTCAGGTGTATAGTACCAACGCAACAAAATTTTATAGGTATTCTCTTGAATAGCCGTATTGATAGAAGTTTTAGCCGCCCCCTTATATATTGTCCGCCATCCCTCCTCATCCCAACTCACACCCAAGTCTCGCTCCCATTCCACCATATATTTTAACTTAGCCTCCGCTTCACTCATTGCCCTCAAACCAGCATAATGCAAACGTATAAGGCCCCGGGAAGAATGATGACCCACCCACAAGGCCTCAAGGTCATTAAGCCCTCTCTCGATACGCTCCTTATTAAGTCGGTTGTGCAAGTAATGTCGTACTTGCAAATAAGCAAAGAGATCATGCTTATCCAACCGAAATTCGGCTTGCAGCTCTTCAAAAGACTTAATAGTCGCCCCATCAAGAAACTGTACAAAATGAGAGAGGCCTCGCCCCTCCCATTTATGAAATATGGCTCCGTTACCCAGTTCGAAGGCTGGGGTGGCTACCAATGGCGCTAACAGAGACGTCCCCCCAGAGTTATTCACTCTCCGCCATCCCCTACCCCATTCCCCCCAAAGATGCCTAATGAAGGGATTATTAGTCCAATCGCCCTTCAGCGTTCCCATCGGTAACCATGGGAGATATTGTAATTTATAATGTGGCACTGCCTGTTGTTCAATGGAGAGAAACCCCTTTGCTGAGAGCTGTTCTCGCCAGTCCATCACTTGTCTCATTTGTGCCGCTAAATAATAATCCGCAATCATGGGCATCCCCAGGCCGCCCTTCTGCCGCACCCGATACATAATATTCCGTGCGATGCGCGGAGGACGATGGCGCCAAACAAAGAAGAACAACTTCCGCTGGAGCTTATGAAGCACTTTTTGAGAAATCTTAATAGGTAAGACTTGAAAAAGATACAATAATTGGGGCAGAATCATCATCTTAATGGTCGCTATCCTCCCCAACCAAGATATATCCTCAGTATGCCATCTCAGCAAATCCCGATCAATTTTTTCAAACAACCCTGGATAGTTAGAGCCATAGAGCTGATCAACATCCCGGGTGAGATAAACCCCCAGATATTTGAGTTTATTTTGGGCCCAACGAAAGGGGAAACTCCCCTGTAAATGCTTTAGCAAGTTATCCGATAAATTAACACTTAACGCCTCCGTCTTATCCCAATTAATTTTGAACCCAGCAACTCCACCAAAGCGCTTAAATTCGGCCATAATAATGGGTAATGTCAGCAAAGGACGCGTAATAAACAGTAATAGGTCATCGGCAAACAGCGCCAATTTATGCTCCTGTTGGCCGATAACAAGCCCCCTCACATCTGCATTTCGTCGTAAACGCTGTGCCAATGGTTCCATAGTTAAGGCAAATAATAAGGGGGATAAGGGACATCCCTGTCTGGTGCCTCTCGCTAAAGAAAAAAAGTCTGAGTACTTCCCATTGATCTTAACTGCCACAGTCGGATTAGTATATAAAGCCTTAATCCATGACTCCATATGGGAGCCAATGCCTACAGCCGCCAACACTTCAAACAGAAAGCCCCACTCTACCCGATCAAAGGCCTTCTCAGCATCGACTGCGAGAATGAGAAGTTCCTGCTTCCGCTGCTTGGCCATCCAGATAATTTGAATCGCTCGGCGAATGTTATCGCCCGTATTGCGACCCTGGACAAACCCCGTCTGATCACAATGAATCAGCTTTGGCAGAATGCGTCTCAATCGATTCGCTAATATCTTAGCTAAAATTTTCCCATCCGTGTTCAAAAGTGAAATGGGGCGATAAGATCCGCAAACCATAGGATCCCTCCCCGGTTTTGCTATCACTGAGATTCCAGCTTGATGCATGGAAGAAGGCAGTTGGTGGCCTTGAAGTACCCCATTAAAGATTCGCTGTAGAATCGGGGCTAACTGTGAGGCTAATTTCTTATAGAATTTATTTATTTATTTATTTATTTAAAGTCTCTTTTATACCGCGCTATTCAGCATCAGCGCGGTTTACAATAAACAGTGAACATACACATTTCCAATAGTACTTTGTGTTTACATATGAACAGGATAATCAACTTGGCTAACAGGGTAACTATGTACAACCACAAAATATACAATATATACAATTTGTAGGCTGATCATGTGTTTGTATGGTTTTAGACAGTGGTGATTTGGGTGGATTCGGCAAATGGTGCTGAGTTTCTATTAGGTTCAGGGTAATGTATGAGGAAGAGGTAGTGTTTCACGGCCTTCCTGAATTGGAATATGTCTGGGAATATGGAATATGGAATTGGAATATGGAATATGGAATATGGAATTGGAATATGTCTGGAATACTGCTGAGAGACCATCCAGTCCAGGGGACTTATTAAGGGCCAATCCCCGAATCACCTGCAAGATTTCATCAACAGTAATCTCACTATTCAAAAAATCTCGGTCCGTCTCCGATATGACCGGGAGTGAACCGTCCTCCCTAAGATAATCCCGCACTCCCAAGATGGACTCACTCAATTCGCTAGTATATAAGGCGGTATAATACTGCCGAAACATTTCCCTCATATCTTTGGGATGAAATAAAGGTTTATCCCCCGGTCCTTTAAGTTTCAAAATCGCAGAGCGGCGCTCCCTAGCCCATAATTTATGCGCAAGCATTCGGCCTGCCTTATTATTAAATTCATAATAGCGTTGATTAACACGTTGTAAGTGAAAATTAATTGTGTCCAGCTGCAAAGAATTGATAGTCAACTGATCACTCAGAAGTACCCACTGAAATAGAATTAAGACCCCCAGTGTAAATAAGATGTAGATATGTTCTACCTGAAATCAGGTACCAGTGTAATACAATGTATATAGTTATACAATGTACATAGTTTCCCCCAGTTACTTCCAAGTTGATCTCCCTGTTTATTGTAAATACAACTCAAAGTTCCCTGTGTTGTATAGTTGATGTTAAATGTAAACCGCTCTGATCTAAAATAGAGCGGTATAGAAGAACTGTTAAATAAATAAATAAATAAACCGCCTCCAACTGCTTCCTGAGCTTTATTTATTTATTTATTTAGCAAACACTTATATACCGCTACTTCCAGCGATCAGAAGCGGTTTGATTAAAGTCTTTGGGATATGTCACAAAATCAAGACAGGAAGATTGGGGCATAGATAGAAAGAAGAGGGGTAATACACAGCACACATCGCAGGGTCTAGGTATAGCCCTCCAGTAGGTATCATTCATATGTACAAAAGCGATTATCCTTTAACTATTTACATTTGACAAACAGCTATTTGTTGCTTTTCATCTTGTTGGATTCACAGCTGGCCATAGTGGCAGTTGAATAGGTGAGTTTTTAATTTTTTTCTGAAATCGAGTAGGTCTTTTGTTGCTCTCATCTCATGTGGTAGGTTGTTCCATAAAGTGGGGGCAGAGAAGGAGAATGCTCTGCGGCCAGTACTGGATTTTACATGTCTGATGCTGTTTGGAACTATAAGTGTGTCTTCGTTTATGGTTCTCCTGCTTCTGGAGCTAGTTTGCAAGGTGATCAGGGTGGAAAGGAATGAAGGGGCTAGGTTGTGAATTAGTTTGAATGCCGTTACCAATGTTTTGTATTGGATCCTGGCAGAGACTGGGAGCCAGTGTAGTTCCATCAATATAGGTGTAATATGTTCGGTGACGCTTGTTCTCATGATGATCCTTGCTGCTACGTGTTGTGCCAGTTGTAATCTGTTGGTCGTTTTCTTTGGTAGACCCTGTAAGATGGCGTTACAGTAGTCGAGGTGAGGCATGATGAGTGCTTGAGCAACTGAACGGAAGTCACATGGATCTAGTACATTCCGTAGGGGTCGTAATACTCTAAGCTTGTGAAATATGGCTTTGTTGGTGTTGCTGAGGTGTTTTTCCATTTTCAGTTTGCTGTCGATTATGACTCCTAAATATCTAATTTCCTTCTTCGTGTTGTACGTATTGTTGCACAATGTGATTGTTGGTGGCGGTTCGAAGTCAGTTTTACTGGATATAAACATTACTTCAGTCTTCTTATGATTAATCGACATGTTGTTTTGTTTTAGCCATCCCAACATCTCCCCCATGCAGGTTTCCAGCTGATCGTACTTTGGGTCGACGGTTTCTAGCTGTGTGTACAGCATGATATTGTCTGCATATATGTGGTAGTTGATGCCATATTTCCTGAATATTTCACTGAGGGGTTGCATGTAAATGTTAAACAGAAGTGCCGAGAGCGCCGACCCCTGTGGTATGCCTTGAGTTTGAGTGAAGGCTTCGGCTTTTTCTCCGTTGAATTGGACTTGTGGCTTTCTGTCTGTTATGTAGGAGGAGAACCATTTCAGGGTGGTTCCTAATATACCAATTGATGCCAGCTTGTTAAGGAGGGTTAGGTGATGTACAGTGTCGAAAGCTGCTGAGATGTCGATAAAAATAAGAATAAACATTTTCTTCCTGTCCTCTAGCCCTGTGAGGAGGCAGTTAAACAGTGCTAATAGCAGAGTTTCGACCCCATGATTTTTTCTGAAACCGTATTGCTGTTTGTCGAGGGTTTCGTGGTCATCGAGGTGTTCTTGCAGTTGGATGAGGGCTGCTTTTTCTATGATCTTCGCTAGAAGCGATATGCTGGAGATTGGGCGGTAAGAAGATGGGTCTTCTTTGTTAAGCGAGTTGTTCTTTAATATCGGTCTAATTATAGACTTTTTGAGCTGGTTGGGCATGACTCCCTGTGACAATGATTGGTTCACAATGTGTGAGACCTGGAGGCCAATATCCTTTTTTGCTGCTTTAATCCAGGTGGTTGGGCAAGGATCAAGCATGGAGGTGGTAGTATTTATACTGGTTATTATTCCAATTGCTTGCTTATCATCAATTTTGTGAAATTCGCTCCAAATCTGTTCTTTCTTCACTGAAGTTTTCGGGTGGGGTTCGGCCGGGCATAACGCAGTTGCGGTTGTTGTTAGTTTGCTCCCTCCCCTTTGTTTATGGAGATGCTCTAAGTCCCGAACTTGCTGAGACAGTTGAGCAGCCCTTTCACCGCGCTTTTTCTTCTTCCAGGATGCCCATTGTATCAGCACCCCCCTGAGAACCGCTTTTAATGCGTCCCACAGGGTCCCCAGGGCCACCTCACCTGTATCATTCACAGCATAAAACTGTCTAATTTCTTCAGCTACTTTAGCAAGTACCTCCTTATCCTGAAAAAGACTTTCATTGAGGCGCCAAAAGGACATCCCCACTGTATCGCGCTCACCTCCAAACTCTATCCAAATAGGACCGTGATCAGTCCAAGTGATAGGTTCAATACCAGTTCTATGAACTCTTTGGGTCCAAAGCGCATCCGCCAGAAAATAATCTATGCGACTATAACTATGATGGACTGGCGAGTAATGTGTATAATCGAAATCATGTGGATGCATCTGACGCCAAATGTCACACAACCCGTAGCGTTGAATCAAACTCTGCAGTTGCGCCCTCCCCTTGGTTCCCTGCGAGCTCCCCCGCTGTGACTTGTCCTGTAAAGGATCCAACACTTCATTGAAATCGCCCCCAATCAATAAGGCCCCATGTATTTTAGCTGCTAACCAATGGGACAGGGTGGCCCAAAAATCAGTATAAGGATCATTGGGGCCATAAACATTGAGGAATGTTACCTCCGAACCCAATAAGGTCCCCCAGACCAGTAATACCCGACCCTTTGTTCCCTTGAAACCCCCCCTACTTGAAACGGGACATCCTTGTGCACCATAATAGCCACCCCCGCGCGCTTGTGAGAGCCTTCAGCATTGAACCAAACGTCGCCATAAGCCCCAGATTTAAAAAAGGGGTTCATCCCGGGGCAACAAATGCGTTTCCTGAATGAAAATTACTTGCCAGTGTTGCGTTTTAGCTTCTTTAAAGAGCGCTTTACGCTTATAAGGTGTATTAAGGCCTCGAGCATTAAGCGAGCCCACTTTAATCCCAGCCATCAGAAAAATACAAGGGACTATGCATTGAACAATCATAAAGACCAACACTCTTAAAGCCTACCCCTCCCCGCCCCTTCCCCCAACCCACCTCCCTCCCTACTCCCCCCCTCCAACCCCCCCTCCCTCAATCTCACCACAGGCCTCAATCCTGTGCCACCTCCTCGGAGGAAGAGTCGCACCGCCGGGATTCACCGCCCACCTACCATATGGGCCTCCCCTCCCCAATTACCACTCCCCCTTAAATTGAAACTCCCACATTACCGAAACTCCCCCATAATTTGGTGGGTGGCATAGATACTAGGCACAATATTGCATACAATAAAATTGGAAAGTTCCGCAAACCTCTTCTTAAGCCCAGCAGGGCGAGGGAGCAGCCACTGAACCGGCTACCCCCTTTCGTCTGCCCTGGAGGGCTAAAAAGATACCCATATATAATGTCCAGACCGCTGCCTCGTTCATGTAGTTGGCGTTGCTCCATCCGACTCAGTCTCTCCCCTCTGATAAGGATCCCCGGAGGTGCGCTGTAGTCGTCGGCCCCGCGCCGGAATGCGATGCCATTTCAACTTTTCCCATACAAGCGCCTGCTGCTGTTCAGACGATAAAGCCTTAGGTTGAGTGCTACTCATGGGTAGGTGCGGGGCCTTAGCCTTCTCCAAAGCACTCCACGCCTCCGCGGTAGTTTTAACTCTCTGAGAGTGGCCGGCGACTTCAAATTGCAAAGCAAAAGGGAAAAGCCATTTATATTTGATACTTTCACGTCTTAAATATTCAGTCACAGGATGCATGGCCTTCCGGCGCTGTAATGTCTGGGGCGCCAAGTCCTGAAAGATTTCCACTGAACAGCCATGCCACTGTAGTTTCCCTCCTCGCGACGCTGCTCGCATCACTCTCTCCTTTATAGGAAAACTAGTTAGGCACGCGATGATATCTCGGGGTCGATTGCCCGGTGGGGAACGAAGCGCTCGATGTGCGCGTTCAATGCCAATCTCTCCCGCCACAGCAGATTCAGCCGAGTTCTCTTCTGCTAAAATGGCTCTGCAAATGTCGCGGACTACGGTGACCGCTTGCTTGTACTGTTCTTCCTCCGGGACCCCACGTATGCGAAGGTTACAGCGGCGAGAGCGATTCTCTAAGTCCTCGATTTTCTCTCGCAGATCTTCCACTGTGCCTTGCCACTGATTGTTCAAGTCCCGTACCGTCTCTGCTGCGGTTACCATATCGTCCACGTGCGTCTCCAAAGTTTCCACCCTATGTCCCAGGGCCTGCATATCCTGACGGAGCTCAGTCAACAATTCCTTGACATCTGATTTAACACCGAGTACTTCAGCCTTAATCTCCCGGCACCATCTCCGGAGATCACCCTTGGTGCACTGCTCCTCCGCATCCTCTAAGTCATCCGCCATCTCTGTATCAGCCTGTGCGGCCCTCTCCTCGTTGAGGTGCAAAGGTGCGTAAGAGGAGCGATACTTTTGCAACTTTTCTCGAGCTGACATCCAAACCCGGGGTAGTAGTGCACTCCACACGCTACTTTCCACTATTGTGGGAGGCCCAATGCTAAAGAAAATCGCTCAATATATTGCATCCCGAAGGAGCTGCTCTTTTAAGCCGCCATCCCGGTCAGTGACCCTGAGGGCTATTTCTATGGTTTTTTGCTCATGTGCACTTTTCTAAAATCACTGCTCCCACTGGATGTGGATAAATATACAGAATCACTCCCAAATCTATTCTACAAGAGGCTCTCTGTTTGGCACAGCCTCCTGTAAAACACTATCAGGCTTATTCTGTCCCAGACGCAGATCCCCTTTGTACATCCGGTCTGAGCCGGATGTACAGAGGGGATTGCGATTCTGATCCTGTGGGGCAATTCTAATGTCGGCCCTATAGGTCCAGGGCCGGCAACTTGTACAAGGAAGTTATTCCACCTCCAAGGTGGAATAACTTCCCTGTATGTAAAGGATCGGCTACACAGGGCTTGGATTGGGCAGGGGGAGGGGCCCAAAGGTATTCCGCACAGCCTGACCCTGGCCTTAGGAGGCCGGATCGGGGGTTGGCCTGCAGGGAATGAGTCTCTGAATCTGGCGGCTGGCATTGCGGCTCTTCAATAGAGCCATGGTGCCATGGTAACATGACGCCATGGCGCTGTAGCTCCATAGAAGAGCCTTGACTGAGTTAGCCGGGGACAGTCCTATACGTGCAGGCCAGGCTGGATCGCATAACCAGCCTTGGAGGTGGAATAACTTCCCCGTACAAGTGCCGGCCCTGGACGTACAGGGCCGACATTAGAATTGTCCCTGTATGTCCAGGGCTGGCGACTGCCCACCGCCCGCCCTGCCTCCGCCTCTGATCCTCCCCTTCCCTGCCCCAGTCTAACTTCTCCATACAACCAGAGGAGAAGTTAGACACAGGCAGAGAAGGCACAAATAGTGTGGATGGAATTCTCCTGATCCTGTCTTGAACATGCTTATTCCCCTGGGCTCCGATGAATAGCATCACTTACCTGTGAGAACTTATATTCTCCATATGTGAAAACACAGGGTACAGGTTAGTAGACTGCATTACTCAGCTGTACTCTGTAATATTTCCTATTACCCAGTAAAGTATCTATTATTACTCACCAGGGTATGAGTCAGTAACTGCTCTTTCTTCTGATTCCTGGAGATCGCAGACATTCGGCTCTTCCTCTTGTTTAATCCTTGATAATATATCAGGATTGATTCCTTCAAAGCCTGTTCCAGGAATAAATATGAAAAATGAATTATATTTCCCTTATATTCACTGAAAAATACACAGCAGTAGCTCTCAGGGAGCAGCACATGATGGGGGAGGGGAAGGAGGGTCTACTACTGGCATCCACTATAAATCAGAGGGATCTTCGAGTACTTTGGTAGTGGAACGAATCATACATTTTTATAATAAATAACTTGAATCAATGAAGAAAGGGGGGCTGTGATTGTTTGATATTGACTGGATATATTTTCAAGAAGCTGCACGCTATGAAGTCTCTTAGTATTAATGGTTGATTTAGGAAGCTCCAGTGACTGTCTTGTGGGGTGACTGCTGAGCCCTTCAGCACCTTCTCCCCTCAGAATCAGATGCAAGAATTTACACCCCATGACTGTGAGAGTATGAAATTCTATGAGAATTAAAGAGGAGAAACGCTTGCTGATGAAAGGGAAGACATGACTTGTTGAGGGCAGGGTTCAAATTTTACTTTCCCCATCATTCCTTCTGACTTCGGGCAAGTCCCTTTGGAAGTAATTTTATAACTGCTGACATTAGTGAGAAATGTATGCTTTGTTTTTTCAAAAATATCACTTAAGCACAAACTCCTCTCTCAGAAATCCCTGCTCAAACAGCGACTTAATTTAGGTACATACAAGCCATACAGATGTAACTTTACTTTACAGAGGGGGCACGATCACAGTATATAAACCCATTTCCACAGCAAAAGCACTGCTTAATCCAAGGAAATGGCTCAGAAAATTACCCTCCCTATCTCCCCTCACCTCAAGTGCCCACATGGATTGTAAGCTCATTGGGGCAAGGACAGACTGTACCTCAATTATAAAAATGCTGTATGTCCCCTGAGCTAAAACTGGAAGAGGGACACTTGAAGGACCCATAGAATGGCCTTATGATCCCTCAGATCTGGATCTCATCCTGCCATCTTAAGACAGACAGTAGGGCTGAGACAGATTCTGATCATATCTGCAAGTTCCTGGAGTGGAGGATGTACACAAAAATACCTCCTATTCCTGTGTCTGCTAAAAATACAGATTCAGTCCTTACCTAGGGACATCAGGGTCTCATAATTCTCCTTCATCACCTCCCTGTACAACTCTTTCTGTCCTTCATGTAAATACTTCCACTCCTCCTGGGAGAAAGAGACAGCGATGTCCTCAAATGTCACCTGCAGCTGAAACACAAACCAGAAACACTCAGAAGCAAGAGAAGGTGCTCAAAATGCCTTAAATTTCAGCTGGCAAGGATGGTGCTTCAGTGTTACATTTTTAATTGCAGGGGGCAGCCACAGGCAGAATCTGTGGGACTCCTTGTGACTAAAAATGAAATATTGATGCACCATCTCCACCACCAGGAATGTGGGTGCAGGACTTATGCAGCTTAGTGGATGTTTTGAACGTTTGTCCCCCTGTGTGTGGCCCTAGAGTCCATTTCCCCCTTGGACTCCCGGGTTTGCTAATGTAACTATAAAAAAGTCTCAAATCAGGAGACAGCGAATATCAAATGTCACTGCCTGGATAAATCAGCGTGTAATAAAACCTGAGCTGCCAAATCCAACTACACAAGCCAAAGTAAATGTCCCCTTCCCACACTTGTTAAATCTTAATTTAGTGCAGGGTTCGGAAATTAAAACTGAAATTTTCTGGTGCATCTGACAGTTCCAAAATTCACCCTGTAGCAAAATTAAAGGAAACATTTATGGGAAGCATTAATGGTAATACTGTGTGGCCATAGGGAGGTAGATGCTTAGAATGCACTAATGTCATAAGGGAAAGTGATTGCATAATCTCCCTTATGACACAGGTGTATGTGCGTTGGAATGTGTGCGTGTCATAAAGACCTAGATGAGAAAGTAGGAGCCTGTGTAAATATGCAGTAGGACTAAGCAGGATGCCTTCTTTCTCTGTTATTCATGTTAGCCCTTTCAGTAAATATTTGGTTACAAGTTCTAAGGAACTACATATAGAATTTTATTATTTACTGACATCTTACTAATTTTGAGCAACTTTACAAAGCCAGCAGCAATGGTAAGGAAGATATTTGATGAATATAGAGATAAGTTCATTGATGAATGAATGAGAATTTTTAATTCTAGAGCACAAATTTCAATACGTGCATGTCCTGATTTGCAGTGGAAGAGCTCCAGGCTCAGGGTGTGAGTTTAGGGTTCTTCCTTACAGCTCAGCTCAACACTCTGAAAGTACCACGGATTTGTAGTGAGCCCTATAAGAGCACATGGAGTTAAGATACAGAGAGCAGTGAGGACATTTTAATTAATTCATTGGTAGATATTTCTCTGATCTTAGTATTGAGCTACATTTGAAATATTTCAGCTCACATATTTTCTGTTCTTTCGGATATTTGGAAACAGAAAGGATTAAACTTTCTTTTTCATTTACAGAAAGATAACACTTTTTAAATAATATTTTGTTAAGATTACATCCAGTTAAGTTTGCCTACTCTGTTCTATGTATCTTTAAGTTAAATTGTTATCTGTAAACCGCCCTGACAATCTGATAAGGCGGTATATAAAACCAGTTAAATAATAAATGATTAATGTGGTGATCAGAAATTCAAACTCGATCTGCCTTTCAATTTTGCTATATAATATTTTTAAATGTAAACTCTTATTTTCTCAGGTTCACTCAAACTAAAGTGCAGAAAGGAAAGAAAGAGGCAGGGAAGAAGGAGAATCTATGACATGAAACAGAAAATGAGGGCACAATAAAGCTAGAGGAGAGGCTGCTGTGTGAGGGGAGGGGAACAAGGAAGAAGAGTCTCATGGGCTTTTCTAGATTGAGCAGTGTCAAGCTTGTTTCTTCTTCTGTTTTCCCCATTCAGCATGTATGTATCAGAGGCTGGATGGCATTACCTGGCACTGCTTTCCCTGCTGCCCACCTCCTGCCAGTCTCCTACCTGCTGAACAGAAAGCCCTTCAGCCATTCTCCTTCCTTTCCCACAGCACCAGCTCCAGCCCTGATTCTCTGGGCTACAGTTTTGGCTTAGAAGGATCAGAGTCCGCTCTCAACTTCCCTCTAATGTTGCAGGATATCAGCACTGTACAGTACAGTACAGCAAGCTCCTTCCCGTCTAGGAGGAGGTGATGTCAGAAAGAGGTGGTCCTGCAGGTGTAGGCATGGATGCTGGGAAATGTAGTCCTTTTGTGCTCATGGGATAAAAGGGAGACTGGGAATGGTGAAAACTGTGATTCTGTAATATTTTAAATAAAAGCTCAGTTTTACTGTGGTGATAAAGAAGGGGAGAGAGGAAAGAAAGTGGTAAATAGAAGGGAGGGAAGAAAGAGAGACCCACATTTCCCAGAGCTGAGAGAGAAAATCAAAGAATGAGCATGAAAAACTGTATAATCCTTGGGATAAAGAGGGGCCACAGCAACAGAATATTTTGTATCCTGCCACCAGTCAAGAAATGTGAAGTGACTCAGAACAAATATGGACCAGCATCAGAACCAGGGTGTTGTTGTTAAGTGCCGTCGAGTCGGAGTCGACTCATGGCGACCCTCTGGATAGCTATCCTAAATTGTGTTCGGTCTTCAGTCAGGTGGCTCATTGTTGACAGACTGGTACCCGTAGCTGCTGTTATTGTATTGATCCATCTCATTGCTGGCCTTCCTCTTTTGCGTTGACCTTCTATCTTGCCAAGCATAATGTCTTTCTCTAATGATATCTCTCTTCGCATGATGTGTCCAAAGTATGACAGTCGAAGTCTTGTCATCTGAGCTTCAAAAGAAAGCTTAGGTTTGATCTCCTCTAGTACCGACTGGTTCGTTCTTCGGGCAGTCCATGGTATACACAGTATTCGCCGCCAGCACCATAATTCAAAGGCATCAATTTTCTTCCTGTCTATATTTTCATTGTCCAGCTTTCACATCCATATGATGTTGTTGAAAATACCATGGCTTGAACAAGTTGAATCTTTGTATGGAGAGAGACATCTCTGCTCTTGAGAATCTTATCTAGGTCTTTCATAGCCATTCTGCCAAGAGCAATGCGTCGTCTGATTTCTTGACTGCTTGTTGCTTCTTTATTGATAGTTGATCCAAGTAGGTTAAAGTTGTTCACAATTTCAATTTCTTCTCCTTCAACGATGAACCTGTTGATTATGCCAGTTGTCATGATCTTTGTCTGCCCTATTATTACTATTTTAGAAATTTCTACTTGTTTTACCTTAACCTCTGAATATATTCATAGTGTATTTTGAATTGTAGGTTTTTATCTGTGCATTATTATTATTATTATTATATTACTACACACATTCTACTAGATATTAGTGTCTGGATTTGTTTCTTTCCTAACAGCCTGAGATACTTGGAGGTATTGTCATAGGATAAGGGCTGTGCTACTATTTGCAGCCGATGGCTGGAAATTTTATTTATGCCTAGCATGCTTAGGTGATGGTTTGGGTCTTTGGGGATTGCACACTGGTGCCAATTACTACTGACACTACTGTTGTCTTTTTCCTTCACAGTTGCCCAATTTTGATTTTTATATGAGAAGCCTGTCCCTTTGCAGAAGTGATCCCCTTATATCCTCCTCTGTATTTATTTATTTTTATTTCTTATATACCGCGCTCTTTTAATCAGTGTGGTTTACAAATGAACAAAATGTAAACACAATGACACAGTCAGCATTGGTTTTTTACAATGAAACTCCTCTTCTTGTATTACTGCTACTGCTCATCGTTTGCATTGTGCTATTAGGCCAAATGCAGTGCTGTACACATTCATGTAAGAGACAGTCCCTGCTCCACAGAGCTTACAGTCTATTCAAGAGAGACCAACAGAACAAACAGGGGACAAGGCTTTTCTTTAAGGGAAATGATTAAAAACACATAAGGGTATTAAACAGAATCCAAAAATAGGTGAGATTTTAGCCTGGATTTGAATAAGCTTCTTCTTAGGTAATGGAATAATCAGGGCTTCAAGGAGTGGAGGTAGAGGAAGGGGATTAGGTGCAGGGAAGTACTGTTACTTAATAGATTTTTTTCTGTATTCCCCTGTTAGTGCTTTTGCAGTGATCCTCGCTAAACAAATATGCATTAAACATCTAATTTCCTGCTAATCTTTGTCCTTTTCTTTCAAACTCACTTTCATTCAGATCGGAGCAGAAATTCTTTCCTTGGGCTGTTCCACATTAATTTTTACATCACTCATTCCCCTTACTTGTTTGTTTAACAGGTTTTGTATACCG
This sequence comes from Ichthyophis bannanicus, assembly GCA_033557465.1. Classification (NCBI taxonomy): domain Eukaryota; kingdom Metazoa; phylum Chordata; class Amphibia; order Gymnophiona; family Ichthyophiidae; genus Ichthyophis; species Ichthyophis bannanicus. The sequence continues at coordinate 123,322,982 of CM066031.1, forward strand.
CTTTATCATTAATTCAAGAAGGTTCACATGGAACAAACATAGCAATAGGCTTTTACAAAGAACAGGGAGTAGAAACTTGGAGTATATGGGCTAGTAGATACATTTAACAATGGCTAACTATGTACAGTAACATTGTTGCAATGAGGTGATATGGCTACATTTATCAGTTGTCCGTTTCATACATCTGTAATGTCTCTTCAGCTGTTATACTAGGTGGGACCATAGTATTCGAGGAATAGATGGGTCTTGATGGCTTTTCTGAAATCAAGTAGGTCTTTGATTGCTCATATTGGGGCAGGTAGATGATTCCAAAGTTGGGGAGCCTACAGAGAGAAGGCTCTGGTGCAGGTGAATTGTTTTGATGATCTGTAGTTTGTTGGGGTTTCAATGATGTTAGTGTTTTATCACCTTGTAATTATTACTAAAATATGATTTACTCTTCCAGTCAGACAAACAAGTTACTCTTCAAAAGACAGAACTTTCATAATGTTTGACACCTGTGAAGGAAGTTTATTGTTGGCTGCTGTTAAAATGTATTTAATGTTTTTTTATACCCCTTTATCATTTCCGTCAAAGCAGTTTACATTGTAACTTACACTTGGTAATGAACATTAAACAGGGACATTGATAACTTGGATTTTTCTGAGGCAATGGAGGGTTAAGTGACTTGCCCAAGGCCACAAGGAGTGGTAATGGGAATCAGACCCTGGTGTCTTAGCCAGTGCTCTAACCATTAGGCTACTCTTCCACTCCATCTTTAAATCATTTTTTCCTTAAATGTTTCTCAGGAAACTCTTTAAAATCCATCAGCCTCTTTAGTACATCTGTCATCTGTCCAGAGCATCCAACTGTTTAGTATAACTGTCACTTTGCCCCTGCCTTGAGACAGCTGATAAATGCCCGTCAGTCATCTGATTGCCTGCTGCATGGAGACAGAGGTCTGACAGAGGGACTCCTTTTCATGCTGCACTGTCTTTCCAATTTCCCTGGAGACCTTTTACTTTGTGCACAATTCTGTCTGTCTTCCATTGCCCTGCACGAGATCTCTTGACATCACTGCTGCCGCTCTATGCCCAAAGCCGCACAACAGGGTTTACCCAAGGCTCTTGCTCCTGGCTCCAACAGTCTCAAGTCTCCCATGGTGGCCTGATGCTCTTTGCAACCACCATTGTCCCCATTTCCCTTCTTAGAGCAGCGGGAGGTTGTTTAAAGCCACGACTGTCTCCGCAACCTCTGCCCCACTCATGCTGTCCTAGGTCAAACTTCTCAATACGCTGTGGCCCTGTTGCCTCACCTCTTTGGCCCCAGCATTGACTCTTCCTGCTCTGATATCCTGGACATATGCATCAGTTGCTTCTGGCCCCATTTCCTCACTGCTACTGCAGTGCAGCCTCAACCTTCACAGTGCTGCTACCTGAACTTCCAGGCTCCTGGTGAGTTGCCAAGGTCAATGCCATAGTCTTATTCTTTACTCTGTGCATCCCAGCTAGGCATGTACAGGGCCCTGAAACCCTATGTTTTAATCAAAAACATTAAGTTGTAGGTGTACATGCATACAACCATTTCTGTGAACGCTTAATTTTTTAGACATTCAAACAAGCCTGAAAATACACATGCCTACTCCCAGCAGCATCACATGCATCTCCAGTAGGCCCAGCAGTGTTGTCTTTGGCTGAAATATGCGCTGCCTGTTGGATCTCCTGATGATGTCTTGAGCCAGGCTGCCCAGCCCTCCTCTCTCCTATCTCACTGATCTGGTCTCTTTCACTTTCTCTTTCTTACTTTTCTCCAGCTCTTCTTCTAGCCCTCAGCCACTAGAGGCAGTAAAACAAGAAAAAATAAAAGTTGGGGATAGCGTAAGAAAAGAAACTGGTACAAAACCTTCCCGAACACTACCCACAGAAAAACAAGCTAGCCTTTCATTCCTCAGACCACGAGCTAAACTCCCGCTCCTCCACTCCTCTTTTCTCTCTACACCCAGTCCCTCGGTGCGCTTATCTCTTCCCATGGCTTTCAGTACCATCTGTATGCCGATGACTCCCAGATCTACCTCTCTATGCCTGAAATCTCCCCGGCAATCCAGACCCAGATCTCTGCCTGCCTTTCTGACATTGCTGCCTGGATGACTCACTGCCGCTTGAAATTGAACATGGCCAAGACTGAACTTCTCATCTTTCCCCCTAAAACCTCCCCTCCTTCTCCTCCTTTCTCAGTCTCTGTGGATAACTCTGTACTCCTTCCTGTTTCCTCGGCCCACAATCTGGAGGTTGTCTTTGACTCCCCTCTCTCTTTCTCCACACATATCCAGCTCGTAGCCAAGACCTGCCGTTTCTTTCTCTATAACATTAACAAGATCCGTCCTTTCCTTTCTGAACACACTACTAAAACACTTGTCCACTCCTTGATCACCTCCCGTCTTGACTACTGTAACCTACTCCTTGCTGGTCTCCTATTGAATCATCTCTCTCCCCTTTAATCTGTTCAACACTCTGCTGCGTGACTAATCTTCCACCAGCCTCATCATGCCCATATTACTCTTCTTCTCAAGTCATTCCATTGGCTCCCTATACTTTTCCGTATCCAGTTCAAGCTGCTTCTGCTGATCTATAAATGCATTCACTCTGCAGCTCCTCAGTACCTTTCTTCTCTTATCTCTCCTCACAACCCCCCTCAGGAACTCCGCTCTTCTAGTAACTACTTTTATCTGTGCCCTTCTCTTCTACTGCTAACTCCAGACTTCACTCCTTTCACCTTGCTGCGCCTTACGCCTGGAACAGACAACCTCTGTCTGTGCGCCAGGCACCCTCTCTGGCCCTCTTCAAATCCAGGTTGAAGACTCACCTCTTCGCTGCTGCTTTTGGATCCTGACTCACCTGATCTCCTTTTCTTTCCCCTTCTCGTTCCCCACTCTATTCCTACTTACACCTTCTGTGTTTTGTCTTGACTAGATTGTAAGCTCTGATGGGCAGGGACTGTCTCTTACTTGTCTGTACAGCGCTGCGTATGACTGGTAGCATTTTACAAATGCTAAGTAGTAGTAGTAGTAGTAGTAGAAAAGCATGTTCTAAGCCCTTGGGTTTTGTGTGCACTTCTTTGCATTTGGAGGTAATAGCTAATACCTTCATTATCACTGGATTTAAATGAACAGCAAGCTAATGTCAACACATTTATTTATGTACAGTTTTCTTGTGTGCTAAACTCTTATGTGGGTAGGACGCCATCTCAGCCCAGAAAACTGCACAGAAGCTGCTGTGAGCTGTGTATTAGCCTCTCACATTTTATTACATCAGTCCCTCAGCACAGCTCTGAGCCACTAGGCCACTGCACAATGTCCAACGACATAATCCTTCTGCAGACCAAAAACACATTGAAACATAAGAATACATATTACATTTAGATGCATGTTTACTAAACTGTGGTAATGTCATTCGCATTAGGTTCCGCGTTGATGAAACAGATGCCCATATAAAGGAGTGAGCGGGGCAGCACTAAAGCTGTGTCAGATAAGGCGCGTTATAAGTCGCATCATAAGGCACGTAAGAAGGCATCCTATGAGGCACAGTACAAGGCACCTTATTAGGCACAGTACAAGGCACGTGCCTTATAATGTGCCTTGTACTGTGCCTCATAGGACGCCTTCTTACGTGCCTTATAATGCGCCTTGTACTGTGCCTAATAAGGTGACTTGTAACGCCCTATAAGGATTGTTGCTAACTGTGGTGAGGGTACTATGGGCTGGCAGCACAGATCTGCAAAGATATGACTGTCACAGGCAAGCAAAATATCTGCCTTGGACAGAAGGGAACAACAAGGAATTGAACCCATGACCACAGTCATCAAAGTAACCAGTGGGCTACATCTCTATAACATCGAACACACTGCTGGCTGGCTACAGAAAGACTGCAGGTCACCACACAAACTCTCTGCTGTGGTTATCAAGATAGGCTAAACCCACCCATACCCATGATGCACTGCACATGCAGATCAGCAGCCTACATCTGATCAAAAGATGGGGTATGCACCGCTATAGCACCCCAGCCTGGTAGGGGGAACTGACCGTGTGTGTTACTGGCACAGAGTAGCTACAGACAGTGACATCGTGTGGTTCCTGTGCTCACCCTGAGGGTGAAGTGGGGGACCCAGCACCAGGTCTGCAGCACATGGCATGGCTGAGATAGGCTGTGCTGCAGGTTCCCATCACTGCTAGTGTGTGATGGGTAGGCCCTACAGGCACACCTAGGATACACCTGTATCTCCCAGTCATGTCTAGGCCTTGTGGACTATGATGTACCCAGAATAGTGCATTTCCTGTGTGGGTGCCATGGTCACATGTTATAAGTGAAGGGTGGTGTTTGGACCCCAAAGCAGATTATGTAGCACCACCCAACCTTCCCCAACAGATCCACATTCTGCAACTCTGCAATGGTGAAAGTAGAGGAGAGTGAACACCCTACAGGGAGATCAATGCATATCTGTACACATCACATATGGCAGTAGGCCTGGCAAAGCTCAACTGTCCCCCCCCCACAACTGACATTCACCAGCAGAGGGAACAGTCAGTGTCCACCTGCTGCACCCTGCAAGGTGTTCCAGCCATACACATGCTAACTGCAGACAGTCCGCTAGCTAGTACATGTCCCTGGAGTAAACCATGCAGATCCAAAAATGGGATGTGAGCGCACACACCAAGCAGGTACATCAGTGATTGGGCCCCAAAAAAAGGAACCCAGAAATATCACATGAGAGAAATACTATAACAACACTATGGGGTACCCTAGCCATGCCGTGCTCACTGCACATTCAGGGTGAGAGTGACCTTGCAGCATGACATGCTGTGGCCACCCTGTCTGTGCAGCTGGTAGCCAGGCACCACAATGTCCCAGCCATTGCCCCATGCCCTGTGCAGATGCTACCTACCCAGGCCGCCCTGTCCGGGCCATACCCACAGTACCTTGCTCCTCATTATGCACATTGGCAGGCTAACACTGGAAACAGTGCAAACATTGTGGGCTCAGTAAGGTGTAGGCAGCCACATAACACTGGATAGACATACGCACACTACCACACCTATTTCAGCATTGTGCAAATATGGAGGTGGTTGGCAGCCCTGGCCGCCACACCAGTCCTGGGCGCAGTGCAGGCATTGCTATGGTACTCAATACTGTTAGGGTCACTCCCCGGGGGAGTTAAACACTGTCAGAAACAAAACCTGAAACACACTCTACAGATATCAGAAAGGTTGATATGATGGATCCCTGTCAACAAATTTTGTTCAACGTAGGATTTGTTATCTGACATTATTCATAGCAACCTTTTGATATATGTGGAACATGTTTCCATGTTTAAGACGGCATTGCTAAGGTATGCAGGTGCTGGTATTGGTAGATGCTGCTGCGTGCAGGGCCCAGCAGCTTGACTCTCCATGAGCCACTGCATGGTGGGGCCTGTGGGTGTGGGTGTTTGTGCCCCTGTTGGCCACTGCTCTAGGGCAGAGGTTCCCACCTCCGGTCCTGATGGGCCAAACACAGTTCAGGTTTTCATGCTGTCCCTAATGAATATGCATGGATACATTTATATACAATGGGGGGGGGTGCATGTAAATACATCTAATGCATATTTATTAGGGACATCCTGACAACCTGAATGGTGTTTGACCCTCCAGGACTGGGGTTGGGAAACTCTGCTCTAGGGATTGCACATGTTTATGCTGTATGTGCTCTGTAGGGTACAATATAGGCATTTATGGTGTGTTACTTTTATCTGCAATAAAGATTCTGTCTTTATTACCATGGCTTAGTAAGGGTAAAATGAGAGGACATGGTCTGCAGGAGCCACAGCTTGGACTTGAACCTGTGACCTTCTGCCCCTGGTTGTGTATACTGCACCAAGCTGTTGCCACAGAAGCAGGCTATTCCCTGGGGATAGCATTACTGTTCATCAGACAGACCTTGTCTATTGCACTGCATGCCAACCACCTGAACAGGGCTTGGCCTTGGTGTGCTGTGGGCAGATGCCACTGCCCCCTCCACCACCAGTACTCCTCCGCCACCATGCTGACATGCCCTTTTGCTGGTGGTGCGCAGTCCCAGGCCATCCAGTGTGCCAGTAGGCGGCTGCCTATGGTGTGCGGTCTGGGGCAGGAGTGCCTACATTGACATATGCACTCCCCCCGGCACCGCCTGTCAATGTTATGTACCCTTCGGGGTACCTGCTGGGTGATGTCCACTGGGGCACTGTGGATCACACACTTGTTGCCATGTTTGCCCTTGGTCAGTTGCGGGCTTGCTGTTTTTCTGTTTCTGAGTTCCTATGTGCCACCTAGGCATCTGCCTGGCCCATCCTGTGCCCCAGCTGCCCCACTGCATGTCCCACCTTCAGCCCCCTGTGCCCCATTTGCAGCCTCACCGTCATGCCCACTCGTACTTCGCCACTATGCTGCTGCTGCTGCACATGTATCACTGCTATCACTTTTATTGGTATCCCTGCCTTTGCTGTACATTGCTGACTGAAAAGGTTTCTCTCTCCTGCAATTGTGTGCTAGCACCAGGTTTTCAGTTGCGTTAGGTTTAACCCTTAATTTCTCCATGTTAGTGTGAAAGGGGCCTCTCCCCGCCCACTCCCCGCCCATTGACCCTTTCTCTCCACCCTTTTCTGGCCTTAACACAGCCGGGAACGTTAAGGCGTGTTATGTGCTTAATGTTACATACTGCGCCTTAACGTAGCCGCTGCTACGTTACCGCAGTTTAGTAAACATGCACCTTAGTGAGTCTGCTTGCACAAGGAAAATGGTACAGGAAGATTTGAATTTGTATTTATTTTTATACTTCAAATTTTTTTATAATTTAAAATTTTTAAATCATACATAAAAATAAATAAATTTCTTATTATAAATTTATGCATAGTACCCCACAATTCAAAATACAATTTGAATACATGCAGAGATTAAGGAAAAATGAAGAAAATTTACAAAATAGTGACAAAACAGTAAAGTGAAATTCCAGTTTGCAGAGAGAACAATTCCCAGGTTCTGGCACGGTCTATACTGTTCTTGGTCTGGCCAAATTGTTTGCCTGATGGCAGGATACAACAGATTTTATTGCTGCAACTGCTGTTTTCTCCTCTTTCCCTCATTTTCCATATTTTTTTCTGCTCATTCCTTTGTGGAAAGTATTTGGGGCATATTTACTAAACTGCGGTAATGTCATTCCACGGTAAAGGTAGAGATGCCCATATAAAGGAGTGGGCAGGGCAACAGTAAAGCTGTGTGTCAGATAAGGCGCGTTATAAGGCACCGTAGAAGGCACATGCCTACGTGCCTTACGTGCCTTATAAAGCACCTTATAACGCGCCGTATAAGGCGCGTTATAAGGCGCCTTGTTCTGTGCCTAATTAGGAGCCTTGTAACGTATTTAAGGAATGTTGATAGCTGTGGAGAGGGTACTGTGTGGCTGGCAGCACAGATCTGCAAAGATATGTAAACCACCTTGATATCATGAAAGGCGGTATATGTTGTTGTTGTTATTAAGTGCTGTCGAGTCATGGCAACCCTCTGGATAGCTATTCTAAATTGTGTTCGGTCTTGAGTCAGGCGGCTCATTGTTGACAGACGGGTACCCGTAGCTGCTGTTATTGTATCGATCCATCTCATTGCTGGCCTTCCTCTTTTGCGTTGACCTTCTATCTTGCCAAGCATGATGTCTTTCTCTAATGATCTCTCTCTTCGCATGATGTGTCCAAAGTATGAAAGTCGAAGTCTTGTCATCTGAGCTTCTAAAGAAAGCTTAGGTTTGATCTCCTCTAGTATCGACTGGTTTGTTCTTTGGGCAGTCCATGGTATACACAGTATTCGCTGCCAGCACCATAATTCAAAGGCATCAATTTTCTTCCTGTCTGTCTTTTTCACTGTCCAGCTTTCACATCCATATGATGTTATTGAAAATACCATGGCTTGAACAAGTCGAATCTTTGTATGGAGAGAGACATCTCTGCTCTTGAGAATCTTAACTAGGGGGCTTGTTTACAAAGCCGCGGTAGCGGTTTGCGTTCGTAATCGGAGCCGCGGCCCCATTGATTTCAATGGGGCCGCGGCTGCGATCGCGATCGCGAACCACTACCGCGGCTTTGTAAACAAGCCCCTAGGTCTTTCATAGGCATTCTGCCAAGAGCAATGCGTCGTCTGATTTCTTGACTGCTTGTTGCTTCTTTATTGATAGTTGATCCAAGTAGGTTAAAGTTGTTCACAATTTCAATTTCTTCTCCTTCAACGATGAACCTGTTGATTATGCCAGTTGTCACGATCTTTGTCTTCTTTACATTAAGGTGCAGGCCCATTTTGAGACTATGTTCTTTGATTGTGAGAAGCAAATGTTTCATGTCATCTTCACTTTCAGCCAGTAATGTGGTATCATCAGCATAGCGAAGGGTGTTGATGAGTCTTCCACCAATCTTCACACCTCTATTGTCTTCATACAATCCTGCTTCTCTGATGATTTGTTCTGCATATAAATTAAACAGGTAGGGGGAAATTATGCAGCCTTGTCTTACACCTTTGCTTATTTTAAACCATTCTGTTTCTCCTTGTTCTGTTCGAACTGCTGCTTCTTGATCAATGTACAGATTGTGCAAGAGTACGATCAGGTGTTCTGATATACCCATGCTTCTTAATGTGGCCCAGAGTTTCTCATGGTTTACACAGTCAAAAGTCTTGCTATAGTCAATAAAGCACAAATAGATATCCTTTTGGTATTGTTTAGTCTTTTCAAGGATCCATCTCACATCCGCAATGATGTCTCTCATTCCTCGCCCTTTCCTGAACCCTGCTTGCACTTCAGGTAGTTCTTGTTTATTTTATTTATTTAACAGTATTTCTAAACCGCCTTATCTTAATAATCAAGGTGGTATCACAGCAAACAATCTGGTAAAGTGAGTGTGTTATGCATGCAGTGAGGGTGAAATTTAGTTGAGTGTGTGTTGTATTGTGTGCTAGATTGGTTTGAGCTATGCACAAGGTGGTTTGAGCTATGTACAAGGTGGGCTATATACAGTGGTGCTAAAAACATTTTCCATACATACATTGTTTAGGCGGTATCATGTACTGTTATACATTCTCTGAGGTTATGTGATGTGTCCATAGTGTTCTATGAACAGCATGGTTTTCAGCTGTTTTCTAAAGTCTTTGAGGTCTGTAGTTGCCCTCAAGTCGTCCGGTAGTTTGTTCCATATTGTTGGAGCAGCCATGGAGAGTGCTCTGTCTGTTGTGTCCTTGCGTGTGTGTTTGTATTCACTTGGGGTGCTGACTCGGTTGTGTGTTTGTTTTCTTCTAGGACGTGTGCTGGTGTCTGGTTGTATGAGGGTGTGCAGGCTGTTGGCTGATGTGTGCTGTTTTATCTTAAATAGGTTTATGATAGTTTTGTATCTGATGCGTGCACCGATTGGAAGCCAGTGTAAGTCCTTTAAGGTAGGTGTGATGTGCTCTTGTCTTGCAGTTCCGGATATGATTCGTGCTGCAGTGTTTTGTGCCAGTTGGAGTGGTTTGAGGGCTTGTTTCGGTAGTCCAAGGTATATCGGATTGCAGAAGTCCAGTAGTGGGGTTATCAGTGCTTGACAGACGGTACGGAAGTGATCTGGGGCGAGGAGTGGTTTCAGTCTCCTGATGATTCGCATCTTGTAGTAGGCTTTTTGGATTGTTTTGTCTATGTGTGGCTTGAGGTTGAGTTTATTGTCCAGAGTAACTCCGAGGTATCTTACTTCTGATCTTATTGGTATAGTAGTGCTTTGTATCTTTATATTTGGTGGGTGTATGAAGCTTTGGTTCCGAGTGATGATTAAAGCTTCGGTCTTGTTGTAGTTTATTGCGAGGTTGCTGTTTTGACACCAACTCGTCATTTGGGTAAGGCAGTCTGTTATTTTAGAGAAGTCCGGGTTGTCGATTGAAATCGGGGTGTATATCATGATGTCGTCTGCATATACTGTGTATTGAATGTTGTTCTCTTTCAGGATGTTGCATATTGGTTGGATGTAGATGTTAAATAGGAGTGCTGAGAGTGTGGATCCTTGAGGTACTCCTTGTCGGACATTTATGGGTCGGGAGGTGTTGTGTCCCACTTTGATCTGTAGTTCCAGGTATGGTTGTAGTCTCTTTTGAAAAATCTTCAGTAGAATCTTGCTGGCATGTGGGATCAGAACGATTGTGCGATAATTTCCACAGTCAGTTGGATCACCTTTCTTTAGTATTGGTATAAATACAGATCTTTTCCATTCAGTTGGCCATGATGTTGTCTTCCATATTTCTTGGCAGAGCTTTGTAAGTACGGTAACAGCTGCATCAGATTGCTGTAATACTTCTATGGGAATGCTGTCAATGCCTGGTGCTTTGTTCTTTGATAAGGCTTTCAATGCTGCTTTAACGTCTTCTTTCATCACCAATGGTTCTCGATCATAAGGTACAGGTTGAAACGGCTGTTGGTCCACTTGATCTTTATCATATAAAAACTCTGTATATTCCTTCCACCTTTTCTTGATCTTCTCAGCATCATTCAACATAGAACCTTGAGCATCTTGTAACATTCCAATTTGAGGCTGGAACTTTTTCTTTAACTCTCATAGCTTTAGGAAAGCCAATCTTGTTCTTCCTCTAATAGTTTCTGCTTCTATTTTCTTGCATGCGTCATTGTAGTACTTTTCCTTGTCCTGTCTTGCTGCACGTTGGAAATCTCTGTTGAGTTCTGTGACTGTCTTTCTTTCTCCTCTGGCTTTAGCTTCTCTGCATTTCTGGGCAATTTTCAGAGTTTCTTCCGTCATCCATTTTGGCCGTTTTTGCTTTTTCACCTTTTGTAGAGACTTCTCGCTTTCTTCCAACACAACCTTCTTGATGTCATTCCATAACTCTTCTGGAGCTCTGTCATTTGTATCTAAAGCAGCAAATCGATTTTGCAGGCAGTCTTTAAATTCCAGTGGTATATTTTCAAGGTCATATTTTGCTGCATTCATGAGTGGTTTGCTCTTTTTCAACTTTCGCTTGAGTTTGCATACTAGTAGTTGATGATCTGTACCACAGTCAGCTCCACGTTTTGTCTTTGTTGATGTTATAGAACTTTTCCATCGTTGACTTCCACAGATGTAGTCAATTTAATTTTTATACAATCCATTGGGTGAAGTCCATGTGTACAGTCGCCGCTTGTATTGATGGAAGAAGGTGTTTGAGATGAATAGATCTTGCAGAATTCTGTCAGTCTTTCTCCAGCTTCATTTCTGTTGCCAAGTCCGTATTTTCCAACTACTTTGCCTTCTTCTTTGTTGCCAACATTTGTGTTCCAGTCAGCTATGACTATCAGGATATCCTGTTTGCATGTTCTGTCGATTTCAGCTTGTACTTGTTCATAGAACTCTTCAATTTCATTCTCTTCTGCAGCTGTTGTTGGGGTATATACTTGAATTATAGTTGTGTTGATAGGCATTCCTCGTAGACGAATAGAGATTAAAGGGTATGTTTATTAAACTGTGTTAACGTTACATAACATATGTTACGTAACGTTAACGCGTGTTATGAGACGTTACGTCTCATAACGCGCGTTAACGTTACTTAACGATCGTAGACGTTCCGCGGCGTGGTAAAACAACGCAGAAGGTGGAGAGAGGGCGGAGAGAAGGGGTCAGTGGGTGGAGTGTGGGCGGGGAGAGGCTCCATTCACACTAACGTGCTGATCTGAAGAGCTGAATCCTAACGCGATTGAAAACCTGCCGTTAGATGCACTTTTGCAGGGGAGAGAAACCATTTTAAATGTCAGCAATGTACAGCATAGGTAGGGAAACTATAAAATGTGATAAGTGTGATACATGTGCACTGAACAAAAGGGCACATAAACATTGAAAATGACCTCAAGAAACTGGAAAAAAAACATAACCAAGCTGGCCAATAGTGATATTAATGGGAAACATCAACCCCCCCCCCCCCCGAGAAAGCTCCAAAAAAAAAGATATTAATCGTGGAAGGGTCTATGCTCCGTCCCCATACAAGGTGAATGAGCCCACAGTGAAATAGCGCTGATCAGGGCTTTCCCTTGTTATTGGACAGGTGTCCTATGGCATGCACATGTCCCGCAACAGCAGAGTGGGCATGTCCAAATGGGCAACTGGACAGATGCTGGAAAAAGGGATACATAGGGCCGCAGGCGGCACATGCTGTGGTGCAGCTGGTCCACAGTGCGGACTAGGGTGATGTCTAGGTGGCCCATACGAATGCTGAAACAGCAGAGCAGCCAGACAGCAACTGCTGAAGGCCCAACATGGGCACGACTGTGTTTCCCACAGTGTCACAGGGGATAGTACCCAGCAGCTACCCCCAAGGGCACGGAACATTGTCAGGCGGTGCTAGGGGAAAGCGTGGACACCTATGCAGGCATCCCTACCCCAGAACCGCACCATAGGCAGCTGCCTACCTGCACACTGGATGGCCTGAGACTGCACTCCACCAGCACCACCAGCAGAAGGGCATGTCAGCATGGTGGCAGAGGGATACTGTTGGTGGAGGAGGCAGTGGCAGCTGCCCAGAGCAGACCTTGGCCTAGCCCTGTGTAGGTGGGTGCCATGCACTGCAACAGACAGGCCCTGTCTGGCGAACAGTCATGGTATCACCAGGGAATGCACTGACTCTGTGACAACACGGTGGTGCAGTAGTGTGTTCAGAAGCAGAAGGTCACAGGTTCAAGTCCCAGCTGTGGTTTCTGCCAACCCAGTCCCCATATTTTACGCACTACTAAAATGTGCTAATACAGACAGAACCTTTATTGCAGATGACATAAACATGCCCAAAACACCTACATTTTACCATACAGAGCACAAACACCATAAACATGCGCATTACGCAGAGCAGAGTCTCCCAAATGCAGTCCTGGAGGGCCAAACACCATCCAGGTTCCATGCTGCCTCTAATAAAGATGCCTGTGCTGCATTTCTATGTGCCGCCCCATGGTATGCTGATGTATCTCATGCATATTCTTGAGGGACAGCATGAAAACCCGAACAGTGTTTGGCCCACCAGGACTGGAGTTGAGAACCTCTGCCTTAAAGCAGTGGCCAACAGGGGCAGACACACCCGCACCCATAGGCTCCATTATCCAATGCCTCCTGGAGCGGCAGGATGTTGGGCCCTATGTGCATCTCCCAGTACTAGCACTTGCATACCTTGGCAATGCCACCCTAAACCTGGGAATACGGTAAACATCTATCAAACGGTTGCTATGATTACTGGCACATAGCAATTCCAAAGTTAAGCACAATTTGCTGATTGAGCTGCATCATAGCAACCTTTCTGATGTCTGTGGAGTGTGCTACAGGTCTTGTGTCTGACAGTATTTACCACCCTGGGGAGTGACCCCAACAGTATTGTGTATCATAGCCATGCCTGTACTGTGCCCAAGACTGGTGCGGTGGCCAGGGCTGCCAAACACCTCTATAGTTGCACAATGCTGGCATAGGTGTGGGGAGTGTGTGTCTGTCTATTCCAGTGTGTGGTGGCTGCAAACACCCTCCACAGCCCACACTGCTAGCACCTTTGCCAGTATTGGCCTGCCAATGTGCATAATTAGGAGCAAGGTACTGTGGGAATAGCCAGGATAGGATGGCCTGGCCTGGATCCATTTGTACATAGTATAGGGCAATGGCTCGGACATTGTAGTGGCCGGCCACCACCTGCACGGACAGGGTGGCCACAGCATGTCCTGCTGGGAGGTCACTCTCACCCTGACTGAGCAGTGACCACGGCATGGCTAGGTTCCCCCATAGTGCTGTATAGTATTTCTTGCATGTGATATTTATGGGGGTTTTTTGGGCCCCAATCACCGACTTATCTGCTTGGTGTGTATGCTGACATCCTAGTTCTGGGTACACGCATCTTCTCCATGGCCATCCACTATGGACTAGCTAGCAGACTGTCCGCAGATAGTATGTGTCTTGCTGGAACACCTTGCAGGGTGCAGCGGCTGGAGGCTTGCTGCTGGAGAATGTCAGATGGTGGTGGGGGGCAGCTGTGCATTTCCAGGCCTACTGTCTGTCTGCTATTGCTTTATGGATGTGTACAGCTCTGCATTGCCTGCCCTGTAGGGTGTCTGTTCCCCAGCAGGACTTGGGTGATGGTCCCCTCTACTGCCCCCATTGCAGGTGGGTAGAATGTGGATCTGTTGGTGGGAGATCCTGTCCCCCACCCTGAGCCACAGAGGGTGGGTTGGGTGGTGGTACGTAATCCACCTGTGGGTCCAAACACCCCACTTCACTTAAATCATGTGACCATGGTACCCACACAGGGTATGCACTTTTCTGGGTGCATCATAGTCCACAAGGGCTAGATGTGAAATGCAGATGGACACAGGCATATCCTAGGGGTGTTTGCAAGGACTACCTATCACACATTGGCACTGATGGGGACCTGCAGCATAGCTTATCTCAGCAAAGCCAGGTGCTGCAAAAATGGTGCTGGGCACCCCACCTCACCCTCAGGGTGAGCACAGGACCCGCACACTGTGACGGTCTGTAGCTACTCTGTGCCACTAACACACACCGTCGGCACCCCCTACCAGGCTGAGGTGCTGTGGGGTGCATACCCCATCTTGTGATCATCTGTAGACTGCTGATTTGCATGTGCTGTGCATCCTGGGTACGGGTGGGTTGACCTTATCTTGGTAACCACAGCAGAATGTTTGTGTGGTGCCATGCAGTCCTCCTGTAACCAGCCAGGGGCTTGTTAGCAGCTGTAGCCCACTGGTTACTTCACTGCCTGTGGAGCCAGAGGTCATGGGTTCATAAACCCCCAGTGGGGTTCATTGATAGGGCTGTCTTAGGCATTGTCTATTTTTATTGTATATTAGTGCTGGCAGCAGACACACCCTGAGAGTACTGTCACTTTAGGGTGCCTCATAGGGCGCCTTATAAGGTGTCCTATAGGGGACATTATAGGGTGCCTTGGCAGACAGCGCACTTTATAATGTGCCTTATGGAGTGCCTTCTAGGGTGCCTTATGCGGCACCTTAGGTTATGCCACTGTGAGGGTGTGTTTGCTGGCAGCATTAATTAAAGTAAAACTAAAATTCCTCACAACCCAATACTTAACCCTTTCCAGGCCAAGCCCAAAATTCTTGGGATCCAAAATTCTGACTAAATATTCCTATCAAATGGTATATAATACATGACCATAGCAGAAGGAAAATCACTATTAGAACATATTGAATAAGATGGGTACAATTTTCCTAATATATGCAAAAATTAACCCGGCTGCAGAATGTGGATTAAAATTTTAAAGTAGGTCTTCAAAGGGTTAAACACAATGCCTCAGCCAGCCTTATTCATTAGGTACACTGGGAAATCAAACCCATGACTCCTGTACCATCAGACAGTATAGTAACCATTATGCTACAGCTTTGTTTCTATGTTTGCATGTCTGCGCACCTTCTTAAGATTAACGCGCGGTAACGTGCCATGGCTCCCTCTAACCCTCGCTAATTTATGGCGCCTTCTAATGTGCATTATCAGTAACGATGTACCGCCCATGTCCTTATTTGGGTATTTCTGCCTCTACCGCGGATCCTAACGCGAATGGCATTACC
The DNA here is from genome assembly GCA_033557465.1 of Ichthyophis bannanicus. Taxonomy (NCBI): domain Eukaryota; kingdom Metazoa; phylum Chordata; class Amphibia; order Gymnophiona; family Ichthyophiidae; genus Ichthyophis; species Ichthyophis bannanicus. The sequence continues at coordinate 123,338,578 of CM066031.1, forward strand.
GCAGTTTAGTAAACATACCCCTAAGCGTTCGCTGACTGCATTGTATTTCACTACTGTTCTTGCAAGTTTCTTCTTTATTATAAATGCAACACCATTTCTTCTTTGTCTTTCATTTCCAACATAGTAGACCATGTGATCATCTGATGCAAAGTGCCCGATGCCAGTCCATTTCAGTTCGCTGACACCCAACAGATCAAGTTGTACACGTTCCATTTCATTCTTGACCACCTCCAACTTCCCTTGGTTCATGCTTTGTATGTTCCATGTTCCAATGCGTAAGACTTCTTTACAGTTGCTGACTCTCATTTCATGCGCAGCTACATCAGCAGTCAGACGTCCTGAGGGCTTTGATCCAACCGCATCATAAATGCTGGCTTTACTCTGAGAAGTCTTCAGCTCTTCCCCAGTAGCTAGTTGAGTGCCTTCCGACCTGGGGGTGTCATCTTCCAGCACTATAGCACAATTTGCTTTGTTGTAACTATCCATTGGGTTTTCATGGCAAGATACAGAAGTAGATTGACGGGCCTTTCTTCCACACAGTTTAAGTTTGGTGTGGTTGCCGTTATCACAGAAATGTGATCCTCCGCCATCAACACTATTCCATTCTGCTGCTGCCCAGATGGGTGTTTGTCTTGGTCTGGCACCTCAGCTGAGACCTGTCCATCTTGGGAGACCCTGCCAATAGTTAAACTACTGATAGTTTAGCTCTTAGCATCACTGATGCACACAAGCCCTCACAGCACGACAAGCTGCAAAGCAAGTGAGGGAGGTGGTATATAAGAAATGTTAAATAAATAAAATAAAATAAAAAAATAAATATGACTGTCACTGGCAAGCAAAATATCTGCCTTGGATGGGAGGGAACAACAGGGAATTGAACCCATGACGTCTGTCTCTACAGTCAGCAACATAACCAGTAGGCCACAGCTCTACAGTGTCTAACACACCACTGGCTGGCTACAGGAAGACTGCAGGTGACCACACAAGCTGTCTGCAGTGGTTATCAGGATAGAGTAGACCCACCCATACCCATGATGCACTGCACATGCAGATCATCAGCCAACGTCTGATCACAAGATGGGGTATGTGCCACTAGAGTACCCCGGCCTGGTAGGGGGAACTGACCGTGTGTGTCACTGGCACAGAGTAGCTACAGACCGTGACAGCATGTGGTTCCTGTGCTCACCTGAGGGTTAAGTGGGGGGCCCAGCACCAGGTCCGCAGCACATGGCATGGCTGAAATAGGCTGTGCTGTAGGTCTTCATCAGTGTTAGTGTGTGATGGGTAGTCCCTGCAGACACCCCTAGGATACACTTGTGTCCACCTGTATTTCCCAGTCATGTTTAGGCCTTGTGGACTATAATGCACCCAGAATGGTGTATATCCTGTGTGGGTGCCATGGTCACAGAATAAGTGAAGGGTGGCATGCAGACCCCAAAGCAGAGTATATGAGCACTACCCACCCTGCTCCTGTGGGTCAGGGTGGGGAAGAGTATCCCCCACCAACAGATCCACATTCTACATTCCTGCAATGGTGGCAGTGGAGGGGACCATCAACCCCAGTCCTGCTGGGGAACAGATACCCTACAGGGCAGGCAATGCCAATCTGTACGCATCCATAAGGCAATGGCAGACAGACAGTAGGCCTGGAAATACTCAGCTGCCCCACCACTATCTGACATTCCCCAGCCGCTGCACCCTGCAAGGTGTTTCAGCCATACACACACTAACTACAGACAGTCTGCTAGCTAGTCCATAGTGCATGTTCCTGGAGGGAATGTGAGCACACCCACCAAGCAGCTCCCAGAAAAAAGAACCCATAAATATCACTTGAGAGACATACTATGTAGCACTATGGGGGAACTTAGCCATGCCGTGGTCACTGCTCAGTCAGGGTGAGAGTGACCTCCCAGCACTGTTCCCTCTAAGCTGTGCACATGTGCGCGCACACACACCTCACCGAGCGAGGGCACATACTTTACAACAGAGCGCACAAAAATTACGGTTCTGATTCTGATAGAAAACAACACAGACTCTTAAAATTTAAAAGTTGTTGTGTATTTACGGTTTTCACAAGTTCTACAATATTTTCTAGTGCAATCAATGTGGTGTACATACTGTATTCTGACGTGTAGTCAAATTTTAAAGTATATAACTTAGAGTGTCATTATGTGGCGCACAAAAATGTAACCTTCCTTCAAAAGCTGCACAGCTGATATTTTATGCGTACACAGCCTACAGAAAATTAGAAGGAACATTGCCTCCCAGCAGGACATGCTGTGGCCTCCCTGTCCGTGCAGGTTGTGGCCGGCCACTACAATGTCCCAGCCATTGCCCTATGCCCTGTGCAGATGCATCCAGGCCAGGCCACCCTGTCCAGGCTATACCTACAGTACCTTGCTCCTCATTATGCACATTGGCAGGCTTACACTGGCAACAGTGCAAGCAGTGTGGGCTGAGGAGGGTGTTGGCAGCCACCACACACTGGGTAGACAGACACACACTCCCACACCTATGCCAGCATTGTGCAACTATAGAGGCTTTTGGCAGCCCTGGCCACTGCACCAGTCCTGGGCACAGTGCAGGTATGGCTAATGGTATGCAATACTGTTGGGGTCACTCCCCAGGGTGGTGAACACCAGACCTGAAACACACTCCACAGACATCAGAGAGGTTGGTATGATACAGCTTAATGAGCAGATTGTGCTTAACTTAGGAATTGCTATCTGCCAGTAATCATAGCAACCTTTTGATATATGTGTACTGTATTCCCAGGTTTAGGGTGGCATTGCTAAGGTATGCAAGTGCTAGCATTGGGAGATGCACGCAGGGCCCAACATCCTGTCTCTCCAGGAGGCTTTGGATAATGGAGCCTGTGGGTGCGGGTGTTTCTGCCCCTGTTGGCTGCTGCTCTAGGGCAGAGGTTCCCAACTCCGGTCCTGGTGGGCCAAACACTTTTTGGGTTTTCATGCTGTCCCTAATGAATATGCATGAGATACATCTGCATACCATGGGGGCGGCGCATAGAAATGCAGCACAGGCATCTTTATCAGAGGCAGCATGGAACCTGAATGGTGTTTGGCCCTCCAGGACTGCATTTGGGAGACTCTGCTCTAGGTAATGTGCATGTTTATGGTCTTTGTGCTCTGTAGGGTAAAATATAGGCGTTTGAGGCATGTTTAAGTTATCTGCAATAAAGGTTCCATCTTTATTACTATGGTTTAGTAGTGGGTAAAATATGGGGACTGGGTTGGCAGGAACCTGTGACCTTCTGCTCCTGAATGCACTGGCCAGTTCATTCCCTGGGGATACCATGACTGTTTGTCAGACAGAGCCTGTGTGTTGCAGTGCACGGCACCCACCTAAACAGGGCTAGGCCACGGTCTGCTGTGGGCAGCAGCCACTGCCCCCTCCACTACCAGTACCCCTCCGCCACCATGCTGACATGCCCTTCTGCTGGTGGTGCTGGTGGTGCAGTCTCAGGCTATCCAGTGTGCTGGTAGGTGGCTGCCTATGGTGCGGGTTCTGAGGTAGGGGTGCCTGCATAGATGTCCACGCTTCCCCCCAGCACTGCCTGCCAATGTTCTGTGCCCTTGGGGGTACCTGCTGGGTACTATCCCCTGTGACACTGTGGGAAACACAATCATGCCCATTTTGGGCCCTCATCAGTTGCTGTCTGGCTGCTCTACTGTTTCAGCATTCCTATGGGCTACCTAGGCATCACCCTAGTCCGCACTATGGCCCAGTTGTACCACAGCATGTGCCGCCTGCAGCCCTCTGTATCTCCTTTTTCAGCATTTGTCCAGTTGCCCATTCCGACTTGCCCACCCTGCTGTTGCAGAACATGTGCACGCCATAGGAAACCTGTACAATAACAAGGGGAAACCCTGATCAGCGCTATTTCACTGTGGGATCATTCACCTTGTAAGGGGACAGAGCATAGACCCTTCCAAAATTAGTATCTTTTTTTTGGAGTTTTTTTGCTATTTCTCATTAATATAACTATTGGCCAGCTTGGTTATGTTTTTTTTACATTTTGTTCAGGTCATTTTCAATGTTTATTTGCCTGTCTGTTCTGTGTACATGTATCACACTTCTCACTTTTAGTTGGTTTCCCTGGCTTTGCTGTACATTGCTGACGTAAATGGTTTCTCTTCCCTTTAATTCTGCTCTAATGCCAGGGCTTCACTGGCGTTAGTTTTCAGACCCAGAATCCACAGCGTTAGTGTGCAGGGAGCCTCTCCCCTCCCACTCTCCACCCATTGACCCTCTCTCTCCGCCCCTGGGGAGCCTTCCTCTGCCCCTGGGGAGCCTTCCTCCGCCTTCAGCACTCATTTGCGCCGCTGTGCGCGTTATTGCACGATAAGGTACTTTTGCGCCTGGTAAAGCACCATTAACACGCAATAAGGTACCTTTTCGCCCAATAGTGTCACAGCAGTGCAAATAGCGCCCTTTAATAAACATACCCCTATGAATACTGTTTTGACCTTCGTGAAAAGTGGTACAAATGTTCGGCCAAATAAATAAATTAAATAAATGTTCCTGTTCACATGTTTGTGTTAATTTGCCAGAGCAGCTGTAAATAGCATAGAAATAAATATTTTTCTATGTTTTTATATTCTTGACTCATATATGTGCTTCATGTGTGTTCACTGTTTCACATATATGGCAAGTGGAATCTGGTGATGTGACTTGCACTAATTTGAGACACACATAATTCAATGTATCTTTTAATTGGTGAATGCATACTGGTGCATACATCAGCAGGTATGTTGAAATGATCCAGTCCTTGTGAGTGACATGCATGAAACTGTACCCACATGTGTACTGGCAAACATGACTCCTGCCTAACAAACTTGGCACACATTTATTTATTTAACTAGGCTTAGATACTGCTTTTCTACAACAATCTATGTTTTTGTACCTGAGGCAATGGAGGGTTAAGGGGCTTGCTCAAGGAACACCTGTGAGGCTAGAAACCCCAATCCTTCTGGCCCAAGGTTGCTGTCCTCTAGCAGTATTTAAACCTTTGGCCCTCCAGCCTGAGGTAACTTGCCCCAACCACTAGGCCATGCCCCCCACATGTAGATTCACATAAAATGTAGATTCATATAAATATCCATAGCAACCCTTAGTAAGTAAAGAACTTAGATCTAAACACAAACTTAAAACTAAGATGCAGACAGCAGTCCAGCAGCGGGATGGGGGCTTTCCAGTCTTTTGCATTGAGTGTCACATGTATGATTTTCTCCCAGTTGGTGAGAGGTCTTACGTGTGCACTAGGTGCAAGGAGCTCTTTGCTCTCAGGGAATGAGTCCGTTCTCTAGAGGCTAAAGTAGCAGACTTGGAAAGCATAAGACAGACAGAAAGGTACATAGATGAGACCTACAGGGATATAGTCCTGAAGTCCCACCTCCAGTCTGGCAGCATCCCTGTTGCCATGGAGGAGAGAGGTCATGTGACAGGAGAGCATCACCCTGGTGTGGCATGAAGTGAACCAGTAACTAGGACCTGTCCTCCAAGTGATGTAAAACCCTCTCGCACCAAGGAAGTTTCTCCAGGGCCAGCCGTTATAGTTGGTGATTCGATCATTAGGCATGTAGATAGCTGGGTGGCTGGTGGACGTGAGGATCGCCTGGTAACATGCCTGCCTGGTGTGAAGGTAGCGGACCTCACGCGCCACCTAGATAAGGTCTTAGATAGTGCTGGGGAGGAGTCTGCTGTCTTGGTACATGTCGGTACCAATGACATAGGAAAATGTGGTAGGGAGGTTCTGGAGGCTAAATTTAGGCTTTTAGGTAGGAAGTTGAAATCCAGAACTTCCAGGGTAGCATTCTCCGAAATACTTCCTGTTCCACGCGTAGGACCCAAAAGGCAGGCAGAGCTCCGGAGTCTCAAAGCGTGGATGAGACAATGGTGCAGAGATGAGGGTTTTGGATTTGTTAGGAACTGGGGAACATTCTGGGGAAAGGAGGGGGTCTTCCGAAGGGATGGGCTTCACCTTAACCGGGATGGAACCAGGCTGCTGGCATTAACCTTTAAAAAGGAGACAGAGCAGCTTTTAAACTAGATATTAGGGGAAAGCCGACAGTCGCCCAAGAGCGGATGGTTCGGAAGAATGTATCTTTGAAGGATACTACCAAAAGCAGAGAGGTTCCACAAAAGAGTAAAGTAGCCCAAATGCCCTCAAGTATGGAGCAGACAGAGCTTAAAGATCCCAAATTACTCATGTCTAACAATAGCCAAATTAATATGAATAAAATACATTCTCTAAAATGCTTGTATGCAAATGCTAGAAGTCTAAAAAATAAGATGGGAGACTTAGAATATATAGCACTAAATGAAAGGTTAGATATGATTGGAATATCAGAGACATGGTGGAAGGAGGGCAACCAGTGGGACACTGTGATACCTGGGTACAAACTATACCGTAATGATAGAACTGATCAAATTGGTGGAGGGGTTGCTCTCTATGTTAGAGAGGGCATTGAGTCAGAAAGGATTAAAGTTTTGCAGGAAACAAAATCTGCTGTAGAATCTATATGGATTGAAATTCCATGTAAAAGGGGGAAGGCAATGGCAGTGGGGGTGTACTATCGAGCGCCTGGCCAGAATGACCAAATGGATGATGAAATGCTCAAAGAAATCAAGTAAACTAATAAAAGTTACAGCGCAGTAATAATAATGGGTGATTTCAACTACCCCGGTATCGACTGGGTCAGTGTCACGTCAGGACATGCTAGGGAGATAAAGTTCCTAGATGAAATAAATGACGGCTTCTTGGAGCAGCTGGTTCATAAACCGACCAGAGGGGAAGCCATATTAGACCTAGTCCTTAGTGGAACACCAGATCTAGTGCAAGAGATAAGGGTGTTGGGGCCACTTGGCAATAGTGATCATAGCATGATCGCCTTTGATTTAATTAGTGGAGGAGGGATAGTAAGGAAATCCACAGTACTACCTTTTAACTTTCGAAAGGGAGACTATGATAAAATGAGGAAAACAGTTAAGAAAAAACTAAAAGGAGCAGTTGCAAAGGTTAAAGACGTACATCAGGCTTGGCTGTTGTTGAAAAATACTATCTTGGAAGCCCAGACCAGCTGTATTCCACGCTTTAAGAAAAGTGGAAGAAAGTCCAAAAAACTGCCAGCATGGTTTAAAGGTGAGATCAGAGAGGCTGTTGTTGCCAAAAAAAGCATCTTTCAGGAAATGGAAAAAAGAGCCAAACGACGCAACCTGGAAACAGCACAAGAACTGGCAAGTCAAATGCAAGGCATTAATAAGGCAGGCAAAGGGAGAATTTGAGAAGAAGCTTGCTGCGGAAGCAAAAACGCGAAGTAAAGACCTTTTCAAGTACATTTGTAGCAAAAAAACCTGTGAGAGAGTCAGTTGGTCCATTAGATGATAAAGGGGTTAAAGGAGCACTAAGAGGCGACAAGGCGATAGCGGAGAGACTGAATGAATTCTTTGCTTCAGTCTTTACTGAGGAAGATGTAGGGATGTTACCCATGACTGAAGTGCTATTTAAAGGTGCGGAAGAATTGAAGGAAATATCGATACATCGGGAAGATGTCTTACAACTATTAGATAAACTGAAGAGTAGCAAATCATCTGGGCCGGATGGTACACATCCAAGGGTGTTGAAAGAACTGAAATATGAGATTGCAGACCTGCTATTAGTAATCTGTGAACTATCATTAAAATCATCTCTAATACCTGAAGATTGGAGGATCACCAATGTAACACCAATTTTTAAAAAGGGTTTCAGGGGTGATCCGAGAAACTACAGACCGGTGAGCCTGACGTCAGTACCGGGAAAAATGGTAGAAACCATCATAAAGAATAAAATTACTCAGCATGTAGATAGTCATGACCTAATGGGAGACAGCCAACATGGCTTTAGACAAGGAAGATCTTGTCTTACTAATCTGTTATGTTTTTTTGAAGGAGTGAATAATCAGGTGGACAAAGGTGAGTCGGTTGATATTGTGTATCTGGACTTTCAGAAAGCCTTTGACAAGGTCTCTCATGAGAGACTTTTGGCAAAACTAAAGAGTCATGGGATAGGAGGCAGTGTGCTATTGTGGATCAGGAACTGGTTAAAAGATAGAAAGCAGAGGGTAGGGCTAAATGGCCAATTGTCCCAATGGAGAAAGTTGAATAGTGGTGTACCCCAGGGATTTGTGCTGGGTCCGCTGCTTTTTGACATATTCATAAATGACCTGGAAAGTGGAATAACGAGTGAGGTTATCAAATTTGCAGATGACACAAAACTATTTAAAGTTGTTAAAACCCAAGAGGATTGTAGAAAATTGCAAGAGGATCTTGATAAATTGGAAGACTGGGCATCAAAATGGGAGATGAAATTTAATCTGGACAAGTGCAAGGTTATGCACCTAGGGAAGAACAACCCAAACTATGGTTACACGATGCAAGGTTCCACATTAGGAACCACACCCAGGAAAAAGATTTAGGCGTCATTGTGGATACCATGTTAAAACCCTCGGCCCAGTGTGCAGCAGCGGCCTAGAGAGCAAATAGAATGCTAGGTATGATAAGGAAAGGAATGGAAAATAAAACAAAAGATATTATAATGCCTCTATATCGTTCCATGGTGAGACCGCACCTTGAATATTGTGTGCAATTCTGGTCGCCGTATCTTAAAAAGGATATAGCGATTTTAGAAAAGGTTCAGAGAAGAGCCACCAAAATGGTAAAGGGGATGGAAGGATACTCCTATGAAGAAAGGCTAAAAAGGTTAGGGCTCTTTAACCTGGAAAAGAGACGGCTGAGGGGAGATATGATAGAAGTCTATAAATTAATGAATGGAGTGGAATGGGTAAACGTAGATCGATTGTTTACCTTATCAGAATATAGAAAGACTATGGGACATGCAATGAAGCTACAGGGTAAACTCTTTAAGACTAATAAAAGAAAATATTTTTTCACTCAACGTGTAATCAAACTCTGGAATTTGTTACCGGAGGATATAGTAAAGGCTGTTAGTGTAGCTGGGTTTAAAAAAGGTTTGGACAAGTTCCTGGAGGAAAGGTCCATAAACCATTATTAAGAAGGGACCCAGGATATCAATGCTTGATCCAGTACAAGCATTGTGGAACCTGTGTCCCTTGGGGAAACTGCTAGGTACTTATGACCTAGATTGGCCACTGTTGGAAACAGAATACTGGGCTTGATGGACCTTGGTCTGACCCAGTATGGCATATCTTATGTTCTTATGTTCACATACCCTTGAAACCTTGAATGTCCACTCACCCCTAACTCGGCACTATGTCCATGACAAACGTTTTCCTGGACCCAATATGGCAAGCCTTTATTGCATGTTGAAAGATTGGCATGACTTCTGCTGTAGACACATCTTCACAATCCTATGCAGCAGCCCATCACCATGCATGTATTTTTTTTTTATTTATTTTTTTATTTATTTATCTATTTCTTCTATACCGCCCCTTCCAGAGATCAGGGGCGGTTTACATGGAACAATTGTATACATTCGTATAACATTACATAGAACAAGAACTTTTAAACTTTTTACATATAACTTTTTAACTTTTTACATAAAACAGTACAGTAAGTTGTTAAAACTATTTACAGGGTGTATGCTTTTGTTTACAGGGGAATGTCAGCGAGCTGACATTGCTATTATAGATGTTATTTACAAAAAGGTTAGGATATATGATTTAGTATTCAAGTGTGTGTGTGTGAGTGTGTGTGTATGTGTGTGTGTGTGTGTGTGTGTGTGGGTGTGGGTGTGGGTGTGTGTGTGTGTGTGTGGGTGTGTGTGTGTGTGATGGAATGTATTCACCTGACCATCCCTTATGTTTATGTTTATGTTTATTGATTTAATATACCGCTCTACAAATATATATCAGAGCGGTTTACATTGTACAAAAAACAAAGAAATCACAAGGTGAAAAAAAGAAAGGAAAGGAAGTTACAATATTAACAGGAAAGCAAACCAGGCAGAATCAAATGACAGGACACGAGGGGAAAAGAGGGGAAGTGGGAAGAGAAGGGGTGAGGGCTACACAGAAGGGTCAGGGAGATCGAAAGCAAGGGCAAAGAGATGGGTTTTGAGCTTGTTCTTGAAGGTAGTATGTGTCTGTTCGAGTCGGTTGGAGGAGGGGAGAGAGTTCCACAGGGCGGGGCCAAGGAAAAAGAAAGCGGAGGAACGAGTGGACTGAAGGTGAGCCTGGGCAGGTGAAGGGAGATGAAGGCGGTTGAGATGGAAGGACCGCAGGGAACGAGAGGAGGTATGAAAATGGACAAGGTCAGCGAGATACTGAGGGGAATGGGAGTAGAGGACACGATGCAAGATGGTCAGAACTTTAAAGTGAATACGGGACTTGACAGGAAGCCAATGGAGGTGGATGAGCAAAGGTGTAACATGATCACGGGGGGAGGAGTGGAAAATGAGACGGGCAGCGGTGTTTTGGATGCGTTGGAGACAGTGAAGTTGAGTGGCAGGGAGACCACTCAACAGAGAGGATATTGTCCCTTAGGGACACCACACCATTTATTGTAATGCCTCCTCTGATTCATAAGACGTAAAGTGCTGCATCTGACATGTGTCACATATGACATGGCATTTAACGAGATACTGCATCACATACCCTCCTACTCACTCATGGCACTGCCATCCCAAGGTATTGAAACTGCACACTGACAGCAAATGATAGGTTGCAGACAACCCAGGTTTGTCAAATGTACAATGAGTGCACATAAAGTCCATATCAAATAATGTGTGTACACAACTGCAAATTACTCCTATCAGGACGTATGAGCAATCAGTTAAATGCCTTCAGGCAGCAATGTACAGTGTTACACGATTCCTCTATGAACTGTGCTTTCAGACAACCAACAGTGATGCTCATGTTTCTTCACAGACGATAGAGCAACATAGCAGGCATAATTGTGGTCAGACATGATAATCTCACCGACTGCCTTTCCTTGCTGCAAACAGGTCCAGGCTCCCTACAACAATGCAGCTCTGACCATTGTATGCATGTAATTCATAGATCACATATGGTGATTTGTCTCTTGTTTCTGCCACAGGCTGCTTCACACCAGGGACAAATGTCGGATTCCCAGTAGCACTCATGGTGGCCACAGACCAAACTCTTAGACCTCCATTGCATTTGAGGAGACCACAGATATTCTGTCACATTCTGGGTATCAGTAGAGGGCAGGAGCATCTGCCTCTGCAGGATTCCTTAGCAACATCAGGACACACATATGCTTAGGGTCTTGTCTTCATAGTTTGTTTGGACAGCACATTGTGTCTGCTAGCATGAAGATCATAATCGGGCCCTGCACACTGCATGACTGTATAGCGGCTCATGCAGTACATTGTAGTTTGGCATGCTCCTGCAAGCTATTTGTCCAGGACTTTGCCTCTTTCACATATATGCAGTACACACTGCCACATCCCACTCCTGTGATGGTGTTCTGCAAACATGTTTACACATCCTTTCTTTGCTTCATATGCACAGTGCAATAGACTAGACATGATTGGACAATAGTGGAGTCAATTCATGCGAGTGAGTCTGTGATACCATGATGTATCCCAGTACAGCTGCTGGACTAACATCCCCAATGTGGCCAGACCCTATTTAGTTGCAGAGCATTTGACGTTTCCATGCTACATGTACATATTAGTCACTACCATCTCCTGTCATCATGGCCTACTTAATTTCTCAGGCAGTGTATGCATGTATGTTCCACTAACTCTCTGCTTATTAGAGCACCCAATGAAAACATGTGGGGAATTTGCTGCAGGGCAACATGACCCATAGGGGTTCCAGGACAGAGATGCAGAGGCAAAGGGCACAGTCTATGCTTGTCAGACTATTTGACAGAACAGTCTTGCAGCTGAGGATCCCTAGACGTCATAGATTCTATATATACTGTGGTCAGCAATTTGGCAGTGTTCTCTGCATTACAATAAATTCCTATCACACTATCAATGGCCTCCAACATCTACTGTAAGGTGTTCACATTTAGATTTGTACAAGCCTTTCCCCTTCTTCCTTTCCTTGGGCATTGGATATCACACCTGTATTAGAAGGTCTTTGCTTCTGTGGGCCAGACATATGTATAACACATGCATACATGTGATATTGGCATCAGGGATGTCCTAATGAAATTTGCCACCCTTGTTAGGCCTTCAGCACAGATCCCCCCCCCCCCCACACACATCATTTCACCTCGGAGAAGGGGCATAATAGCAATCGTTCAATGGAGCAAATGCACCACTTAATGCCTTGCGGGGGTCATGTCAATTGTTTCGATATGCTACATGCATTTCCCCTCAGGGCCGGCCTCTCCCAACCCCTGGCCTTCATACACAACTTGCAGTCCCCTCTGACAGGACTGAGGGCACTTACATGCAACAGTATTGATCCAGTCACAATGTGGGAAATGCTGGAGGTTGAAAAACATTCTTCTTGGAGTCATGCTCACCCTACAGTCCTAGCCAGACATGTGGTTTCACAAATGGGTGGGGCAGACCCGCTTGGCATTGTTGAGTCCTGAACCCCTAACCTTGGGCACCTCAAATGCCTTATCAGTAAACTAACCACGTCAAACAGACGTTCAGCCAGCTCTTTCTGTACAGTTGTAAATAGTTACCCCTTGTTGTATATTCCAAGTTCTGCCGCCTGTTAATTGTAAACACAAATCGACTGTTTTGAGATGTGTATTTAAGTGTTCGATGTAAACCGCACTGATGGAAAATAGCGCAGTATATAAGTGCATGTAATAAATAAATAAATAAATATGAGGCAGTAGCATTGCAACTATGGCAACAGAGGAAGCTGGTACATGGGTATTACAACATGACCCTTGGCAAAGATATAGAAACATAGAAATATGACGACAGAAAAAGACCACATGGCCTGTCTAGTCTGTCCTTCCATATCAACAACTACAACAGTCCCCTTTTTACCTTTAGAGATCCTCTGTGTTTGTCCCATGCTTTTTTTGAATTCAGATACTGTCCTTATCTCTACCACCTCCACTGGGAGACTATTCCACGGATCCACCACTCTTTCCGTAAAGAAATATTTCTGCATATCACTCCTCAATCTATCCCCCTTCACCCTCATCACATGTCCCCTCATAGCAGAACTTCCTTTCAATCGAAAGAGGCTCTCCCCCTCTACATTTATGCCACGGAGGTATTTAAACATCTCAATCATATCACCTCTATCCCGTCTTTCCTCTAAGGTGTACATATTAAGATCCTTAAGTCTGTCCTCATATGCTTTATAATGAAGACCACTAACCATTTTAGTAGCCACCCTCTGTACTGACTCCATCCTGTTTATATCCTTTTGAAGGTGTGGTCTCCAGAATTGCACACTATACTCCAAATGAGGTCGCACCAAAGACTTATACAGAGGCACTATCACCTCCTTTTTTCTGCTAGCCATTCCTCTCTGTATGCACCTAAGCATCCTTCTAGCTTTTGTCGTCACCTTTTCTACCTGCTTAGATACTTTGAGATCATCAGACACAACCACGCCTAGGTCCTGTTCTTCTTTGGTGGACAAAAGTACTTCACCCCCTATACTATATTGCTCCCTTGGATTGCTGCAGCCCAAATGCATGACCTTGCATTTTTTAACATTAAATCCCAGCTGTCAAATTCTAGACCATTCTTCAAACTTAGCTAGATCCCTCCTCATGTTATCTGCAAAATAGTTATCTCCAAGTTATAATGCCCTGTTCAATGTAATTTCAGTTTGTTCAATGTAAACCGCACTGATGCAGAATAGCGCGGTATATAAGAGAATGTAAATAAATAAATAAATAAATCTACACCTTCCTGGGTGTCTACTCTATTGAAGATTTTGGTATCATCCGCAAAGAGGCAAACCTTACCCGACAGCCCTTCCGCTATATCACTAACAAAGATGTTAAAAAGAATCGGACCAAGGACAGATCGCTGGGGCACACCACTGGTAACATCCTTCTCCTCAGAGTGAGCTCCATTTACCTGTACTGTTTGTCGCCTCCCACACAATCAATTTCTAACCCAAACAGTAATTTTAGGGTCCATCCCTAGAGTGCTCAGTTTGTTTATAAGTCGCCTGTGAGGAACGGTGTCAAAGGCTTTACTGAAATCTAAATACACCACATCTAGGGCTCTCCCTTGGTCCAACTCCCTGGTTACCCAGTCAAAGAAATCAATCAGATTTGTCTGACAAGATCTGCCTCTGGTGAATCCATGCTGTCTCGGATCCTGTAATCTGGTGGACTCCAGAAACCTCGCTATGTTCTCTTTCAGCAGCATTTCCAATAATTTACTCACCACCGAAGTTAAACTAACCGGCCTGTAGTTTTCAACTACATCCTTACTTCTGCTTTTGTGTAAAGGCACCACATGAGCCTCTCTCCTGTCCTTTGGCACCACTCCCGACTCCAAAGAGGCATTGAAAAGGTCAGTCAGTGGAGCTGCTAGAATGTCCCCAAGTTCCCTCAGTATTCTAGGGTGTATCCCATCCGGTCACTTTGTCTAGTTTAAGTTGAGATAGTTTCTCACGAACACAATCTTCTGAAAATTGTTCAAGATGTCCCTCGCTTCTGTTCCTGTTTGTGGGTGTTTTCTGAGGTCCTGTTCCTGATTCTTCATCTGTGAACACAGAACAGAAATATTTGTTAAGCAATTCCACTTTATCCTCATCAGCTTTTACATATGCCTCCCCTTCACCCTTGAGTCTGAAAATACCACTTTTGCCCTTCCTCTTCTCACTAACATATCTGAAAAATATCTTATCCCCCCATTTCATTGCACTGGCTATTTCCTCCTCTTTTTGAATCTTTGCTTTCGTGACTACTTTGCTAGCTTCTCTAAGTTTTTCCAAATATAGATGCCTGTCTTCCTCTCTCCATGATGTCTTGTATTTCATGAAGGCCTCCCTCTTTTTCTTCACCTTTTCAGCTACTTCTTTTGAAAGCCATAGTGGTCTCCTTTTCCTTTTACATTTATTTACCATTTTAACAAAAAGGTTGGTTGCCCTTAAAATATCCCCTTTCAGTTTTGCCCATTGTTTTTCTACATCTCCCAGCTGTTCCCATCCTGCTAACGACTCCCTGAGGTATTGGCCCATCTTGGCAAAGTTAGTCTTCCTAAAGTCTACGACCCTCACCTTTGAATGGATTTAACAGCCCTAGTCCTAATACTGAACCACACCATCTGGTGATCACTGGATGCAAAATGATCTCCCACTATAACATCAGAAACACTTTCACTATTGGTAAGCACCAAGTCCAGTATGGCCCCTTCACGTGTGGGGTCTGTTACCAATTGCCTGAATAGTTCTCCCTGTAGAGAATCCAGAATCTCTTTACTTCTAGATGATACTGCAGCAGGAATGTGCCACTCAACATCTGGCATATTGAAATCCCCTCTCAGTAGCACGTCCCCTTTCCTAGCAATGCTGCATATGTCTTCAATTAACTCTACATCCCACCTTTTCCTCTTGTGAGGGAGGTCTGTATATCACGCCAATGCAAATAGATTTCTCTTTCCCTCTTTCTAGTTTAACACACAATGCTTCCTCTCTCCCTTTTAAGCTCTGTAATTTCAAAGCTTTAATAGTATTTTTTACATATAGTGCTACTCCTTCTCCCCTTCTTCCTACCCTGTCCTTTCTGAATAAAGTATAGCCAGGAATAGTTACATCCCAGTCATGGTTTTCTGTGAACCATGTTTCTGTAACTGCCACTAAATCCAAGTCGGCCACTCCCACCAAAGCTTCAACATCAGGGATCTTATTTCTCATGCTACGGGCATTTATACACACTGCTTTCCATATGTTACCACTTCTACCCATTTCCATAAAGGTATTTAATGTATCATTTACGTGGGGGTTTTCTTCACCCATCTCCAACGAATCTAGTTTAAAGCCCTCTTCAGTAGATTAGCCAGTCTACTACTGAAGATGTGTTGACCTTTCTTGCACAGATGGACGCCATCTTTGCTCTGCAATCCTTGGAACAGCATCCCATGGTCCAGGAAACCAAAACGCTCTCAATGATACCATCCACGCAGCCATGCATTCATTCTCCAGGATATGAGCCTCTCTGCCTTGGCCTTTACCCTCTACAGGGAATCACTCTGTTGAGCCAAGGCAACGGTCTTCATTCCATGAGCATAGCTTTTGTTGTCTCATCAAGGGTTGTAGTATACAGTTGTCTCACCTTTGGATTGTTGACAGTTTGACAGAATACATGGGCTCTGATTGTAAATGTGCTCTGTGCAGTGACTAGTGAGTGGCTGCTTACAACCCTCGGCAGGCGCTATGCATGTCATTGCTCACATTCATGATTTCCTATGCATTTAGCTGATCCTCTCAGACATCCCATGCAAGCATTTGAATTGTCTCATCCCATGCTATTGGCATTTGGCCATGTTGCTATACTACGGGGTTTAGACATTTAACCCAGCTTCTCTCCCCCAACTCCACCCAGGCAGACCACAGCACACTACAGCAGGCCAAGCTCCTACATTTCATGGAGGTGTGCCAAATTTGCAGCTGCTCTCATGCCATCTGCAGGGGCTGCAGTGCTATATCACACCACAGCTATGTCAGGGACAGAGGCTGGGTTAATATCTGTCACGCAACAGACCAATTTACTGGCATTCATGCTCTCATAGCTTGGACCAACATTATGCACATTACTCCCATCCTGTTTGAACTTCATTGGCTCCCAATAACATGTAGGATCTTATACAAAACCCTTCTCTTGATCTTCAAAGCGTTCCACCAAATCTCACCATCCTCGCTTTCTGACATCCTTCACCACTCCCAAAACACCAGATCTAGAAGATCTGTAACAGAAAACACACTAATGGTCCCAAAAGACCCAGCAAAAGTCACGCAGACGACTACCATGAGAGCATTCTCATCCTTCGCCCCCAGATGCTGGAACATGCTGCCACCTAACATCAGATCACAAAAAGACCTGTCCCAATTCAGAAAATCTCTAAAAACACACCTCTTCCTTCAACACTTCTCCCAAGGCATTAGCCCCCCACCTCCTCCCCTTCCAACCCAAACCAATGACTATGGTTAGTCAAGTAAGTTCTCTAAACTCCACTGCTCGCCCCAGACTAAAATATCGTGCATCCCTAACTTATGAAGCTCAAAACTTAGGCTAATTTGCTGTAAATAGTTGTGAATATTTGTTATTATCTTATCTTATCTTTAACCCCATTTATCCCTGTTTCATTCCCTATTATCTGTAAACTTGACATATGTTTATGCTTAAGTACAAAGTTGTTAAAATGTAAACCGCGCTGATGATGAATAGCGCGGTATATAAAAACCGTTAAATAAATAAATAAATGCCTGTGTAACCCTAAGGTTAGTGCATGTCAGTACTGCGGATGCTCCTGCTCACCCAGATATTTTCTTGGCAGGATTTGAGTGTTGAGCACTTTCTGACTGCCACATTGGATGAGGGTGAAGGGGGGATAGACTCAGAAGTAATATGCAGAAATATTTCTTTACAGAAAGAGTGGTACATGTGTGGAATAGTCTCCCGGTGGGGGTAATAGAGACAAGAACAATATCTGGATTCTAACAAGCATGGGACAAGCCCAGAAAATCTGAAATGGAAAGAAAACAACTACTGTAGTTGATATAAACGGACAGACTAGATAGGTCATATGGTGATTTTCTGCCATTATGTTTGTATGTTTCTATTGTTTTCTATGTATGCAATACACCATTGACAAATAAACATAGTGCAGCTGGCTTACAAGGGAGGCTGTATTACAGCATACTGCATCTGTGACACACCTATCAACATATATTGTATATAGTTACCCCTGTTATCCAAGTTATATGTCCTGTTCATCTGTAAACACAAAGTACTATTGGAAATGTGTAATTTCATTGTTTATTGTAAACCGCGCTGATGCTGAATAGTGCGGTATAGAAGAGACTATAAATAAATAAATAAATATATCCTTCAATGGCACATAGGCACTTCAGCACCTTGACATGACACTCATCCTTGCCTTGTGCCAATGTAATTCATGGACCAAAAGTAGAAGCTCCACATGAGAGGGATGACATCATAATGATCATAAATGATTCTTTCTTGACATTTGCAAGGCATATCTACCTCTGTCAGAAGCTGCACCATGCTCAACCCAGTGAGCTTCTTACCATAACTATGCAACACTCACATCTATCATGTGCGTACTGCATACAGCAGCACTCCTGCACTGTCATGCCTTTCATGGACCCATCAGGGCCTTGGAGCCTCCTTGCAGGCACACTTACAAATCATCTGAGACCACACACTGACATCAGGGCAGGGGCGGCCCAAGGGGGGTGCGGGGCCATGTGCGGAGATTAATTGCGGGGCCTCATTTGCATAGGGAGCCTCATTTGCATAAATACTTGCATAATGTTAACATGCATTTTTAGTAAACATGCTTCTTAATGAGTGTGGATAAAGAAAGACTAATAGATTTCTACGTTACTATATTCCAGTGCCAACCGCCAGGCCCATTAGGAAGTACTATAAACACTGACCTTTTAGAATTCATAGCAAATCCACCATATCATAACAGCACTGCCAGGACTCACAAAGCACCAAGCCCTACCTATCAAAAGGCAACACTGCAAATATTAAACCAATACATCTCAGAGAATACCAATACATCTCCTACTGGGGAAAGAGAACAAGTGACATGGTCAAATAGAAACTACATGAACAGAATACCTCAGCTTGGTTAAAATGCAGAATATAGACCGTCACCAAAGAACAAGGGATCACAATTTAGAAATAGGAAGACAATAATTAAACTGGGAACCCCAAAAGCCAAACTTGGGATGTACAACAACACTGAAGAAATAAAACTATAAATTAATTTCCTCTTGTACTAAACAAAACACAAAAGATGTTAACAATGCACATTTCCCAGAGCTGATATATTCCAGTTAATAAATTCAAAATAAAAAAGTATTTTTCTACCTTTTGTTGCTTGTGCATTTTCTTTTCAGTTGCAATTGCTCCAGTCACTTTCTTCTGGTTTCTTTGTGTCTTCTGCGAGCTATCCATTTTCCTTTCTTCTCTTTTAGATTTTTTCCAAATTTTTTCTCTATATCTGCTTTAACATACTGATCTTTCCCCTTTTGCTCTTTCCTCCATTTCTTTCCTTATTGCTTTATCATCCACTCAAATTTCACCCTTCCATTCTCAATCTACACTTACTCTTCCAATACTCGGCCCTTCGTAGACTTTTCTTCCCTCCCACACAAAATATCTTTTCCCCTCTCCATTCTCATTTCCCATCCCTTTCTAGTCCTCCCCCAAAATCAGCTCCTTTATAGTTCTAGACCCACCCAGCATCTGCCCCCTTCTAGTCCCAGTCTCCCAAGCTTCCACATCAGCCCATTTCCAGTCCTAGCCTCCCATATGCTATTTTCCAGTTCCATTCCAGCCCCCCCATCAGCCCATTTCCACTCCAAGCTCCCCATCAGCCCATTTCCAGCCCTTTTCCAACTCCCATCAGCCCACTTCCAGTCCTATTCCAGCCCCCATCAGCCCATTTCCAGTGTCCTATTCCAGCCCATCACCCATTTGCAGTCTACGTTCCCCCATCAGCCCATTTCTAGTCCTATCCTAGCTCCTCATCAGCCCATTTCCAGTCCTAGCCCCCATATGCTCTTTTCCAGTTCCATTCCAGTCCCTCATCAGCCCATTTCCTCCACGCTCCCCCATCAGCTAATTTCCAATCCTAGCACCCTCGTCAGCCCACTTCGCCCTATTCCAGCCCCCATCAGCCCATTTCCAGTCCTAATCCAGCTCTTCATCAGCCCATTTCCAGTCCAAGTTCCCCCCATCACAGCCCATTTCGTCCATTCCCCCCACCATCACAGCCCATTTGCAGTCCTATCCCCCCACCATCACAGCCCAATTGTAGTCCGTTCCCCCCACCACAGCCCATTTCCAGTCTGTTCTCCCCCCCCCCACCACCACAGCCCATTTCCAGTCTGTTTCCCCCATCCCAGCCCAATTTGTCCGTTCCCCCCCCATCACAGCCCATTTCCAGTCTGTTCCCCCCCACATCACAGCCCATTTCCAGTCTGTTTCCCCCATCCCAGCCCAGTTTCAGTCTGTCCGGCCCCACCATCACAGCCCATGTCCAGTCCTATCCCCCCATCCCAGACCACTTGCCGTCCTCCCCGCATCCCCGCCCATTTCCAGTCCTATCCCCCCATCACAGCCCATGCCCATTTGCAGTCCTCCCCCATCACAGCCCATTTCCAGTCCGTTCTCCCCCCCCCCACATCACAGCCCATTTCTCCAGTCTGTTTCCCCCCCCATCACAGCCCATTTCCAGTCCGTTCCCCCCCCCCATCACAGCCCATTTCCAGCCTTTCCCCCATCCCAGCCCATTTTCAGGCTGCCCCCAACACAGCCCATTTCCAGTCCGTTTCCCCCCCCCATCACAGCCCCCCCCATCACAGCCCATTTACAGTCCCCCCCCCATCACAGCCCATCCAGTCCTAGCCACCCCCCCGAAGAGCCCCGCGCCGTCTAAGGGGCTGCAGAGGGAGCCTGGGAAGCCCGCGCGAGGCCCCGGCTCCCTCTGCACAGCCCGCCAGCGTGAAGAACCTTTACCTTCCCACTGGCGGCTGTTTCAATGAAGCCGCGAATGCCGGGAAAGGTTAAAGGCAATGCCCTTTAACCTCTCGCGGCATTCGCGGCTTCATTGAAACAGCCGCCAGCGTGAAGGCAAAGGCTCTTCACGCTGGCGGGCTGTGCAGAGGGAGCTGGGGCTTCGCGCGGGCTTCCCCGGCTCCCTCTGCAGCAGTCCATTGAGCGAGAATGTGGTTCGCGCGGGGCCCTGTGCGAACAACATTCTCGCTCAATGGATGGGCCGGCCCTGCATCAGGGCACATTCATAGACTACCCATCACTTCGACGGCTGCAACATTATCCTCCCACATACTGTGTGACACATGAAAATGATTTGGGTCATTGAGAGCCATCTCCTCTTACCTTTCCTTCCAGGCAGCCAGGGACAGCCCTACAGTTGGTTCAGTGTTGGTGCCCTAGGAAAACATCATGTGTTACACCCTCTCTCACTGGCAAACTCCATTATTTAGCTTGGCTGCCCTCTGTAGTAGCTGCCATAGGCAACTGCCTAGGTTGCCTACTGGTTGGGCCGGCCCTGCGTGCACCCCCTGATATGTCACTTTTGGACAGGTCCCCTTATCCTGCGTTAAGATTAACACCTTTTTTAGATGGTAAGGTGCACCATTGCCACTTTAATGCCAGGTATCCTTTTAGCACCTGAAAAATGGTGCCTTGTTCCCTTAACGCTGGTACGCCTACTCCCCGTCCTGTCCTTTATCACACGCAAACACCCTTAATGCTGCTGTTTACACTCATTATCTGGTGCTACCTTACCGCTCCTTAGTAAACATACCCCTATGAATATATTCAGAGGTTAAGGTAAAACCAAGTAGAAATTTATACAATAGTAATAATGGGGCAATGCCCAGGTTCTGGTTCTGATCCATAATTGTTCTGGGTCATTTCACATTTCTTGCTTGGTGGCAGAATACAACATATTCTGTTGCTGTTTCTCCTCTTTATCCCCAGGATTTTAGAGAGTATTTCATGCTCATTCTTTGATTTTCTCTCTCAGCTATGAGAAACACTCCTGTTTTCCACTTTCTTTGCTCTCTCCCCTTCTTCCTTATCGCCACAGTAAAACTGAGCTTTTATTTAAAATATTACAGTGTAGCAGCGAAGTGCACGCAATGAATAAAACCAGGAGTCGACTGCAGGTTCCAAGCCAATTTATTGTGCACAAGGCTCAGGCAAGGTCACATTCAAAAAGGACTGAGCAATGGAGTCCAAAAAACAATTCCTTATATATCTTCTTCTTCAGTTTAACACAGGCAAACTTTCTATTGGTCCCAACGCCCTAGGGTTACCAACTGGCTCCAGATGCGCCCGACAGGCTTGATCCAGTCCTGGGTTTACACCATTGCATGCAGGGTCATGTAGTTCTGATTTCTCCATTGCACTCCATAAGAAAAACAAGACTGTGGTAGGCGAAGGCCTGTGATCCATGGTGTCTGAAGTGAGCAGACAGGCCTGAGCAGCTTGACCTGTAACTGAAGCCTGTAGTTAGGCCCAGAGGAATGAAAACCCCCCTGAATGATGACACCATAGAATTGAAACTTAACTCAGCTTAACTGAACATAGCTAAGCAGAAACGAAACTTAGAAAAGACAGAAAACAGCTCTAATTGGTACTGATAAGACAGCACAGCTTCTATGGAATTAATTAACTCTGCAAAAAGCAAGGTTACAGTGCCCTGCTTCCCATATGTTTTAACTAGCTGAGCGACCTTGGAGGAGAGATGTAACAAGTTAGAGACACTGACCATTGTAATTGGGACTAGAGGGGGGGTGAGCAGGTGCTGAGCCCAGACCAGAGTCCCGATTGGGTAGCCATATCAGTACCGGGACCAATAGATGGGTGAGAGGGGTTACTGGGACCAATGAAAAGTTTGCCTATGTCTAGAATGGAGAAGAACGGTATAAAAGTTGTTGTTTTGCTAGAAACCATTGCTCAGCCATTTTGAAATTGCTTATTGCTTGAGCCATGTGCACATTAAACTGGCTTGGATCCTTGAAACGACTCCTGGTTTTATTTATTGCATGCTTATCTGCTGCTACATTTCTTGGTGCGTTTGGCCTAGAAGTGCGAGTGGTGGATGGTGTTCAAGTGAATAAATCCACGTAATTCGCCTTGAGGTTTGGTCCAGTTGGAACCATGCCAATCCGACGCAGGGGAATTTCCCTGGGCCCACCGATCCTCTTGAATCGGAGGGGGTTCTGCCTGGCCTCGGCAGGCACTGGGTCCAGCTGGCCAACACTTCCGACCCGGGGGAGTCCAGGATCCAACTCAGAAGCTTGGGAACCAGATCTGGTAAGTATAGTTTTGAAAACCAGTCTAGACAGATGAGTTAGAACTGCAGTTTGAAACTTGTGAAACTTTGGTAAGAATTTGAAACTTGTAACTTGTAATCTCGAGAACTTGGAACTTGGAATTTGGTAATGAGAACACTGATCCCCTCTCAAGGACGGTCCTATTAACCTTGTATGAGTATGCGCGAGGTGAAGCCATCGTCCTTCTTGTTTGGTAAGACTTAAGTCTTTGTTTGAAAATCCTTGCATGAGTATTCGCGAGGTACAGCTGTTAAAAAAAAAAAAAAAAATCATGATTTAGCCTAGTCAGAACAGACAGGAACTTGGAATTTGTAATCTCGAGAAAATTGGAAATTGGTAAGAGAGCATGATCACCTCTCCGAGACGGACCGAGTACCCCTGCATGAGTATTCGCGGGGCGAAACTCCCGTCTCTTTGTAATTGGGAAATTGGATAAGACTAGTCAGAATAGATAGAAAGGAATGCATTCTGAGATACGTTGCTAGCATGATTGTGTGAATGAAGTGTGAATGAGAGGTCTGGCAGCACGGACCAAGCGAGAGTGGACTCTGGACTAGCGCAGTTCCTAGCCGGGTGACTGCGTCTAGGTCGCGAAACGGAGGAAGCGTTTGGTGTATTGTCCGTCCTAACTGTGTATTTGATTTTTGTTATCTGTTGAAACTGCGAGTTTCCCCTTCTGTTATAAATGTGAGATTATTCTGTTGAGTAATTTGTGACAGTTCACTGATTAAGAAATTGTATTAATAAAGCAGAAAGAAGATGCAAAACACCTACAGTCATTTTTAGAAATCAAGAAGCTGGTCTGACCCAGTTCGCTTTCTTACTGCACAGTGTGAAAAACTGACAGGGGGCGTGTCTGGAGGAAAGAATGTACAGTGTCTTTCTAACCCTGTGCAGGCTTAAATCTCAATGCTGTTAGTTTGTGCTTATTTCAGGCAAATTGTACCTGTTTTATTCAATATGTTTTTAATAGTAATGTTCCTTCTGCTATGGTTAGGTATTATATACCATTCGATAGGAATATTTAGTCAGGATTTTAGTTTTGAAGGTCGAATTAACCTCATTGGAGCTCCGTAAACTGTTTTTAAATGATTCTTGCTAGGATGTCTCTGTGTGTCTGTGAAACTGTGATACTTTCGTTTCCAGTGAGCGGAGGGGTGTGGCTCACACAGCTTACTAGGGAATGAGACAGCCGTTCCCGATTGAGCAGTCTTGCTTGTGTAAAATAAAGGAAGTATATCTGTTGTTTCAAAAACTAACGGCAGATTGCAACCTGAGAATGAATAAGAAAATTGTGTTAGGATTTTATCTTTGAAATCTGTACTAGTGACTAATAACGACCTTTACAATTCAGGATGAATTCATTTGTTTTAAATTTCAAGACGTTATTTCCTGATTTACTGTGGCAAGCACCTGATAGAAGACATATTTATTGTTAAAAAAAACAAAAAAAAACAAAAAGAGGGTGTATATGCATTTTAGATAACCACCACAGCTATGGAGAAGTATCCGGAATGTCTTTTGAATATTTTCTTTCTGAACTAAAAAAATAATAATTTCTTTTGCAGAGACATGACATGCTGATTACGGCTGGCAGCTAGTTGCTAAGAAATTTAATTCTAGTCATACGTAACAGATAGCTATAGTTCTCTCTATAAGATATTTTAAGAACTGTATCTAAATTGTTCCTGTTTGGAATAAGTTGCAATAAGCATAATGGATGTATGTGCTCAATCTAAGTGTTTCCTGCCTGCCCTATGTTTACAGAAATAATAAGTGTCTTTTCAAGTATGATCAAGAATTTCAGTAAGGGATTTATTGAAGACTATGAAATGTCTCTGTCCCAATCAGGAACGCTATGTGAAATTCTGCTAGTTATATTTCCTTAGTTCACCATATTTTGCCCCAGAATCTCTAGATATCCTGTCTCGTCACTCTCTCTCTCTCTGTAAGTAGCTCCGTTCAGAGTGCTTAAGGGGGGGATGGAGCCCAGTCCACCGATGATGTCACCCCCCCGGTGGGCGTGAACTAATGTGCCCACAGCAGAGAAGTAGAACATTTAAAAAAAAAAAAAAATCAACCTCCTGGATAGAGCGTTGCTAGGAGAAACAGAACCCAGGAGAGGGGGGAGGGGGGGAATCCACCCTGCAGATTCCCTAGTTTGCCAGCCACCTCCGCAGCAGGGGGATGTGCACCCCCTCTGGACCAGAAGTGAAAGTCAGCTGACCAGACTTGTTTAGAACTGAAAAAACTGCATTATACACTGAGAAGCCTTAGGATTTGATTGAACTAATGAACAGTATAATGCAGACCAGTAGCCCAGGAGAAGTTGTGTTTTTGTCAGTCAGTCCCAGAGAGATATAAAACAGAAATTAAACTGGATGGATTTGCGGGCATGATAGTTACTGGAAGTTGATTTGAAAGTATGTGAAATGTAAGACTGAATGTGGCAGAGAAAGAGAATGTAAAATAAAAAGAAAGCAGATCAGCTTGGTGCTGCTTTCATTGAACGACGTGGAGGAGATTTTCCTAATCAAAGGACCAGAGAACGTGTAAGAGGCCGCAGAAGTAGCAGGCCTCCACTGGGTGCAAATCAGTGCACCCATTATAGAAAAAGAAGGACATTAGAGAAGTGAATGCCCGTATCTTGACTCCACCCCAGGAGGGGAGGAGGGAGTACTTGATTGCAGAGTCATAAAACAATAAACCAAGCACAATGTTCTAGTAGGAGAAGGAAGTAGCTATAGAGTAAGTGGCAGCTAAAGAGGGCTACAGCATGGATAAAGACTAGGCCAGATGCATCACCATTATCAGAGCTACTGGGGCTAAGTCCGCAAAGCCTTTCCTGCAGAACCGCATGTGTGAACTAGGGGGACAGAAAATAATGCACCAGTTCCTGTATATGGTGAACCCAGAGCCTGCTGGATTGATGGTGCTGACTGTTCCCCGAGAAGAAGAGTAGCAGTTCTATAGTGCATAGCCCCACCTGGATTATGGGCAGAAGATAATCCACCTGGCCTAGCGAAGAACATAGTCCCTGCCATTGTCACCCTCAAGCCAGTCAAGAAGCCTGGGACAGGTGATTACCGCCCAGTGCAGGATCTAAGAAGAATGAATGATGCAGCTGAAACTATACAACCAGTGGTACCAAAATCCTTATATTCTCTTGGAACTGATCTCTGCTGAAGCTATACATTTCATCATTCTGGACTTAAAAAAGATGTTTTTTTCTGCATACGCTTAGCCCAAGACCCCACTACAAGGAGGCGGGGCCAACTCATCTGGAGAAGATTACCTCAAGGATTCAAGAACTCACCTCACTCAGCAAAAGATTTGACAAGTTATCCAGAAACTCCAGAGAAAAAAAAAAAAGAAAAAATTCTACTTCAATATGTGGACAACTTGCTCATAACCACCAACTCAGAAAGTGAATGTCTACAAGCCACCAGTGAACTTTTGCACCCTCTTAATGAGGCTGGATACAAAGTCTCAAGAGCTAAGGTGCAATTATGTCCAACAAGTTAAATACCTAGGATTCCAGTTGTCCAGCGGAATTTGACGCCTGGGACCCTTACCAGAACGCAAAGCAGCTGTATGCAGTATTCCTACTCCAACCACCAGGAGGCAAGTGAGAGCCTTCTTGGGTGCCACAGAGTATGTTGTATATGGATCCCCAATTTTGCGCTGCTAGCAAAACCGTTGTATCAAGCTATCAAAGGAATGGAAAAGTCTGCATTGGAATGGGGACTTGAACAGGATGCAGCCTTTTGATCTTTGAAAACAAAAAAACCACTCTGATGTTGTCACCAATTCTGGGTCTACCAGATGTCCAGAAAACCTTTCAGTCTCTATGTTCATGAGTCACAAGGAAATGTTCTAGGAGTGTTGACTCAATCTCTTGGACCTTATTTGAGAAGCTGTTACAGCTACAGCCTTCCTAGTAAGCAAAAACTAAAAGAAAATCCCTTTGAGACAGAATCTTCAAGTTACTGTACCACACTCTGTTCTAACCAATATGAAATACAAAGGAAATTACTAGCTAACAAATCTATGAATGTTGAAGTATTAGAGTATGTTGTGTGAAAACCCTAGATACAACTGAAGGGTCAGTCAAGCTTTCAATCCTGCTATGTTGTTATCAGTTGGTCTTGATCCCCTGATCATGACTGTTTAGAAATTATGGACACTGTATTCTCAAACCGCCTGGATTTGACTGATGTCCCTATGGAGAACCCTGAACAGACTTTCTTTGTGGCTGAAGGCAGTTTCATCATCAATGGACATTGTTGTGCTAGATATGCAGTGGTGACCCCTGATTTGGTAGTTGAGTCCTCAGCCCTGGCCCCAGAAACTTCACCACAGAAAGCTGAACTGCTAGTCCTCACTAGAGCACTAACAATAGGAAAAGAGCCCTGTCTAAATGTGTACCCAGATTCCAAGTATGCCCTTACAACCTTGCATGTATATGGGGCCCTGTACACAGAATGAGGGTGGATAACCTTAGGAAGCAAGTCCATTAAGTATAGCCCCAAGATATTGATATTAATAGATACATACTGCCTATAGACCTCAGAATTTAGGAAAAGTAGAATGTATGAATAGAACCCTGAAATCTCAGTTGTCCAAACTTTGCCAAGAGGTTTACCTGAAGTGGCCCCAGGTTCTTCCCATAGCCCTTCTTAGGATATACTTAGCCCCTGCTAAGTCTTTAGGAGTTTCCCCTTTTTGAGATTCTGAATGGGCAACCCCTGCCTATTGTATAGGAAATAAAAAGAGATATGAGACAGATAGGATCTGAAATTATTAGACATGAACTATTGGTTTTAAGTTCTGTTTTGCAGAGTCTCCATACCTGGGTACAAAATCGATTACTCATCAATTTGCCTGAACCCCTGCATCCTTTCAAGCCTGGAGTCTCAGTGTGGATCAAAGAGTGGAGAAAGATACCGTTAGCCCTGCATTGGAAGGGACCCTATGTCGTCATCTTGTCAACTCCAACTGCAGTAAAAGTCGCAGAATTTGAACCTTGGATCCATCATAATCAAGGGAAGCCAGCAGCTGCTCTTGAACCTGATCACTGGACTACCTTACAGCATCCTGAGACTCCATTGCACCTCACCCTACGACAACAGCCACGGACCTAACACTTATTGGTCCCTCAGACACTGCACTATTTCAAGACTGTTTGTTTATCTGAAGGTAAGCCTCGCATCTGGAGAAAACTGCAATCATCAGAAAGAGACTGTGTTGTGTTAAGAAATTGAATCTTCTAAGAGACTGTGTTTAAATACTCTGAAAAGACTATTTTGATTTTCTGAAGAAGTGAACTGCTCTAAGGAAGCAATAATAGCCTAAGAGACTATGCTATGATATTTTAAGAAATTGAGACATCCCAGAGGACAGTGATACTTTGGAATCTACAGCCCTACTCCTGCCAAAAAGCTGGTAGGTCTACGTACGGCAGAAGCTTGAGGATCTACAATCAACTCTACCTTTGTGAAATCCGACAGTTCCTCCAATTTTCCAGAGACTATGCCCATTATGAATCATTATTATTGCTTTATTCTGGCAACAGTTTTGGAGTGCTTTGAAATGACTTTTGCCTTGCCTCCCTGGGCAGCCTGTATAAGTACAACATGAACTGGACCGAAGGTCATTCAGACCTTGTTTTATCATTCTTCCTATACTTGCATTGGTATACTCTCCAATCCAAAAGTTGTTCTAGATCTTGACTTTCTACAAGGCTATGCAAGCCACCGTTGCAACTCCTCATACCACCACCAGAACTTGTTTCTTGAACTTGCTGGAGCAATAGCATCTAGTCTCCACACTTCTGACTGTTTCTTTTGTGGAGGAACTAAGATGGGAGATCAGTGGCCCTGGGAGACCCAAGAACTGAACTATTCTATCCTATACAATCAGACTGATTTACATAATACTACTAGTGAGTGGGTATTGGCCCACCCCATTGTTGACAGTTTGTGTTTTGTTCGGACTGGACCACAATCTACTATGAAGGATGGACAGCTGGTCTGTCTAAATCAGAAGCTTTACGACAGCACAACAAAGATGCAACTGAACCTTCTAATTCTTTTAGTTCTTTTTCCCACTCTTGCCAAACTATGGACTTTTCCCGATGGTCTTTTAGTAAAGATAAGAAGATCCTTCAGTGGAACGTGGGCAGCATTTATTTTGAGATTTTCACGAGATCCTTGATTCCCCTGATGAACCGCCTCAGTGTGAAACGCAAGGCGCCAAAATTATTAGCGTTGGGATTTGGACAATAGCCAAGTAGCAATCTGATTTTCTATGCTGCAGTATGCTGGGCCTTTTTGAACACTAAGCTAAGTACTTTTTATATTTTTATCTTTACAATCTTCGAGTTTGGAGCCCAGCTGCATCGTTAATTTGAAACTACATTGCTAATTTGGAACCATTGACACATGAATTTGATATATAATTAGAAAACTCAGCAGATCCTTGATGTGAAATCGGCACACCATTGAAGTTTCTTTTGAAACGTGAGAGTGATGCACGTATTGATCTGAGATCAGATGGAGAATTCCTCTAGATATTTCAACTCTGTCGAATTGGTTGAATGAGCAGTTACATAGATTCCGTTATTAAACTATGGACTTTGACTATCTGCTTGTTGCTCCCTTGTTTTTTGCCACTTTGCTTGCGAATGATAACTTCAGTTATTAATAACACTGTAGAGCATAAGGCAGCTACAAAGATACTAGCTATGTGAACTTACTACCCTATACCCTATACCCTTTACCTAGTATTATGTGATTTGATTCTCACACCTTATTAACATGCGGGTGAGATTAATCAAAGGGGGGAATGTGGTAGGCGAAGGCCTGTGATCCATGGTGTCTGAAGTGAGCAGACAGGCCTGAGCAGCTTGACCTGTAACTGAAGCCTGTAGTTAGGCCCAGAGGAATGAAAACCCCCCTGAATGATGACACCATAGAATTGAAACTTAACTCAGCTTAACTGAACATAGCTAAGCAGAAACGAAACTTAGAAAAGACAGAAAACAGCTCTAATTGGTACTGATAAGAGAGCACAGCTTCTATGGAATTAATTAACTCTGCAAAAAGCAAGGTTACAGTGCCCTGCTTCCCATATGTTTTAACTAGCTGAGCGACCTTGGAGGAGAGATGTAACAAGTTAGAGACACTGACCATTGTAATTGGGACTAGAGGGGAGGTGAGCAGGTGCTGAGCCCAGACCAGAGTCCCGATTGGGTAGCCATATCAGTACCGGGACCAATAGATGGGTGAGAGGGGTTACTGGGACCAATGAAAAGTTTGCCTATGTCTAGAATGGAGAAGAACGGTATAAAAGTTGTTGTTTTGCTAGAAACCATTGCTCAGCCATTTTGAAATTGCTTATTGCTTGAGCCATGTGCACATTAAACTGGCTTGGATCCTTGAAACGACTCCTGGTTTTATTTATTGCATGCTTATCTGCTGCTACAAGACTACATGTCCCTGCATGCAATGGGGTAGACCCAGGACTGGATCAAGCTTGTCGGGCGCATCTGGAGCCAGTTGGCAACCCTACAACGCCCCCTGCACCTATCCAATCAGAAACTCTCTCTGGGTCTAGCACCCTGTTCCCCCTGCTCAGGCTTCTCTAACAATGGCTTAGTCTCAAACATAGATACTTCTCTACTGCAAGGTCATTTCTAAGAATGCAAGCCTTGAAACATTTCTATCCTCTGAACACAAGAGAATAATAAAGGATTTATGAATTCATGAAAACTTCTTCGTTAAGCATTTTTAAAACAGTTTCTCAAACTTTCACTGACTGGTTTTTCTTAGCATTTCTAGTCTTTGGTGGGGGTTGGGACTTAGGCCTAGCTTACAGGCCTTTCATACGTTTACAGGCTATTCTAGGCCATAGCCTGCCACAACAGGACTGCATTTTTCACCATTCCTAGTCTCCCTTTATCCCAAGAAAAAGGCTTGGTTCAACTACATTTCCCAGCATCCATGCCTACAGCTGCAGGACATCCTTCGTGACATCACCTCCTCCTGGAAGGGGCGGAGCTTGCTGTAATGTATAGTGCTGATATCCTGCAATACTGGAGAGAAGCTGAGAGCAGACTGACCCGGCAAAGCCCAAAGTTGCCCCCTGGGGTTTCTGCAAAGAGCCAGGATTGTAGCTGGAGCTGTGAAGAAGGGCAGAGGAATGGCTGCAGGGCTTTCTGCTCAACAGGTAAGTGACTGGCAGGAGGTGGTCAGGAGGGGTAATGCCATCCACCTCTGATAAACGCATGGGAAAAGCCTCAAGAAGGAATGAGCCTGGCACTGCTCAGTCCAGAAAAGCTCCTGAGGGGCTTCTTCCTTGTTCCCCTCCCCTCACACATTAGCCAGTCCTCTGGTTTTATTATGCCCTCGCTTTTTGCTTCATGTCATCTCTCTAGACTCTCCGTCCTCCCTGCTCTCCCTTTCCTTTCTGCATTTTGTTTTGAGTGAACCCTAAGAAATAATATAATATAATATAATATATAGCAAAATTGAAAGATTAATGTTGTGATCTGAAATTCAAAATCAATCATTTTCTGTAAATGAAAAAGAAATTTTATTCTTGCTGTTTACAAACATCCACAACAACAGAAAAGGTGTGAGCTGAAATGTTTCAAATGTAACTGAATTCCAAGATTAGAGAAATATCTACCAATGAATTCATTGAAATGTCCTCACTGCTCACACAGTCAGCCTGGAGCTCCTTCAGTGTAAACCAAGACGTGCACATATTTGAAAGTTGGGCTCTAGAGGAAAAAATGTTCATTACCATTGCTTCTGGCTTTGCAAAGTTGCTCAAAATTAGTAAGTCATTGTTAGTAAATGATAACATTTTATATGTATTTCCTTAAAACTTGTAACCAAGTATTTATTGAAGGGGCTATCTGTTTAATTAGT
This sequence comes from Ichthyophis bannanicus, assembly GCA_033557465.1. NCBI lineage: Eukaryota > Metazoa > Chordata > Amphibia > Gymnophiona > Ichthyophiidae > Ichthyophis > Ichthyophis bannanicus. Next base: position 123,370,529 of record CM066031.1, read on the forward strand.
AAATTGAATAAGAAGGCATCCTGCTTAGTCCTATTGTAAATGTTCACAGGTTCCTACTTTCTCATCTAGGTCTTTATTACACGCACACATTCCAACGCACGTACACCTATGTCATAAGGGGGATTATGTGCTCACTTTCCCTTACAACATTGGTGCATTCTAAGCATCTACTTCCCTGTGGCCACACTACCACCAATAATGCTTCCCATATATGTTCCCTTTTAATTTTGCTACAGGATTAATTTTGGAACTATCAGGTACACCAGAAAATGCCAGATGAATTTCCTTACCCTGCTGTACATTTTAGATTCAACAAGTGTGGGAAGGGAACATTTTCTTTGGCTCCTACATTTGGACTTGAAAGCTCAGACCCTGGTTTTATTATACCATAATTCATCCAGGCAGTGACATTTGATATTCTAGTCTCCTGTATTAGAGAATCTTTTTATAGTTAGATTAGCAAACCTAGGAGTCGAAAGCAGGGGGGGGGGGGATGGACTCTAGAGACACATGTCTAAAACATCCACTAAGCTGCATGATTCCTGGTGGTGGAGATGGTGCATTATATCACTTTTTCAGTCACAAGGTACAAACAGTTCCCCAGGAGTCCTGCAGATCCTGCCCCTGGAATGGAAAATGCAATACTGAAGCACCACATCTGCCAGCAAAAATATGGGTTGGGCACTCCTGCAATGCTCAGAGGGAATGTCAGACAAGTCTGAGAGTTCATTTGAGAGGCAGAGATCCTGACATCCACCTCCTTCCATGAGAAGATGACAGAAGAATAAAATCATCTGAAATTGAATGCATTCTGAGCACTTTCACTTGCCCCTGAGCGCGTTTCTGGTTTTTGTTTCAGATGTGGGTGACCTTTGAGGACATCGCAGTCTCTTTCTCCCAGGAGGAGTGGGGGTATTTAGATGAGGGGCAGAAGGAGTTGTACAGGGAGGTGATGAAGGAGAATTATGAGACCCTGATGTCCCTAGGTAAGCACTGAATTATCTGTATTTCTAGCAGACATAGGGATAGGAGGCATTTTTGTGTACATCCTCCACTCTAGGAACTTGCAAGTATGATCAGGACCTGTCTCAGCCCCACCATCTGTCTTAAGATGGCAGGATGAGATCCAGGTCTGAGAGGATGGCCTTACGATCCATGTGTCCTGGATGTTTCCCCTTTCCTGTTTTAGCTCAAGAGGACTTATAGCAGCTTTATAAATGTGGTACAGTCTGTCCCTGCACCACTGAGCTTAGAATTCAAGTTGGCACCTGAGATGGGGGGGGGGAGTAATTTTCTGAGGGGGGAAGGTGCTGAAGGGCTCAGCAGTCATCCAACATGATGATCACTGGAGCCCCCTAAATCAAGTGTCAGTACTAAGGGACCTCATAATGTGTAGCTTCTTGAAAATATTTCCAATCAATATTAATCACAGCTCCCCTTTTTTAAATGATTCAAGTTATTTATTATATGACTTATTCCACTACTAGAATACTCAAAGCAAGATATAATGATCCTCAGATCCCTCTGATTTATGATGGACGGCAGTAATAGATCTTCCCTCCCCTCCCCCATTAGGTGCTGCTCCCTGTGGGAGCTACTGTTCTGTATTCTCCTGTGAAAATAATGGGAATTATAACTAATTTTTAATTTTTATTCCTGAAAACAGGCTATGAAGGGATCAATCCTGATATATTATCAAGGATTAAACAAGAGGAAGAGCCGAATGTCTGGGATCTGCAGGAGTCTGGAGAAAGAGCAATTACTGACTCATACCCAGGTGAGTAATAACAAATGCTGTACTGAGTAATAGGAGGTATTACAGAGTACAGCTGAGTAATGCTAATTTATTTACCTGTACCGTGTGTTCTCACATATGGAGAATATAAGTCCTCACAGGTAAGTGATGCCATTCAACAGAGCCCAGGGGAATAAGCATGTTCAAGTCAGGATCAGGAGAATCCGCTTCCCGCATGCCTGGCTGCCGTGCCCACAGAAAACTTACCTGGGGCCAAGATAGAACCAGTTCTGCCGCCACGGGGCCCGGACATACTAGCGATGGCTGAATCGGGAACATAGACATCCAGGTGCTCTCCATATGCAGATGAGATCAGCATACAGGAAGCTGCCTGTTCCCACGCCAGAACACCACTGCTGGTATAAGGGAGCAGTGGCGTCCTGGCAATATGGCAACAAGCTATCTACCGGACGGCTCGGAATGCCATGCACCACATCGGCACCTTCAGGCCACTGGCTGGGCGGCACCGGAGGCTTCCATGGCCCAGATCATGGCTGCAGATACACAGTGCGGCCAGCGGCATGGAAGGCAGGAGGGTGCAGCGCTCGTTTGGTGGGGACCCCGGGACTTATTCCACTGTTGGGGTGGAATAAGCCGGGTATGCAGCCTTGTGCTGGAGAACGTTCAGTGGCTTTTCCTGAATAGGCTCTGCACATCCTGGCATCTGGCCACACCCCTGCTCTGTGCCCGCACTGCCCCGTCCCGCCCAATTCCAGCACTCCCCACACAACCGCGGTGTATGTGCAAGGAGCGCTAGCGACGGAAACGGGTTTCAGAGCTGAGCGCAGGTTGGACATCCAGCCCGTATGTCCAATCCCGCTATACATGCAACAGAATGCTCCCCCCACCCCCCCCATAGTGTTTTATAAGAGGCTGTGCCAAACACAGAGCCTCTTGTAGAATAGGTGCAGGACTGCTTATGTAGGTCTGTCCACATCCAGTGGAAGCAGTGATTTTAGAAAACTGCACATGGACTAAAAAACATTAGAAACAGTCTTCAAATATACGTGGCAGCAACTTTTAAAATCACTACTCCTGCTGTAGACGGGCAGACAATCTTGTAGCACTAGTACCCCCGTCATCCGAGTTCCTCGGACACTCCCTTAGATCATCCAATCTCCCCCAAAATAAAATTCAGCCTGACCCTTAGTAGTAAAATCTTGAGATCATTTCTAGGGGTCCTGATAGCTATTTTGAACCCAGAATCGCCAAGATCAGGAGCGAATGGAGATTTCTACTGCTCTGCTAGGCACAAGGAGCACTCAGTAAGGTCGGGGATGGGATTGGAGGGTGGAGAGTTTCTAGGGGGTTATTCTTGCCATGGTGGGGTAAGGTAGGAGGCTTCTTACAGTGAAGATTGGCTGTAAGGGGGGAGGGGGTGCTGGCCTGAAGTGGTCAGGGAAATTGCCTCTCAAGAGGGGGCCAAAGGGAATTGGATGTCAGCAGGAGTGACCGGGAGAGGCACTTATATGTGTTTCAGGGTAGAAGTAGATGCCAAAGGCTATAATTTTTTTAATTGTATTTGTATTCATTTTCAAAATTAACCAGCATGCAAACATACATGGCCCCATGGCCTCCCAGAGAGAACTGCATTTCAACATAACTCCATGCCAATTACAAAATCTCTGCTACATTCCCTTCTTCAATTGTCCCCCCCCCTCACCATTGAAGCAACAATTTCCCCTTACTCCTTTCTCCCCCTCCCTCCCTCCCTCAGTGCACCTCTGGACCCTTTGACAGAAGTAAAGAGTTATATGGCAAGATGCACTGACCTCCAGTCCTGGTACCAGCGCTACACTTTCACAAAGGTGCCCAATGTATGATGCTCGTAAGCAGTAATCTCACACATACAATAGAAATACTCCAACCGCTTAATAACCAGATTCCAGGTTTCTTCCACCACACCACCAGCTACTTTCTCATTGCAATCACACAAAGGCCCCAAATATTTACCCAGTGCCCCTTCCCACCCTTCCTGTACTTCATTCAACAACACTTGTTCTGGCTCCAACTGCACTGGTACTCCAGTAATCTCTGTGAAGAAGCTTTCTACCTCTGCCCATAATTTCTCCACCTTGGAGCAATCCCACAACAAGTGCTTCAAGTCCCCCACGACCCCACACCCCCTCCAGGATTCATCGCCATACTTCTCATTTATTACATGCATCTGTGTAGGAGTCCAAAACATCCTCAAGTGCGCCTTCAGGCTAGTCTCCAGCTGCGCTGCCCCTGGGGCCAGTTTTCTAGTAGCAGCGAAGATCGATTCCCACCTACCTACCCCCCATTCCCCTGGTAGATCCAACTTCCACCTCCTGAGGTGCAAGGGAGTATTCGCCCCTCCTGTTAGCAGGATCCTGTATATGGCGGACAGTAATCCCACCATTTTCCCATCCTTCACCATCATGATCTCGAAGGAGGTAGGCTTCTGCATTAAATCTTGTTGCACCCTCCGTTGCCCCCAAAAATGGCATAGCTGTAGGTACGCATACCGATCTCCCTCTCTCAGTCCATATTTCTCATTGACAACCTCAAACCGCTGCACTCCCTCCCATCCCACTTTCGAGCACCTGACCAATCCTCCATAGCCCCTTTTGCTTCCACTCCACAAACCTACCTCGTTCCCATCCTGGTGTAGCATCCTTCAAGCCTGTAATGAAAGCATTCCTGGAGTAAGCTTTCTCCCCCAATAACCACCCTTTACACCTATCCTACACTTCCATAGTAAGTTGCGTAATGTGATTCACCCCACCACCTCCTTAAATCCTCCTCATATTCCACACCAATTGTTCCAGAGGCCCACCTCCATCAACCCTTTGCTCCATCTCTGCCCATTGCTTCCCTTCTTCCCAACCCCGCCATGCAAAGATAGCTCTCAGCTGGGCTCCCTCATAATATGTCTGGGAATAGGGAACTTCCAGTCCCCCATCCTTTCCCTTCTGAAATATTCCTCTCCAAGCCACTTTGGAGACTTTGCCCTCCCAGATAAACCCCCTCACCATACTTTGTAACTGCTTCAGGAATTTCATCGGAATTGCATACGACACAGATGTAAACAAAAACAACACCCAGGGAAGGACATTTGTATGGACTATAGCAATCCATCCCAACCACAAGGTATATAATCACCCTCGACAACCCAGACCGCACCAAGATAACAGACTGTCTCACACATATGAACACCTGGTTTTAAAGACAACAACATGATCATAAACTACAGCAAGACCGAGGCGCTAATCATCACATGAAACTCCGACTTCATCCCGCGACATCAAGATAGGCACCACAACCATACCCATACAATCAGAAGTGAAATACCTCGGAGTGACAATGGACAAAGAACTTAACCTTCAGTCCCACATCAGCAGAACCACCAAAAATGCATACCACAAGATGAGACTAGTACGACACCTCAAGCCCCTCCTCGCTCAGGAACACTTCCGCATAGTTTGTCAAGCACTAATAACCCCAATCCTAGACTACTGCAACCCAATCTATCTGGGCCTAACGAAACAGATGCTAAGACCATTGCAACTGGCACAAAACACTGCAGCATGCATAACTGCCGGCACCACAAGACAAAAACACATCACACCCACCCTAAAAGAGCTCCACTGGCTGCCTATCAGTGCCCGCATTAGATACAAGACAATCATAAACATTTTCAAAATCAAACATCAATCATCAGCTTTCAGCCTACACCCACTCATACAACCAGACAACAGCACAAGACCGAGAAGAAGAGGCACATCCAACCGTGCCAACACACCTAAAGATATCAACAGGGTACGCAAGGACACTGAAAAAAAAGCCTTATCAAAGGCGGCACCAACAATCTGGAACACCCTCCCCGACGAACTGCGTTCAACAACAGACCATAAGGAGTTCAGGAAACTACTAAAGACAACCCTCTTCATAGAACACTACGGTGACATTACTTAAACCATGCAACAGACACCTCAATTCCCCCCACATGTCACTATAATTGTAATTAAGCAAGGAACTGATACCCATAGCATTGTAAATAGCGCACGCTGTAAACAGCACCCCAAGAATCAACGTCCAGACACACTCACACGCATACACTACTCACTGCATGTGCACACTGGACACTGTATCTTATTGGTTGTTTGCTGTTCAGACCGCCTTGATTGCAGGATAAGGCACTATAGAAATACGTTTAAATAAATATAACCTCTCCTTCTCCCCATATCCCTCTTTAGCGCCTCCATCAAGGACTTATAGTTGCAATCAAATAAGCTATCCATAGTACTACCCAAATTTATCCCCAAACACTTAAAGTATTTTCCCTCCCACTTAAAGAGAAACGCTACCTGCAAGTGATCCCTCAAGTCCTGTGGCATAATAAGCCTAAAACCTCTGTTTTCCCAATATTAATTTTGTACCCTGAGACTGCACTATACAGACTAATCTCTCTCATTAGCACCGGCAAGGATATTAGCGGGTCCCAAATCATGACGATCACATCATCAGCGAATAGCACAATTTTATACGTGTCCCCAGCCATCTCTACACCCTTAATGACCCCCATACTGCGTGCTCTTTCTGCCAGGGGTTCAATCACCAGTGCAAATAGCAATGGCGAAAAGGGGAATCCCTGCCTCATGCCCTTTCCCAGCCCAAAGCTCTCAGAATACCCTCCTTTTATTGTAATCCAAGCAACAGGCACTGCATACAGTGCCCTAACCCACTGCAAAAACCTCCCCACTATTCCCATCCTTTCCAGCACCTTAAACATAAAACTCCACTTGACCCTTTCACAAGCTTTTTCTGCATCCCTCGTTATAAACTATGCTTTCTCCCCGCCTTCCTTAATCTTCCAACTTCTTAATATTGTCCCTCACCTTGTCTTCCCAAAACCTAGCCAGTCTGTTCATTTTTCACCAGCTTTGGGACGAACCTTTGTAGCTGGGTGACCAAGATTTTTTCCAGTATTTTGGTATTCAGCTTAATAAGAGAGATTGGTTTATAAGAGCCACAGACACTTCTATCCTTTCCTGGTTTGGGCAGTACTGTTATCCCAGCTACCGTCATGCAGTCGGGTACCTTACCCCCTCCAGCACTCCATTAAACATCTCTGCTAAAAATGGGGCCAGCTGGTCTTGAAACTGTTGATAGAACTTGGCGGTCAGGACATCCAGGCCTGGGTCCTTACCCAACTTTAAAGGCCTGATCGCCAACACCACTTCCCCCCCTCAGTAATGTCCATATCCAACAGTTCATCTTCCTCGTTCTCTAACCTTGCCAGTGTGCAGTCCTTCAAGAAATGCTCATTCTTCTTCTTCCCCCCCTCCACTTCCCCCTGGTACAATTTTACATAATAATCCCGAAAAACCTCCCTTATTTTAGCCGACTCAAAGACCAGTTCCCCTCTATCATTCCTTATACTAACAATCTGTCCTTGAGGGCCCTCTCTTTCAATTTTAAAGCAAGCATTCAGCTGGCTCGATTCCCTGCTTTGAAATACGTCTGCTTTAATTTATCCATCTCATGTGCTATCTGACTTGCCTGTAACCTTCCCAGCTCCACTCTGAATGTCTCTAATTCCTCCATGATCTTGGGGTCCCTATCACTTTGATGCCGGGCTTCTAAGGTAAATCCACTCAAAATTACCCCAATAAGGTGGCAAAATACTGTAAATCAAATCCAAAAAAAATCACCTAAGGGCCTCTAAGGTATGCACCCGGTTTCATAAGGCCAATTCTTTTGCCCTCTTTTTCTTCCGCACACCAGCAGCAATGCTCAACAAATGCCTTCAGACCACCACTTTTAATCCATCCCACATCACTCCCATTGAGACCCCTACCCCTTTGTTGAACCTAAAGTACTCCTCAATCACCTCCCTTACTTTCATCCTACATTAATCTTCCTCCATTAGTGAATCATTTAGCTGCCAAAACTTCACGCCTCCATCTTTCACCCCTAAATCAAAAGCCACACTTACTGGGACATGATCAGATCAGGTGATAGACCTGGACTCTACCTCCACTCACCCAGACAATTCGTGGGGCTTAGAATACAAGGTGTACTGCCTTGCTGCAGGATGCCTGATCTCCATACATCCACCAATCCCAACCTTTCCTTCATATGAACCATTTGTCTTCAACTCCCTTCCTTCCCATTGATGCACCCCCACTATTATACACCTGTGGGTTCAGTATCAAGTTATAATCACCTCCCATAATTTATTTAACCAGTTTTCTATATTGCTTTTATCCTTCAATCAAAGTAGTTTACATTATGTAATCACTACTAACAGGTACTGGATGCATTCCCTTGTCCCCAAAGGGGCTCACAATCTATGTGTACCTGAGGCAACAGAGGGTTAAGTGGCTTGCCCAAGGCCACAAGGAGTGCCTATAGGGCTAGAAACACCAGTCCCTCTGGCCTGAGATTGCTGTGCCCAGGTGGGAATTGAACCCTCAGCCCACTGGCCTGAGGTACCTCATCCTAACCATTAGGCCACTCCTCCCCATAATGCAGGGCAATGCCCCAAACTTCCCCAATTTATCCATCAGCACCCCAAAGAACTCCATCCTCCTCCAGCAAGACCAAGAAGACCAACCCCTCCACCCGTGTGAGAGTGGGCCCTAATCACGTCTGACTTTAGAGTCCTGGAGATAATATGTCAGGGTTACACCTTGGAACTCGCCAGACTAGTATGGGACGGGTTTATGGTATCTCCTTGTGGGTCCGTGGCAAAACGCCAGGCCATCCGGATCATGCTTCAACATCTCATGAACTTCTGGGCGGTAGTCCATGCTTCAACATCTCATGGACTTCCGGGCAGTAGTCCCGGTTCCTGTGACTGAGAAGGGCACAAGTCGATACTCGATCTACTTTGTGGTCCCAAAGAAAGACGGGGCTTTTTAATCCATCTTAGACCTTCAAGGGATCAATCGCTGTCTGCGGGTGCCCCATTTTCAGATGGAAATCTTGCGGTTGGTACAGCGGGGGGAATTCATTGCCACCTTGAATCTCATGGAAGCGTATCTGCACTTTCCCATACAAGCAGAGTATCAGTGTTTTCTCTATTTCGCTGTTTTGGGCCAACGCTTCCAGTTTTGTGTGCTGCCATTTTGTCTTGCCACTGCTCCATGGACATTTTCTAAGGCCACTGTGGTTGTCGTGGCGGCCCTTTGCTGTGAAGGAATATGCATTCATCCATACCTTGGTGACTGGGGTCATCAGAGCCAAGTTACAGACAATGGCCAATGACATGGCCAAGACTGTCATCTCTCTCCCAGAGACTGGGTTGGATCGTTAATCACAGCAAGAGTTCTCTGACACCCTCACAGGATCTCGAGTTCCTGGGCACCCGGATCGACGTGGCACAGGGCTGGGTCTTTCTCAGATGGAACTGGTTTAAGTTCCGTTTGCAGCTCCATGAGTTCCTCGCCTCAGCAGCCCCGAGGATCTGGGACTACCTACACCTCCTGTGCTTCATGACAGCCACTCTGGACCGGGTGCCGTGGGCCACAGCACACATGTGCCCACCGCAGAGGGTGCTCCTCTCACGGTGGTTTCCCTGCTCTCAGGACTACTTCTGACATCTGCTGCTCCCAGCTGGGGTGTGGAACAGTCTACAATAGTGGAACTGTGCAGACAACCTCTTCCAGTGGGTTCTACTGGAAACCCCATCCTGGATGGTGGTTACCACCGATGCCAGTTTATCATGGTGGGGTGCCCACTGCCTGGGCAAGTTGGCACAAGGACAGTGGTCAACGAAGGAGACCGATTGGGCCATCATTCATTTGGAGGCGTGGGCCTTATGGCTAGTCCTAATCTTCTTTCTGCGATTGTTGGATGGACAGGCCATGCGAGGCCAATGGTCTTGTATGTCAATCAGCAGGGGGACATCAAGTGTCTCGGCATGGCACAGGAGATGCAACTGCTGTTCCCCTGGGCAGAGAAACACCTTGGCAGAGCATATTGCAGGAGAGGGCAATGTTTAGGTGGATTACCACACTTGATTTGAGCGAGTGGGAGCTGGTGCCATGGGCCTTCCACCACAAAACACATTATCGAGGGCATCCAAAGATGGACCTGATGGTGACGGCCGTGAACGCGAAGGTCCCAATTTCTACATTTGCCGGAGGGCACCGCAGACGTCACGGGGTATACGCCCTGCCTCAAGCTTGGTCGCTGGTTCCCCTGCTTTACGTGTTTCCTCCATGAACTATGATTCACAGGGTATTGTGTCGGATAGAGAGCCATCTGCACTGTGTAATTCTGTTGGTGCTAGACTGGCCACAGCGCCCATGGTATGTGGACCTGGTGTATCTGGAAGTGGTGCCGGCCCTTCTGTTGGGGAGTGCCCAGGGTCTGCTGAGACAGGGGCCCATGCTCATGGAAGACCTGGCTTCCTTCTCGCTTATGGCTTGGTTCTTGAAAGGTGGAACCTGATGTGGAAGTGATCACCAACCTTTTGCAGGCTTGATGACGGTCCACGTCGTTGACTTATGTCCAGGTGTGGTGGTGGTTCGAGCATTGGTGCTGGGACAGGCAGCTGTCACCTTGGAAGGTGGGGCTCCCCTCCATTCTTTCCTTTCTCCAGGATAAGTTCCAGAAGGAATTGAATTCTTTGAGGGTCCAGGTGGCAGCCATTGTGGCGTACCAGGGGGGGGGGGGTGGTGTCCCTGGACGGACGTTCCCTGGACTGCCACTGAGATGTAGGGCATTTTCTTTGCAGTGTTCAGACAGCCCCACTTCCTTAGGTTCTAGCTGTAATTCTGTGGGTGCTTAATGGGGCTCCATTTCAACCCCTCAAGCGGGTGATCATTAAGGACCTGACCTTGAAAACGTGTTCCTTGTAGCTATGACATCGGCCCTCAGGGTCTTGGAGCTGCAGGCTCTCTTATGCTGAGATCCCGTACTGGTATTCTCAGAGGAGGGAGTCACCTTGCATCCTGTGCCCTCCTGTCTGCCAAAAGTGCTTTCACCTTTTCATGTGAATCAGCTTATTTTCTTGCCCTCCTTTTCGCGTGACCAATGTCAGGGCAAAGAATGGTTCCTCCGGCTCCTCGATGTTCGGAGAATCCTGCTGTGGTATTTGAAGGCCATGAATGCTTTTTGCCTGTCCAACCACTTGTTCGTGCTATCCATGGGACTGCGAAAGGGTCAGGCAGCAGCCAAGGCATTGGATCTGGGAGTCCTACCTGTTGTTGGGCAAGGCGGTGCCTGCTGCTCTGAAGGTGCATTCTACAATGGTGCAGGCTTTGTCATGGGTGGGGCTCCGAATGTCTCGCCCTTGAATATTTGTAGAGTGGTGACATGGTCATCATTTTTCTACATTTGTGAAGCTTTACTGCCTGGACATGCAGGTGCGGGATGCTGCTCAGTTTGGTACTCGGGTGTTTAAGGCTGTGTTTGCGGCCCACCTGGATGGGGAGTAGCTAGGATACTTCCCAGTTGTCTGGACTGGTCTAGCAGGAGGATCTGGAAGGGGAAATTTTACTGACTGATAATTTCCTTTCCTGGAGTCCTGCTAGACTAGTCCAGGACCCACTCTGAATGGGGAAGGAGCTGGCAGCCTGTGTCTCCATACACAGCTCTGTACTTCAGTGGAAGTTGTACATAGTTCCCTCATCATGAAGATTTCTGAATAGGTGGACTTTGAGGGTTATTCTGACTTGCTACAAATATACTGAAGAGTGTGCCCCTAGCTGTACTGGGTGTTATGCTGTGGTGATGTCACAGCTCTTTTAGTGTTTTCTCTTATCTCATCATCTGCTGGTTGGGGGAGGTAACCCAGTTGTCTGGACTGGTCTAGCAGGGCTCCAGGAAAGTAAATTATCAGTAAGTAAAATTTCCCCATCTCCTTTCTCTGTTGTAAGGTTCTGGTAGCCAAATCAGCATATATAACTATCTGGTAACCCTGTCAGTCAAATCTGTTTAAAGTACACATGTTCGCAGCAATCCGCTCCTTAAGGTTAAAATCATGAATGCAAATTACTATATCCCTGGGCACACTGCATTTGGGAGGCCCAAGTGCCCTATGGGCTCTGTCCAGCTTGATGGTAGGTGGCACCTCCTCTTCGCCGCAGTGTCGCAGGACTTCTTTGCAGATGGTCTCAGCCATCTTCCTGCAATTAAGAAACTCGGGCTCTTCCGGTACTGCCCTTATTCTGAAATTGTTCCTTTGCGAACAGTTTTCCCAAGTCCTCTATCTTGAGCATCATCATTTCTCTCCAGTCCCCACTCTTCTGCACCCGGGCATCAAGGACCACCAGATCCTCCTTTAACTTCTTGAGGTGCTTCTCATGGTCTCCAAGTCTACTGCCCAGCTCCGCCAACTCTTCTTTCACTTCTCCAAACAGACCACCCAATTCCAGTTTCACTGTAGTGATCTCGTTCTTCAGCTCCTTAAACCAATCCTGCAGCTCAGTTCTGGTTAACTGCAATAATGTCACCGTGCCCCTCTGCGGGCACTCCTCTCTCTCTCCTCCTCCTCCTCTTCCACATCAGAGCTCCATGTTCTGCTGATTTCCATTTTGCTATCACCGCGATTCTCGTACTTGGCACCGGAGTAGGCAGACTCCTTTAAATCCGCTGCCACCTTCTGGTTGACCTGTCTGGTCTCCTTCGCACTACAGAGCCTCTTCCCCAAAGCTTTTCAGGTGGTTTCAGGTCTTGGGGATGAAATGCTTAGCTCCGGCAGTGTCCCCTGCTAAAAGGCTATCAGCTCAAGCCACCATCAAGCTAGATGATGTCACTATATGTTTAAATTGTAAAATGCTTATGTGACAATTTTATTAAACCCTAAACCAGTGTGGAACCTGGAGCTGTGCCCTTCTCTGCTGCCTAGGGCTAGTGTCAGGCCTTGATTCACAGGAGAATCCGCAGCACTGCAGATTTACAGTAGAGCACTATAGTAGCCTCTGGCACTTCCTAGCCCTGAGCAGGAAAGGGAAAGTGTGTGATGAGATCAGAGGGGGGGCAGTAGAGGGGAGAAGAGGTGAAGGAATGGAAAAATGTGGAAAAGATAGATGCATCGTTCCTATTTCTGCTTCTGCTTTGACTTGGCCATGGGACCAGCCAGTTTCAAAGTAAGACAGTAATGCTGAAGGCTACTACTACTACTACTATTAACTTGTATAGCGCTACAAGGCATATGCAGCGCTGTACATGAACAAGTAAGAGACTGTCCCTGCTCAAAGGAGCTCACATCTATCCAAGACAGATGAATGCAGCTAACAGGGGACTAGGGTACAACTAAGGGGAAATGGTTATAACACACAAGGGTAGTAAACAGGAGACTAAGGGTGTCAGGAGCCGAAAGCAGCCTCGAAGGATGGGTTTTTAGCCTGGATTTGTAAAGAGCCAGAGATAGAGTTTGACGTACTGACTCAGGTGGTCTGTTCCAGGTAAAGGCTGCAGCAAGGTAGAAGAAGCAAAGTCAGGAAATGGCAGTGGAAGAGAAGGGCACAGAGACGAGCAGGGGCGGCCCAAGGGGGGGTGTGGGACCTAATTTGCATAAGTGGCCTTATTTGCATAAATATTTGCATAATGTTACCATACACTAACTTTTAGTAAACATGTCTCTTAATGAGTGTATGGATAAAGAAAGACTAAAAGATTTCTAAATTACTATAATCCAGTGCCAACCGCCAGGCACATTAGGAACTACTACAAACGCTGCCCATTTAGAACCCATAGCAAACCCGCCGTATCCTGACAGCATTACCAGGACTCACAAAGCACCATACCCTACCTATCAAAAGGCAACACTGCAAATATTAAACCAATACATTTCAGAGAATACTGGGGAAAGAGAACAAGTGGCAATGTCAAATAGGAATTACATAAACAGAATACCTCAGCTCAGTTACACATGCAGAAAAATAGACCATCACCAAACAAGGAATCACAATTTAGAAACAGGAAGGGAATAATTTAACTGGGAACTCCAAAAACCAAACTTGGAATGTACAACAACACTGTAGAAATAAAACTATAAATTAATTTCCTCTTGTACCAAACAAAGCGCAGACGTTAATGATGCACATTTCCCAGAGCTTTCATATTCCAGTTAATAAATTCAAAATAAAGAGAGATCTTTCTACCTTTTTGTGCATTTTTTTTCAGTTGCAATTGCTCCAGCCACTTTCTTCTGGTTTCTTCATGTTTTCTGCTAACTCTCCATCATCTGCTGTCCATTTGTCCTTTCTTCTCTCTTCTAGTTTTTTTTTCCATTCTCTCTCTCTACATCTGCTTTAGCATACTAATCTTTCTCCTTTTGCTCTTTCCTCATGCCTATTTCATCCACACAAATTTTATCCCTCCATCCTCAATCCCCACTTACTCTCCCAATACCCGGCCAATTGTAGATTTTTTATCCCTCCCACACAAAATGTTTTTCCCCTCTCCATTTTACTCTCTGTTAAGCCTGCAGGGGCAGATGGGAAATTTCCCATCAGCCCCTGCAGGCTTAACAGAGATGCGAGGAAGACACTCTCCCTTCGCGTATCTGAAAGCCGGCACAGAGGGGCTCAGCCGTCACAGAGGGAGAGCTCAGCTGGGCAGAGGGGGCCCCGCGGGACACTCCATTCTGCTGCTGCCGTAGCGGCAGCGGCAGCAGTAGCAACAAGCTTTTTTTTTTTTTTTTAAATGTTCCTTGAACCGATGAGGGGGGGTTAGGACTGGTAATGGGCTATGGAGGGGGTTAGGACTTGACCTGAGGTGGGCTGTGGGTTGATGGAGGGGGGTTAGGACTGGTAATGGGCTATGGGGGGGGGGGGGCTAGGACTGGAAATGGGCTGGGGGGGTTAAGACTGGAGGTGGACTGATGGGGTTAGGACTGGTAATGGGCTGTTGGGGGGGGTTAGGACTGGTAATGGGCTGTGGGCTGATGGGGGCTGTCTGGTAATGGGCTATGGGGGGGGGGGTTAGGACTGATAATGGGCTATGGGGGGGCTAGGACAGGAAATGGGCTGATGGGGAGGGGTTAGGACTTGAGGTGGGCTGATGGGGTTAGGACTGGTAATGGGCTATGGGGGGGTTAAGACTGGTAATGGGCTTTGGGCTGATGGGGGCTGTCTGGTAATGGGCTATGGGGGGGCTAGGACAGGAAATGGGCTGATGGGGAGGGGGTAGGACTTGAGGTGGGCTGATGGGGTTAGTACTGGTAATGGGCTGTGGGCTGATGGGGGGGGGGTTAGGACTGGCAATGGGCTATGGGGGGCTGACTGGAAATGTGCTGATGGGGGATTAGGACTGTTAATGGGTTATAGGGGGGGCTTAAACTGAAAATGGGGTGATGGAGGGTTAGGACTGGAAGTGGGTTGTTTGGGGGGCTAGGACTGGTATTGGGTTGGGGGTTGCTAGGACTGGAAATGAGCTGATGCAGGGACTAGAAGGGAATGGATGCTGGGTGAGGCTGGAACTAGAAGGGAGCTGATGTTGGGGGAGGATTAGAATGGGATGGGGCTGGAGAGTAAAATGGAGAGGGGAAAAATATTTTGTGTGGGAGGGATGAAAAATCTACAATTGGCCGGGTATTGGGAGAGTAAGTGGGGATTGAGGATGGAGGGGTAAAATTTGAGTGGATGAAATAGGAATGAGGAAAGAGCAAAAGGAGAAAGATTAGTATGTTAAAGCAGATGTAGAGAGAGAATGGAAAAAAAACTAGGAGAGAAGAAAGGACAAATGGACAGCAGACGATGGAGAGTTAGCAGAAGACACGAAGAAACCAGAAGAAAGTGGCTGGAGCAATTGCAGCTGAAAAAAAATGCACAAAAATGCACAAAAGGTAGAAAAATATCTCTTTATTTTGAATTTATTAATTGGAATATGTCAGCTCTGGTAAATGTGCATCATTAACGTCTGCGCTTTGTTTAGTACAAGAGCAAATTAATGTATAGTTTTATTTCTATAGTGTTGTACATTCCAAGTTTGGCTTTTGGGATTCCCAGTTTAATTACACAGGTACACTACCAAAAAACTGCCTCCAGTTTTGCAACTGATTCCTATAGATTTTGGGGTGCTGAATCCAGGAAAAATAGCCAAAATGTTCCATCACGTCACGTTTTCTGGGAAAATTAGATTTCTTACCCATATAAGGAATGTTCACATAATTTCTTTTTAGCCGACTGCAGTTTATTTTCTTGGCCCAAAATAGAGGTTGTAATGGTTAACTAACTAGAAACACTCCCTCATGATATTTTAGAGTGTTTTGTATTCATTTTATACATTAACAGGACAATTGGGAGGCGGGGGGCTAAATCCAGTACTCGCGCTGGCGCATGTTCTTTCCTGTTCGCCTCGCCTCGTTCGCTCGCTCAAACACGGTGGTTGCAACATGAACGTTCCTGTCAAATTTCAGTTTCTTGCAAGTTCATTATTACCTTTTGTTTGCTCAGTCGTAATCCAGCTTTATTCCGAAGTGGTTCACTACAGTTGTAGTTTGCAGTGCTGTGTATTTGTGATGGCTCACAGAGCCAGAGGTTGCGTCAACTCTCCAGACAGTTTTTGTTTTATTTGTGGGGAATATACCGTGAAAAAGCGGCAGAGGAACATTTCTGCATTTATTAAAAAAGTATATTTCGCCTATTTCGGTTTGAAGTTAGGCGATCAAGACAAACCGTGGGCTCCTCACAAAGTGTGCAAGACATGTGAGGAAGATCTACGCTTATGGATGAAAGGTAAAAAACAAGCATTTCGTTTCGGAATACCTATGATGTGGCGTGAACAAAGAGACCACAGCAGTGACTGCTATTTTTGCTCTTGCATTGTGAAGGGATACAACTTAAAAAATAAGAACGTAATAAGTTACCCCAACCTTCCCTCAGCAATTAGCCCTATGCCTCATAGCAACGAAGTACCTGTGCCTGAACCACCAAAATCTTTGGATCATATTTGTGTGGACGGTTCTGATCATGATGAGACTCATCAGATGGCTTTTCCCGATGAGTCCAGTACTTCCGAGTTTGAAACTGAACCAGATCCGAAACCTGAACTTTTCTCTCAAGCTGAATTGAATGATTTAGTCCGGGATTTAGGACTCCCAAAAGATGCTGCCCAACTGCTAGGTTCTCGGCTTAAACAGAAAAATCTATTGTCACCAGGAACAACTTTTTATTGGTACCGTCGCAACCGCGAGACACAATTTTTGAAGTATTTCAGCAAAGAGGAAGATTTGGTATTTTGCAACGATATATACGGAGTGATGGAAAAGTTTAAACTCAAGTATGATCCTGCTGAATGGCGGCTGTTCATTGATTCGTCAAAAGACAGCATAAAAGGTGTTCTTCATAATGGCAACACATTCGCTTCAGTTCCTATTGCTCACTCTGTTATTCTCCAAGAAAAATACGAGAATTTGGCCCTGATTCTTCAGAAGATTCGTTATGATGAGCATAAGTGGATGATTTGTGGAGACTTTAAAATTCTATCCATGCTATTAGGGCAGCTATCCGGTTTCACCAAATATCCCTGCTTCCTTTGCTTGTGGGATAGCCGGGCCCGCGACCTACACTGGGGGAAAAAAGACTGGCCAATTCGGGAGTATTTGAGACCCGGTGAGAAAAATGTTCTTCATGAGAGCTTGGTACCTTGTGATAAAATTCTATTACCACCTCTCCACATTAAGTTGGGTCTCATTAAGCAATTCATCAAGTCCCTTCCAAAAGATGGTGAGTGCTTTCGGTACCTTTGCTCAAAGTTCCCCCGACTTTCTGAAGCAAAGCTAAAGGAAGGAGTGTTTGTTGGCCCTGATATAAGGAAACTCATTTCAGATGGAGCATTCGCTGAAACGATGTCTGAGAAGGAAAAAGAAGCCTGGGATTCCTTCAAGGATGTTGTTCTCAAATTCTTGGGGAACAGGCGGGATGAGAACTATAAGGATATTGTTGCCAGGATGCTCAATGCCTTCAAAGAACAAGGCTGTAACATGAGCCTGAAAGTCCATTTCTTGCACTCCCATGTGAACTACTTTCCCGAAAACTTGGGGGCGTACAGTGAAGAACAAGGTGAAAGGTTTCACCAGGACATCAAGGACGCAGAGAGAAGGTACCAAGGAAGATGGAACACCACTATGATGGCTGATTTCTGCTGGTTGCTGCTGCGGGAAATCCCAGATGAAAAATACACCAAGCAGCGCACCAATAGAAGCATTCGGGGGAAGAAGAAACGGGCCCACCAGGAGATTGATTGACCCAAGAATGACTTTAAAATCTAAACTGTGTTGACAAATATCGTGTTTTTACTAAACTTTGAAATAAAAATTTGCTAGTTATTACCACAGTGTCGGATCTCATTTATTAGAATTTTATTTTCACACCATCGGGTGTTTGTCTTCATGTATTGCAATGGTGTGGTTTGCGTTTTCTATTCTTACATACATACCTGTACAACATTTTTTGCACATTTCTTTGCTTTGCTTTGTGTCTAACCTCGCTCTTATATGCTCAATGTTTGTGCACATGTATGTGGCTGTTTTAAGTGCAGACAATTTTGCTACCATCACAGTGTGTTTTGTTGACATTACTCTATTCTTATGTGCTGCCTTGTTACAATTTTCTTTATTCTTATTTGAATAACTACTGAACAATTAGTATAAAGAATTCATCCAAGAAACTTTTATCTCGATCGCACTCAATCTGAAACATTCACCTCAAACTGCTAATCCAATGTAGCAAAAAATCTGTATGTGATGGAGCAAATTGGTTACCAGATTTGGATTCAGCGCACCAAGAAACGTAAAAATCAATCGAAACATTAGAGGCAGTTTAAAAAAAATTTTTTTAGTGTACCTGTGTTATTGTCGTCCTGTTTCTAAATTGTGATTCCCTTTTTGGTGATGGTTTATGTTCTGTTCATGTGTAACTGAGCTTGAGGTATTCTGTTTATGTAATTCCTAAGCCCCTGCGGGCTTAACAGAGATGCGAGGCAGACACTCTCCCTTTGCGTATCTGAAAGCCGGCGCAGAGGGGCTCAGCCTGGCCGGGAGAGCTCAGCCGGGCCAGAAGGGGGCCCCGTGGGACACTCCATTCTGCTGCGGCGGCAGCGGCAGCAGCCAGCTTTTTTTTTTTTTTTTAAATTTAATTTTTAAAAAAGCAGAATGTTCTTTGCGCGGGGCCCCCTGAAACGCGGGGCCCTGTGCAAAAAACATTCTTGCTCAATGGACAGGCCGGCCCTGGAGACGAGGGATTTGCCTGAGGAGCAGAGTTCCCGAGGAGAGGTGTAAGGAGAGATAATGAATACCCTTATAGGTCAGTAGAGGTTTGTACTGGATACAGAAATGGATAGTGAGCCAGTGAAGTGACTGAGTGGAAGATTAGCCCTGCACATCTATTTTAAGCCTATTTTATAAAGATAACCCGCTGCCTATTCATCTTCATAAAATGCTGCACAAATTCCGCAGGAATAGTGCCTACACTGCCAGCGTGGACATTACGGCTACTCAAGAACAGGTGCAAAGATTAGCCTGTATTTTATAAAATACACATCAGAATTGTTTCTCTGCCTATGTTCTGCCCAAACCCTTCCCCTGAGCATGCCTACCCTACAAGAATGTACCTTTTTGCACCGTATGCATTTTAGGTGTGATCTAGTTTCTTCAGAGGGCTTTTAAACACACAAATCAGTGTTTTGCAGATAAAGCAGGTTAATAAATTCCCTCCTATGTGTCAGGTTCTGCAGCTTTCATCGTGGCCATGGAAATGTGGGAGACCACAAGTGTCTGTCCCTAAGGATATAGCACTGGGTCCACCAATCATGGTCTGAAAATAGAAATAAAGAACTCGATGACCAATGAGGACCAGAAACCCACCAGAGGTCATTCGGGAACATTCATAAGAGATCTGTTTGTGCAGCAAGGATGTTTATATGCTGAAAATATCCCTGAACGTATTCTGAAACACAGCTATCATACGCTTACACAGCGCTAGCACGGGGATCTCAGAACGTGTCCACAGGGGCGTAGTCACAGAGACGTATAAAGTGTATTCAGGAAAGGCCCATGTATGTTTGAAGTGTTCCCTGGAAATGTCTACATTATTCCTGCTGAAATGCTGAAATACTAGGACTTACAAAATATTCTACTGTGCCCTGCAATTCGTCCCATATAGAAGAATGGTTGTGCTGAACTGGTGTGACTGCAGTTTGAAAAAATACAAGATGCAATTAGAAAGAACAGGAAGCAGAGGTGAGGGAATGCTGTAAGGTAAAGAAACATCTAGAAACACCCTTGCAGAAATGTTTATTCAGGCTATGCTGAAATGTGCTGTTCGTGCTAAAAGAGCTAATCCAGGAGGCCCTAACAAATCCTGTGTTCTGAAAACCAAGGCCGTAGTTGTAAGAATAGTATCTGAGTGAGTCTGGAAACAAATCATGTTGCAGTGAGAAAGGGAAATCATATGTATGTGTAGACCTGGGATGTCATGCCATTATGGCATAGCAGCTGTTAGCCATAGGTTTGGTTTAGCACAGAGGTACTCAAATCCAGTCCTGGAGGGCCACAAACCAGTCAGGTTTTTGAGATATCCCTAATGCATATGTATGTGATATATTTGCATGCACTGCCTCCATTGTATTTGAATCTATCTCATGCATATTCATTAGGGATATCCCGAAAACCTGACTGGTTTGCGGCCCTCCAGGACTGGATTTGAGTACCTATGCTTTAGCAGAATGATGTCTTTTGTGACGGCAAGTGAGAGTATGTGATGTAGGGGTAGCATGGGAGGATCTGATCTGCTGATCTGCAATTCAGGGAGGCCATGAATGGCTGGCCAATACCTGGACCATATGGATGACCACAGTGTCACCAGGTGCCAGTATGATAGAATGGCCATACATCAGCTGTGCCAGGTACTGGGAGACACGACTGATGTTGTGCCAACATCCCCCAGATTGTGCCATGAATATAAGAACATAAGATATGCCATACTGGGTCAGACCAAGGTCCATCAAGCCCAGTATCCTTTTTCCAACAGCGGCCAATCTAGGTCATACGTACCTAGCAGTTTCCCCAAAAGACACAGGTTCCGCAATGCTTGTACTGGGTCAAGCATTGATATCCTGGGTACCTTCTTAATAATGGTTTATGGACCTTTCCTCCAGGAACTTGTCCAAACCTTTTTTAAACCCAGCTACACTAACAGCCTTTACTACATCCTCTGGTAACAAATTCCAGAGTTTGATTACACGTTGAGTGAAAAAATATTTTCTTTTATTTGTCTTAAATAGTTTAGCCTGTAGCTTCATTGCATGTCCCCTAGTCTTTCTATATTCTGATAACGTAAACAATCGATCTACGTTTACCCGTTCCACTCCATTCATTAATTTATAGACTTCTATCATATCTCCCCTCAGTTGTCTCTTTTCCAGGTTAAAGAGCCCTAACCTTTTTAGCCTTTCTTCATAGGAGTATCCTTCCATCCCCTTTACCATTTTGGTGGCTCTTCTCTGAACCTTTTCTAATACCGCTATATCCTTTTTAAGATACGGCGACCAGAATTACACACAATATTCAAGGTGCGGTCTCACCATGGAACGATATAGAGGCATTATAATATCTTTTGTTTGATTTTCCATTCCTTTCCTTATGATACCTAGCATTCTATTTGCTCTCTTGGCTGCCGCTGCACACTGGGCCGAGGGTTTTAACATGTTATCCACAATGACGCCTAAATCTTTTTCCTGGGTGGTGGTTCCTAAAGTGGAACCTTGCATCGTGTAACCATAGTTTGGGTTGTTCTTCCCTAGGTGCATAACTTTGCACTTGTCCACATTAAATTTCATCTGCCATTTTGATGCCCAGTCTTCCAATTCATCAAGATCCTCTTGCAATTTTCCACAATCCTCTTGGGTTTTAACAACTTTAAATAGTTTTGTGTCATCTGCAAATTTGATAACCTCACTCGTTATTCCACTTTCCACGTCATTTATGAATATGTCAAAAAGCAGCGGACTCAGCACAGATCCCTGGGGTATACCACTATTCACCTTTCTCCATTGGGAAAATTGGCCATTTAGCCCAACCCTCTGCTTTCTATCTTTTAAGCAGTTCCTGATCCACCGTAGTACACTGCCTCCTATCCCATGACTCTTTAGTTTTGCCAAAAGTCTCTGATGAGGGACCTTGTTGAAGTGTATCTGGACTTTCAGAAAGCCTATGTCAACTGACTCACCTTTGTCCACCTGTTTATTCCCACCTTCAAAAAACCATAACAGATTAGCAAGACAAGATCTTCCTTGTCTAAAGCCATGTTGGCTGTCTCCCATTAGGCCATGACTATCTACATGCTGAGTAATTTTCTTCTTTATGATGGTTTCTACCATTTTTCCTGGTACTGACGTCA
Organism: Ichthyophis bannanicus; assembly: GCA_033557465.1. Taxonomy (NCBI): domain Eukaryota; kingdom Metazoa; phylum Chordata; class Amphibia; order Gymnophiona; family Ichthyophiidae; genus Ichthyophis; species Ichthyophis bannanicus. Next base: position 123,392,645 of record CM066031.1, read on the forward strand.
GACTCACCGGTCTGTAGTTTCCTGGATCACACCTGGAACCCTTTTAAAAATTGGTGTTATATTGGCGATCCTCCAATCTTCAGGTATTAGAGATGATTTTAATGATAGTTCACAGATTACTAATAGCAGGTCTGCAATCTCATATTTCAGTTCTTTCAACACCCTTGGATGTATACCATCTGGCCCAGGTGATTTGCTACTCTTCAGTTTATCTAATAGTTGTAATACATCTTCCCGATGTATCGATATTTCCTTCAATTCTTCTGCACCTTTAAATACCACTTCAGTCATGGGTAACATCCCTACATCTTCTTCAGTAAAAACCGAAGCAAAGAATTCATTCAGGCTCTCCACTATCGCCTTGTCGCCTCTTAGTGCCCCTTTAACTCCTCTATCATCTAATGGACCAACTGACTCTCTCACAGGTTTTTTGCTACGAATGTACTTGAAAAAATCTTTATTTCGCGTTTTTGCTTCTGCAGCAAGCTTCTTCTCAAATTCTCTCTTTGCCTGCTTTATCAATTCCTTGAATTTGACTTGCCAGTGCTTGTGCTGTTTCCAGGTTTTGTCGTTTGGCTCTTGTTTCCAAAAAAGTATCTTTCAGGAAATGGAAAAAACAGCCTCTCTGACCTCACCTTTAAACCATGCTGGCAGTTTTTTTGACTTCCTTCCACCTTTCTTAAAGCATGGAATAAAGCTGGCTTGGGCTTCCAGGATGGTATTCCAGGATAGTATGAGGTCTACATCCTTCTCCAGTCCAGGTTCTATACAGGATGTGAGTGGTAATGTATCTGAAGGCTGGCTGCCTGAGTATGATGGCACAGTGATCCCTCCTTCCATGCCCACACAGGCCTGACCAAGGGGGCAGTGCCTCAAAGCAGACTGTGGGAAGACAGACAGGGTTGCCCCACAGATAGCGGATGTATACAGACCAACATACGTCACGATGGGACAGGTGTAGCTGCTGTGAGGAGTGGCGGCACCCAGATATGTGGGAATCAAATGCCATAGCCAGAAGACCATCCTGCTACCTCTACTACTATGACTGATTAATTTGTATAGCGCTACAAGGTGTACGCAGCTGCACAGACAAACGTAAACGATGGTTCCTGCTCAGCAGAGCTTACAATCTGGTCACGACAGACAACAAAGCAGCTGTGGACAGGATACATTTAGGGGGAATGGTAAGGACACCAAGGCAGCTTAGGCGGTTTAGATCCAAAAGCAGCAATTAAGAGGTGAGCACCCAGCTTAGATTTGGGAAGGACCAGGGAAGAAGCCTGATGTACAGACTCAGGTAGTTCTAGGCATAGGGAGCAAGAAGGTGAAAGGAACAAAGTATGGATTTGGCAGTAGAAGAGAAGGGCACAGATAGAAGCAATCTGACAGAAGAGTGGAGTTCCCGAGGAGGGGTGTAGGGAGAGATAAAGAGGGTAATGATAGTCTGGAGCACCAGAATAAGTGCACTTATAGGCCATAGGCATGAAAAAGGCATACATTTCTTGCTTAGCAATATTATGCATCCTTTGGTGGAACTGCAATGTTGGTTTCGGGTTTGGTGCACTTGGTATGGGTCCATCCTTAACAGTTTAAAGCCTTTTTGTAGGGATAACCAAAGCAGGAATCACTGGGGCAGGTTCCTGCTACAAAGTACCATTTGGTGCAAGTTATGTCCTGACATACGTGTTCATATTTACATTCTCTTATACTATATTAGGGTGCACTGGGACTACCTAGCACTTTTCAGGGCCTGTAGAGGACTGGTATGTAATCTAGATTGCAGAAGCAGCAGTCATTTCCCATTGGTAATTATGTTTAGTTTGCATCAGCACACTACCATCAGTGTTAAGGGCAGTTTAGGAGATGCACATTTTTTCCCCGAGAGGCATGGTATCCGTGGGTACATCCCGGAGACAGACAGGATCTGAAATGTGTAACTTTTCAGAATACAGTGGGCATGGGGATGTCCAAAATGTTTACCCGTGTTTGGTAATATTGACAGGGAACGTGCTTCCCCATTATATCGCAAGGCCCGTGCCTGCACCTGTGCATGGACTGTGCACCGGATGCGTGCATGTGCCAGCTGAATAGCACAGTGCCCGTGCCACGCAGAACATATCTACCTTCCCGATGCCGGACCTGCGGAATTGGGCTCACCAAGTCTGCCAGATTTACTTCCTGTTATAATTTATTTATTATTCCATTAGTAGTTGAAGGCAAGTTACTGCTGCTGCTGCTGACTGTAAATGTTTTTAAAGTGCCTGACTACCGCCACAGAAATTGGTGCTGAATATTTGGTTTCACCAGCAATCAATGTGGCTATCGAGATAGTGGTGATATTCAGCTAACAACTGGATAGCAAGAACCACATAAATTTAGGACAGCCAGTGATCTCTCCTAACTTTGTGGCTCACCTATCTGGTTAGTTGCTGAATATTGCCGGATAGTCGCTGGGACTTCCTCAGCTCTTCCCATGGACCACCGCGAAACGGACTGCACATGTCTAAAGTGGTCTGTGGAGATATTCAGCTAAACTATTTTCATTGTGGACTCCCAAGTTCATACCAGAGGCTACCACATCCCCCCAGATAATCTCCAGCTTTGTCTGCATTTCTTTATAAGTAATGATCTGTGTTATTACATGCTTTCTAAGTATAAAACCCGTCATCTACTAACCCTCCATTTATGTCCTTCACCCATCCTTTCAAAGTAATACCACTGCTTTTAGAGTTGTAACTGCTGCTCCTTTGGTTACCGTTCCATCCTCTTGCCACTGGGAATCCTTCTGGTTCAATATTCAAAAGCATTTATCCGAAGAGCAGTACTTGCTATCCGGATAACTGCAGCTGACGAGGTGGTTCATGGGTGGAGTGAGGGTGTAGCTCAGAATTATCAAAGAGCAGTGATATTCAGAGTCACTATCCAAATAACTAAGGACAGCAAAAATGGCCAAAGGCATCCATAAGTGTCACTAATTAGGACACAAAGATCACTTTTATGGCTGGTGTATAAGAGCTTTTAAGTATCAACTTGTGTGTGACCACATATTCTATCTGCATCTCTTGCAGGGAACAGCTTGGAAATATTGTATTCCCTTCACCGAGGGAGTGGCTAAATTTACAAAGAGGCAGTGTGTTACTGAACTCGGTTAACTGTTCTTCTCCTACAATAATGTACAATGTTCACTTTTTATCTAGAAAAAGATGCTCCCGGAGAGAGTAATTCCGAGACATATCACAGAGAGCTCAGCGAGAAGCCTGGGGAAAAGATGCTATCAGAAAGAGACCAACAGAAGGCACACCTCACCAGCTATCAAACGGTACACACAGGAGTGAAACAATTTACATGTTTCGAGTGTGGTAAAGGCTTCGCTCAGAAGGGAGGCCTCACAATCCACCAGAGAAGCCACACAAGAGTGAAACCATTTACTTGTAGTGATTGTGGTAAAAGTTACACTTATAAAGTAAGCTTCACAATTCACAAGAGATTCCATGCCGGAGTGAAACCATTTACATGTCCTGAGTGTGGCAAAAGCTTCACGCAGAAGGGAGACCTCACAAGGCATCAGAAAATCCACATGGGAGTGAAACCATTTATGTGTTCTGAATGTGGTAAAAGCTTCACGCAGAAGGGAGACCTCACAATCCACCAGAGAATCCACTTGGGAGTGAAACCATTTACATGTGTTGAATGTGGTAAAAGCTTCCGGAAAAAGACAAACCTCACAAGCCATCAGGCAGTCCACACAGGAGTGAAACAGTTCACCTGTTCTGAGTGTGATAAACGTTTCACTCAGAAGGGAGGCCTCGCAAGGCATAAGAAGGTTCATAGCGTAGTAAAACATTCTTCATCTACTGAGGAAAGCCTCACAATCCACCAGAGAATCCTCAAAGGAGTGAGACAATTTGCATGTCCCGAGTGTGGTAAAAGCTTCACTAGGAAGACAAGCCTCACAAGGCATCAGGCAATTCACACAGGTGCAAAACAATTTACTTGTTCTGAATGTGAAAAAAGCTTTATTCAGAAGGAAGGCCTTAAAGAACATCAGAAAATCCATTTGGGAGTGAAACCATTTTTATGTACCGAGTGTGGTAAACACTTCATTCAGAAGGCAGGCCTCAGAAGGCATCAGGTAATCCATACAGGAGTCAGAGACTAAAAAAATGTAGCAGAAAGATTCAGAAATGTTTCCCATTGTACTGAGAGTCACAGGCTTGATAATGAAGAATTTCCAAGCACATCTTGACAAACTCCCCATACATGTTATATCTTATGAACTCCAGCAGGAGACTCTCTTTGGCACAATGCAAGTACTGTGCCAAGCATTAGCAGTAAATTTGAGAGACTAAGATCATACCTGAAGTGAGGTTCGTGACTGCTATAGTATGCGCAAAAACCCATTTGGAGAAACTACCTTGTGTGAAACCAATTACATGTACAGAGTGTGGTAAACCTTACACGTGTAAGGAAAGCCTCACACTCCACTAAAGAATCCTCAAAAGAGTGAAAACATTTGCATGATCTCAGTGAGATAAAAGCTTCACTGCTAAGGCACACCTAACAAGGTGTCAGTTTGAAAAAATTGTGATAGAAAGAAGACCAAACATATGGCAGAAGAATACAGAAGTATTTCCCATTGTATTGGTAACCACAGGCCTGATCAAGAGGAATTTCCAATTGCACCTTGACAAGTTCCCTATATATGTTATGAACTCTAGAAGGGAGCATCAGTGGTACATTTTGAGAAATTGAGATCATACTCCACATTCCCTGGCTTAGAAGTGAGATTCATGATTGTTGGTATGCACAAACTAACCCATTTGGAGACATTGCCCCAGGTGAAATGATTTATATGTTCTGAGTGTGGTAAAGGTTTCACTTGGAATAGAAATCGCAATCCATCAGAAAATCCACAACGAAGTGAAACCATCTGTATATAGCGAGTATGTTAAAACCTTCAGATATAAGGTACAGCTCACAAAACATTAGACAATACACATAGGATTACAAGCCACATTCCATCTGGCATATGAAAATGGTCAGTTCCTCATGTCTAACATCAAGATCCAGCAAGGAATATTTCAGAGAGACTCCCTGTCCCAATTTGTGTTTTGTATGGCGCTTGTTTTACTGAGTACTCACATTAACTCTTTGGGATATAAATTTAGCCTTAATTCTAAAGAAGGTGATAACTTAGAAGTAACAATTAGTGGAACAACTCCATGCAATGAAAAGCTTCTTGGGTGACATCAAGATGACTTTTGGCCTTGATAAATGTGCCAAGGCAACCTTTCTTAGAGCAAAGCAGAACACATCTCCCTAACTGAAGATTCTGCCATTATGAAACTTGAACAGGAAGACATATATAAATACCTAGGAGTAGATGAAAGAGCAACAATCAAGCAAAAATCACTGAGAGAAAATATCAGTAAAGAATATTACAATTTAGCCAGGTGAAAAGAGGATCTCCCAGGGAAGTGGGGGAAAGGAATGTGAAAAGCTATACACACAGCTACTATGGTGCTGGTACCAGGCACAGCCATGCTGGAGAACAGTCTAAAGATCCACTTGTGAATGGTAGTGGACTCCGGCTTGGTTGCACACAGTGAATTAGAAATATGGGGCTGACTGTTGGAAAGGATGTATGGGGAGGGGATTTAAAGCATCTCTTGGAGTGAAGGAGTAGCCTAATGGTTAGAGCCCTGGCTTGGGAACCAAGAGACCAGCATTCAATTCCCACTTAAGTCTCCATTGCCTCAGAAGAATCCAAGTTATCAATGTCCCTATTTAATGTCCATTACCAGGTTTAAGTTACAATGTAAGCCACTTTGACTAAATGATAAAGCATTATAAAAAAAACGTATTAAATAAATCTTTTGTGAGATTGTCCTAAAGTAACGGAATTATGGGTGGTGGTGGAGAAGCTGTATGCAGAGATAACGGGGATACTGATGCAACTGGACCCAGTGCAAGTGCTCCTTAATAAGAGGAAGGAAGGAGATTTAGGATTATTCATCAGATACAGTGTAATTGCAACATAAATGAAGTTGGCAGTGTGGTGGAAAAAGCTTGAAGTGCCTAAGAGGGATAGGGTGATTAGGCAGTTGGATCATATATTTGGTATGTGTAAGATAGTGGCATATAAGCATCATAAGAAAGGTGCATTTGTAAGGACTGGGCACTGGTACCAAGCCTGGAGAACTGAGCATCTTCCAGGAGTATGAAGAAGTGTGACTTCTGGGAATGGTGTTGGTTCCACATCCTGGCATAAGGTTGTAATGCCCTGGGTAGTACCACCAAGGGTGGGACCACAACTATATTGGATAGATGTTGGTTGAGTGTTGGTGGTGGGACGTGAGGGAGGGAGATGGAGGTGAGGTCCTTGGGTAATATGGGCGGGATGATAACTCTCGCTGTTGATGACTATTGATATTGATATTGTTGTTAGCAGTTTGATGAGGGGGCTCATAAGTGGTGGGGGGAATCTGGGGAAGAGACATTGTAGAGGGGACCTTTGAAGCATGTCTCTAATTAGTGATGAAGACCTGTTGATGTACAATTGTCTTTGGGGGTAGACTGTTGTTAAATATGCTTTGGTTTGGGGGATTTATTATAAAAGTAAATAAACAGAATTACAAAAAAAAGAATATTACAGAAATTGTAATTGAAAAGTACTTTAATATTACTGAATATGATATAAGCCATTAATCAGATGGCAATTCCTGTACTTTGTCATGAAGAAGACCATTCTGAGCCTATGGAGTTGGTGAGAGAAGAGGATTCTGTTGCAGAAACTGACAGGCAGTCTGAGCACATGGCTCAGTGTTTTCAGAGAGAATGTAAACAAAGAGAGTCACGAGCTGGGAAGACACTCCCACGCTGTGACGTAGTCCCTAGTTCGAGAGATAATGAGATACACCTGTTTAAGGGAGGGGCACAGTTTAGCCCGGAGAAACAGGATGATAAAAAGTGGTCACTAGCCTGGACTAGAGAGGGAGGAGAGGAGCAGAAAGAAGGAAGACGTCCAGAGGGGAGAACCAAGGGAGCCATAGTCCTAACGCCAGAAAGAAGCAGCACAGGACAGGTGACGTCTGGTAAAGGCAAGAAGGAGAAGATATTTCCTGGAAGGCAGGCTTGGGAAAACCCACATGCTCCTGAGAGAGAAACCTGCTGGTATGATAATACTTTTACCTCTAAGGCTGAAGCTGAGAGGCAAACAAACACAAGCTGTGTTTGGGAAGCAGTCTGACTTTGCAGAGCTGAGAATTCCTGTCCCTCCAAAGCCAAAAGGTAGACTTTACAACTTACATAGATTTGAGCCTAGTTATAAAGTACATATCCAGGAACAAGCAGGAATGTGTCTTCACATATGGGTACGTCGGTACCGACGGAGTCTCCGTGGGAACGCTTCCTAGCGTCCAATCAAAAAGCTTTTGGAAGCATCCCACCACGCCAGCATGCTGCCTTCCCGCCTTTCCCAACTGCCTCTCCTCAGTTTTTCGTTTTCCGCGGAGCCGACAGGACGTCCTCCTGTCACCACAGAAACTTCTTGTTTTATTTCTTTAGTTTTCTTGTGGTCGCGGCTGTCTTCCCCGACGCCACCGGTACCGCCGGTGTTTTCTTTTCTTTTCTTGTAAAATCTTCCTTTTCAAGGGATATTTTTTCTTCATAGTGTCTCACGGTTTCTTAGGCCTTTTAGGCCTCTTCTTTTTCCTTCATGGAACCGCCAGCCACTTTCTCCAAGAAATGTTCAAACTGTGGCGGTACAACTTTATTTTTAGACCCTCGAAGTTGGTGTCTAACCTGCTTGGGTCCTGACCTTTTTCCTCCGGAGCCTTTAGGCAACAGTTTGGTGAGAAGAGGTTTTCAACATCGAGGTTCCCTCGATACACGGTTTCCCTTCAACTTCAGGGCACCGTCCCTTTCTTCTTCTACACAGGATCAGGTAATCCACAAACACTCTGTTAAGACTAGCCAGCCCTCAAGTGGTAGGTCTCATGCACAGGATGTAGACGGCTCCGGCCTTGCCATCGAGGGCCCACTGGCTTCAAAGCCCCGGCAGGAGTCTTCGGTCTCCAAAGCGTTTGAGGGGTTTCAGGTTGTTCCTGGGGTTCACCCCTCACAGAACATACCCGAGCTGTGTCTGGTGGTGGCATCCGCTTCGAGCGGTACCGATGCATCGGCACTGGTGTTGGATGAAACACTCCTCACCAGGGATGGTCATCTGGCGTCCTCGGTGCCTTCGGGATCGGTGGATACTTTCCAGACTGACTCTCCATTATTGGTACCAGCACCGATACTGCCACCGACGTCGGTACCCTCCAGACGTGCATAGATAGCCTCGCTTCCTTCGATGCCGAGACTGGAATTGATCTCCAGTCTGGAGGACCGGGTACAGACTCGCCTTGGTACCGGCTCTCGGCAGTACCGAAGGCTCGGTTCCGATGATTCGGATCCGCAACTCTCGGTTCCTCCGAGGCTGTTTGAGTTGCCACTGGCTGACCTTCATCTACCGGTATCGGACACGGTACCGAAGTCGGTACCGATGTCCACATTACCCTTGCGGTCGGTGCCTTCCATGCTTCGCTCATCAGGCTCTTTGACCTCGATGCCGAGTTTGGAATCGATCTCTAGTCTGGAAGACTGGGTACCAACACGTTTTGGTACCGACACCGATCGATACCGGAGGCTCGGTACCGAGGTTAGCAGCCGGAGGTTTTCGGTTACCTCGGTACCGATTGAACTGTCACCGATGGCTGCTCCGGTGTCTGTGTCGGGCTCGGCTCCGACATCGGTACCGGTATCGGCATCAGTACCGGTATCCACAGTAGCATCGTGGCCAACTCCTGCCATGCTTTTTTCAACAGGATCACTCCCTTCTATACCAAGCTTGGAGTCGATACCTGGCATGGACGATGTGGTACTGACGGTCGCTGCTCCTGACAGCCAGTACCGGCGACCATCCCTTAAGGATTCCACACTGCACCGTGCAGGATCTTCTATTCCTATATATTTGGATAGCTCTTTCGGTGCTCAGGCTAGTTCTTCAGATCTAACCTGTCCAAAGGAGATTCCCATTGGAGATCCCTCTTTTCAGAGTTTCCTCCTGGATATAGCAAGATCCCTTGCCATTCCTATCCTGGGACATGATCCTGCACAAGGCTCTGTTTCTGCCAAAGCAAAGGAGAACATAATGCTTCCTTTGCATCATTCCTTGCAGGATCTCCTTCTAGGAATGTGGGAAACACCTTTAAGGGTACCCCCACCTTCCAGAGCAACTGATCTCTTATATCAGGTGCACCCCTCTCCAGGGTTTCAAAAGACTCAACTTCCTCATTCCATAGTAGTGGAATCAGCAATGAGGTGGGTAAAGAGTAAGAAAAAGCACTCTTCTTATCCGCCAGGTCGTGAGTCTAAGACAGTAGATGCCTTTGGATGTCAAACCTTCCAGACATCTATGCTTTCTGCAAGAATTCTCTCATATATTTTTTATATGAGTTTATCTCTTGAGGAGGTCACAAAGCAATTACATCTTTTGATTCCTTCCCTTCCATAGTCCAAGAGTGCAGGCTATTCTTCACTGCTTAAGCATCTTCAGAATATCTCTTGGTTTCTTACTCGTGCTTCCCTAGACTCTTTTGAGTCTGTTAGCAGGACTTCTGCTATAACTATAGGGGCACGACGTAGAGCCTGGCTCCAAGCTTCAGACTTGGACAAATGGGCACAGCAAAGACTGGGACATACTCCTTGCACTGGAGACAATCTTTTCAACAAGTAGTCTTTACGTCAGGTTACTCAGTTGTCCACTGACTTACCTGTTCCTAGGGGCTGTTCTGCACCTTCTTCTGTCCCAGTAGGTAGGAAATGTCCTGCCAAACTTTCTTCCCATAGGAGAAGAAGGTTTTATGCATCATCTGCCCATCATACAGATGTTCCCAAACAAAGGAAGCATCGTCCTGGTCTGCAGAATTCAACCTCTCACCAGGCTCAGCAAACCCAGCAACCACAGGGTTTCTGATCAATCTCCATCAGATGCTTGTGACTCTTGGGGTTAGAATCTGCAGTTGCTTCTTCTCAATAGAGGCAATCCACTGCTTTCATTCTAAATCCTAGACATGGATCTCTTCCCAAAAGACATCCATTTTTTCTATGAGCTGTCAGGATGTTCATGCCTATAGGTCACAGGGTTCTCCTCTTCTTCCTGCTAGGGAAAGAGATCTAACAACTATCAAACGATAGTTTCCTGTGCCAGCATGTCTTTTTCCTTTCTATAGACTTACTACCTTGTAAGTCTTCTTCAGCTCCATTCTCTTTACCCTCTTACCAAGCTTTCCTCTGTAAGAGTGGTATTGCTTCTCTGGAGGGATTTTTCTTCAGCCTCTCTAGTTTTGTTACTTTTCCAGTGCGGAGTTTTCCTCTCTGAGTTGACTCCTCTTTTTCAATCTTGCTTTGAGGCAGTTCATCAGACATGTCCAGAGTTTTCTACTCCTGTTCTGTCTGTTCTTTCTGTTTTTAAACAGTAAGATTCTTTCTGCTGTCTGGTAAGCAGCTGCCAATGTAGGAACCTTAATGTTTGGACCACTGGTTCTTGTCCACCAGCAACCAGATTTGTCCTCCACTAGCATTCTGTCTGGTCTTAGTAGTGGCTCCAAGTCAGTGCTGTCATCTGTCTTGGAAATTATTCACTACAGCTTGTTGGATTGTCTTCTCTTTCTGCCATCTCCATTCCCCTGGGTTTGACAGCATAGTTGACATGGGTACTGGCTCTCCAGCAGCCAGTTCTATCTCCTCATTCTCCTGCATCATGCTCTCTGCAATTCTACAGAGAAGCTCTCCACTATGGGCCCTTGCTAGAGAGCATGAGGGTTTTTTCTTCAACAGCTATCCTAGATGGTTGGAAAAGACTTTTTCAGTCATGTCTCCCATGACTAGAAAGGTTCTCCCTTTTTTCACTATCTCCTTTTTAATATAAAGGACATAGGCCTTCTCTTACGTGAAAGCTTAAGGAGTTGCCAATTCCCTGCTTTGGTCCATACTATTTCCAATAGGGAATATGCTTTTTCTCCTTGCAGCTCGTCCTCATGGTAAGAACGCATGATACCTTTTTGCCCTTAAGCAGGTCAGCATGGTATCTCATTTTTATGCGTCTTCTGTTCACTTACCATGCTAGAGTTCTGGAATACTCGGGACTTCCTGGCTGCAGACTGATTTCATCCTCTGCTTTTCACGTAACCATCCTGGTTATTTCACTAGCTAGCATCCCTGTAGCTCATAACCAGTAGGAATAGATTCTCTATATATCTTCTCAAGTAGGTTCCACCTTCTTGTTATTAGATGAATCTTTCCTCTCCACATTTCCTATGTGAATACCGTTCTGTAGGCATATCTCTGTCTGCTTCATTGCAGACACCCATATAGAGGCCTATATATTCATATCTGTGGTATACATCTTACAGATGTCTATGTCTATCATTTGTGTGTATTTTATGCCCTTTCATATCTCACTATAGATATATTCTTATAGGTATATCTATATATATATATGTATATATATGTATCTGTTGAGATATTCTATTATCGGTAGATATGTATCCGCATATTTATCTACCTGACTGTCTAGGCTCATATAGCTATATGATTCTGACAGATGGGCTTTACCCATACCTATGCTATCCAGCATGTTTGGGGTTCTACACGCACAACCACTTCCTGTGGTAGTTAACAACTTCCACCATAACCTTACAGTTTAGGTACCTCTGAAGCTCTCCATGTTCCAGTATCTCTCCTAGCTGACTCGTTAGGAGAGACCTTGCGGATCTTCAGTTAATCAAGGCTCTAACGCCTCAGGCATTTGTCCTTTCTTTTGGGATACAAGGGGTTTCCATACCTTTCCTCCCACAAGGACTGAGCCTGTTTGTCTAAATTGGTCAGCCTTCTCTTTTTGCTCCTAAGGGTGAGCCACTCTGTTGCCAAAAGAGTCCGGCTTTTGTCATAAAGCCTTCCGCTGAAGGCCCACCGTTTTTGAACTACCCCAGTTATTACTGGGGTTCCCTCTTACCTTTCAGGAATCTGACCTCCACTGTTTTTTTTCCTACAGGTTTATTACCTCCACTTCACAGTGAGGTCCTCCTTGAGGTTCCTCTACTGGGTTCCCCAGTAGATCCCATGAACCTCTTTACTGCTGTGTAATCCTGTTAGGGGAGGTCCATATTGCAATATTTCTTTCAATATCATTGATGATAGTTATCATCCACACATGGACTCCTTGTCTGCAGTCCTATGCTAGGTTAGCTGTTCCACAGTGCTTTTCTTTTCAAATCCTACCCTCCATCCTCAGGATGCCTGGTGTTGTGGGGGATAGCATGTTCCATCCTATGACATGCTGGGACTCCAGGCATCTCAGCTTGGGAGTCCCCATATGTGAAGACTCATTCCTGCTTATTCCTGGAGATAGCACAGTTACTTACCTGTAACTGGTGATCTCTGGGAACAGCAGGAATAAGTCTTCACAACCCACCCACCTCCCCTAGGAGTTGTATCTCTCTATCTCTATCTTTCCCGTCTCTCTCTCTTTGTCTCAGCTCGAAACTTAACTGAGGAGAGGCAGTTGGGAAAGGCGGGAAGGCAGCACGCAGGCGTGGTGGGATGCTTCCAAAAGCTTTTTGATTGGACGCTGGGAAGCGTTCCTGCGCAGACTCCATCGGTACCAATGTACCCATATGTGAAGACTTATTCCTGCTGTTCCCAGAGATCACCTGTTACAGGTAAGTAACTGTGCTTTCCCTGCAGTTGCCAGAATGTAGCAGACTCTCTAAAAAGAAACTTCAGTATATACGGTAATTCACAGTCCTATCCTTTAGAGTGCTACCGAGAGAAGCCGTGTGGGGATAGTGAAGACGTCTGTTTTAAAGTTCAGGATAGCAGCTCACTGACACACCCTGCTATTGCTGAAGCTGAAGAAATGCAAATTGACTCTGATAGCAGTGAAATAGTGGATAACCAGATGGACTGCACGTTATGTTTTGCTGACCACGTGGAATCTCTGTGCTGAACATTAGTTTGAGAAAGCTGGTAAAGCAACAGAAAGAATGGGGAACATTCTCTTTTGCTGAAGGAAGCTGCTATTGTTTGTTTGTACCGAGCACTGCACGTTGTGAGCCTGAAGCTGATAAGGCTAATTTACCTGAGTTCTTGTACATATCCCTCAAGCCAATTGTATGACAGTTTGTCCTAAGTTATTTACCTGCACAGAAGTCCGTTGGGAAGGGGGAAAATAAATTGTCATTGCCTGAAACACTTGACTACAACTCTGCTGTTCTCAAAGGGTGAAAGGGACTACCATTCCCAGAGGGCCTTGTAGGACCAATGCAGGGTCATACTCTCTGAGTCAGGAATACAAAGGCAGACCAACTCTCAGCGCCCTAGGTGTTGGGCTGGCCCCCGAGAGGGTGACAACTTTCATATAGCTTTGGCTGCTTAAAGATTTTGAGAAATTGGATGTACATAAGAACATAAGATATGCCATACTTGGTCATACCAAGGGTCAAAGCCCAGATGTCCAAACCACAGAGAACGCAGAGTACTAAGGGGCGGGTCCTGGATGGGTCTAGCAGGACTCCAAGAAAGGACATTATTTGGTAAGTAAAATGCCATCTTCTAGGTCATCCTGCTAGACCAGTCCAGACTACAGTTACAGATAATTTTATTTGATATAGTACTAGTAGTTTTCTACTCTGGCTGAGTAGTGGCCCTGAGACTGGCAGTGCTCTGGATCAGGTACTTTTTCATGGCCAGGGGGCATGTTTGAGAACATTATCTCCCTCTTCAGGGCCAGGGTTGCACCCTCCACTGCTCAACAAGAATGAGGACGGTTAGACTATCACTCTAGCTAGATATACTGCCTATGTGGTCAGCAGTGTGCATAGACACTCTTGGGTAACCTTTGTTCCCAGGGATGATGGCTACAGATTCTGTACCTGTTTTGGAAATACTGTATTCTCTAGGCATCTATTATGTATATTGCAACTGTTTGGTGCACTGCCCCTTTATGGGTAAGGATCAATCACATGGTCTACAGTAAAGGCTCCAGCTAGGAGCTACACAATGTTAGCTCTGGAGGGGTGGTAGGAAGGAAAGATACAAGGAGGCAATAGCAAGACCAGGATCGTTGCTGTTTGTCTACCAGTCTTGAGATCCACCTTTCAAGACCATGTTTTGAGGGAAGCAAGAAAGTAGACATGTGTTGTGGTGCTAGATCCTGTACTGTGTCTGTTGTAAGCTTTGCTGGGTCTGCAGGCTGAGCCTTGGGAAAGAAGCTCTGTCTCTGTATCTTGTCCAGCTGATGTGCACACACCAGTGACAGATATTTCCACCCACAGTGTTTTTGTTATTCTTTTGGCTCCTAATGCCTTAGTCCCTTGTGTCACCTTACCCTTCCCTATTCTATCCTTATTCCTATCTTTTGTCTTGTCTGTCTTGATTAGATTGTAAGCTCTGACGAGTAGGGACTGTCTCTATCAAGGTATGTACAGTGTTGCGTATGCCTTGCAGCTCTTTCTAAATGTTTAATAGTAGTACTATACTTCTTTCAGTTGGATACTTCTGCTTCCACAGGTGCCTCGCTGGGTTTTCAGGCCATTATGGGAAATGGGTTGTTGAGAAGGGCTACCATGGTTAACCACACTCCTGCACAGAGGGCCGTCGTGTCTGTAGTGATGTCTTGGGACCTGAGTAGCTTCTGGATGAACCAGTGTGGGGATTACAGGACTGGCTGTGTCAGAGGAGCCCCTTCCAAGGATACTCCATGCAACAATTCAGAATCACAGCTCTTTTGCTTATACGCTCTATGTTACACTCATAGTTATATGTATATTTCAAGGGCGGAGAGAGGCACACTTTAGAGAAAGATCAGCACTCACTGAGCCTTTTATAAAACATTTGCCTATTTTCCCCAGTGAGACTTAGACATCTATTTCTCTGCTTAACAGATTTATACACTTATTATGCTCTGGTGTGTTATGCAGAGTTCCTCTTCAGTAAGTCTCAGACACATTAAACAGGTTGTTTGCCAGTATCTGCGTCATATGTCTCTGCGTACTGCATTCACAAGCTGTCTCCCTGCTGTAAGTTAGGGTGCAGAAAAGCTAAAACTTATTGTAGCTGTGTTTTGACTGAAGACTACATCATGGGCCATTGTAACATCACTGTGGAGGAAACTCCCTGACAAGCACAGATTGTAACCTATTCTTATTCAGTCCATCCTTCGAACTCTTGTATCTACACACTGCTATTTCCAGGGGATTTATCATCTCCTCACAAACCTGCAGCTTGTCAAGACAAATGTTTCAGGAGATGTTTTATAGATACGAAACTCACCACTTCTTAAGCCACGCTTGCAAAGTCCCAGCTTAACAAAACCTGTCTTTCCTCTTACTATACCCAAATAAAATCTTAAAATCCACTACTGTCCTCCAACACATGATTAATGCCTTCCGTTTCTATCCAGCAGGTCATCAGATCATTCGGGAAAAGAAGAGAGAGGAGGATCAAGAAGAACATCAGTTTGAAATGGAACAAATCCTAAGGCAATCAAAAAATGCCTGTGAGAATATGTCCCAGAAGACTGAGAGAAGAAACACAAGGAATCATCGTCAGGCATCGGAGAAAGAACAGAGAGACTGTGCAGGAAACTCACGGGATGGAGTCATTGAGTGTGAGAGAAGGGATAGGGAGCTAACAAACATCCCTGGGCACCAGAGACACCTGCGAGCAGAGAGATCTTTCCAAACTAATAACAGTGAACAAATGACTTCTAAACTCAACCCAGGAGAGGGGAAAGGGAAAAAAGACCAGAAAGAATTTATATGTGCTATGTATAATGACAGCATCATTTTTACTTGTACGAAATGTAATAAGAGCTCCTGCTCTTTAGAATGCCCAGTAGATGAAAGGAGTCAGAAAAGTGAGAAACGATTTGCATGTAGTGGGTGTAACAAAAGTTTTACTCAGCTTTCAAAACTAAAACGTCACCAAATAATTCACACTGGAGACAAACCATTTGCATGTACTGAGTGTAATAAAAGTTTCACTTGGCATTCACATTTGAAAATTCACCAAATGAGCCACATGGAAACTAAGTCATTTATTTGTACCGTGTGTAATAAAAGCTTCACATGGCTTTCAAATCTAAAACGTCACCAAAAGAGCCATACAAAAGACAAACCATTCACATGTACTGAGTGTAATAAGAGCTTCACTCGGCTTTCCCATCTAGAAAGTCACCAAATGACTCATATGGGAATCAAACCATTTACATGTAGTGAGTGTAATAAAAGCTTCACTAGGCTTTCACATCTAAAAATTCACCAAATGAACCACACGGGAAATAAACCATTTATTTGTACTATGTGTAATAAAAGCTTTACCTGGCTTTCTAATCTAAAACGTCACCAAATGAGCCATACGGGAGACAAACCATTCACATGTAGTGAATGTAATAAGAGCTTCACTCGGCTTTCCCATCTAAAAGGTCATGAAATTACTCACACGGGAATCAAACCATTTACATGTACTGAGTGTAATAAAAGCTTCACTCGGCTTTCACATCTAAAAAGACACCAAACAATCCATACGGGAGGCACACTATTTACATGTACTGAATGTAAAAAAAGCTTCACTCGGCTTTCAAATCTGAAAACTCACCAAATGAACCGTCATATTGGGAACCATGGGCCCCGTTAATAGAAATTTCCCATCAAACTGACAGTTACCTATACATGTTATATTTTTATGAATTGCAGAAGGACAATCTCTATGCAAGTAGTATGGTGAGTGTTAGCACTAAATATGAGGGACTGAGATCATACTCCACATATTCTGGTTTAGTAATGAGATTTATGACTGTCATGGGATGCACAAAACTAACCCATTTGGGGAAATTGCCCTGAAACAAACGGATTGAGAAGAGGAAGGAGCAAAAATTACTGAGAGAAAAGATAAATAAAGATTATTACAGAAGATTAAAATCATTATTATAAAGTGCTTGAACATCACGGAATAAGATATAAGCCCTTGATCAGCTGGAAATTCCTATACTCTCATACAGCTTTAGGATTGTAGATTGACCTCTTATTTATCTTAACCCCATTAGTGTCTAATAAAATGTTTGAAATCTTTCCACTGTTGTCCATTTATTTTCTGATAATGCCCCGATTACACATCATCATATTTAGACTATGAATAGTGCATTACAGTTTCATATAAATATCAGTTCTACCAGTTCTGTGGTTGACATTACAGAAAGCATTCTTTGTGGACACGTTAAATTGGGGTAAACATGAAAGGGGTTAAGAAACTGGATGTATGACGGAAATAAATCCTCCATGCCCATGAGGAAGTTTAGAGGAACCAGAGTATGCCAAACCTATATAACCCTAGAGCTCAAGGTAGACTGAGACTCATAAAAATAGATTATACATACAGAGCTACTATCATAGGCCTTCACTTCTATTTAGTAGCATTGTCAGATCCAAATATGCACAAAGTGCTGCAATATGAAAAGAAATGTGTAGAATCAGTTTCCATCATTAAACTTCGACAAGCATTCAGATGAATAGAAGGAATGAGTGAGAATCTATCAGCGCACACACAGAGAAGGAAGCAATGACATTTGGAAAACGAGAAAAATCTTTTAAAGGTATCAGATCAGTAGACAAGGAAAACAAGTGACAAATACACAATGTGCCACAGAGTCAATGCTGACCCAGCAGCCCCTGAGTTTTCTTGGAAAGATATGACCAAAAGTAGATTACCAGGTCTTTCTTCCGAGGCAAAGGCGGGTAAAGTGACTTGCCCAAGACCAGAAGGAGTGCCAGTGGGAATCAAACCCTGGTTGCTTGGTCACTGCTCAAACCACTAGGCAACTCCTCCAGCAAATACAGAAATATAGTGTGAGATACAAAGTGTTACACCAACAACCATTTATCTATCAAAAACAGGCACATGAATGTTTAGGGAAAGGTGAACTGAAACTTAAGGATGTGAGGATGATAAATGCCTCCCAGTACAATGGATTACAGATTAAATGGTTCACAGCAAGCATAGAAAAAACTGACAAAACCAACATCGTATCTCAATTCTATAAGAAAGCTGGAAACAGTTATTCATCTTGTAGCTGGCAACAAAGTTCTGATGGTAAAACGTTTCTATACAGAAAGGCACAACAAAGTTGGCATCTGTCATCCACTGGAAACTTTGTAAACACCACTCCATTGCTCTACCAGAAAAGCACTGGGATCAAGACCCTAAGCGAATTATGGAGCATGACGAGGTTATGAACGCCTGGAATACTCAAATTCTGACAAATAAGAAGCTGGATGCAAGGAAATCCAACATAGTGGTAAAGGAGAAAAATACCAGAACATTATTCATAGTAGAGGCAGGCCTTTACACATTTTGCTTGAATGTAGGAGTCAGGCCAAAATCTCAGAAGCCAGTGGCCATGACCTCCTCATGCCCCCCCCCCCCATTGTCTCCATTCTACACTGAAGTTCAGGAGTCGGGGGGGGGGTTGCGAGTATGAGCCTCCTCTGAGGAGGTCTACCACAGCTTCTTTAGGGTCAGATTTGCTGTTTTTCCATGCTGCGTCGAAGGGGGGGGGGGGGGGAAAGCATAGTAAATTAGCTCCTTAATGTATGGCTAATCCCAGGAAGAATATCTCTGCTCCCAAAGGGACCTCACATATCCTGACTTGGAAGTGAGGTTTGTGACTGTCATGTTATGTGCAATACTAACCCATTTGGAGAAACTGCCCCCAAAAGAAACCCAAATAATGTCCCCAAAAACTACCACCCAGTAAGCTACCTACCTAAATCTACAGATTGATAATGGCAATAGATGCCAATAGACTATACAATCACATGAAATGGGATTTTAGAAGGGCCATCTAGGAGGAATTCAGAATGCCCAGGGCACCACATCCAAAATTCCAGGGAGTGGAGGCAGTGAAGGGAGTCATGTGCAAGTGTCTTCTGAAATCACTTTGTATCCATCCTGAAAGATGCACGTCCCCTGCTACTGGCCCTGGGGAAGAGGCCATACAGATAATAAAGCTGGGTATGTGCACAGTTACAGGTCATTTCAGAAATGTGGATAACCTGGAAATTCATGTCCGCAGAAATGGGTGCTTGGATGTGCTGGCAGAATATTTCAGAATGGGGTCCTCTATATTAGGAGACAAGCGTGAGAGAGAATAACTGCTGTATACTTTAAGACAATGCTGCTGGTATAAAATGTAAAACTGCAACAGTGTCATTATATGGTCTGAGGCATTGAACAATGGATTATGCGGAGTGGATGGTTTGAGCCAAGAGATTTAGAGATGCTGTACATGGACTATAGATTTAGGTGTTTGCAAGCACATAGTAGGAGGCTCTGATTTGTTTCCACTGAAGGTGTAATTTTTTTAGGACTGTCGCATTGTATTATGTTTGAATCATTTTGTGTATGAAGGAGCTGACTATAGTAACAAGGGACTCTTGTGTGGCTCAAATTTTGTTACTATAGTAACTATAGAAAAATAGTCAAATACTGTAAATAAATAAATAAATAATTACGGTGTTGTAATTGTCTTATAAGCAGCTTAAAACAGCTAGATGCAGTAAGCCAGATTGTGGCACGGTATTGGTTTTTAAGGACACTGGATGCACATGCAAAAAACTGTGTGTGTGTGTATAGGGGGGTGGAATATTCAGCGGCAGCAGTTGGCACTGCTAACGCTGCTAGTCATCGCTGTTGAAAACTAACTCCGGATATTCAGTGCTGGGGTCATATCCAGCCATTGGTATTGACTATCCGGCTCGCCGCAGAAGTCGGAAGCCAACCAGGCAGTGGCGATATTGAATCACTGCCCAGTTAGATTCCATGGGTAAAGTTAGGCTGGCCTTTGCTGCACCTCATGTTACCTGTAATCCTTAAATGTGCCGTGGCGATATGGAGCTGCTGTGCACACAGCGATGGGTTCTGCCTCTGCTCTGCCCTGGAACACCCCCCAGTGCTAACCATGTAGCATCATGGCATGTAGCAGCAGCACCCGTGGGATATCCAGCGACGCTAACCACATTCATGCTGCTGAATATCCCGTTAACCGGCATGTACACATTTTGCAGGTCTGCAAACCATGTAACTGTCTTTGAATATCCCCCCCAACATAAATAAAGGTGAGAGGCAGAGGAAGAAAGGAGGTATGATTTGGCTGAAATACTGCTATACAAGTATTTCTGTTGATGCTTCTTCTCCTCATCATGCATATTGATATATTTTGACTAACTACATAGTATATGAAGGTAAGAAGATTTTTTTGAAAAATGTGTTTTGACAAAAATTTGCTTTGATCAAATAGGGAACCCGACTTCCAGTCTGGGCAGCAAAAGGCATAGATGTGTGTGAACAGAGCTCCCTCCTCACACCTATACCCAGCCGATCAAAACCTGGTTTCGGCCTGAACCCTCGACAAAAAAATAGAGAAAATCCCGAAGGTAGTGAAAATTAAGCAGACGAAACTTTATGTGACCTATATGAAGCAAAAAAGCATATAACTAAAAAATATGATGCCAGCCCAACCTCGAGCAGAATCACCATGCTCCTCAGTAGTGGCCAACGAGATGGAGGAAGCAGGCACAGATTAAAACTCAGCCCTCATGATGGTGCTTAAAGAAATTAGAACTTCAAAAAAAGAAATTGTGGAAACAGTACTTCAAAAACTGCAGGAGAAATTTAATGGCTTCGGGGCCCGGATAGAAGAAGCAGAAAATAGAATTGAGCAGGTAGAGGAGGCCCAAAAACCCACAGAAAGGGAGACCCAGATCCTGAAAAAACAAGTGACATGGCTAAATGAAAAGGTGGAGGACCAAAAAATTTGTGATTGGAGGTCTAATTTACGAATATTTGGCATCCCTGACGGGGAAGAAGGAGCTAACCCAGTGGCCTTTATAAGGGAGCTTTTGAAAGAATGTTTTCCAGGCTGTCCTGTTACTGAGAGTATAAACTGGAGCAGGCTCACCACGAGCTCAGGCCAAAATCAGAGGCACACGCAAAGCCAGGAGCCTTTATAATTGAATTACTCTACTTCCAGGACAGAGAATACATAATAAGGACAGCAAGGAAGACGGGACATGTAGAATATAAATCCTGGCGGGTGATGGTATTCCCAAACTTGGCAGTGGAGACCGTGCGGCATCGTAGAAACCTCCTGGGCTGCTGCAACCAACTGCTACAAAAGGGCTGTAAGGCAGCCCTATGATACCTCACCAGACTAACAATTATTAACAATGGGGTCTGCAAATTCTTTCAAGCCCCGGAGGTAGTAGCAGCCTGGCTGGAGTCAATGGAAGGGAAGAAGGATCAGAAGCAAAGAAATAAAGCAACAACAAGCAGGCAGGAGAAATAAACCTACATGCCCAGTGCAAACCGAGATCAGGAGAGAGCTCAGAAAGCGCAGTTCAAAGGGAGACAAGTCCACAAGCAGGAAGAAGGGACAAGCACAAGGGACTCCAGAACACTGGCAGACGCAGAGAAGTCCCAGTATCAGATACTGACCTCACAGGGAGGCAAAACTACAGAGTAATTGCCAATGACTATAAGCAATAATGTATCTGCTGTGGGCAGATGCCACTGCCCTCTCCACCACCAGCACCCCTCTGCCACCATGCTGCCGTGCCATTATGCCGGTGGTGCTGGTGGTGCGCAGTCCCAGGCCATCCAGTGTGCCGGTAGGCAGCTGCCTATGGTGTGGGTTCTCGGGTAGGGGTTCCTACATGGACATGCGCGCTTCCCCCCGGCACCGCCTGCCAATGTTATGTGCCCTCGGGGGTACCTGCTGGGTAATATCCCTTATGACACTGTGGGACACATACTCATGCCCATGTTGGACCCTCGTCAGTTGCTGTCTTGCTGCTTTACAGTTTTGGCATTCCTATGTGCCATCTAGGCATCTGCCTAGTCCGCACTGTGACCCAGCTGGACCACAGCATGTGCCGCCTGCAGCCCCCTGTATCCCATTTACAGCATCAGTACAGGTTCCCTTTCCTACGTGCCCACTCTGCTGTTGCTGCACATGTGCACGCCATAACCAACCTGCCCAATCTAAAAGACAGAAACCCTGATCAGCGCTATTTCAATGTGGGATCATTCACTTTGTAGGGGGACGGAGCATAGACCCTTCCAAACATGATATCTTAATTTTTACGCTTTGTCAGTAGTGTTGCTTTATGTTTATCATTGATATCACTATTGGACAGCTTGGTTATTGGAATTTTAAATGTGCTTCTGGTCATTTTTTATGCTTATTTGCCTTTTTGTTTCCTGCACGTGTATCACAACTATCACTTTTCTGGGTCTCCCTACCTTTGCTGCACATTGCTCACTTAAATGGTTTCTCTTTCCTGCAAATGTGCCTAATGCGAGGTTTTCACTGGTGTTAGTGTTCAAACCCGGATTTCACAGCGTTAGTGTGCCTGGAGCCTCTCCCCGCCCACTCTCCGCCCATTGACCCCTTCTCTCCGCCCTCTGGGAAGCCTTACTCCACCCTTCAGACCCGGATTTCACAGCGTTAGTGTGCCTTAACGCCACCGCCGCCGCATTATCGTGCAATAAGTGACGTTATCGTGCGATAGTGTTACATTATCACACGATAATGTCACTTATCATGCAATAATACCACCGCTGTGACATTAGGACGGTTTAGTAAACATACCCCTATGTAACGTTAAGGCGCGTTAATGTTACGTAACATTACGTTAAGGCGCGTTAACGTTACATAACGTGCCTTAACGTAGCCGCTGCTACATTACTGAAGTTTAGTAAACATGCCCCAAAAAGAGGAAGTGTTCTCTGGTATTGCTGTGGCTGCATTGTAAAAGCTCAGTGCTATAAAAAAGAGAAGTATGTGCCATTCTGTTTCCTCTCATGATTGTGAATTGATAAACAGAACAGTAGCACCTTGTTTGTTGTGTGTGAATTATACGCTTTTTAAGAAAATGCACTTTTGTTTTGAAAACATTCCTGATTTCAGTTTTGGAGGAACAACTAAGAAAACCAGATATATGTTTAAGCACCATGAATTTATCTAGTTTATCCTCATGCATGTATTTTACCAAATGTGATCCTTATAGTACTATATTTATGCAGCTGTCCAGTTTATAGATAAGCAATCGCAGGACAATCTTACTGATTCTTTTGAACCTGTTAGAATTTGGTTAAAGACACTACCTTAAGTTGATTTGACAAAACTAAAATCTTGCTTGTCATCAATGATCCAGTAGAAGTTTGGGAAAGAACACAGGTAGAGAGAGAGAGAAAGCTATAGTCATTTAATAATTTTCATGTTATGCTTAATAAAGTTTTTTTGTTTAGACGGTTGCTATTTTAGCTTAAAGAACAATGTTAAGCTTTAATAATTGTTTGATGTGTTAGAAGAGCCTTACCAAATAAGGATACATTTGTATGTTATAAACAGAAGGACCTATGCATGTAGTTTGATGGAATGATGCAAGTGGAAAAAAAGTGGTGTTAAGAGGAGTAAGATGGAATATTCATGTTGGAAAAGAGAACTCAGATTGGCAGTAAAATGGTAAATCGAGATGTGAAATGATGTATCCACCTAAGAAAAAAAAATTGACAATGAACACTCTACAATATTTGATTATGCTATCTTCATTAACTCCAATTTTGGAAGTCATCCAGCCCAGATATATACTCAATAATTGGAAATAGATACTTGGAGATAGGCTGGGTGTACTTTTCATCCTAATGCGCTTTGGAGAGACCCACACTGGCCATGTGGTGCTTCCAGATGTTTTTTATTCCTTTTTTGCCTCTATGTGTCCTGGCCTGACACATGAAGGCAAAGGAGGAAAGATACCTACACAAATTTTTACAAGGTTTGTACAATCCTAAAATTGTGAAAAATTGAGGAAGTGTGAGCATCTTGTCTGCAACTTTTCTGATCTGTAAAAAAAAAAAGAAATTAGCTAATTGAGTTGCTTAGGATTGGCTGCTGTATGCAAGCAGCAATCCAAGAGGGGGGAACCTCCAAAACCTTAAAAAAACGTTGTAAAGAAACTAAACTGTCCTGCCTTTGACTCTGTTCAACAAAAAAATTGCTCCAAGGGGGTAGACTGAAAATTTTCCCCTTTGAACTGTTAATATGGAAGACTGCCTACTTTTTACACTCTTGAGCCTCACATTTGACCTCTTGTATTTCCTAGCAGCAGAGGCAACTCTCTTCCCTCCACAGGTAAGCTCAGCAGTTCCAGTCCCTTCTGCTAGATGTCTCAGCTCATTCCTTTCAACCCGGAGTCTTGATCCTGGTAAAGACATACCAGCAGCACACACTACAAGCCCCTTTTCCAGTATGGGACTGTTCCAAGTTCTTCTGACAAAACCGATTGCAGTGAAGATGGTTGCTAAAGGCCTGGATTCATTGCTCTTGCTGGAAACATTCTCCATCTCCAGATCCGGCTTCAGGACCAGGATGAGCTGATGCCGGGGAAGCCAAGGTCCTAGCAGCTGGAGAGAGAGAGGAGAAGACTCCTGAAGAAAAGCGGCTATCGGCCTGAAGGTACCGAAACAACACATCCCTTCAAGGTTGGTGACCAGGTGCAGGTCAGAGTGCTTCACAAGCATGGTACCCTAGACCCACCCTACGGACCACTGACTACAGTGGTTGCCATCACACGGACAGCCATCCTGTGCGACTCCTCCCCTTCGTGGATCCACGCATCCTGTGCGACTCCTCCCCTTCGTGGATCCACGCATCAAGAATCAAGCGTGCACCGCCTCCACTGACATCCTCTCTGATCCAGACCGCCCTCCAGCCTCCACACCATCATGAGCAAGATTGCATTGGCTCTCCTTCTACCACTCATGTGGTGCCTCTTTCAGTCCATCTCTGGAACTGTTAATACAGCAATCTACTTGCCCAAACTGCCTTAAATGTGTCAGACGTTTGTGTGCGTAGCTCATTACAAGCTGGAGCTTTCCTATCAACATGTCTCATTGCTGTACCTTCTTTTTCTACCTTCTTTTATCACATTGGTGTTACTCGCCCCTCCTTAGGACATAACCAGGTCCCTTTTTCATTGCAAATTGTCTTTAGTCTCAATGCTACAGATTGTTTTATTTTATAAGGGCCACTATTCCTGCTTTTAACCCGTCTAATACTGCTTTATACTGTTCATCTACTACAGCATTTTCTCATGCTTACTCTCTGATGTATCTTCCTTTGGAGTGGTTTTTTATTATGAGGCCACACTTCTTACATCTATGTTCCTATAAATGCTACCCGTGGCCCTTGCTCCTTTGCCAGGCTTACTACTGCTGCTTTCTCTCATGTCCCTCTCAATGTTAGTTCCCAGCTCTTCCGCTCGTGCTTTCCTCGATCACAGCATCTGCCCTCCACCTGCAATTCCAATGTTGAACCTTACAGTGATCAAACAGCCTTAGGCCTCGCATTATCTATTGTTGGGGCCCCTGGATTAGCTTTACACAATGCTATGGAAATTAGTCGCATTGCTTGCTCCTTAGCTAAATCTATCAATATTACTTCCTCTATATTAGCCTCTATGAACCATGAGATGTCTGGTCTAAGTACAATCAAACCACTAAAAACCCCTGCTCAAGGTAAAAATCACAAATCTTATACTCGGCTTAAAGAAGTAGAACTTCCCTGTTATTCTATTGTTCTTTTTTTGTATTTTATGTTATTTCCTTTTCTTTTTGTCCGAACAGTCATACAAATGGAGAAGGAACTAAAACCTTCCCCCCGCTGTGACCGTTCCTTTTAATCAATTAATCTTTTGAAAAAACATTTTACTTAGCTTATTATTATTACTTAGCATTTTTTGTGAGCTTAAAAGGACCGCCAAGAAGAAGATGATGAACGACGTGGCCCTGTTTCGGATCGGATAAATTCCTGATCCTGCATCAGGTTGAATGCATCCCGCAGTCGGATGTGGAAGCTTATACGACTGCGGGATGCATTCAATCTGATGCAGGATCAGGAATTTATCTGATCCGAAACGGGGCCACGTCGTTCATCATCTTCTTCTATGGAATTTTTATAAAACCCTTTAGGCTTTTGAGGGAATAAAAGGATCAATGCCTATCAAGCGGTTTTTAGAGACCTTAGTGCTTCCTCGACTGGAAGAGGAGGAAGCGGAACAACTGGACCGGCCTGTCATGGAGGCAGAAGTACTGGATGCCATAAAAACCCTTCCAAAATGGAAATCTGTGGGGGAGAATGGATATCCAGTTCAGTTCTATCATGTCATGGGGGGGGGGGGGGGAGGTGGCACCCCTACTGGCCCAGACCTTTACGCAAGCACTAGGGGGGAACCCCTTGCCACTGACCATGGTGAAGGCAAACATAGTGGTGTTCTCTAAGGAAGGGAAACTACTGAATCAATGTGGCAGTTATCACCCAATTGCCCTGATTAATTGCAACGCAAAATTGTTGCTAAGGTACTGGCTTGGAGACTGAATAGACTTCTCCCAAGGCTCATTCATCCAGATCAAACTGGCCTTATCAAAGGAAGAGCCATAGTGGAAAATGTCCAGCAGGCAGTAAAAGACAAAAGAGCCTGCACTCTGCATGGCGTTTGATGCAGAAAAGGTGTTTGACAGAGAGGAATGGCCATTCCTATTTGCTATACTAGAAAAACTTAACATAGGGGGAAAATTAATAAATGGAATACAAGCCCTATACCGAGCCCCGACTGGCCGCATACTAGTAAATGGGGGTAGTTCTGAACAATTTCAGTTATTTCGGGACACCAGACAGGGATGCCCCCATTACCCATGCTATTCACGTTTGACAAAGAAGCACTTGCGGCTAGGGTGTGGCAAAATCAACTAATTCAGCCATTAAAGGGTGACAAAAGTGAGCACAAGATACTGCTGTACGCTGATGATACCCTTTTATTACTAATGGAACCCGAGACCTCCCTACCAAGCCTGCTGGAGGAAATAGAAACCTTCTCCGGCTTGTCCGGCTTTAAGGTAAATATGGGGAAGACAGAAACCCTGAATCTAGGAGGGTTAAGCAAAACTGCACTTCCAGGATTCCAATTTCGTTGGGTGGAAGGGAAAATCAAATACTTCGGAGTCCAGTTGGCTGCAGATCCGGCCTCCCTGTATAAGCATAATTACACCTCATTAGCCCAACAAATGGAAGGGGATCTGAAAAGATGGGGGTCTTTCCACCTGAGTTGGATGGGCAGACGGCAGCAGTCAAAATAAACATCCTCCTGAGCTTCCTATTTATGTTTGGACAGCTTCCGATTCACCTACCAGGAGCGATATTAAAGCAATGGGAACGGAAAATCATATGCTTTGTATGGAGGAAACAATGGGCCTGCATAGGAATTTAGTGACTGACAAGAGGGAGAGAGGATGGGGGAATGAACGTTCCAGATCTTTAAAGGTATTTCAAAGGTGCACTGCTGAAGGCGATGCGGTACCATCACGCGCACCCGGCAGAGATGCTTTGGTTGGCACTGAAGAAAGAGGTAACAGCAGGGGCGGCTCTATAATGAGGTGAAGTGAGGCGGCTGCCTCAGGCGGCAAAGTTTTGAGGGCGGCAAATGCCCCCAAAACAGCAGCCTCACTTCGCCTTCAAAGTTAAAAAATGAAAAAAATAAAAATAAAGCGCACAAGTTGTTGCTGCCGAGTCCGCTTCTCGGCAGCAGCAAAACTCACCACCAAACCTCTTCTTCTGCAGCCGCAGCTCCCTGCCTCTTAGGGAACCACGGCTGTGCTGCTGAAGCCGGTGCAGAGGCTTCCCATCTCTCGGAGGGCTCCATGCAGCATTGTTCTGCCCCCAAAGGAAGTTGTACAATGCTGCATGGAGCCCTCTGAGAGATGGGAAGGCTCCGCACCGACTTCAGCAGCACAGTCACGGTTCCCTAAGAGGCAGGGAGCCGTGGCTACAGAAGAAGGAGGAACAGGAACTATGGGGGGGAGGGGAGGAAGGGGCAGGGGATAAGGGAAGGGTAAGATCTTCAACTGGGCTGACATGGAGGGAGGGGGGCTGACATGGTAGGGAAGGGGGATGGAAGGGAATTAACAAAGGAAAGGTGGGGTCTGCAACTGGGCTGACGGGGGGGCTGGAAGGGAATTGACATGAAGGGAAGGTGGGGTCTGCAATGGGGATGACACAGGGGGAGGAGGGGGCTGGAATGGAATTGACATGACGGGAAGGTGGGATCTGCAACTGGGTTGACATTGGGGGAGGAGGGGGCTGACACTGGGGAAGGAAGAGGCTGGAAGGGAACTGACAAGGGTTCCCTCTCATCCAGCAAGAACAACTGGAGTGCTGCTGGCATCGAACAAATCAGCCTGATCGCTGCAAGCGATCAGGCTGATTTGTGCGGCGATGGCACTCCGGTTTTTTAAATTTTACATTTTGCCGCCTCTGCCCTGCCTCTGCCTTCCCGCTGCTTTTTTTTTTTGCTGCAAGCATTCTTGAGGAAAAAACACAGCGGGAAGGCAGAGGTGGCAAAATCTAAAATTAAAACAGCCATAGTGCCCCCGCCACCGCTGAATGAGAGGTGCAGGTGGACGGAGTGGGGACAGGAGGAGGACAAGGAGAGACAAAGGTGAGAGATAGGGGACAAAGGGGGAGACAGGGGACAAATACTGGACAAAGGGGGAGACAGGGGGAAAATTCTGGACAGAGGGGAAGACAGAGACATAATGGACAAAGGGGGGACAAATATTAGACAAAGGGAAGAGACAGGGGGCAAATGCTGGACAAAGCAGAGAGACAGGGGGACATATTGGACAGACGGGATAAATGCTGGACAGAGGGGAGAGACAGTGTGGGTTAGGATTATAATGGGCTGATGGGGGGGCTAGCACTGGTAATGGGTTGATTAGGGAAGGCTAGGACTGGGAATGGACTGATCTAGGGGGGCTGGTACTCGTAATGGGCTGATCAGGGGGGCTAGCACTGTTAATGGGCTGAGGGGGGACTAGCACTGGAAATGAGCTGATTAGGGAAGGCTAGGACTGGTAGTGGGCTGATGGGGGGTAGGACTGGTAATGGGGGATAGGACTAGTAATGGGCTGATTAGGAGAGGCTAGCACTGGTAATGGGCTGAGGGGTAACTAGCACTGGAAATGAGCTGATTAAGGGAGGCTAAGACTGGTAATGGGCTGATGGGGTAGGACTGGTAATGGATTGAGGTGGGGGTAGGACTGGTAATGGACTGAGGGGGGCTAGCATTGGAAATGAGCTGATCGGGGAGGCTAGACTGGAAATGGGCAGATTAGTGGAGGCTAGGACTGGTAATGGGCTGAAGGGGGGGGGGGGGTAAGACCGGTAATGGGCTGAAGGGGGGGGGGTAGGACTGGTAATGGGCTGATGGGGGATAGGACTAGTAATGGGCTGATTAGGGGAGGCTAGCACTGGTAATGGGTTGAGGTGGGACTAGCACCAGAAATGAGCTGATTAAGGGAGGCTAGAACTGGTAATGGGCTGATGGGTGGGGGGTAGGACTGGTAATGAACTGAGGGGGGCTAGTATTGGAAATGAGCTGATCGGGGAGGCTAGGACTGGAAATGGGCCGATTAGTGGAGGCTAGGACTGGTAATGGGCTGATGGGGGAGGGGGGGTAGGACCGGTAATGGGCTGATTAGGGGAGGCTAGCACTGGTAATGGGGTTGAAGGGGGACTAGCACTGGAAGTGAGCTGATTGGGGGGGCTTCAACTGGGAATGGGCGATTGGTGGGGAGGGGAGGATATAGCTGCTGGCCTTGGAAGAAAACTGGGGGCTAGGGCTACAAATGGGCTGATGCGAGGGGATGGTAGAATGGGACTGGAAGGGAGTGGATGCTGAGAGGGGCTGCCTCCCCTGGGATAATCATAGCTTTATAGGTACTTACACATCTTAAAGGACAGGAGGTGCTTTCAGGTGAAGCTCATTACCCAAATCAGTCATACACTAAGGACCTGAGATTAATTTAGCTTCAGGTGAACAAGGTATATTAAACGTATTAGGTACAGTTTTATTGGTATAAATACCCATAGCAACCCCTAGTAAGTAAGAACTTAAAGATCTAGACACAAACTTAAAACTAAGATGCAGACAGCAGTCCAGCAGCGGGATGGGGGCTTTCCAGTCTTTTGCATTGAGTGTCACATGTATGATTTTCTCCCAGTTGGTGAGAGGTCTTACGTGTGCACTAGGTGCAAGGAGCTCTTTGCTCTCAGGGAACAAGTCCGTTCTCTAGAGGCTAAAGTAGCAGACTTGGAAAACATAAGACAGACAGAGAGGTACATAGACGAGACCTACAGGGATATAGTCCTGAAGTCCCACCTCCAGTCTGGCAGCACCCCTGTTGCCATGGAGGAGAGAGGTCACGTGACAGGAGAGCATCACCCCGGTGCGGCAGGAAGTGATCCTGTAACTAGGACCTGTCCTCCAGGTGATGTAAAACCCTCTCGCACCGAGGAAGTTTCTCCAGGGCCATGTGCCCATGAGGGAAGGGTTAGGACAGCCGTTATAGTTGGTGATTCGATCATTAGGCATGTAGATAGCTGGGTGGCTGGTGGACGTGAGGATCGCCTGGTAACATGCCTGCCTGGTGCGAAGATAGCGGACCTCACGCGCCACCTAGATAAGGTCTTAGATAGTGCTGGGGAGGAGTCTGCTGTCTTGGTACATGTCGGTACCAATGACATAGGAAAATGTGGTAGGGAGGTTCTGGAGGCAAAATTTAGGCTTTTAGGTAGGAAGTTGAAATCCAGAACTTCCAGGGTAGCATTCTCCGAAATGCTTCCTGTTCCGCGCGCAGGGACCAAAAGGCAGGCAGAGCTCCGGAGTCTCAATGCGTGGATGAGACAATGGTGCAGAGATGAGGGTTTTGCATTTGTTAGGAACTGGGGAACATTCTGGGGAAAGGAGGGGCTCTTCCGAAGGGATGGGCTTCACCTTAACCGGGATGGAACCAGGCTGCTGGCATTAACCTTTAAAAAGGAGATAGAGCAGCTTTTAAACTAGATATTAGGGGAAAGCCGACAGTCTCCCAAGAGCAGATGGTTCGGAAGAATGTATCCTTGAAGGATACTACTAAAAGCAGAGAGGTTCCACAAAAGAGTAAAGTAGCCCAAATGCCCTCAAGTATGGAGCAGACAGAGCTTAAAGATCCCAATTTACCCATGTCTAACAATAGCCAAATTAACATGAACAAAATACATTCTCTAAAATGCTTGTATGCAAATGCTAGAAGTCTAAACAATAAGATGGGAGAGTTAGAATATATAGCACTAAATGAAATGTTAGATATGATTGGAATATCAGAGACATGGTGGAAGGAGGACAACCAGTGGGACACTGTGATACCTGGGTACAAACTATATCGTAATGATAGAGCTGATCAAATTGGTGGAGGGGTTGCGCTCTATGTTAGAGAGGGCATTGACTCAGAAAGGATTAAAGTTTTGCAGGAAACAAAATCTGCTGTAGAATCTGTATGGATTGAAATTCCATATAAAAGGGGGAAGGCAATGGCAGTGGGGGTGTACTATCGAGCGCCTGGACAGAATGACCAAATGGATGATGAAATGCTCAAAGAAATCAAGGAAGCTAACAAACGTTACAGTGCAGTAATAATAATGGGTGATTTCAATTACCCTGGTATTGACTGGGTCAGTGTCACGTCAGGGCATGCTAGGGAGATAAAGTTCCTGGATGAAATAAATGACTGCTTCTTGGAGCAGCTGGTTCATGAACCGACCAGAGGGGAAGCCATATTAGACCTAGTCCTTAGTGGAACACCAGATCTAGTGCAAGAGATAAGGGTGTTGGGGCCACTTGGCAATAGTGATCATAGCATGATCGCCTTTGATTTAATTAGTGGAGGAGGGATAGTAAGGAAATCCACAGTACTACCTTTTAACTTTCGAAAGGGAGACTATGATAAAATGAGGAAAACAGTTAAGAAAAAACTAAAAGGAGCAGTTGCAAAGGGTAAAGACGTACATCAAGCTTGGGTGTTGTTGAAAAATACTATCTTGGAAGCCCAGACCAGCTGTATTCCACGCTTTAAGAAAAGTGGAAGGAAGTCCAAAAAACTGCCAGCATGGTTTAAAGGTGAGGTCAGAGAGGCTGTTGTTGCCAAAAAAGCAATTTTCAGGAAATGGAAAAAAGAGCCAAACGACGAAACCTGGAAACAGCACAAGCACTGGCAAGTCAAATGCAAGGCATTGATAAAGCAGGCAAAGAGAGAATTTGAAAAGAAGCTTGCTGCGGAAGCAAAAGCGCGAAATAAAGACCTTTTCAAGTACATTCGTAGCAAAAAACCTGTGAGAGAGTCAGTTGGTCCATTAGATGATAAAGGGGTTAAAGGAGCACTAAGAGGCGATAAGGCGATAGCGGAGAGACTGAATGAATTCTTTGCTTCAGTCTTTACTGAGGAAGATGTAGGGATGTTACCTATGACGGAAGTGGTATTTAAAGGTGTGGAAGAATTGAAGGAAATATCGATACATCGGGAAGATGTCTTACAACTATTAGATAAACTGAAGAGTAGCAAATCACCTGGGCCGGATGGTATACATCCAAGGGTGTTGAAAGAACTGAAATATGAGATTGCAGACCTGCTATCAGTAATCTGTGAACTATCATTAAAATCATCTCTAATACCTGAAGATTGGAGGATCGCCAATGTAACACCAATTTTTAAAAAGGGTTCCAGGGGTGATCCGGGAAACTACAGACCGGTGAGCCTGACGTCAGTACCGGGAAAAATGGTAGAAACCATCATAAAGAATAAAATTACTCAGCATGTAGATAGTCACAACCTAATGGGAGACAGCCAACATGGCTTTAGACAAGGAAGATCTTGTCTTACTAATCTGTTATGTTTTTTTGAAGGAGTGAATAAACAGGTGGACAAAGGTGAGTCGGTTGATATTGTGTATCTGGACTTTCAGAAAGCCTTTGACAAGGTCCCTCATCAGAGACTTTTGGCAAAACTAAAGAGTCATGGGATAGGAGGCAGTGTACTATTGTGGATCAGGAACTGGTTAAAAGATAGAAAGCAGAGGGTAGGGCTAAATGGCCAATTTTCCCAATGGAGAAAGGTGAATAGTGGTGTACCCCAGGGATCTGTGCTGGGTCCGCTGCTTTTTGACATATCCATAAATGACCTGGAAAGTGGAATAACGAGTGAGGTTATCAAATTTGCAGATGACACAAAACTATTTAAAGTTGTTAAAACCGAAGAGGATTGTGAAAAATTGCAAGAGGATCTTGATAAATTGGAAGACTGGGCATCAAAATGGCAGATGAAACTTAATGTGGACAAGTGCAAGGTTATGCACCTAGGGAAGAACAACCCAAACTATGGTTACACGATGCAAGGTTCCACATTAGGAACCACCACCCAGGAAAAAGATTTAGGCGTCATTGTGGATACCATGTTAAAACCCTCGGCCCAGTGTGCAGCGGCGGCCAAGAGAGCAAATAGAATGCTAGGTATGATAAGGAAAGGAATGGAAAATCAAACAAAAGATATTATAATGCCTCTATATCGTTCCATGGTGAGACCGCACCTTGAATATTGTGTGCAATTCTGGTCGCCGTATCTTAAAAAGGATATAGCGATTTTAGAAAAGGTTCAGAGAAGAGCCACCAAAATGGTAAAGGGGATGGAAGGATACTCCTATGAAGAAAGGCTAAAAAGGTTAGGGCTCTTTAACCTGGAAAAGAGACGGCTGAGGGGAGATATGATAGAAGTCTATAAATTAATGAACAGAATGGAACGGGTAAACGTAGATCGATTGTTTACGTTATCAGAATATAGAAAGACTAGGGGACATGCAATGAAGCTACAGGGTAAACTATTTAAGACTAATAAAAGAAAATATTTTTTCACTCAACGTGTAATCAAACTCTGGAATTTGTTACCGGAGGATGTAGTAAAGGCTGTTAGTGTAGCTGGGTTTAAAAAAGGTTTGGACACGTTCCTGGAGGAAAGGTCCATAAACCATTATTAAGAAGTGACCGAAGATATCAATGCTTGACCCAGTACAAGCATTGTGGAACTTGTGTCTCTTGGGGAAACTGCTAGGTACATATGACCTAGTTTGGCCACTGTTGGAAACAGAATACTGGGCTTGATGGACCTTGGTCTGACCCAGTATGGCATATCTTATGTTCTTATGTTATGTTCTTATGGTATTTGGACTA
This sequence comes from Ichthyophis bannanicus, assembly GCA_033557465.1. Classification (NCBI taxonomy): domain Eukaryota; kingdom Metazoa; phylum Chordata; class Amphibia; order Gymnophiona; family Ichthyophiidae; genus Ichthyophis; species Ichthyophis bannanicus. Next base: position 123,426,895 of record CM066031.1, read on the forward strand.
GAAGGAGGTGGACAGTGGGGAAGGAGGGGGACTGGAAGGGAATGGACACCAGTGGCAGTTATGGGAATACAAATTGACATTGGAAGGTACCGGGAGGGAGGACTGGAATGGGGCTGACACTGGGAAGGGTTACAGGGACTGGAAATAGGCTGATGGAAAGAAGTGAAGAAAACAAAAGAAGAGATAAGAAATGACAGATGGACCATAGAACACAGAAAGACAGCTAAGAGAATACAGGAAAGCAGAAGCCTCAGATCGGGACCAGCATGATCAGAGAATAAAATGGTCAGACAACAAAGGTAGAAAAAATAATTTTATTTTATTTTAGTGATTGGACTTTGTGTTATCTTTATATTTTATACTGCATGGAGGAACTGCATATTTATCTGATGTTGCAGTGCTTGAAGCATCTGGCTTCTTGGGGTTTCAGTTTAAATTTTGTCTACATATTTTTATTTTTACTTTAGATTGTAAGTCACTTATTCTGTACTTGGTGAGGGTCTGTGTTCTGAGTGTGTGACTGAGCCCCGGTGTTCTGTTAACATAGGGGTATGTTTACTAAAACGTCTTAACGTAGCAGCAGCGACGTTATAGTGCGATGCGATAAAATTATCGCGCAATAACGTCATGTATCGCACGGTAATGTTGGCAGCGGCAATAAGGCACACTAACGCTGTGAAATCCGGGTCTGAAAGGTGGAGTAAGGCCTCCCAGAGGGCGGAGATAGGGGTCAATGGGAGGAGAGTGGGCGGGGAGAAGCTCCAGGCACACTAACGCTGTGAAATCCGGGTCTGAACACTAACACCAGTGAAACCCTCGCATTAGAGGCACATTTGCAGGAGAGAGAAATCATTTCAGTCAGCAATGTACAGCAAAGGCAGGGAAACCCAAAAAGTGATAGTTGTGATACATGTGCAGGAAATAAAAAGGTAAATAAACATATAAAATGACCAGAAGCACATTTAAAATCCCAATAACCAAGCTGGCCAATAGTGATATCAATGATAAACATAAAGCAACACTACTCACAAAGCGTAAAAAGGAAGATATCATGTTTGGAAGGGTCTAAGCTCTGTCCCCCTAAGAACATAAGATATGCCATACTGGGTCAGACCAAGGTCCATCAAGCCCATTATCCTCTTTCCAACAGTGGCCAATCTAGGTCATACATACCTAGCAGTTTCCCCAAAAGACACAGGTTCCACAATGCTTGTACTGGGTCAAGCATTGATATCCTGGGTCCCTTCTTAATAATGGTTTATGGACCTTTCCTCCAGGAACTTGTCCAAACCTTTTTTTAAACCCAGCTACACTAACAGCCTTTACTACATCCTCCGGTAACAAATTCCAGAGTTTGATTACACGTTGAGTGAAAAAATATTTTCTTTTATTAGTCTTAAATAGTTTACCCTGTAGCTTCATTGTATGTCCCCTAGTCTTTCTATATTCTGATAAGGTAAACAATCGATCTACGTTTACCCGTTCCACTCCGTTCATTAATTTATAGACTTCTATCATATCTCCCCTCAGCCGTCTCTTTTCCAGGTTAAAGAGACCTAACCTTTTTTTTTTGTTTAACTTTAATTTTTTCGTTTATTGAGTACTTCACAATCACAAAGATAACAGTGACATAGCCATTGCATAAGCACAACATAGTCAACCACCAACCATGCCCACCCCTGCCCCCCACCCCCACTACAGCTACCCCCAACCAACCAACCCCAACAAACCCAAACATACCCAAACATGCCCACCCCCTCCCCCCATCGGATCATTCAAGGACAACTCCCACCAGCCCTTCTAGGGGGAAGGGAAGGGAACCGACAGACCTCAGACCATCCCCCAACACCCTCCAACAGCCCTCCATCCCCCTTCCCAGCACAGCATCTGCACAGCAGCCCCTAACACCTACCATACACTACCCTAACCCACCCCCGCCCGCTCCCATCTAGTTACATAATCTTGCAAGGGGGACCATATCCGCTGAAACCCTTCCAACCGACCCCTACTTAACGCCACCCCCCTCTCCAGTGCCATAATGTCTGCCACCTTCTTATACCACTCTAGCAGGCTGGGGGCCTCTACACACTTCCATTTCGCTGCAATAACCAGTCGAGCCGCCAGATACAAAAAATTGGTCAGCAACTTTTTATTCAAGCAGCCCTCAGGGGGTCCCTCCGTATAGCCCAGCAACATAAGCGCAAAGTCCTCCCCCTGGGACTCCCCAGTCACCTCCTGGCAAACCCCCTGCACTCCCTCCCAGAAGACCTGAATTTTGGCACAGGCCCAGACCACATGGAACAAGGTCCCCCTCCCCGAACACCCCTGCCAACAATCTGCTGTATCTTTAAGGTGCATAGCAGACAGTCGACTGAGAGTGAAATACATACGAAATAACCATTTATACTGGGTATTCAAATGCGCTAAGCATATTGTGGTAAGGAGAGTGTAGCACAGCCCTGGGAAATAGAAGAAAAAGGAACTTTTGCTTCTTTAAGGGGGATGGGCTCACCTAAACACATGTGCAAAAGTAAAAGCAGTGAAAGAAACCACGCTTGCAGAACTAGGCTGACGCCACACCCAGACTCCATGGCAACCCTAAGTAAGGATAAGGGACACCTGTGGGTGGAGCCAGAAGGGGAGGCACACTGCCCAGCATTTAAGGTTAAGCAAACAGAAAGTGATAGAGCCAGTAGAACTGTTAGAAGCCTTGGAGGTGTTGGAAGCTACGGGAGCAGCTTGAGAAGCAGTAGCTGGGGAAACGCCAGAGGACAGGCCGAGTACTTTCCTTCTAGGAGAGAGAGGGGCAGAAGGCTGGCTGTAAGAAAGCTAGAACAGGAAGGCTCAACTTCTTCTGAAGAAAGACAAATCTTCAGGCTGAGAAAGCGGAGTTACTTACCTGTAACAGAGTTCTCCGTGGACAGCAGGATAAGTCAGCCACACCTGGTGTCGTCCCCCGACGGCGCCATGACGGAAGTGCTCTATAGCTCAGAGCTTCTGAGCATGTGAGGTGGTCCCACCTCCCCAGCCCGCCCCTAGCCGGACAGTTAGTGACTAGCTATGCCCTCGCGGCTAGGTGCGGAGCGTGCGCAGGCCGTCCTCATGCAGGGGAGGCGGGTGGGATGGTGTGGCTGACTTATCCTGCTGTCCACGGAGAACTCTGTTACAGGTAAGTAACTCCGCTTTCTCCTAGGACAAGCAGGATGTGTCAGCCACACCTGGTGTCTCCCAAGCTAGATCAATGCTGAGGAGAATGAGGGAGGCATGCGTAACTTGCAATTTTTATTATGGAGACAACAGGTATAAGATTAACTGTGCAAACTGTGCAATCCAGTGAATAGTGCGATACAGAGAACAGTGTAATATAACAACTGTGCAATCATAACTGTGCAATCCAGTGAACAGTGCAAAAAACAGTGAACAGTGCAAATATAACAACTGTGTAGCCAGAGAGTAGTGCAACAACAAGTGCATCAATGATGTAATTGTTGATCAATATTCAGCATTAGTCTCATTGCATTTGGGTCCTTTGGTTAGTCTTACACGGTGCTCGCATCCACTGAAGCCGTGGCAGCAGATAGGACCGCTTGGCCAAATGATCCATCATTCGCAGCGTGGGTGTCGAGGCAGTAGTGTTTCTGAAAGGTGAGGTGAGAGGACCAGGTAGCGGCTTTGCATATATCGCTCACCGGAATTTCCTGTGCGCAGGCCAGAGAAGCGGCCAATGCGCGTAGCTGGTGTGCACTCGCCTTGTTTGCTGGGAGGGCACCCGCCCGCTGTAGACAAAATGCAATGCATGCCAAGATCCAAAGGGATAGTGTGCGCTTGGCAACAGGTCTCCCAGGTTTGTTCGGGTCGAAGGAGACGAACAGCTGGGTCCCTTGGCGAATGGCAGATGTCCTTTCAATGTAGGTGCGTAGGGCACGTACGCAATCTAAGGAGTGAAGCCGTTGCTCTTCGGGGGATGAGTGCGGAGCTGGAAAGAAGGATGGTAGTTCCACTGCTTGGTTGACATGAAAAGCGGAGGCAACCTTAGGCACAAACTTGGGGTGAGTCCGCAAGGACGCCCGGTCATGGTAGAGTTTCGTGTATGGCGGATGTGCCACGAGAGCCTGCAACTCGCTAATCCTCCGGGCGGAGGTGATTGCGACGAGGAAAAGGGTCTTCCATGAGAGATATTTTCCTGCTGCTGTTGCCAATGGTTCAAATGGTTCCTGCGTGAGCTGCTGTAAGACGACATTAAGGTCCCAGGAGGGTACTGGTTTCTGTACCGGGGGTTGCAGATTCCTGAGTCCTCTCATGAAACGTGTCACAATAGGAAGGGCTGCAATAGAGCCTGACGTTGTACCTTTTGAGCGCTCGTGGAGAGAGGCCACGGCCGCAAGGTGTACCTTGATGGATTGAGACTTCAAACCTGAGCTGAAGAGAAAAGCCAGATACTGTAGGATCGTGGGAATCGGGCAAGAGGCTGGGTCGACTCCTTGATCCCGGCATCAGAAGCTGAAGCGTTTCCATTTGAAGCCGTACGCTTTTCTAGTAGATGGTCTCCAGGAGGCCAGGACAATCTGTTGTACCTCCCGGGAGAGGCGCGAGCCATTAAAGGTTATCCTTTCAGCCTCCAAGCTGTCAAAGCTAGCGTCTGGAGATTGGGGTGCCAGGTTAGGCCCCCGTTCTGTGTCAAAAGGTCTGGTCTCAGGGGTAGCCGGATTGGAGGTTCCTGAGAGAGTTGCAGTAGCAGGGAGAACCACATCTGTCTTGGCCAATAGGGGGCGATCAGAATCACCTGCGCTTTTTCCTTGATGATACGCTGGATCGTGGTAGTCAAGAGAGGTGTTGGAGGGAAGGCATATAACAGCTCCCAGGTTCTCCACGGAATGGCGAATGCGTCCGCGGCTACCCTCTGCTGTGATGGGTGCTTGGAGCAGAACAGGGGACATCTGGTGTTCTCTTCGGTTGCAAAGAGGTCGATCTGTGGGGTTCCCCAGCGCTGGAAGAGATGGTGTATCACTTCCATGTGCAGCACCCACTCGTGAGGTTGAAGCTGTCTGCTGAGCCTGTCTGCCAAGGCGTTCTGATCCCCGGGGAGGTAGGTGGCCTGAAGTGTGCAGTTGTTTTTCAGGGCCAAGGTCCATGTGTCGAGGGCTTCCTTGCATAGTGATCGGGAGCCCGTGCCCCCTTGCTTGTTTATATAGAACATGGTTACCTGGTTGTCCGTCTGCACCAAGACTGTCTTCCCCACCAGGTGGGGCATGAAAGTCTGTAGGGCATATTTGACAGCCCGGAGCTCTAGAAGATTGATGTGGGGGGATTGTTCCGCTCTGGTCCATGCTCCTTGTGTACTGAGGTGCAGAAGGTGGGCACCCCATCCCGTGGTGGAAGCATCCGTGGTGAGGATGAGCTGATGAATGCGTGGTCGCAGACACTTGCCAACTGAGAGGTTGGCTGGTTGCGTCCACCAGCGTAGGCCTTGGACAACTCGAGGAGATATCGGTATGCAGGTGCTGAGTGGTTGGGAGAGTTGCTTCCAGTGCGTCCGTAGGTGCCACTGCAGGGCGCGCATATACAGCCTTGCCAGTGGAAGGACTGATGTTGTCGCGGCCATGTGACCGAGTAGGCGCAGGATCTCGCGGGCTGAGGTCTGTTTCACTGCCGCCATTCTTCTGGCAAGGCAGATGATGGTGTTGATCCGGAGTTGGGGTAGAAAAGCCTTGCAGGCCTTGGTATCGATTACCGCCCCGATGAACTCCGTACGTTGCACCGGTTCCAATCTGGACTTTTCTTTGTTGAGCAGGAATCCCAATGTGGCCAGTAAGCGCGTAGTCTGGAGGGCTGCCCTGCGGAGGTCGGGGGGAGACTTCGCTGCCAGGAGCCAGTCGTCCAGGTAGGGAAAGATGGCGATTCCTTGTTTTCGGAGATGTGCTGCGGCCACTGCCACACACTTTGTGAAAACTCTGGGAGCCGGGGATAGGCCGAAAGGAAGGACCCGGTACTGGTAATGATTTCCCAGCGCTGTGAATCTCAGGAATTTCCTGTGTGAGGCGTGGACAGGGATGTGGGAGTACGCATCCTGGAGATCCAGTGTTGCCAGCCAGTCCCCCGCTCTAATGAGGGGAAGGATGGAGTTGAGCGAATACATTCTGAACTTCTCCTTTTTGATGAAGTTGTTCAGCTTCCTGAGGTCGAGGATGGGACGAAGGCCCCCCGACTTCTTGGTGATAAGGAAGTAGCGGGAGTAGAAGCCAGTGTTGACCTCGTCCGGGGGCACCCGCTCTATCGCCCGTGCCTGGAGAAGCAGCTGTATAAGTTCCATGAGAGGCTGTTCCAAGTGTCGAGGAGGCTGGCTGGTTGGTCGCTTGTGTTGGATAGGGGGGGAGGAGAAGGGCAAGCGGTAGCCCGATTGAACGATCTGAAGGACCCACTTGTCGGTGGTGATCTCCTGCCAAGCAGAGAGGAATAGAGACAGGCGACCCCCCACCGGGGGATAGTCAAAAGGAGGAGGTGTCTTTCCCCGAATGGGCAGGGTTGGACTGCTTCTGTTTACGTTGTCGCGGTTGCTGTCGCTGAAAGGGCGACTTGTGATAGGTCTGCTTGAATTTGGGGGCCTGCCATTGTCGGTTGGATCCGTTGTATTGTTTTGAGGCTGGAAAGGGCTTGCGGAAATAGCTCCCTTTTTGTGACCAAGAGGGGCGTTCGAGTCCGTCCGCTGCCAGCGTCTTTAGAGTGTTGCAGTCCTCTTTTAGGTCCTTGACGGTGTCGGCAACTTTTTCCCCGAACAGTGAGTCGCCCGAGCAGGGTGCATCCGCAATTCGGTCATGGGTGTTGTCTGAGAGCCCAGAGGCGCGAAGCCATGCCCAGCGCCGGGCAGATATGGCCGTGCCCGCTGTCCGGACAGCTGTATCAAAGGCGTCGAATGCTGTACTCATCAGGTGCTTGCTGCATTCGGCTAGTTCTTGTATGGAGCTTGTCGCAGATATACGTGAGTCCTTGGGAAGGTCCTGTAGCAGTTTTTTAAGGTCAGCCAGGAGAGCATCCTGGAATAGGACGTGCTGGAATTGATGGGCCGCTATCTTGGCATTGAGCATGGCCCCTTGAAACACCTTCCTCCCCACGTCGTCTAGGCGCTTGGGGTCCCGCCCTGGCGGGTGTTGGGTACGCGTGGATTTTGATCTCTTGAGCGCTGAGGCCACAACGATAGACTGGTGTGGTAACTGCGTCTTAGCGAAACCCGGGCCCGAGTGGACGATGTATTTACTGTCCAAGTGTCTGGAGAAAGCATGCCCAGACGCTGGGGATTGCCAGAGCGTCAACTGCTTGTCCTTCAACCTGCGGTGGAGGGGAAGAGCCATGGCTGGCTTGGGACCGTTGAGGTATTTCATGACCTCTGGTTCCTTCTCGTCCGGTGCCTCCTCCGTGACTAGCCCCAGTTTGGAGACTACTTTGCGGAGAAATTTTGGGTATGTGAGGTCCTCAGGCACTGTTGCCGGAGGATCGTCTGTCTCTTCCGTTGGGCTCTTGAAGGAGTCAGAGCCAGGAGCCGAATCCTCCACCTCCGAGGCTTGTCCCATCTCCTCTGCATCGCTTTCACCTGAGTCCATCTGCGCTGGGGAAGGAGATGGCACTCTGGAAGCTGCAGGGGAAGGGGTTCGCGATCTAGGTGAGATCCTGGGGGATCTGGGGGAGTGAGCCCGATCTGAAGTGGTCCTTTGCGGGGTGTGATCCCGGTCCGACCGCAGAGGGGCAGTCTGCTCCACAAGGCGGAACAGCAGGCTTAGGATTGCGGAAGACGTAGACTCTGAAGATCTGCTACTTCTGTGTCTTTTACTGTGTCGAGAATGGGAACTCTTGCTCCTCTTGTGCCTGCTGGAGGACTCCTCTTGCAAATCCCTTCCCTCTGAGGGAGAGCGGTGTCTGCGATGCTTAGATGCTTTCTTCCCTCCGGTCCCGGCATCACCGCGCTGACTGTGGGATTCCCTGCTGTCAGCGCGGTGATCGTGGCTTTGCCTCTGGCGTTGTGTCACAGAACCCTCCTCTCCTGTTTGGCGCTGAGTCTGTGTGAAGCCTGGAGATTCTGAGCGGTGCAGGCTGTCACCGCGCTGATGGGAAGCTGCCCGATGATGAGGAGAGGCTGCCCGGCATAGCCGCGTTGAAGCTGAAGGAGCCGAGGCTGGATCGGCGCGGTCTCCCTTCTTACATCCGCTCCGTGGATCCCCATCAGCACGGAGGGACGTGCTGGGCCGGGGGGAGGGCTGTCTGCGGAGGTCGCTGGAGGAGGCGGGGCAGGAGCCGCTGCGTCCAATCCGGCGAGAGGAGGAGTGTCCGGAGGCGGGCCCAGGCGAGGCCACGAGGGCAGCGCCATCTTGGCGAGGGCCGCATGGCAGGGAAGCGTGCTCCAAAGTGCTGCGAACCGGAGAGGGGCCTACCGAGACGGCAGAGGCCTCTCCGGGAGCAGAAGAGACAGCGGGAGAGTCCTGGAGATTAGAGCTGGGCTTTTTTTGCGGCGCTTTCCCCGAGGCGGCATGGGAACGCTTAAGATGTTTTTCAACAGACCTGTGGAGTTCTTTTTGCTGCGGGACCTTGGACGTGGACGGAGCAGGAGAGAGCAAGTCTTGCAGGGAGAGCTCACGGTGTTTCCTTGCCCTGAGAGACATCCGGCCGCAGCAAGCACAATTTTCCACTTGGTGAGACGTGCCCAGGCATCTGATGCAGAGTTGGTGAGTGTCTGAAGTGTTCATCTTTCTGCTGCAGCCTGGGCACTTTTTGAATCCTGGTTTAGGCATTGTAGATTGTAGAATTGTAGGAGAGCTAAGAAGTCCGTCTTGAGGCAAGGCGGAAGGAAGTAAAACTGTCCGGCTAGGGGCGGGCTGGGGAGGTGGGACCACCTCACATGCTCAGAAGCTCTGAGCTATAGAGCACTTCCGTCATGGCGCCGTCGGGGGACGACACCAGGTGTGGCTGACACATCCTGCTTGTCCTAGGAGAAAGCCCAGGAAGGCTGGAAGAAACTCCTGCAGTGATTCCCTGAGCAGCTCTGACTCAGAGGACGCAACCTCCAACAGATGTCACGGCTGTGAAACTCCCACAGTTAAGCTCCAAGGTAGGAGAGGAAAGTTGGAAAGAGTTAATGCTTGTAACTCTGACTCAGATACTGAGGAGATAGTTATACCTGCTAGCAGGCAGAACAGGAAGAAGGGGTTTGTAGATAAAGCCAAGCAAACAAAGTCTGTTAATGTTTTACCCAGAGAAAGAAAGGCAGTTCAACGGGAGAAACTGTTTAAGCTGTTAAAAGATACAAACCTTAAAGTACCTGAACGCATTCAAGTTCTACAATCAGGCAGTGCAGAGGAAGAAATGGAACTGGATTATAAGGAAGATGACCCTGATTCCACTTGCTCTGAAATGGAATGTGCTCTATGTGCCATAAGTCACTATGTGCTCTATGTGCCATAAGTCACAAAATCCAAGAAAACTTAACAAAGGAAACTGACAAATACGTACATTGTAAATCCGCCTTGTGTAACCATGTATAGCCAAGTAAAATGAGATTTCCTCAATCTGTAAATATGTATTATATAAATGTAAATATGTTTTACCCCCAAAACTTTAAACATGTGTGCCGTGACCCCCTAAGTCCTCTATGTATTTACTCCCCCACCCTGTCCTGATCGACTTCCCTAAAAGAAAAATCAAACCGCTACTGATCGCTGGAAGCAGCGGTATATAAATGTGTTCTAAATAAATAAATAAATAAATGTGTTACTGCTGATTGAAAGAAGTAAAATACTAGGAAGAGTCTCAGGAAGCAGTTCTCAGGTTCATCATAGCTGAAAGCTTTGAAAAGAGAGAAAAGAAATCTCTTAGTCTAAAAGTTGCAAAGCTCTGTCCGCTGAAGAGAAGTAGATGATGCAATTGAGTTTCTGTGCTGACCAGCTGAGAAGTGTTTTAAACTGAAGCAGCTAAAGGGAGCTGACAGAATTACTGAATTCCGTTGTGTGCTTTATCTGCAAATAAAGCTGTTGTTTCTGAGATGAGAAATTTCCTAATGAAAGAAGTGGAGACATTTACTTGTAAATAATACCACTGAAATGCACTGTTTGTAAAGAACTTTATTTGGGAGAAAATATCCTTGTTTTCTGTTGCTGAGTTTGGAATCTTCTACAAAGGACTGTTACTAAACTGCACCAAGTTAAAAAGCAATAAAAATTCCTGTGTTGCTTTAAAACCACTTGGACTGCTTTTATACACAACTACACGTTTAAAGCTAAAAGATACAAGATGGGAGCCCGTCTTCACTAGGCAACCGCCTAGTGGGGGCGCGCCCGCCACAATATCGAACTTTTAGGGGTGTTATTCCAAATTGCTACCCAATTCTCCTCAGTTCACTACCTCCCCAAATCTCTGGCCCACTCTCGCAGGTATAGATGTGAACCCCGCACCTCCCCCTGGAGCTCCGAGACCTAACCTTTTTAGCCTTTCTTCATAGGAGTATCCTTCCATCCCCTTTACCATTTTGGTGGCTCTTCTCTGAACCTTTTCTAATAACGCTACATTCTTTTTAAGATACGGCAACCAGAATTGCACACAATATTCAAGGTGCGGTCTCACCATGGAACGATATAGAGGCATTATAATATCTTTTGTTTTATTTTCCATTCCTTTCCTTATGATACCTAGCATTCTATTTGCTCTCTTGGCCGCCGCTGCACACTGGGCCAATGGTTTTAACATGTTATCCACAATGACGCCTAAATCTTTTTCCTGGATGATGGTTCCTAATGTGGAACCTTGCATCATGTAAACATAGTTTAGGTTGTTCTTCCCTAGGTGCATAACTTTGCACTTGTCCACATTAAATTTCATCTGCCATTTTGATGCCCAGTCTTCCAATTTATCAAGATCCTCTTGCAATTTTCCACAATCCTCTTGGGTTTTAACAACTTTAAATAATTTTGTGTCATCTGCAAATTTGATAACCTCACTCGTTATTCCACTTTCCAGGTCATTTATGAATATGTCAAAAAGCAGCGGATCCAGCACAGATCCCTGGGATGCACCACTATTCACCTTTCTCCATTGGGAAAATTGGCCATTTAGCCCTACCCTCTGCTTTCTACCTTTTAACCAGTTCCTGATCCACAATAGTACCCTGCCTCCTATCCCATGACTCTTTAGTTTTGCCAAAAGTCTCTGATGAGGGACCTTGTCAAAGGCTTTCTGAAAGTCCAGATACACTATATCAACCGACTAACCTTTGTCCACCTGTTTATTCACACCTTCAAAAAAACATAACAGATTAGTAAGACAAGATTTTCCTTGTCTAAAGCCATGTTGGCTGTCTCCCATTAGGCCATGACTATCTACATACTGAGTAATTTTATTCTTTATGATGGTTTCTACCATTTTTCACGGTACTGACGTCAGGCTCACCGGTCTGTAGCTTTCCAGATCACCCCTGGAACCCTTTTTAAAAATTGGTGTTACATTGGCAATCCTCCAATCTTCAGGTATTAGAGATGATTTTAATGATAGTTCACAGATTACTAATAGCAGGTCTGCAATCTCGTATTTCAGTTCTTTCAACACCCTTGGATGTATACCATCCGGCCCAGGTGATTTGCTACTCTTCAGTTTGTCTAATAGTTGTAATACATCTTCCCAATGTATCGATATTTCCTTCAACTCTTCCGTACCTTTAAATACCACTTCAGTCATGTGTAACATCCCTACATCTTCCTCAGTAAAGACCGAAGCAAAGAATTCATTCAGTCTCTCCGCTATCGCCTTGTCGCCTCTTAGTGCCCCTTTAACCCCTCTATCATCTAATGGACCAACTGACTCTCTCACAGGTTTTTTGTAACGAATGTACTTGAACAAGTCTTTATTTCGCGTTTTTGCTTCCGCAGCAAGCTTCTTCTCAAATTCTCCCTTTGCCTGCCTTATCAATGCCTTGCATTTGACTTACCAGTGCTTGTGCTGTTTCCAGGTTTCGTTGTTTGGCTCTTTTTTCCCATTTCCTGAAAGATGCTTTTTTGGCCACAACAGCCTCTCTGACCTCACCTTTAAACCATGCTGGCAGTTTTTTGGACTTCCTTCCACTTTTCTTAAAGCGTGAAATACAGCTGGTCTGGGCTTCCAAGATAGTATTTTTCAACAACACCCAAGCTTGATGTAAGCCTTTAACCTTTGCAACCGCTCCTTTTAGTTTTTTCTTAACTATATTCCTCATTTTATCATAGTCTCCCTTTCTAAAGTTAAAAGGTAGTACTGTGGATTTCCTTACTATCCCTCCTCCACTAATTAAATCAAATGCGATCATGCTATGATCACTTTTGCCAAGTGGCCCCAACACCCTTATCTCTTGCACTAGATCTGGTGTTCCACTAAGGACTAGGTCTAATATGGCTTCCCCTCTGGTCGGTTCATGAACCAGCTGCTCCAAGAAGCAGTCATTTATTTCATCTAGGAACTTTATCTCCCTAGCATGTCCTGCCGTGACACTGACCGAGTTGATACCGGGGTAATTGAAATCACCCATTATTATTACTGCGCTGTAACTTTTGTTTGGTTCCTTGATTTCTTTGAGCATTTCATCATCCATTTGTTCATTCGGTCAATAGTACACCCCCACTGCCATCGCCTTCCCCTTTTTACATGGAATTTCAATCCATAGAGATTCTACAGCAAATTTTATTTCCTGCAAAACTTTAATCCTTTCTGACTCAATGCCCTCTCTAACAAAGAGCGTAACCCCTCCACCAATTTGATCAGCTCTATCATTACGATATAGTTTGTACCCAGGTATCACAGTGTCCCACTGGTTGTCCTCCTTCCACCATGTCTCTGATATTCCAATCATATCTAACCTCTCATTTAGTGCTATATATTCTAACTCTCCCATCTTATTTTTTAGACTTCTAGCATTTTCATACAAGCATTTTAGAGACTGTATTTTATTCATATTAATTTAGCTATTGGTAGGCATGGGTAATTTGGGATCTTTAAGCTCTGTCTGCTCCATACTCAAAGGCATTTGGGCTACTTTACTCTTTTTTGGAACCTCTCTGCTTTTGGTAGCATCCTTCAAGGATACATTCTTCCGAAGCATCTGCTCTTGAGCAACTATCGGCTTTCCCCTGTTATCTAGTTTAAAAGCTGCTCTATCTCCTTTTTAAAGGTTAATGCCAGCAGCCTGGTTCCATCCCGGTTAAGGTGAAGCCCATCCCTTCGGAAGAGCCCCTCCTTTCCCCAGAATGTTCCCCAGTTCCTAACAAATCCAAACCCCTCATCGCTGCACCATTGTCTCATCCACACATTGAGACTCTGGAGCTCTGCCTGCCTTTTGGGTCCTGCGTGTGGAACGGGAAGCATTTCAAAGAACACTACCTTGAAAGTTCTGGATTTCAACTTCCTACCTAAAAGCCTAAATTTAGCCTCCAGAACCTCCCTACCAGATTTTCCTATCTCATTGTTACTGACATGTACCAAGACATCAGACTCCTCCCCAGCACTTTCTAAGACCTTATCTAGGTGGCGCGTGAGTGAATGATCCCACATTGAAATAGCCGTGATCAGGGTTTTTGTCGTTTATATTGGGCAGGTTTGTTGTGGCACAACAGCAGGGCGGGCACGTAGGAAAAGGCAACTGTACTGATGCTGTAAATGGTATACAGGGGGCTGCAGGCGGCACATGCTGTGGTCCAGCTGGGGCACAGTGCGGGCTAGGCAGGTGCCTAGGTGGCATATAAGAATGCCGAAACTGTAAAGCAGCAAGACAGCAACTGATGAGGGTCCACCATGGGCACGAGTGTGTGACCCACAGTGTCACAGGGGATATTACCCAGCAGGTACACCCAAGGGCACATAACATTGGCAGGCAATGCTGGGGGGAAGCACACATGTCCATGTAGGCACCCCTACCCGAGAACCCACACCATAGGCTGTTGCCTACCGGCACACTGGATGGCTTGGGACTGCGCACCACCAGTACCACCGGCATAATGGCACAGCAGCATGGTGGCAGAGGGGTGCTGGTGGCGGAGGGGGGCAGTGGCATCTGCCCACAGCAGACCATGGCCAATCCCCGTTTAGGTGGGTGCCATGCACTGCAACAGACTGGGTCTGTCTGACAAACAGTCATAGTATCCCCAGGGAATGATCTGTCCCTGTGGCAACAGTATGGTGCAGTACACACAGCCAGTATGTTCAGAGGCAGAAGGTCACAAGTTTAAGTCCCAGCTGTGGCTCCTGCCAACCTTGTCCCCATATTTTACCCAGTACTAAACCGTGGTAATAAAGAAGGAACCTTTATTGCAGATAAAATAAACATGCCTGAAATGCCCATATTTTACCCTACAGAGCACAGACACCATAAACATGTGCAATCACTAGAGCAGAGTTTCCCAACTGCAGTCCTGGAGGGCCAAACACCATTCAGGTTTCATGCTGTCCCTAATAAATATGCCTGTGCTGCATTTGTATGCATCACCCCCATTATATGCGAATGTATCTCATGCATATTCAGTAGGGACAGTATTAAAACCTGAACAGTGTTTGGCCCACCAGGACCGGAGTTGGGAACCTCAGCCCTAGAGCAGCGGCCAACAGGGATACAAACACCCACACCCACAGGCTCCACTATCCAAAGCCTCATGGAGAGTCAGGCTGTTGGGCCCTGTGCGGAGCAGCATCTCCCAATGCTGGCACCTCCATACCTTAGCAATGCCATCCTAAACTTGGAAACACGTTCCATATATATCAAAAGGTTGCTATGATTAATGTCAGCTAACAAATCCTAAGTTAAACACGATTTGTTGATGGAGATTCATCATAGCAACCTTTGCGATATCTGTGGAGTGTGTTTCACTTATTGCTTCTGACAGTGTTTACCACCCCAGGGAGTGACCCCAACAGTATTGCGTACCATAGCAATGCCCGCACTGTGCCCAGGACTGGTGTGGCGACCAGGGCTGCCACAAACCTATATATTTGAACAATGCTGGCATAGGTGTGGGAGTGTGTGTATGTCTATCCAGTGTGTTGTGGCTGCCTACACCTTACCGTGCCCACACTGCTTGCACTGTTTCCAGTGTTAGCCTGCCAATGTGCATAATGAGGAGCAAGGTACTGTGGGTATGGCCCGGACAGGGTGGCCTGGGCAGGATGCATCTGCACAGGGTATAGAGCAATGGCTGGGACATTGTAGTTCCCGACCACCACCTGCACGGACAAGGTGGCCACAGCATGTTATGCTGGGAGGTCACTTTCACCCTGACTGAGCAGTGACCATGGCATGGCTAGATTCTCCCATAGTGCTATACAGTATTTCTCTCAAGTGATATTTATAGGTTCTCTTTTCTGGGGTCTGGTCACTGACATACCTGCTTGGTGTGTGTGCTTACATCCCATTTTTGGGTGCACACAGTTCCTCCAGGAATATGCACTATGTATTAGTTAACAGACTGTCTGCAGTTAGCATATGTATGGCTGGCACACCTTGCAGGGTGCAGCGGGTTGAGACTGACTGTGCCCTCTGCTGGTGAATGTCAGATAGTGGTGGAGGGCAGCTGATGCGTACAGGTCTGCATTGACTGCCCTGTAGGGTGCCTATTCCCCTGCAGGATTGGGGTTGATGGTCCCCTCTACTGCCACCATTGCAGAGATGTACAATGTGGATCTGTTGGTGGGAGATCCTGTCCCCCCACCATGAGTCACAGAGGGAGGGTTGGGTGGTGCTACATAATCCGCTTTTGGGTCCAAATACCCCCCTTCACTTATAACATGTGACTATGGCACCCACACAGGATATGCACTATTCTGGGTACATCATAGTCCACAAGGGCTAGACATGACTGAGAAATACCGATGGACACAGGTGTATCCTAGGTGTATTTGCAAGGACTACCTATCACACACTGGCACTGATGGGGATCTGCAGCATAGTCTAGCTCAGCCAATCCAGGTGCTGCGGACCTGGTGCTGGCGCCCCACCTCTCCCTCATGGTGAGCACAGGACCCGCACAATGTCACGGTCTGTAGCTACTCTGTGCCAGTAACACACATGGTCAGTTCCCCCTACCAGGCCGAGGTGCTGTGGGGGTGAATACCCCATCTTGTGATCAGCTGTAGACTGCTGATCTGCATGTGCAGTGCATCATGGGTACGGGTGGGTTTACCCTATCCTGGTAACCACAGCAGACAGTTTGTGTGGTGACCTGCAGTCTTTCTGTAGCCAGTCAGCAGTGTGCTAGTAGCTATAGAGATGTAGCCCACTGGTTACTTCATTGACTGTGGATGCAGGAGTCATGGGTTTGATCCTGCAGTGGTGTTATTTAATAAGGCTGTCTGAGGCTTTTCCTTTTAATTTAAATCAGTGCTGCCAGCAAAATGCACCCTCACAGTGCTGTAACCTTAAGGTGCCTCATAAGGCACCCTATCAGGTGACCTATAGGGCACATTAGAAGGCGCCTTGGCGGACAGGCCACTTTATAATGTGCCCTATGGAGTGCCTTATAGGGCACCTTATGTTATGGCACTGTGAGGGTATTTTTGCTGGCAGCACTGATTTAACTTAAAAAAGGAAATGCCTCAGACAGCCTTCTTACATAACACCACTGTGGGATCAAACTCATGACCTCTGCCTCTGCAGTCATTGCAGTAACCAGTGGGCTACATCTTTATAGCTTCTAACACTGCGCTGGCATGAACTTAGGGTTAACGCGTGTCAACGTGCCACGGCGCCCACTATCGCACGATACAGATTCTTGCTACCTTAGGACCAGAACGCCCATTCCTTATATGGCATTCTTCACATTATCGCTGCAACTAGCGCCGGTAACATTAGGACAGTTTAGTAACATACCCCATAGAGTTTGTACATAAAGATTTATACTTTACTGTAGTAATTTGACATGTTCAGCTTTTCAAACAGGTGTATGGATGCTCCAGGGTCCACTGTAGTATTTACAGTGACGCTTTATTTTGGTGGGCTCCTTATGTGAGTTTTGGAAGTTGGTGCTGATATGGTATGGTATGATAGATTTGCTCTATACATACTCAGTGACTTTGTTGTAGGGTTTTGTATTAATTCACAATATACCTGGTACTGGAGAATGTTTGTTGTTAGTGAGATGATCATAATCCGATTTTCTTTTTGTTTTAAGATATTGAGTTCTGTGGTTGAATATCCTGGTTCTGCTCTGCAACCACTGTTGAAGGGGGTTCTGTGGATGCAAAATATATTTTGAAAAAGAAAAGGTAATAACCATAACACAGTTTATAACAACAAAATAAAAATAAGTTATAATTTAGTTTTATAAACTGTGCTGTGGTTCTCGTTCTCTTTTAGTTCCTTGGTGTGCAAACATCTTGCATTTCCTCCATATAATCTAATCAGCTTTTTGGTTTGGTTCAGTCCCTGAATGGAGTTTTGAAAAAGCCCCACCCACCTCTATGGGGGGGCGCCATCTCATCCTTCGCCTCAGGCAGCAGATTGCCTTGAGCCACCCCTGGGAACAGCACCAATATTACTGTTTGAAATGCTAGTAGAGAAGGGGGGAGAGCTGGAATTCAGAAGGGAGAGCTATGCTGGAGAAATTGTGGGAGTGTGGGTGATTTCTTTCCATCTATGATGGGACTACCCGGTCTCCCAGTTTTACTGGTCTGGGGTGGTAGCGGATATGGAACGAATCATGAAAGAAATAATTCCAATGGACCCCATAGAGCTTCTACTGGACCCAGAGGGGATGGAGGAGCCAGGAAAAATGTACGATGGCTGAAAGCTAAGCTTCTGTTGACGCAGACTCTATTGTATGTATTGCTTACTTGTGGACGAGCTGCCCAGGGGGGAGATTTGAATGACACCACATTTCCTCCTTTAAGGAAAGGGGTGTTTTGTATACAAAGAAGCTACAGAGGAGAGTCAATCAACCAGCCGTAGAAGATGTACAGAAGAAGAACCCTGAACGATATCGCAAGTTCTTAATGGTTGGGGACAAATAAATGAGGACAATATGGAATAAGGACTATAAATCACATGTGGGGCTATCCCCTTTCCCCCTGGAGGAGGCCGCTAAGTGCGACAAATTTGATTATATGTTTAACTGATGGTTGTATGATCTCCAGTTATCAATAAAAATACCAATAAAAAAAATCTTAATATTTATTTATTTAAAATTTGTTTATATACCGCCCTTCTATAATTCAAGGCAGCTCACAATGAACAAACAGGAGCAGTGCAAGAGCGACTGCTTTACAGAGAACAAGAACAGATAAGATACAGAACATGAACTGTCTTATAGCTGTGAACATTAACACAACAAACTATGTACAGCAGGGGGGTAGAGGAAAGACGGGATAGGGGAGATACAACAGAGACATTTAAATACCTACGTGGCATAAATGCACAGCAGAGTCTCTTTCAATCGAAGGCAAGCTCTTCTAAAAGGGGGCATAGGATGTGGATGAAAGGGGATAGACTCAGGAGTAATATGCAGAAATATTTCTTTAAGAAAAGTGTGGTAGATGCGTGGAATAGTCTCCCAGTGGAGGTGGTAGAGTCGAGAACAGTATCTGAATTCAAAAAAGCATGGGACAAATACAGAGGATCTCTATTGTAGTTGATATAGAAGAGCAGACTAGATTGGCCATGTGGTCTTTTTCTGCTGTCATGTTTCTATGTTTTTATTACATCGGCCCCTAAGTGTGGCATTGCACTGTTGCATTGTTTTATTTGCAGAGGCCAAAACCACATCAAACCGTAATAAAAATATACATCACATTTACTGATTCTGCTTGCACAAGGAAAAGTATTACAGGAAATTTTATTTTTATACTTTTAAAACATTTTATAATTTATATGGCCCATTCAAACCATACATAATAATCATAATAATAATACATTTCTTACAATTTGCAGAGGTTAAGGTAAAAATGGAGAAATTTTCAAAAATAGTGTTCATAACAGTAAAATACAATCCCAGTTTGCAGAGAGAACAATTCCCAAATTCTGATGCTGGTCTATATTGCCCCTAGTTGGGTCACATTGTTTGCCTGATGGCAGGATACAACAGATTTTGCTGCTTTAGCTGCTGTTTCTCCTCTTTCCTTCCTTATACAAAGCTTTTTCCTGCTCATTCTTTTTTGGTAAGTCTGATTTTCTCTGGCAAACATAGCTAGTTCTAGGAGAGAGATTAAAGGACAATATAGGACTGCATTTCCCACAATTCCCAATATCCATCTACAGCAGCAGGACTCCCCCCTGTGACATCACTTCCTGCTGGAAAGGGGCAGGGCTTGTTATACTGTACTGTCCCGACAACACCAGAGGAAAGCTGAGCACCTGGATAGATCTAGCAAGGTTCAAAGCTGCCCCCTAAGAAGGGAGCCACGGCTGGAGCTGGTCCTGTGGGGAAGGGCAGGATAATGGCTGCAGGGCTTTCTGCTCAGCAGGTAAGAAACTCGCAGGAGGTGGGCAGCAGGAGAGGCAGTGCCAGGCAATGTCATCCAGCATCTGAGAGACACACACTGCATGGGGCAGGCAGAAGGAAAAATGAGCCCGACACTGCTCAATCCAGTCCTTAGGCTCCAGAAAAGAAAGCTATGCTCTGTATTCCCTACACCCCTCAAGCTCTTCTTCCTGGTTCCTCTCCTGTCGCACAGCAGCTGCTCTTCCTGCTTTATGATGCTCTAGGTATTTGCTTTTTCCCTCTTTTTTTTGAGTAAACCTCAAGAAAGAAGTTGTTGTTAAGTGCCGTCGAGTCGGAGTCGACTCATGGCGACCCTATGGATAGCTGTCCTAAATTGTGTTCGGTCTTCAGTCAGGCGGCTCATTGTTGACAGACTGGTACCCGTAGCTGCTGTTATTGTATCGATCCATCTCATTGCTGGCCTTCCTCTTTTGCGTTGACCTTCTATCTTGCCAAGCATGATGTCTTTCTCTAATGATCTCTTTCTCCGCATGATGTGTCCAAAGTATGAAAGTCGAAGTCTTGTCATCTGAGCTTCTAAAGAAAGCTTAGGTCTGATCTCCTCTAGTACCGACTGGTTTGTTCTTCGGGCAGTCCATGGTATACACAGTATTCGCCGCCAGCACCATAATTCAAAGGCATAAATTTTCTTCCTGTCTGTCTTTTTCACTGTCCAGCTTTCACATCCATATGATGTTATTGAAAATACCATGGCTTGAACAAGTCGAATCTTTGTATGGAGAGAGACATCTCTGCTCTTGAGAATCTTATCTAGGTCTTTCATGGCCATTCTGCAAAGAGCAATGCGTCGTCTGATTTCTTGACTGCTTGTTGCTTCTTTATTGATAGTTGATCCAAGTAGGTTAAAGTTGTTCACGATTTCAATTTCTTCTCCTTCAACGATGAACCTGTTGATTATGCCAGTTGTCATGATCTTTGTCTTCTTTATATTAAGGTGCAGGCCCATTTTGAGACTATATTCTTTGATTGTGAGAAGCAAATGTTTCAGATCATCTTCACTTTCAGCCAGTAATGTGGTATCATCAGCATAGCGAAGGTTGTTGATGAGTCTTCCACTAATCTTCACACCTCTGTTGTCTTCATACAATCCTGCTTCTCTGATGATTTGTTCTGCATATAAATTAAACAGGTAGGGGGAAGGTACGCAGCCTTGTCTTACACCTTTGCTTATTTTAAACCATTCTGTTTCTCCTTGTTCCGTTCTAACTGTTGCTTCTTGATCAATGTACAGATTGTGCAAGAGTACGATCAGGTGTTCTGGTATACCCATGCTTCTTAATGTGGCCCAGAGTTTCTCATGGTTTAACAGTCAAAAGCTTTGCTATAGTCGATAAAGCACAAATAGATATCCTTTTGGTATTCTTTAGTCTTTTCAAGGATCCATCTCACATCCGCAATGATGTCTCTCGTTCCTCGCCCTTTCCTGAACCCTGCTTGCACTTCAGGTAGTTCTTGTTCCAGGTATGGTTGTAGTCTCTTTTGAATAATCTTCAGTAGAATCTTGCTGGCATGTGGGATCAGAGCGATTGTGCGATAATTTCCACAGTCAGTTGGATCACCTTTCTTTAGTATTGGTATAAACACAGATCTTTTCCAGTCAGTTGGCCATGATGCTGTCTTCCATATTTCTTGGCAGAGCCTTGTAAGTACGGTAACAGCTGCATCAGATTGCTGTAATACTTCTATGGGAATGCTATCAATGCCTGGTGCTTTGTTCTTTGATAAGGCTTTCATTGCTGCTTCAACTTCTTCTTTCATCACCAATGGTTCCCGATCATAAGGTACAGGTTGAAACGGCTGTTGGTCCACTTGATCTTTATCATATAAAAGCTCTGTATATTCCTTCCATCTTTTCTTGATCTTCTCAGCATCATTCAACATAGAACCTTGAGCATCTTGTAACATTCCAATTCGAGGCTGGAACTTTTTCTTTAACTCTCGTAGCTTTAGGAAAGCCGATCTTGTTCTTCCTCTAATAGTTTCTGCTTCTATTTCCTTGCATGCGTCATTGTAGTACTTTTCCTTGTCCTTTCTTTCTGCACGTTGGAAATCTCTGTTGAGTTCTGTGATTGTCTTTCTTTCTCCTCTGGCTTTAGCTTCTCTGCGTTTCTGGACAATTTTCAGAGTTTCTTCCATCATCCATTTTGGCCGTTTTTTCTTTTTCACCTTTTGTAGAGACTTCTCGCTTTCTTCCAACACCACCTTCTTGATGTCATTCCATAACTCTTCTGGAGCTCTATCATTTGCATCTAAAGCAGCAAATCTATTTTGCAGGCAGTCTTTAAATTCCAGTGGTATATTCTCAAGGTCATATTTTGCTGCATTCATGAGTGATTTGCTCTTTTTCAACTTTAGCTTGAGTTTGCATACTAGTAGTTGATGATCTGTACAACAGTCAGCTCCAGGTTTTGTCTTTGTTGATGTTATAGAGCTTTTCCATCGTTGACTACCACAGATATAGTTAATTTGATTTTTATACAATCCATTGGGTGAAGTCCATGTGTACAGTCGCCGCTTGTGTTGCTGGAAGAAGGTGTTTGAGATGAATAGATCGTTGGTCTTGCAGAATTCTATCAGTCTTTCTCCAGCTTCATTTATGTTGCCAAGTCCATATTTTCCAACTACTTTGACTTGTTCTTTGTTGCCAACGTTTGCGTTCCAGTCACCCATGACTATCAGGATATCCTGTTTGCATGTTCTGTCAATTTCAGCTTGTACTTGTTCATAGAACTCTTCAATTTCATTCTCATCTGCAGCTGTTGTTGGGGCATATACTTGAATTATAGTTGTGTTGATAGGCATTCCTCATAGACGAATAGAGATTAAGCGTTCGCTGACTGCATTGTATTTCATTACAGTTCTTGCAAGTTTCTTCTTTATTATAAATGCAACACCATTTCTTCTTTGTCTTTCATTTCCAGCATAGTAGACCATGTGATCATCTGATGCAAAGTGCCCGATGCCAGTCCATTTCAGTTCGCTGACACCCAACAGATCAAGTTGTACACGTTCCATTTCATTCTTGACCACCTCCAACTTCCCTTGGTTCATGCTTCGTACGTTCTATGTTCCAATGTGTAAGACATCTTTACAGCTTCTGACTCTCATTTCATGCGCAACTACATCAGCAATCAGATGTCCCGAGGGCTTTGATCCAACCACATCATAAATGCTGGCTTTACTCTGAAACGTCTTCAACTCTTCCCCAGAACTAGTTGAGTGCCTTCCAACCCGGGGGTCTCATCTTCCAGCACTATAGCACAATTTGTTTTGTTGCAACTATCCATTGGGTTTTCATGGCAAGATACAAAAGTAGATTGCCGGGCCTTCCTTCCGCGCAGTTTAAGTTTGGTGTTGTTGCCGTTGTCACAGAATTGTGATCCTCCGCCGTCAACACTATCCCATTCTGCTGCTGCCCAGATGGGTGGTTTGTCTTGGTCTGGCACCTCAGCTGAGACCTGTCCATCTTGGGAGACCCTGCCAGTAGTTAACTACCGATAGTTTAGCTCTCAGCATCACTGATGCACACAAGCCCTCACAGCACGACAAGCTGCAAACCAAGTGAGGGGAGAAAAAAAAATAATACATAACAAAATTAACAGGCAGATCATATTTGAATTTCAGATCACAACATTAATTACTGAAAATTTTTATTTTTCTATAACTGAAAAAGAAAATTTAGGCCTTTCTGTTTCCAAACAGCCACATGAACAGAAAAGGTGAAGCAGAAATATATGGACTGTAGCTCAGTACTGAGACAAGAGAAATATCTTCACTGTTCTCCATGGACCAGCAGGATTGCGTCAGCCACACTTGGGTGACGTCCTCCGGGCGGAGCCAAGCATACGGAAGTGCTCTCTAGAGCTCAGAAAGGTGAGCCTTTCTGAGCCCACCCAGGTAGCCCATCCTACCGGTCCGCCCCCTGGTCCGGCCAGTTTTTTGTCCTTCCGCCTTGCCAGCAAGACGGACTTCTGCTCTCTGCTCTCATTTGTTTATTTCTTTGTTTTGAATTTTCTGCCAGCAATGCCTAAGTATCATGCTAAGAAATGCCCCTGTTGTGGCAATAAGAGTCATACCTCTCAAGGATGCTCCCACTGCGGCAAGATGAAGAAAGGGTACCGGGAGATCTGCAAATCCGCTCCTCACGCTGACCCTCCACCGGCCCAGGATGTGCCTGAAGGGCCTCCATCCTCAGCCGAGCCTCCGTGCCTCCGGACAATGCCTCCCAGCTGTTCACGCCATGTGGGGCCTCTGTTTGCAGCTCCGGGCACAGGAAACATCATCCTGCTACTCCGGGACCGAGCGCAGCTAACCGCGGTCCCGCGGAGGTAAGCCCTGCTGCCCCTAACAATGTTCCGGCCGGTTCGGCACTCGATCCTCCCATGTGGTCTCCTGGAGCCCTAAACCACGCTGCTCAAGATGGCGATGGCCGGCAGTCCTCCCAGCCCCGACCGGGGTCCTCCAACTCCGCCCACCCGGTGGGCGTGGCTTCAACCCCCGGAAGTTCTGAGCATCGCAGACAAACCAGCTTTGCTGAAGGTCCCTGTCAGCGCTGCAACGACGCTCCTCGGCATGCCTCCTCTACCGGCACCGCTGGAAGCCCCGGCCTGCACGGCAGTGACGCCGGAAGTCCCGGTCTGCGCGGCAATGACGCTTTTCACCGTGCCTCCTCTGCAGATTGTGGGCAGCTCCTCGTCCCGGCAAACCTGATCGCCACGGGGATCCTCGCCGAGAAGGAAGGTAGGCCTGACCAGCCCCTTGCAAATGCCCTGGGGGAAGCCACGGAGGCGGTTAACCCCTTCACTACCGACCCCCTGTTGCTGGATAACAGCTACAGCAGGAGTGCCTCAGGCCACAGATCTCTCCACCGCAGGAAGCGGAACAGAGACAGAGGGCACAGCAGCAGCAGTGACTCGGGTCACAGAACTCACCGATCAAAACGTCACAGACATTCCAGACACCACCGCCACCGATCCCAACACCGCAGGCACCGCTCACGCAGCGGCAGCAATGGGAATCGGGGTTCTCCTTGCCGCAGCAGATCCAGCCTCAGCAACTCCTCTGCTATTCTCAACCTGTTAACCCAGCTTCTGCAGCAGTCTGCCCCAGCAACTCCCACGGCACACGCCTCGCCACACGACGCTGAGACCACGCGCACAGAGCACGGAAAGACAGCGCCTACCTCCACACCTGATGAGAGGACCAAAGAACCCTCCTGTGGACACTCACCGACCCCAGTCAGGGAAGATCTTTCCCCTGACACCACCGCCGAAGACCAGGACATAGGAGCAGCAGTGGTGGGGTCGGCTTCCATGGAGATTACAAACTTGGAGAATACTCAGACAGCTGAGACTGAGGAGCCCCCTCCTGCAGAGGACCTCACGTACCCGAAGTTTTTAGTCAAACTGGCCTCCTCCCTCGCTTTAAATATCACCGATGCTTCGGGGGAGACAGTGCCAGAGGTTCTGAAATACCTCGCTGCACCAAAACCTACGTTCGCACTGCCCGTGCACCAAAGGCTGTTGGACAATCACTCCAAACTGTGGCAGACGCCAGCATCTGGTAGACCCTTCCCCAGACGACTGGACTTCAAATATCAGGTAAAGCCTGTCCCTGGATTTTCTCTGCCACAGCTTCCACACAACTCCATTGTCGTGTCTTCAGCGCTCAAGCGCACCAAGTCCACACGCACTCACGCCAATAGCCCCCCGGGCCGCGACAATAAACTCCTCGATGACATCGGGAAGAAGATATTCCAAGGGGCAATGCTTAACGCAAAAATTGCATCCCACCAATTCCAGCAAGTTCTATTCCTTGACACCTGCATGGCAACCTTGCGAACAGCGTCTGCATCCCTCCCGAAGGAAGCGCTGCCTCCATTCTCCAGTGCCCTCGCCGATATGTCTGAGTGCAGTAAGCACCTGGCCAGCGCAACCTTTGACTCGTTCGACACGGCCTCGCGTACCGCTGGTACGGCTATATCTGCAAGGCGATGGGCATGGCTGAGAGCCTCTGGCCTGAGGGAAGACACCCATGATGCCATTGCCAATGCGCCCTGCTCCGGTGAGTCTCTCTTTGGGGACAAAGTAAAAGACACCGTCAACGACATGAAGGAGCACTGTACCACCCTGCAGACCCTCGCAGAGGACGGCTACGAGCGCCACAGTGGAACACACAAAAGCAGCTTCCAGAGACGATCTTACTACTCTTCCAACAAGAGATACCCCAACAGGAAATGGCAGCCTAACAAATATAGGAACAACTCCTACAGCGGACCCGCTCACCAGCGAAACTCCCAGCGGGACCGTAAACCGAAAAAGAGCAACCCAGCCCCTGCGAAAAGTGGGCCATCCTTTTGACGCCTATCCTCCAGCATACACCCGCGTCGGGGGACGCTTGACTTACTTCCTGAGAGAGTGGCGACGCATCTCCTCAGACTCATGGGTTCTCGAAATCATCCAAGAGGGATACCGAATGCGCTTCAAATCAACACCACGCCAAAGCAACCATCCCATCAGCAAAACACCTCCACACCTGCGCCTGGCTATGGCTGCAGAGCTAATGCACCTGCTGTCCTCCAATGCCATAGAACAGGTACCGTCGGACGAGATAAACTCTGGCTTCTACTCCAGATACTTCCTCATTCACAAACGGACAGGCGGGGTCCGCCCTATCCTCGACCTCCGCAAGCTAAACAAGTTCATCAAAGAAAAGTTCAGAATGTACTCTCTGAACTCCATCCTGCCCCTCATTCAGCCCGGCGACTGGATGGCATCCCTGGACCTACAGGACGCCTATACCCACATCCGCATCCACAAGTCGCACAGGCAGTACCTTCGCTTCAATGTGCTGGGCCAGCATTACCAGTACAAAGTCCTTCCCTTCGGACTGTCACCGGCTCCACGGGTGTTCACCAAGTGTGTGGCAGTACCCGCAGCGCATCTCCGCAAACAGAACGTATCCATCTTCCCCTACCTGGACGACTGGCTCCTAACAGCCCCCTCAGCGACGGAGCTTCAGGAATCTCTGAGGATAACCGAGTCCCTGTTATCTGCACTGGGCTTCGTGATCAACTTCAAAAAGTCGCATCGCACCCCCTCACAGAGGCTGGATTTCATCGGAGCCGAGATCGACACCCGACTCTCGAAGGCCTTCCTTCCCCCACGCAGGCTGGTGGCTCTGACCTCACTTGCGACCAGCTTGGCTTCTGCGGAGACCGCTACGGCGAGATCCATCCTACGCCTTCTAGGCCACATGTCCGCCACCACCTCGGTCATCCACATCGCCAGGTTGCAGATGCGGCCACTCCAGGGCCACCTGTGTGCCCACTGGAACCAGCACTCGCAACCCCTCTCCACCCGCATCCCCATGAACGCCAGTATCAAGACTCATCTACACTGGTGGACGGTTCCGGAGAACCTCTCGGGTGGAAAGGACATGCACCCACCGGAGCACCACGTGACCTTGACCACAGACGCTTCCAACTCAGGCTGGGGTGCTCACATTCTGCAATTCAGCACACAAGGGGCCTGGTCGCCACAGGAAAGACTCCTGCACATCAACCTCCTCGAGTTAAGGGCTATCAAGTACGCTCTCAAAGCCTTCCTAACTCACGTACAGAAGAAATCCGTCCTCATCCAGACGGACAACCAAGTGGCCATGTTCTACATCAACAAACAAGGGGGCACCGCTTCTCGCTCACTCTGCAAGGAAGCCCTGCAGATCTGGTCCCTGGCCCTAACGCACGGGTGCAATCTCCATGCCTCCTACCTGCCCGGCGATCAGAATGTCTTAGCGGACAAGCTCAGTAGACAGTTACAACCGCACGAGTGGACACTCCTCCCGGAGGTCGCACACAGTCTCTTCCTCCAGTGGGGACCCCCGAGCATCGACCACGGAACAGAACGTAAAATGCCCTCTATTTTGCTCCAGGCACCCGTCCCGCAAACGACTAGCGGCGGATGCATTCGACGTGTGTTGGGGGGAGTGGTCTCTGGTGTATGCCTTCCCCCCGACACCCCTCATCCCTGCAACACTACAGCGGCTGATTCACGACAAGGCGCGCGCCATCCTAGTGGCTCCCTACTGGCCCCGTCAGATGTGGTTTGCACTCCTCCATCGACTAGCAGTGACGGAACCCAAGCGCCTGCCACTCAGACCAGACCTACTCACGCAGGACGAGGGAAAAACGATGCACCCCGACCTCAAAGCCCTGGCTCTCACTGCCTGGAGGTTGAACGGATGAGCCTATCTTCACTCCGGCTCCCATCAGAGGTGCAGGATGTGGTCCTAGCGGCCAGGAGGCCCTCCACCAGGAAGTCCTACGGCCTCAAATGGAAGAGGTTCAGCATCTGGTGTGCAGGACAAGGCCTTGAGCCCACCACTTGCCCTCTCCACGAAGTCCTTCGTTACTTGACTTCCCTATCTAACCTTGGCCTCAAGACTCAATCCGTAAGAGTGCACCTCTCGGCAATTGCAGCTTTTCATGCACAGCCCGAAGGGGCTACCTCCATTGCAGCGCTACCCTTGACCAACCGTTTCATGAAAGGCCTGTCAAACCTAAAACCCCCGCTCAGGCCCCCCGTCCCATCCTGGGACCTCAACGCTGTACTACTTCGACTGACCGACGAACCCTTTGAGCCGCTGCAGTCGGCTGAAATGAAGTACGTCTCATGGAAAACCCTGTTTCTCGTGGCCATAACATCTGCACGAAGAATCAGCGAGCTGCAAGCATTGGTGGCACACCCACCCTACACACAACTGCTCCATGATAGAGCTTCCTTGAGGACCAACCCGAAGTTCGTACCCAAAGTCGTATCTGCTTTCCACGTGAACCAATCCATTGAGCTTCCGGCTTTCTTCCCAGAACCCCATGCCTCCGAAGAAGAGAGCCGCCTGCACACGCTAGACTGTCTCCAGGCTCTCCGGATATACCTGCTCCGCACTGAACCTATTCGCAAAGGCGAACAACTGTTCGTATCCTTCGACGCAACCCGGCCAGGCCGTCCTGTCACTAAGAGGACCCTTGCGCACTGGGTCGCCTCCTGCGTTTCCCACTGCCTCAACCCTACAGGGACGCAGACCCTGCCAAGAGTGGGCCCCCACAACTTAAGGGCCATGGCCACCACAATTGCCAATCTTCGTTCCGTTCCTCTGGTGGACGTCTGTAGAGCGGCCACCTGGACCTCACCTCTCACATTCCAAAGGCACTACTGCCTCGACCTCAGAACCCTTGAAGATTGTGCCCTCGGAACTGCCGTTCTCTCCACTGCAATGGACGTGAGGAATGCTACCTAAAGCCTTCACCTATTGCACAAACACTGTATTGCACTAGTTATTGCCTTTGCACTAGTTATTGTGTTGTTGCACAGACATGTTATTGCACTAATTACAGTTTGTGATGATTGCACTAATTACAGTTTGTGATGCTGTTACACGTTCACCTATGTCACTGTATTAGAGATTGTTGCACTAATCTACATGTCTCCCATCCTTAACGATATAGTAGGCTTCCTCCTCCTCCTCAGCATTCTCCAGCTAGGGAGGCACCAAGTGTGGCTGACGCAATCCTGCTGGTCCATGGAGAAAACGAGGTTACTTACCTGTAACGGGAGTTCTCCGTGGACAGCAGGATAAGTCAGTCACACAATCCCTACCCACCTCCCCTGGAGGAGATCAGCCTCGGCATCCGCTCCCTGTCCGGGATTTGGCTAGCTAGGAACACACTGGCCGGACCAGGGGGCGGACCGGTAGGATGGGCTACCTGGGTGGGCTCAGAAAGGCTCACCTTTCTGAGCTCTAGAGAGCACTTCCGTATGCTTGGCTCCGCCCGGAGGACGTCACCCAAGTGTGGCTGACTTATCCTGCTGTCCACGGAGAACTCCCGTTACAGGTAAGTAACCTCGTTCTCTCTGTATCTTAACTCTGTATTTTTCACACTTTCAGAGTGTCAGACTGAGCTGTAAGGAACAACCCAAATTCACAACATCAGCCTCGAGCTCTTCCAGTGTAAACCAGGACATGCACTTATTTGAAACTCGGATCTAGAGGAAACATTTCTTATTTATTCTGATTTATCACTATATTCATCTAACATCATCTTTAACATTACTGCTGACTTTGCAAAGTTGCTGAAAGTATAGACATTGTCTGTAAATAATGACATCTTATGTGTAGTTCATTAAAACTTGTAAGCCAATTGAATAATAACTACACATGTACAGGACAAGAATTTCATCATTGAAAACAAAATTAATATTTTTGGCTTTGTTGTAAGCCTGCTTCCATGCACAGCAAATTGTTCATGTGTGCATATCTACGAATTTACATGCGCAGAAACAATATACACACACACAAGCAATTTGCACGCATCTTTAATATTTATGCATTCAAATGAATGCCGAAAGAAGCCTGAAATGCACAAGCTTATTAATAACAGAGAAAGAAGGCATCCTGCTTAGTCCTACGCTTAGTGCAGACATACGTTCAAATGCACATATACCTGTTTCATAAGGGAAATTATGCACTCACTTTCCCTTATAAAATTGGTGTAGTCTACCTCCCTGTGGCCACAGGGAACCCATAAATGGTCCCTTTAATTTTGGTACTAACGAGTACAGCAGAAAATGTCAGTTGAATTCCCCCAATCTGCGCTAAATTTAGATTGATCAGGTGTGATAAGTGAACATTTACTTGGCTCCTGCAGTTGGATTTGAAAGGTTATCTCTGGTTTCATTATACACTGGTTTATCCAGGCAGTGACATTTGATATTCTGTGCCTCTTTCCATAGTTAGACTTGCAAACCTGGGAGTCCAAAGATAAATGGACTCTAGGGCGACACATAGGGTGACAAGTCCAACATTATCTCTAAACGGCATATGAGTCCTACACTCACATTCCTGCCGATGGAGATGGTGCATCAATATCATATTTTCAGTCAGAAGGGACAGGCAGGTCCCCCAGGAGTCCTGCAGATCCTGCCTGCCCTCTGCAATTGAAAATGTAATATTCAAGCACCATCCTTGCCAGCAGGAATATGAATGGAGGAATCCTGCACTGCATAGAGAGAACTTGAACAAGTCTGAGAGTTCATGCGAGGGGACAGGGATCCTGGCATCCGCTTCTCCCATGATAAAATGACATAAGAATAAAGCCAGCTGAAATCTAATGCACTCTGAGCACCTCCCTGTGTCCCTGAGTGTGTTTCTGGTTTCTGTTTCAGGTGCGGGTAACATTTGAGGACATCTCTGTCTCTTTCTCCCAGGAGGAGTGGGGGTATTTAGATGAAGGGCAGAAGGAGCTTTACAGGGAGGTGATGAAGGAGAATTATGAGACTCTGATCTCCCTAGGTAAGAAGTGCATTATCTGTGTTTCTAGCAGATACGGGAATATCAGGCATTTTTCTGTACATCCTCTACTCCAGAAACTTGCAAGTATGATCATGGTCTGTCTCAAGATGGCAGGATGAGATCCAGGACTGAGAGACCATAAAGCAATCCTGTGTGTCCAAGTTTCCTCCCATTTAAATCAGAGACAGATCCTTCTCCAGTTCTCGGAGCAGGGCTGAAAACCAGGGACGGGGCAGCATAAAGACTTACAAGCTAGCTGCAACAGATTACATCTGAACATACTTTGAGACCAGTGAAAAGTCTGATGCTATGTTCATCGACCTTTCTTCAGTTTATGACACTGACACCACGGGCTGCTCCTAAAGCCGCAGAATTGTCCCCAGGATCATCATATAAGAGTAATACTAGAAATCCACACTAGCTGTTAGTTAGAGGGCAGCACCACATCAGGATCCTTGGAAATGATGTCCCGCCAAGAATCAGCCTTGGTTCCTGCTCTCTTCAGACTTTATACTACTGATCTTCTGAAAGTTTTGAGAATAACATTTCTTTATGCACTGATCTGTCAATCCTTCCAAGAGCTGTTGGTAGGGAGGACAGAAACAGTCTATAGAGAGAGATATTAAGGCCAGGCTTCTAAAATTGCCCCGAAAACATCTTTGGCTTTGCACGTCTAAGTGCCCATTTTCAGATGTCCAACTCATGAACAGAGCTTCTAAAATACTCCCCGATAATGTTAATGGGACTCTTCCCTTACTTTGGGGAATATCTTTAGGCTGAGCAGGTCCAGCAGTCCTGTCAGGGAGTCAGACATGTCATTTACCTGCTGAGATCTCAAACACACCCTCATGGGGGTTCCTTGTTAAACAGGACAGGAGTTTATCATTGCTTACTTAGGGGCTCTTTTACAAAAGTGTGCTGTGTGGTTAATGGGCATTTTAGCACCCAGTAACTGTCAGCGCGGGTTCATAGTAAATGTTTAACACTGGCATGACAGTTTCCACGTGCTAATTTCCACGGTAACTGCACATCGCATGTTAGGGCGTGGACTGGACGGGATGGGGAGGAGGGTGGGTGTGCAGAGTACATTGCGGTTAGTATATAGACAATTGCCATGTGCTGTCAATGTTGCAGTTATCATGGGTGCCCTGACCACCTCCTCAATGGGCGTGGTAGGTGCACTCATGGTAATTTCTTATGGGTTCAGATGCATAACGGGACATATCCGTGTGGTAACTTCCAAGAACATGCTGGCCACACCCCTGAGAGTTACCACGGCGGATTTGTACTTCCTGAGTCTTAAGCTTTGCACTAAACACACGGTAAGTGCAGAACCTTGCCGCGCTGTTTTAAAAGGGCCTCTTAGATTCTCTCTGTATCCTTTCATCTCACATCCTTTCATCTCACATTTTCCACAGTTTCTAAAGAGTAGGTTCGGGTCTTCTGTCTTAAACTGCCACTTATTCCCTGAATGTTTGGTTATACAATCTAGGCATTGGTGGACTTGTCCAGCCATGGAACATGTGTCTTTACACTGCCTGTGTGGGTGTCTGTACTTAGAGACTGGAGGTCCTTATTCTTTCCACCATTTGATCAGATTGCTTATATTCCAGAAGTTATTTCAATGTGTTAGCTGTTAGGAATTTCATTGGAATGTCTATGCTTTGGAATTTTTCTATCACTTTCCAAGTTTAGCTCAAGGGGGTTTGCAGCATTTTTATAATTGAGGTACAGTCTGTCCCTACCCCCAATGATCTTGGGATCCCAGCTCCCTCTGCTTTATGATGAGGGGCTGTAGTAGATCTTCCCTCCCCTCCCCATCACCTACTGCTCCCTCTGAAAACTACTGCTGGGTATTTTTCAGTGAATATAAGGGAAATATAACTAATTTTTCATGTTTGGTCCTGAAAACAGGCTATGAAGGGATCAATCCTGATATATTATCAAGGATTAAACAAGAGGAAGATCCGTTTGTCCGTGATCCCCAGGAGTCAGGAGAAAGAGCAACAGTTACTCACTCATACCCAGGTGAGTAATAATAAATATGGTACTGAGTACCAAGAAATATTAGAGTTGAAGGGGTAATCAGTCCAAGTCTGGATTTCAGGCCTGCTTTATATGTTTGCTTTATATGATTGCACCCTTACCTGCCTGAAAATATACACAGCAACATATGATTGGCACAAGAAGACACGCATGTGGGTTATGAAACAGAGTATTTTGTGGCCTTGTATGGGAAAGCCTGGTGAACCACACTTTTGAACAGAAGTGTACAAGAGGATGTGGGCCTAGGAAAACAGGTCAAATGGAATACAGGCCCATAAACTGAGAAAAACAAAACTGTCAGTTGAGCCATACTCTGAACCCTGAAGAACACAGTGCCAGGTCATACAGGACACAAGCAGAGATAAGGGGGGCTGTGACCAGCTGATAAGCTGACCTTAAGCAGACCTTGAAATACCAACTGTTGTTTAGTAATCTGTTGCTTGGAGATAAAACATGGGAGGGGTCCTGAGGGTTACACTGGCAGAAGTTCTCTGACTTTGCAGGTTTTGCAGGTTTTTTGCAAGTTCTGCAAATGACGTCAGTAATTCAAGCAGAATTCACTGGAACTTTTGGGGCAGAGAGAAAGGGATCTATATAAGAGAGCAGCTCCATAATATTGGGAGTGACTTTCTTTCTCACCACTAAGAGGTAGGAAGAACGTCATCTGCACCCAGATCTCAGGGACAAACGCTTGTGTGTATCTGTGCTTCTAGCTTCCTGCTTGGAGCACAATAAAAGGATTTTTGCTGACAAGTGACTGTGATCTGAGTTCTTTTATTTTCCTGGTGTACGGCTCCCATGTACCCAGGCAATCCTGATGAAAATTAGAGATCTTTTGTAGGTGGACCCTGCCTACAGAGTATAGCTGGGTAAGATTAGTTTTCATACCTGTACCCTGTGTTCTTGGTGGACATTAGGATATAACTTCTTACAAGTTTGTGATGTCATTCGATGGAGCCCAGCACAGTTAAAGGTTTACAAAGCTGTAGAAGTTTGTAGAGCACTCAGGAGATGCACATTGTCACACAGGATGACCTTAGATTCCATCTATAACTTGATACAGATGCTAACTCCCATGAGGGATAGGTGGGGATTGTGAGGACTTATATCCTGCTTGCAACTGAGAACACCCAAGACAGGTAAATACATTTGCATTCTCTGAAAACAAAATGGATATGAAGCCTTCACAAGGGGGAATCTGAGGTACAGGTTGCCTTTAACAAAGAAAGAGAGGTGTCAAGAATAACAGCCAGGGATAGAATTGATTCTTTGATGACACTACTATTCCCATTAAGAAATTAATTCGATCCCTGGGTGTTATACTTGATCCTTCTCTTTCTTTTGCAAAGTAGCTATTGAAGATAGTGATTCCTTCTTTCTTTACATGAAGGCAGTTCCGAGCCGTGAGACCCTATTTGGACAAAGGATGTATAAATATTGGATTATTGTAACTCTCTGCTGGCAGGGTCCGCTCTTTTTCATCTAAAAAGACTGCAGCTGGTACAAAATACAGCAGTCAAACTCTTGACTGGCGCCAAAGATCATATTAGCCCTCTCCTCATCGAGCAAAAATGGTTACCTTTAGCCAGTCAGATAAAATATAATGAGGGGGATTATTCAGCAGCAGTGGCTAGGGCTTATAAAGCACATAGCTGTTGCCACTGAATGTTAACCCTGGATATTCAGTGCGGGGCTATATCTGGCTTTGGGCATTGAATATCTGGTTTGTCACAGAGCCTGGAAGCTAGAACTGGGCATTGGCGATGTTGAGCTGCTGCCCGGTTAGCTCCTGTGGGTAAAGTTAGACCAGCCTTTGCTGCACTTAACTTTACCTGCAGGTCCCTTACTGGGCAGCAGCTCGATATCGCCACTGCCTGGTTAGCGACAGGTGCTGCATCCGCTCCCCCCTGCAATGCTCAGATGCTGACCGCATAGTATCGGAGCGTGTAACGGTGGCACCCGCAGATATCCAGCAGCACTAACTGTGTTAGTGCTGCTGAAATCCCACTAACAGGTATTCACATGGTTTACAGATCTGACCTTATACTGGCATTCTCTAATCATTTCATATTAACTAATTCACCAGTTACATTCATCACAACAGAATCTCTTCATTATTCCTCCACCTTCTAGATTGAAACTGGAATTAATGAGACATGCTGCCTTTAGTTTCCTTCCTTCCACATTGTGGAACAGCCTCCCATTACAATTGCAAATGGAAAGCTCGGCTAATAAACTCGAAAAGGCCAGCAAGGCATGGCTGTTCATAATGATGTTTTCCCTCGAGTGATGGGTGGAGCTTTTGGTCCTTAGAATCAATTTAATTGTTTGTTTTTTCTTACTACATTTTAATTTGTTATTAACCATTTATAGTACTTGGATTGATATTGTTATTTGATCATACTCTTGTGTTGGGTTATTCTACTATATTTATATTTGTTCTTATCTTTCACTATTCTTAGTGTTTTAGTTTTCTGATTTAATTTCAACTGTTATTTTTATGGACTATAAATGGCTCTGAGGATCATAGTCAAAGGGCAGTATAGCAAATACCAGTAAATCACATCAAAGAGAAAACTGGGAAAAACCAGACTGGAAACCAGCTCACAATGACATATTTTTGCTGATAACAGGCCCAATGGGCCCAATATTCAAAGACAATTCTGCTGAACGGGATATTCCTGATATATTCCTGAATATTCCCTATTAATGCTGCTACACGCTCCTTGGCTAACCGCTTAGCATTGGGGCATGTCATGGGCAGCAATAGTCACTAATTGAGTAGCAGCATATTGCACCACTGCCCAGTTAGCTGTCAGGGGGGGGGGGGCGCATTGCGGAGCCCAGATAGCACATGGTAGTTGGTCTCTAGAGGAGGCCACATGGGCCATCAACCAATTGGAGATGCGTGCAGTATTCTTGGCGCTGCAGGAGTTCAGCATCTTCCTGAGGGGAAAGACTGGAAGAGTGTTTTTGGACAATGCCACCACTGTTGCCTACATAAATCCACAGGGGGCGGGGACAGGCAGTGTGCAGCTGGAAGACGAGATAGCCCCATTATTGGCGTGGGTGGAGGAGAACCTGCAGGCCCTGTCAGTAACGCGAATGTAGCAGCCGACTACCTCAGCTGAGTGCGCATAAATCCTGGAGAATGGAGGCTCAATGAGGAGATGTTCACACAAATGGTGTGGCACTGGGAGCCACCAATCATGGCTCTCCTGGCGACCTTCGAATCCGCAAAGGCAAGCCATTTCTACATTAGGTGACAAGAGCAGATGTCGGAAGGCCTCGATGTGTTGGTACAGCGCTGGCCCAGGGACAGACTACTCTGTGTTTTCTCCGTGGGTGATCATCGGTTGAGTGGTGCAATGGATCGAGGCACATCGGGGACTGGTCATCCTGATTGCTCCTGATTGGCCGCACAGACCATGATATATCAATCTGGTACAACTGATGGAGGATGGGCCGTGGCATCTGCTGGCTCGGACAGACTTGCCGGTGCAGAGCCCAGTCCAGATGCCTCAAGTAGATTGATTCTCATTTATGGCCTGGCTCTTGAGAGGGCTCGATTAAGGAAGTGAGGCTACTCAGCCCAAATGATCACAACCTTGTTGAAGGTGTGCAAGTGCTCCACTATGCTGTCCTATGTAAGAGTCTTTCAAAGCTGGTGTGCAGAACATGGCGGTCAGGCCTTGGCCGCCTCAGTTCCAGAGATTCTGGCCTTCCTTCAGGCGGGTTTGGAGAAAGGCCTGGCATGTAGATCACTGCGAGCGCAGGTGGCGGTGTTAACCTGTTACCGTGGTAGGGTGCAGGGGGTGTTCCCGCTATAGGTGAAACACATAGAACTGATTCAGCCATGTACCCTGACAGGAAGAGCTGGTTTGGTAGTGCTTTTCGGTTGGTGTAACTGCAAAGAGTTGATTCAACTATGTATCCTGAAAGGGATGGGCTGTTTCGGCAGTGTTCTCTGATTGTTGATATATCCTGCAGTGCTGGGAGTGAGCTAACCACAACCTTCAGTTGTTTTGCCGGTTCCTCGCTTCTCATGTCACTCTCTGATGAAGCCCCGTATCGATAGCGAAACCAATGGCCATGGTCAGAGCAAGAGTAATAGAGCAATATAAAGCAACAAGAGGAACATAGAGCAATGTCTGGATCTTAACTTTCGGGTGAAAACCTGGGTATGAGAGAGGTTCTGGCGTAAGCCACATTTAATTCATGGTTAAGGCAATGTGATAAGATATTTAACTGTGTATAGCTGTGTATAAATTACATGTGATACGATATTTAATTGATGAGACTGTAGCTGTGAGATATGCTTTAAGATAAGCTCTAAATATTGATTTGATCTGTGGGACCATGATGACGTTTACAAGGTGGTGTGGCTAGGAAACCTCTGTTAGTAAATTCCATGGTTTAAGTCCCAAGAAAGTTATTTTAATAAAAAATGTGTATGGTTTAAAAGCATCATATGTTTAAAATATTTAATGTTATGATATTGTATTATTCAGAAATGGAAGGTCAGTTGTAAAATGGTATAATATTGGTCAAATGAATATATATATAGATTATAGAGTCCTACTTTAGTGATAGCTTATACTGCTATAGTACATCCCACAGGTCGGGACTGGACTGGTGGGACAATAAGGAGGGTGATTAGTAGTAGTGGTAGTAGTTTTCCTTTAGATATCTTCTAAGCTTGTTCCATACGTTCTTGAATTCAGATATACTCTTTGTCTCTACTGCCTTCACTGGAAGACTATTCCATGCATCCACCATTCTTTCCATAAAGAAATATTTCCGCTAATTACTCCTGAATCGATCTCCTTTCACCTTCATTCTATGCCCCCTCATTGCAGAGCTTTCTTTGAATTGAAAGAGGCTCTTCTCCTGTGCATTTATGCCACAGAGGTATATAAACATCTCTATCATATCTCCCCTCTCCTGTTTTTCTTCCAAATTATACATATTGAGATCTTTAAGTCTGTCCCCATTTGTCTTATGATTAAGCTCGTCCACTTTGGTAACCACCCTCTGCTCTGACTCCATCCTACTTATATACTTTCAAAGGTGTGGTCTCCAGAATTACACACACTACTCCAAATGAGGTCTCACCAAAAACTATACAGAGGCACTATAACCTTCTTCCTGCTGGTCATTCCTCTCACTATGCACCCAGACATCCTTCTGGTTTTTGCCGTTGCGTTATCTACATATTTAGCCATCTTAAAATCATCAGAAATATGATCCCAGGTCCCGCTCTTCTTTCATGGTCAGAAGTACTTCATTCCCTATTCTGTACCGCTCCCTTGGATTTTTGCAGCCCAAATGCATGCAGACCTGCATTTTTTAGTATTAAATCTCAGCTACCAAATTCTTGACCATTCCTCAAGCTTTTCTAGATCCCTTCTCATAGAAACACAATGGCAGAAAAAAACTACATGGCCTATCTAGTCCGTCCTTCCTTATCAACTACAATAGTCCCCTTTTTACCCTTAGAGATCCTCTGTGTTTGTCCCATGCTTTTTTGAATTCAGATACTGTCCTTGTGTCCACCACCTCCACTGGGAGACTATTCCACGCATCTACCACTCTTTCCCTAAAGAAATATTTCCGCATATTACTCCTGAGTCTATCCCCTTTCACTCTCATCCTATGTCCCCTCGTAGCAGAACTTGCTTCAAAAGAGACCCTCCTGTGCATTTATGCCACAGAGGTATTTAATGAATATCATTTTTATTTCAATTTTTCAGTTTTACAACAATATTACAACAGTACAAACAACAATATAACAAACAATATAACCCTCCTGAGCCCCGGAGTTGACCACAAAGGTCATTCTGCTCCACTCACAATGTGTTACCAGACACAACACTGCATTATTTACATTCTTTATCATACCTAACCAACACTGAACTCCAAATTTAATACACTGGCACACTAATGGAGCCCCAGCAATTAAACTCAGCTCTGTTCCCCTAATTGGGAGCCTCTATCTCGGCCTTCCAATCAAACTTATTTCCCCAAACTGTGTTTCCCCTCCTCCTCCCTCTTCGCCCTTCCCCGGGATCCAACCCTCACCCCTTCCCCCTTCCCTTCTTCCCAGCACCCCTGCTCCCCCCCACCCTTCCCTCCCTTAATGTTCTTCCTTTATCTGCTCCTAATCTTCTGCCAACGCTCCTCCCATTACCCATTCTTTCCATGCTTAAGAATGGCCTTGAAATGGGTTCCACACTTGAGTATACCTTTCCAAGGTATTACCCTCGAGCAGCCTTGCTGTACGATGCTCCATAGTCCTCAATTCCCCCATCGCCTTCTCCCACCCTCTTATTGTGGGCGGAACATCTCTCATCCA
This sequence comes from Ichthyophis bannanicus, assembly GCA_033557465.1. Taxonomy (NCBI): domain Eukaryota; kingdom Metazoa; phylum Chordata; class Amphibia; order Gymnophiona; family Ichthyophiidae; genus Ichthyophis; species Ichthyophis bannanicus. Next base: position 123,466,126 of record CM066031.1, read on the forward strand.
TTGTCTTAAAATACATTGCTTTACTATCAAAAAACCTTTTTCACACAGCTGTCGCTTCCCACTTGTTAGAATTAACGCTGCCTCGTAAGAACCAAACAGACACCACTCTGGGGAGATCAGTACCTGACATAGTAGCCATTTACCTAGTTGCTGGCCTACTTCCTCCCAAAAACTCTTTATGCGGGTACAGAACCAAAACCGATGAGCAAAGGTTCCCCTTTCTTTTTTACAGAGTATACACACATCTGTCGTAGCCAGCCCCGCCCTGGCTGCCCACACATTATGCACATACGCACGCCACAGAAACTTATATTGTATTTCCCGCATTTGTACTGATTCTGAAATGTTTTTTATGGCCTGAAAAGCCCTCTGCAGTCTCTCCACCATGCCCTCCGGCACCTTATCCTTTTGCCATTTCCACGCTAGGGCATCTAACCCCGTCCTGTCCCCTCCTAAGTGTAGTTCCCCCCACAGTGCCCCCATTGTGATTTTTCTTCTAGGGTTCTGAACAAATCTAGCATTCCCCCTGGTGCTAAAAGTGCACTGTTCCCCCTTATCAGGCTATTCACATAATGCCTTGCCTGGAAGTAGAAGTACTGATCTCGGGGTCCCAGCTGATATCTCTCCCACAAGGAGAGGAATGAATCCACTGCGCCCCCCCCCCCTCCATTCGCAAGTGCCCAATATACCTTACTCCACTTCTGCCCCAGCTCGTAGCAAGTTGACCTTGCTTTCCCGGGTAGAAATCCACATTGCCTGCCAGCGGGAGACAGTCTGTCCTATTCTACTGCATTTTCCTATACCGACATAGGTTCTTCCAGGCCTGCCGGAGCGCCTGCCAATATCCCGATTCCTTACAAGCGATTGGTATCTCACCTTGGGTCCTATGTAATACAAATACCCTATGTTGCGGTTCTGCCATCTCATCCATTATATCTATCGGCACCATTTCCGCAGCTCCCTCCACTATGTCCCGCAAAGATCTGGTCAGACACAATATATTATAGACCTGCAGTGATAGCAACCCTGCCCCCCCCCCTTGCTCTCTGGGTTGCATCAGTGCCTCTAACGCTATTCGGGCCCTACGCCCTTTCCAGAGAAATCTCGACAAGTGCCCCTGCAATACCCATATGTCTCTTCTCAAAAGCCACACTGAGATATGTCTCAATAGATACATCCACCTCGGGAACTCCACCATATTAAATAGAGCTATCCGGCCTTTAAACGTTCTATTGTTTTCTCCAACATAGGTCTAATGTTTACCTTATATAACTGGGCTGTCCATTCTGGGATTTGGATGCCTAAGTAATGAATCTGCCCGTCAGCCCACACCAGTGGGAAGCTACCCTTCCACGTTTACCGACTTCTGCCCCCGACATCTAACCCCAAAGACTTGGCTCTGTTTATTCTCAATCCTGAAAATGTTCCAAAGCTCTCTATATGTTGTAACACCAGCTCTAATGAAGTTTGGGGGTTTGTTAAGCACAGCAGCATATCGTCCGCAAAAGCACTGACGTTTACCCCCCCTTTTTTCCACTCTATGCCCGTTACTCCCTCTAGCTGCAAAAGCGTTATTAACAACGGTTCTAATTGGAGCACAAACAACAGAGGTGATAGGGGGCATCCTTGCCTGGTCCCCCTTTTTAACACAAACAAAGTGGAATTTTCTCCCCCCACTGCTATATACGCCATGGGGCTCGCACCCACCCCACAAACTCCCCTTCAAAACCAAATCTCTGCAGTATCTCAAACATATAGTCCCAAGAAACTCTTATCGAAAGCCTTTTCAGCGTCTAAGCTTGCTAATAGAAGTGGGATGCCCTGCTGAATACACGTCTCCATACCAAGTAGAACTTTAGTTATATTCAGGGCTGCCATTCTACCCTTCACAAATCCCGCCTGGTGATGTCCAATAATTCTCAATAGGATAGCCTGTATCCGCTCAGCCAGTATCGAAGCTAATATCTTCATATCGTAGTTGATTAATGAAATCGGCCTATATGATGCCGGATCTTCTGGGTCCTTCCCCGCTTTGTGTAAAAGAGAAATGGAGGCCGTCCGCATATCACTCGGGAAACTCTTAGTATCCAATACCTCCGCATATACTGCTGCTAAGGTAGGAACCAACTGTGTCTCCAGCATTTTATAAAACTCTGTTACGTACCCATCTGGACCAGGAGCTTTATGGGGTTTCCCTGCCCTAATAATCTTCTGGATTTCCCTCCCTGAGATTGGCTTATTGATGTCCAACAATTCCTGCTGAGTGAGCTGTGGAAACTTTATCTTATTCAAAAAAATCTTTTCCTGTTCTCTATCTTCCACCTCTGGGGTATACGGTGCATTATAAAATTGTTGAAAGACCTCCGCAATTTTCTTGGGCTCGGTCTGCCTAGCCCCCTTGGCATCGCGGATAACAGCTACCAGTTTCATCCCACTCCAATCTTTCACCAGCCTCGCTAATAGCTTGCCAGTGCGATTCTCAAAACGAAAGAACTGGTGCCTATAATATTGCATCTCATAAACCGCGCGCTCTTGAGCCAGTAATTTAATTTCCTTTGAACCTCTAAATAGGCCTGCAACTTCTCACTCGTTGAATGCCGCAAGGCCTCTCTTTTCCGGCTTTGGAGCTCTCGCGCTAGTAACAGAATGTCTTCATTAATAGCTTGTTTTTCTTTGGCTACAAACGCTATTACATACCCTCTCATCACCGCCTTCCCAGCTTCCCATAGTGCCGCCACTGAAGAAGCACTTCCCTCATTAAATTCCAAATATTCCCCCCACTTTTACCGCAGATAATCCTGAAACTCTCTACATTTCCACATATGTCTAGGGAAAGACCATTTATATCCGGCTGCCCTCTTACCTTTCCAGTCCATTCGCACCATTGCGTGATCTGAGATTAGTAAAGGCCCAATCTCTGCATTTAGGACCTTCCCAAAATCGGCCTGCGAAACCAACATATAATCAATTCTGGACCACGTTTCATGCGCTCTAGACAGATGTATGTAGTCTCTTTCTTCCCCATGTAATAGTCGCCAAACATCTACCAAACCCCTATTTGACACAAATAAGTCACTCCTCTCTTATTCCATCCCCTCTCCCCTCCTTTCCCTTTAGATTTATCCAGTGCAGGGTCATGTGGGCAATTGAAGTCCCCCGCTATTATTATTGGAACCTTCGGCGCCCTACCAATTCTCTGTAATAGGGACTTAAAGAAGGCATGGTCATAAACATTTGGTGCATAAATATTCCATATAATAATTTCTTCTCCATTTAACCGGACATGTACTAGTATAAATCTCCCCAGGGGTCATTCTCCTCATGTATTAACTCCACCTGAAGTCCTTTCCTAATTAGGATTGCTATTCCCTTCTTTCGCCCACCTGCCGCCGCAGCATATACTTGACCCACCCACTCTCTTTTAAGCTTCGCATGCTCTTTATCACTTAAATGGGTCTCTTGTAACAGAGCCACATGGGCTTTTTCTTTTTTGAGCGCCTGCAGAACTTTAGTGCGCTTCGTGGGAGTGCTTAGACCTCCAACATTCCACGTGATGAAACGCAACTCAGATTCTATTCTAGCTTCTGTCTTGGGCTACCATCATAGTAATGGTAGATACTCTTTATCTCACTTACTGAGTTGCCCAGCCTCAACCTCCAGCCCAATCCCCTCACACCATTTGTACCCCAGTGTTTTGCATTTCCTCACTCGAGTCCTATGTTCCCAAAATGCTCTCTCGGCTTGCCTTGTTATCCCCCCACCCATTCTTTCCCCCCCCCCCCCTATTTCTCCCCCTTTCCCCTTTGTACCCACATATATGTCATCATTGTTGTCTCCCCTCCCCCTCCCCTCCCCCCCTTCTTCCCCCTCATGAAACAATCTCATTCTCAACCCTCAGCTCCTCTTGGCTGAGGAAACGTCCCCTCCTCAGGCGCTGCAAGGCTGCCCCGCCCAACCCGGCCATGTTCTCTACCTCCCCCCAGGAATCCTGATGCCCATATTTATCTCTCAATTACAGTAAAACAGCATAATACCGAAGAGTACCTAATAGTACATGACAGCACAGAATAACACATATGGAACTAGTATCCATCCAACATATAACTTACTGTCATTGCTGGCTAATATTATTTCCAACATTCAACAACATTAACATTCCTTTCCTTTCCACCACGTTTTCCATCCTTTTCCACCTGTGCATCTCCAGCAATCACCAGCGATTCTCTCCAGCCATCTAGTCCTTTCTCATGGCAAAGAGCTCTCCGCCTGCACACTCTTGTCCAGGTCCGCAACAAATTTCTTTGCCGCCTCAAGCAAGGTAAGGATATGATTTTTCCCCTCATACAGCACTCGCAAAGTTGCCGGAAAGGCAAATGTAAAACGCAGTTTCTTTTGGAACAAAGTCACACAGAGAGGAGTATATTCCTTTCTTTTCGCTGCCACTGCTGCAGAATAGTGCTGGAAGTTGAGTCTTCTTGCTATTACCACCCTTGGTCGCTGACGTGCCTCCATCTTAGGCCCCAGCCGATGCGTGCGTTCTACTTTTATGGCTCCTATCAAGGCTGCAAGCCCCAATTCCTGCGGCAGCCAATTTTCAACCAGTGTCATCAGTATTTCCTCTGTTTTTGACTCAGGGATTCCCACAATCCGTACATTGTTCCTTCTTGACCTATTTTCTAGGTCATCCACTTTTTCCATTAAGACTTCTACTTTCCGGAGTAGCGTTTCCGCTTCTCGGGCCTACTTTCCTTCTTCATCTTCGATCGCCGCCACTCGATACTCCAACTCATCCACTCTGTGACCAAACTGCGTTAATGTTTCTCCCATCATCTCCGATTTTTTTCAGTATTAAATCAAATTTTGGATCAAGGAGCTTCACTACCTCCCGTGCTAGCTCCTCCGACACCGAATCCACACTCTCTCCTCCTGGTGATATAGGCTGTGACAGCGTGGCTGTAGCTACCGCTGCTGCTGAGGCCCCAGATTTCTGAGGCTTCTCTCGGTCTCTCCGTGTTGCAAAGGCATTTTTCTTCTTTACCTCACCACTAACAGGTTCCTCTTCGGTTCCCTCGTCAGCTTAATCACTTTATGTGGCTATATCCGGAGGCAATATCTAATATTTGACCCCCTACAGAGGTATTTAAATGTCTCTATCATATCACTCATATCCCGCCTTTCCTCTTAAGTATACATATTAAGATCTTTAAGTCTGTCCTCATATGCTTCATAATGAAGGCCACTAACTATTTTAGCAGCCAACCTCTGCACCAACTCCAATCTGCTTATATCCTTTTGAAGATGCGGTCACCAGAATTGCACACGATACTCCAAATGAGGTCGCACTAGAGACTTATACAGATGCATTATCACCTCCTTTTTTCTGCCGGCCATTCCTCTCCCTATATACCCAAGAATCTTCTGGCTTTCGCGGTCGCCTTTTCTACATGTTTAGCTACTTTAAGATCATCAGACACAATTACGCCCAGGTCCCGCTCTTATTTTGTGGAAAGAAGTAACTCACCACCTACACTGTACCACTCCTTTGGATTTTTGCAGCCCAAATGCATGACCCTGCATGTTTTAGCATTAAATTTCAGCTGCCAGATTCTAGACCATTCTTCAAGCTTAGCTAGATCCCTCCTCATGTTATCTACTCCTTCCTGGGTGTCTGCTCTATTGCAGATTTTTTTTTTATTGGATTTTCAATCAGCATAACAACCAACCCATTAAATACAAGACAATCAATCATTGGAATACAATATTATAATATAGCAATCAAAAAAAAGAAAAAAAAGCATTGATAAAGTCCACATAATGGAACCTGGAAACGAGAGAAAAGAGAGAGAAGGAAAAGAAAAGGAAAACAAGGCTAAACAGCCCTCAAACTAGGAGGCAACACATAACTACTCTGCCACACACTCCACTACTGTAGCCTGCCTATCCAGAATAAACTTCTCCAAATGAGTGACATCTGTAAAAATATAAGTAGAGCCTTCAAAAGTTAACACACATTTACAGGGGTATCGGAGGAAAAAAGTAGCACCCAACTGCAGGACACGAGGCTTCAACGCTAAGAAAAGCCTGCGCCTGAGCTGGGTGCTACGAGACACATCAAGAAAGATATTGATTCTATGTCCACAAAAAGTGGCCATCTTGAATTTAAAAAAAGTTTTCAAAATAAGAAATTTACTATCCAAGGACTTCAAAGTGGCCACTAAAGTGGAACGTGAATTTATCACCTCCAAAGAATCCTCCAAAAATGCTGTAAGATTGGAAATGGTGGGCTCAATAACATCAAGACCTCCTTCTACGGGATCAATACGCTTAGTGCTACGAGAAATATAATATAAATTAGACACCTCAATAGGATCTTTCAAAAGCAACACTTCTTTCAGATACTTGTTCAAAAGAATTTTGGGCGCTAGGAGAGAAGTAACAGGAAAATTCAACAAACGAAGGTTGCTAGAACGAGAAGCATTTTCAAGTGCTTCCACCTTGGTATGTAGCAGTAAAGAATCCTTGATCCCTACCACATTAGCTGAGTGTAACAGAAGAACAAAAGATTCTAACCGTTTACAATCAGCATCAACACAAGAAATCTTTTTATCCAACTGTTGTAAAGAAGATACAGTTTCAGAGGAAAATTCACATAAAGAGCTCAAGGTAAAAGACAATTTGTCATCAATGACCTTTAAACCAGCCCAAAGATCCTTTAAAGTAATCTCCCTGTCAGCAGGGGGCGGGGGGAGCACAGCTGAAGCACCCGCCGCGACCAACTGAACAGGTTTAGGTAAATTAACAACCACATCAGTATCAGGCTTAACTGAATCAGAAATAATTGCTAAAGAAGGAGTAGCAGAACCGGATGGGCAGGGTGGAGGGGTCCGCCCTCCAGGACTAAGTGAGACACCCTCCGGGGAAGACTGGGCTACCGGGAGTTTTACAAGATGTCTATCAAGAGGGCCAATTACAGGAGTACTGCCCTGCCCAGACTTAGCCTTCCGTTTCCCCATCTGCCACAGTGCTAAAGTATAGGAACAGGCCAAACAACTCTTAAAGAAAATAACAGCAAATACCTTACACCACCGCAGTAGCGCCGAAGGGGCGCCAAAGGGGTGTATCGCGCCCCTTTGACCATGCCCCTTCGAGACACGCTCCACGGACACGCTCTGCGGTCTAATTACACAAGCGCTAAATAGCAAAGAAGGAAGGTCCTCCTTGGGTATAGATGTCCCCGCGATGCCTGCCTACAGGTAGGGGAAAGCAAAGCGTCCCAGAAGAGAGGCTCCTCCCGACGGCAGATTCGGGGCAGACACACAGGCTCCCTGCACCTCCAACACACTCTCACCAGGTCCGAGGAGAGAAATGGTAAGGCAGTTCTTATACAGCCTGGGTCCTCACTAGCTGCAGATGTCCCCGCGATGCCTGCCCACAGGTAGGGGAAAGCAAAGCGTCCCAGAAGAGAGGCTCCTCCCGACGGCAGATTCGGGGCACACACACAGGCTCCCTGCACCTCCAACACACTCTCACCAGGTCCGAGGAGAGAAATGCTAAGGCAGTTCTTATACAGCCTGGGTCCTCACTAGCTGCAGATGTCCCCGCGATGCCTGCCCACAGGTAGGGGAAAGCAAAGCGTCCCAGAAGAGAGGCTCCTCCCGACGGCAGATTCGGAGCACACACACAGGCTCCCTGCACCTCCAACACACTCTCACCAGGTCCGAGGAGAGAAATGCTAAGGCAGTTCTTATACAGCCTGGGTCCTCACTAGCTGCAGATGTCCCCGCGATGCCTGCCCACAGGTAGGGGAAAGCAAAGCGTCCCAGACGAGAGGCTCCTCCCGACGGCAGATTCGGGGCACACACACAGGCTCCCTGCACCTCCAACACACTCTCACCAGGTCCTCTATTGCAGATTTTGATATCATCCGCAAACAAGCAAACCTTACCTGACAGCCATATCACTAACAAAGATGTTAAAAAGAATCGGACAAGGAGAGATCCCTGCGGTATACCACTGATAATCTCCCTCTCCTGTACCTTTTGTTGCTTCCCACTCAGCCAATTTCTAACCCAGTCAGTAACTTTAGGGTCCATCCCTAGTGTGCCCAGTTTGTTTATAAGTTGTTTTGTTTATAATTACTCGTAACTCTGAAGTCTTACATCCACCGAACATCAGAGTTGCTGATACAACCATTCCAATTAAAACAGAAGTGAAATACCTTGGTGTTACTCTGGACAGTGAATTAAATCTTAAAGCCCACATTAATAAAACAATCAAAAATGCGTATTTTAGAATGAGAATTTTAAGAAGACTTAAACCACTTCTTGCCTCTGACCTTTTTCATACTGTATGTCAGGCACTAATTACTCCGTTACTGGATTTTTGCAATCCCATCTTCCTTGGTCTAGCGTTGCAAACTCTTAAACCTCTTCAATTAGCACAGAATACCGCAGCCCGTATTATATCTGGAACATCTATCCATGACCACATTACTCCAGTTATGAAGGATCTTCATTGGCTCCCAATCCGTTTACGCATAAAATATAAAACAATAATTAACATATTCAAAATAAAACATCATATATCAGCTAACAGTCTCCACTCCCTCATTCTTCCCGACCCCAGCTCCCGACCAAGAAGAAAGGGAACTTCTCACAGAGTAAGCTCTTCTTTTAATTTCAAAACGTTGCGAAAGGATACTGCAGAGAGAGCATTTTCCTTGGCTTCCCCAATAATCTGGAATTCTCTCCCAGACGAATTGAGATCATCAACTGAACTTAAAGACTTCCGTAAACTGTTAAAAACTTTGCTTTTCATTGAGCATTAAGGACCTATCTCGTAATTGTCTGATATACCTTCCCACCACGTAAAGTTCTTTAAGTAGTTTATAGTATCATATGATATTTTTATTCTATATTACATTGTAGTTTAGCACATGTCTTGTGATAATGATGAATGGGCAATGTTCAATGATTATTTGTTTTAATGATTATATTTTTCTTACAAATCAATTATCTCATTCCTGTATATCTTTCACTCTCATTATGTTTTGTCTGTTTTGTTTCTTTTTCCGCCTTGATTGTATGATAAGGCGGTATATAAGTACAGTTAAATAAAATAAATAAATAAATAAGTTGCCTGTGCGGAATGGTGTCAAAGGCTTTATTGAAATCTAAATACACCACATCTAGGGCTCTGCATCGGTCCAACTCCCTGGTTATCCAGTCAAAGAAATCAATCACATTTGTCTGACAAGGTCTGCCTCTGGTGAATCCATGCTGCCTCGGATCCTGCAATCCACTGGAGTCCAGAAACCTCACTATTCTCTCTTTTAGTAGCCTTTCCAATAATTTACTAACCACAGAGGTTACACTGACCAGCCTGTAGTTGTCAATGTCATCCTTACATCCGCTTTTGTGTAAAGGGATCATATGTGCCTTTCTCCAGTCCTCTGACACCACTTCCGATTCCAACGAGGCATTGAAGAGGTCAGACAGTAGAGTCGCTAGAACGTCTCCAAGTTCCATCAGTATTCTTGAATGTATCCCATCCGGATGCATGGCTTTGTCTACTTTTAGTTTAGCTAGTTCCTCACGAACACAGTCTTCTGAAAATTGTTCACCATCATTTCTGTTCCTATTTGTGGGTATTTTCTGAGGTCCTGCTCCTGGCCCTTCATCTGTGAACACAGAATAGAAATATTTCTCATGTTATCTACACTGTTCTGAGTGTCTCCTCTATTGCAGATTTTGGTATTTATCTGCAAACTGGCAAACCTTACCCGAGAGCCCTTCTGCAATATTATTAACAAAAATGTTAGAAAGAATTGGACCAAGGACAGATCCCTGCAGCACAGCACTTATAACATCCTTCTCCTCAGAGTGAGCGCAATTTACCTATACCCCTTGTCACATCTCACGCAACCAGTTTCTAACCCAGTCAGTCACTATAGGGTCCATCCTTAGGACACTCAATTTATTTATATGTTGCTTGTGTGGAACAGTGTCAAAGGTTTTACTAAAATCTAAGTATACCACATATAATGCTCTCACAGGGTCTCTGATCACCCAGTCAAAGAAATTAATTAGATTTGGCTGACAAGACCTGCCTCTAGTAAAACCATACTTCCTCAGATCCTGCAATCCACTGGCTTCAAGAAACCTCACTAGCCTCTGTTTTAACAGCATCTCCATTAGTTTACCCAACCTCATCCTTACTTTCACTTTTGTCTAAGGGGACCACATGTGCCCTTCTCCAGAATTTTGGGATCATGCCTGACTGTAAAGAAGCAATGAAAGGGTCAGACAGTGGAGCTGCTAACACTTCCCTCAATGCTCTCGGATGTATCCCATCTGTCCCCATCATTTTGTCCACTTTTAGTTTAGCTAGCTCCTAGCGAATACAGTCTTCTGAAAATTGTTCAAGATCCACCTCACTTCTGTCCCTATTTGTCAGTGTTTTCTGAGGTCCTGCTCTTCATTTGTGAACACAGAACAGAAATATGTTTTAAGCAAATCCACTTTATCCTCATAAGCTTCTTCATATCTACTTTGGACAAGTCACTTAACCCTCCATTGCCTCAGAAAAATCCAAGTTATCAATGTCCCTGTTTAATGTATATTAACAAGTTTAAGTTACAATGTAAACCACTTTGACGGAAATGATAAAGCGATATAAAAACCCTGCTAAATAAAAGAAATAAAAAATAAATAAATATCCCTCCTCTTTTGCACTTCGTCCTCTCATTAACCTATCTGAAAAATGTTTTGTTCACCCATTTTACTGCATTGGCTATTTTTTCTTTAATTGGTATCTGCTTTCCTGACTACTTTCTTAGCTTTTCTTAGTTTTCACAAATATTGATGCTTGACTTCCCTTTCCTCTGATCTCTCATATTTTATGGAGGCCACTCTTTTTCTTCACCTTATCAGCTACTTCTTTTGAGAACCATGGTGGTCTCATTTTCCTTTTACATTTATTTCCTTTCCTAACAAAAAGGTTTGTTGCCCTTAAAATATCCCCTTTCAGTTTCACCCACTGCTTTTCCTCATCCCCTAGCTGTTCCCATCTGCTAATGACTCCTAGAGATATTGTCCAATCTTGGTAAAGTTAACGCTCCTGAAGTCTAGGACCTTCACATTTGAATGGACTATATCATCCTATCCAGTGATCGTTGGATGTAAGATGATCACTCACTATAACATCAGAAACACTCTCCCCATTCGAAAGCACCAGGTCCTGTATGGCCCCCTCACATGTGGGTTCTGCTGGCGGAATAGTTCTCCCTGTAAAGAATTCAAGACCTCCTTAGTTCTAGAGGACACTGCAGCAGCTCCCACTCACCCCATGTGAGTAATTTTGCTATATAGGACAACTCGCCAATTAGCTTGTTGACAAAGAGAACAGATTTTATTAATTTGTTGGAAGGAAAAATCTAGGAAGTAAATAGTTCCACATTTGGATGTCTGCTAAAATATATGTAATATATTTGAAGAAGCTATTAATAGCAGAAATCTAAAAATTATGTATAGGAAGTATGTAGGACCTCCCCAACTACTAGGCATTGCCTAGGGCAGCACTTTCTTGAGGTGGGGCAGCAAAGAGCAGCTACAGTCAGAGCAAACCAGCATCAGAAGTGTGTGCTTTTACCTGCAGGAAGAATAGGCAATTTCCTTATCGTATTTCCAGGCCCATCCAGCCACACATGGGTTGTCTCCATCCACCAGCAGCTGAGGGATAAGAGTTCCCCCTTCCACTGGCAGATTCAATCTTTCAGTCGTCAGCAGCTGAGGAGAAGCCCAACTGCAGTGGTCTCCGTAAAGTATCCTGATCAGGGGCTAGTGTAGCAGAATAGTTGGAGGAGTTTAGGCTAGCCTCAGGGCAGCGGTAATTTCGTGGGGGTATAGAGTTTGGCCTTAATCTGCCGTTGAGTGGGGGACTCGAAAGGGCTGAGCAGCCATTCAGCATCAGCAGGAGGAATTAGCTTGGAAACTCCAGATTCCCTTCCTCCCGCTGCGTAGTTTTAAATCAGACCAGGCGGGAGATGAGTTGTTCACTGCGCCAGCCATGGATGCCCCAGCAGGGGCAGAAGGGGCAGAGCAGGCCAAGGCTGGAGCCCTGATTCAAATGGGAAAGGCGGCCATTTTACCAGGACTTGTTACTTCTCCTTCTCATGAGGCAAAGCGCTGTAAGAGCAAACTGAAGTCAGGAAAAGGAAAATCAGCTTCTTCCCTGGCAGGGAAAACATTGCAGAGCAAGTATGGGCAGCCTAATCAGGCCTTGGAGCAGGTTTTCTTGCCGAATTTCTTTCTGGCTTTACATAAGGCTTATTGCCTTAAGAGGCAGCAGGCTGTGTCATCAGAGGCAGGACCAGTTCCCCAAACGGGGGGAGGACTATCTTTTTCCTCCCACTCTTTGGATAAGGGCCCAGATTCAGCACCCCAGCTGGGGCAATTCCTTGGAGATTTAGGGGGGCGAATGAACTCCAGTTTCTCCATAGTCACATGCCTCCAAAGAGCTGGGGGAAGGACCCTCTGATCTCTGGGAACCCCCAGAGGATCTGGGAATCGAGGAAGGGAAACTGACCGAGATGGGGGAAGACTTCTCGGTTTTGCTCATCTTCAGTCGTGAGGAGCTAGCGGCCCTCATCAGGCAGTCCCTGGCGGCCCTGAATATGACACCGTCCTCTGAGGGGGCGGAAGACGTCCTGGAGAACGTCCTGCTGCAGAGGTTCAAAGGTGAGCAGCTCTGTTTTCCCGTATACTGGGCGATTAAAAAGATTATAGAGTCAGAGTGGGAGTGCCCGGAGGCTGCACTAAGAGGTGGCAGGGCGATGGCTTGCCTCTAACCCATCCCACAAGAGGAGTGGGACCTGTTCAAGATGCCAAAGGTCGATGCTCTCGTCTCGGCGGTCACAAAGAAGACCACCATTCCGGCTGAAGGGGGGGGCCGCTCTGAAGGACCTTCAGGATCGGAAGCTGGAGTCTCTGCTGAGGCTTGCTTTTGACAATAATGTGCTATCCCTGCAAGCCTCCATTTGTGGGGGCATATGTCTCTCGAGCATCCATATGCTGGCTGCAAGGCATGTCCCCCGCAGGCCTAGAGAGCATAGAGCAGGACCAGGCCAAGTTGGAGTCGGCGTCAGCATTTATGGTGGATGCCTATTATGATTTGCTTAGGGCTTCAGTGAAGTTAATGGCATATATTATGGCCGCTTCTTGTGGCTATGCAATTGGGTGGCAGATGCAGCTTCCAAGTCAAGGCTCAGTAAGCTTTCCGTTCAAAGGGAAGTTGCTATTTGGGGAGGCCCTAGATAAGCTGGTTAAGGATCTCGAGGACTCCAAAGGTGGGAAGCTACCTGAAGATCGGCCGAAGGGCCCCAAACAGGGGGACCCTCAAAGAAGCCAGTCCAGAGATTTTAAGCGGTTCCGCTTCACGCATTTTGCCCCCTATCAGAGGAGAAGCTATGGGGTGCGGACGCCGCCCTTTTGGGGTTTCAGCTGAGCAGCTCGAGGCTCTTTCACCAGCTTGCAGCCACTAGCAAAGAAACCACAATGATGCCAAACAGGTCCAGGTGGAGGTACCCATTGGGGGGTCAGCTGCAGCAGTTTTACCCTGCCTGGACCAAGATTACCCCCGACCAGTGGTCTTGGAGATAATTTGAGAGGGCTACACACTGGAGTTTGCTTGGCCCCTGGCAGACGCCTTCATTATGTCCTCATGCAAGGTGCTGGATAAAGCGGCAGCAGTACATACCACCCTGCAGCAGCTGCTGTAGCTGAGGTCAGTAGATCCGGTTCCACCAGACCAGTGAGGGTCCAGTCATTACTCCATTTATTTTATGGTGCCCAAGAACAGGGGGGGGCTTTCGCCCTATCCTCGATTTGAAGTGGGCCAATTGCGCGCTTCTGGTAACTCTCTTCAGAATGGAAACCCTAAGATCAGTCATTCTGGCAGTGAGACAGGGTGAGTTCTTGTCCACGCTAGATCTGTCAGAAGTCTATCTCCACATTGCCATTTGACAAGACCATTACAAGTACCTATGGTTTGTGATTCCCGGTGGTCATTTTCAGTTCAGGTTGTTGCCCTTTGTGCTGGCCACAGCTCCGTGCACCTTTACCAAAGTCAAGGTGGTGGTGGCGGCAGTGGCTCTGCGACAAGAAGGCATTCTGGTGCACCCATATCTGGATGACTGGCTTGTCCAGGCAAAGTCGGAGGCCGAGGGAGGGACCGCCACCTGGCGGGTGATGGAGATGCTGTAGCATCTCGGCTGGGTAGTCAACTTAGCAAACAGCCAATTGCAACCGGAGCAATGACTGGTTTACCTTGGAGCACAGTTCGACATTCTGGCAGGGACGGTGGTCTGGCTTCAAACGCAGGTAAGGGCTTTGCTGCAGCGCAAGGCACCAGCAGCATGGTATTATCTGCAGGTACTTGGCTCAATGGTGGCAGCATTAGACCTTGCGCCGTGGGTGCACGCGCACTGAGGCTACTGTAGCAGGCCTTACTGTCCAGTTGGTCCCCACAACATCAGTCGCTGTCTCAAAGGATCCCGTGCCCGGTCCCAGCACGCCTCAGTTTGGACTGGTGGCTCAGGCCTGAAAAGATCACGGCAGGGCTTTCGCTGGAGAAGCCTCAGTGAATCTTGGTTATGACAGATGCCAATCTCACCGGGTGGGGAGCGCATTGTCTGTCGCAAGTGATCCAAGGTTGGTGGACTCCAGAGGAAGCCGCCTGGTCATTCAACAGGTTGGAACTGAGAGCAGTGTCCCTGGCCCTGCAATGCTTCCATCCACTGATAGCTCAGAAAGTAGTCTGGGTGTGCTCGGACAACGCAGCTACGGTAGCATATATCAATCACTAGGGAGGAATGGGCTGTGCAAACCTCTTGGCCAAGAGTCAATCATTGCTCCGGTGGGCGGAGGAAAACCTGACAGCCATATCAGCCGCACATGTGGCCGGCAAGGACAAAGTTCAGGTGGAGAGTGGGAGCTGAACGCGGCAGTGTTTCACAAAATCGTCCTATGCTGGGGAGCGGGCACTCTGGCGAATGCCAAAATAGCTCGTTTCTTCAGCAGGTGCAGGAAGCATATGTACGAGCGGTTAGACGCCAGGCTCCTATATGTGTTTCCACAGTGGACGCTCATGGATAGTGTGGCGCGCGCGCCCCTACTAGGCGGTTGCCTAGTGAGGACGGGCGTCCATCTTGTATCCCTTTTATCTCAAAGGTGTAGTTGTGTATATAAAGTAGACCAAGTGGATGTTAAAGCACACAGGAATTTTATTTGGTTTCTCTAGGTCAGCTTAGTAACAGTCCTTGAAGAAGCTTTCACACTCAACAAAAGAAACAAGGATATTTTCTCCCAAAATAAAGTAAATGCAAACAGTGTGTTTCAGTGGGGTTATTTACAACAAACTTCCTTTCCTTTTCCTTTTAGAGATTTCTTACTTCAGGATTAACAGTGGTACTTGCTGCTCAAGCATACAACTGAGTTCAGAGATTCTGCCAGCTCCCTTGTAGCTGCTTCCACTTAAACAGTCTTCAGCTGCTTAGCACAGAGCCTGATTGCACTATCCACTTTCCTTTAGCAGAGAACCTTAGTAATTCAACATAAGATTCCTTCTCTCCTTTCTTTCAAGCTTCCAGCTATGACAAACTGGTAACCGCTTCCTGAATTCTTCCTACTACTTTGCTTCCTTCAATTAGCAGCAACGCATACAGCACATTCCATCTCAGAACAGGTGGAACCCTGGTCATCCTCCCTACAATCCACCTCCATGCTTTCTTCTGAGCTGCCTGCTGGGGAAACTTGGAAATGTTCAGGTACTTTAAGGTTTATGTCGTTTAAAAGCTTAAACAGCCTATCCCATTGCACTGCCTTCCCTTCCTTTGGAAAAACACTAGCAGGCTTTTCTTGTTTAGCTTTCCTTATAAAATCCTTCTTCCTGTTCTAGTTTCTACCAGGCATAATTCCCTCCTCATTATCTGAGCAAGAGTCATAAGCATCAGCTTTCTCTATTTTCTTTCTCCTACCTTGGAGCTTTACTGCGGGAGTTTCACAGCTGTGGCTTCTGTTGGCTGCAGCTATCTCTGCCTCAGAGCTACTCAGGGAATCACTGCAGGATTTTCTCTCAGCTTCCCTGGATTTCCTCTGCCTGAAGATTTGCTTTTCTTCAGAGGGATCTGAGTCTTCCTGTCTTGGCTTCTCCACAGCCAGCCTTCTGTCCTTCTCTCTCCTGGAAGGAAAGTACTTAGTCTGTACTTGGGCCTTTCCCCAGCTGCTGCTTTCCAAGCTGTTCCCTTGGTGTCTACCCCTCCAAGGCTGCTAAGTCTGCGTCCTCTTCCTGCCACTGTGTTTGGTCCTCTCCCGGGAACAGTGTCCGCTGCTCTCCTGGCTGCTGCTCTGGCTGCCCTTGTTCTTGCTCTTGCTCTTGCTGCTGTTCCTGCCTCTCCTGTTCTCTGTTTGCTCAAACTTAAATGTTGGGCAGTGTACCTCCCCCTCTGACTCCACCCCCAGGTATCTCCTATCCTTACCTAGGGTTGCCATGGAGTCTGGGCGGGGCTTTAGCCTAGCTCTACAAAGGTGGTTTCTTTCACTGCCTTTACTTTGGTATGTGTTTTCAGGTGCGCCCATCCCCCGCAAAGAGGAAAAAGTCTCTTTTCCCTTTGTTTCCCCAGGCTGGGCTACACTCTCCTTACCACAATAGGCTCTTGTAGCGCATAAATGCACACCTGCGGCACATAATTCTCATTGTGCCAGATTGGCCATGGAGGCTGCGGTACATGAATCTACAGCGCTTGTTGTTAGACGAGTCCTGACACCTTCTAGAGAGGATGAACCTTCTGTCGCAGGGGTCCGTCTTGATGCCTCAGGTGGATCGGTTCTTGCTTATGGCTTGGCTCTTGAGAGGGGGCGGCTGTGAAGGAAGGGTGAAGCACGCAATTGCCGTGGCCTATGCAGCACGAGGAAAGGTGCCGCCAGTGGGGTTATGGGTGCACTCTACAAGAGCACAGGCAGTTTCATGAGTGGAGTTCAGCTTGTTGCCACCAGGGGACTTCTGCAGAGCGGCGACGTGGTCGTCCCTCCATATCTTTGCAAAACATTATCGTCTCAATGTCCAGGCTACGAATGATGCGCATTTTGGGCATCAGTGCTTCAGATGGGACACGCCGGGCCCTCCCTGGGATAGATACTGCTTTAGTACATCCCATGCATGGCTGGACGGGCCTGGAGATACAATAAGGAAGGCGAAATTAGACCTTACCTGCTAATTGTCTTTCCTTGAGTATCTCCAGGCCCGTCCAGCACCCTCCCGATTCCATGGGGCAGAGCGGCAAGTCAGTTTCATTGGGGATATGTGGTGTAGTCTTGCTGATGTGTGAGTGAGGGCTACATTAAGAGATTTGTACAGCAGGGGCAGCGTTCTCCCTTGTGGAAAGCAGGGGGACTGCTTGGCAAGTAGCCCAGTCATCTTTCGAGTCCTTGCTTTGTATATAGTTCTAAATGTTGGTATTGAAAAAAAATGAGAACTCAGATGACTCATAAATAAAATGAGTCATCTGAGTTCTCGTGCCCCTGGGATTAGCATTTGAGAGAAGTGGACGTAACTGGGGGTACGAGGTGGTAGGTGGACTTGCTTTGTCAAAGGGAGACCGAATCATGCCAGCGGAAGGGGGAGCTCTTATACTAGCATAGCAGAATTCTGTCAAGTTCAGCCCTCAGCTTCTGGTGGATGGAGACAACCCATGCGTGGCTGGACAGACCTGAAGCTACTCAAGGAAAGACAATTAGCAGGTAAGATCTAATTTCGCTATACAAATAGTCTACTTATCCTTAAAAATCTCCTTCCTTATACATATATTTACAAAACAAAGTTTAGCATGTGTGATGTCCAAATATGCATTTTTATAGGCTTGTTTTGGGAGGGATGTTCCTGACATGATGACATATTGCATAATCTCCCAGTGGAGGTTGTAGAGATGAGAACACTACCTGAATTAAAGAAAGCATGGGACAAACACAGAACATCTCTTAAGAAAAAAAGGGGACTATTGTAGTTGATATGGAAGGGCAGACTAGAAAGGCCATGTGGTCTTTTTTGCCGTCGTGTTTCTTTGTTTCTATGACATTTGTGTTCAATTATCAATATCTTGCGGGATGCAGATGCTAGGGGTGAAGTATAATCTAAGGCGCCTAATAACCTTGCGCCGGCCCTGTAGGTATGCAGAGTTTTGTGAGCTGTATATTTTTCTCTTGAAATTTCTACTGATGGCCTTCTCAATAATTGTCCTATGAGGCCCTTCACGTGAATAGTTTGAGGACAATGGTGTTAACCCATGGAATTTTGTAACCATCAGAGATCCATGCTATTGTGTGATCCCAGAAAATTATTTTCCTGGGTCATCATCAGCTTTCCATAGTCACTAAAGTATAATTAATGTCTTCCATTTGTTTCCTGCAGATAGTGAGGCCATTCAGGAACAGAAAGAGGAGGAGAATGGAGAAGAAACTCCCGTAGAGATGGAACAAATCCCAAGACCATCAGGAAACATCTCTGAGAATATTTCCCACATAACTGAGAGGAGAAACACAAGGAATCAGCAGCAGGATTCAGAGAAGGAGCAGAGAGACCCTGCAGGAGACTCACCGGACAGAGTCGCTGAGTGGGAGAGAAGTGGCAGGGAACTCACTAACATCCCTGAGCCCCAGAGACAGCTGAGAGCAGAGAGACCCTTTCAGAATAATAATAGTGACCAAATGACGTCTAAACACCACCAGGGAGAGAGGAAAGGGAAGAAATCCTTTCTGTGTGACACCTGTGGAGAGAGTTTTGATAAGAAATATCATTTATTATTGCACCAGAGGACCCACAGTGGGGAGAAGCCCTTTATATGCTCTCAGTGTGGAAAATGTTTCAAACAGAAGTTAAGCAAGAAATTACACCAGAGAATTCATGCGGAAGTGAAGCCACTTACCTGTTCTGAGTGTAGCAAAGGCTTCTATCATAAAGAGCTATTAATTACAAACCAACGAACGCACACTGGAAAAATATCTTTCAAAAGTAATAAATGTGTGAAATGCTACAGCTTCAAGCAATTCTTAAGAAAGGCCCCAAAAATAAGCATAGAAGAGAGAAAATTCTCCTGTTTGGAATTTGATAAAAGCTTCACTGATCTATCAGAGCAAACAATTCTCCAAAGGAGCCACAGTGGGGAGAAACATTTTACATGTTCCGAGTGTGATAAAAGCTTCATTTATCTGTCACAACTGAAAATCCACCAAATGAGCCACACTGGAAAGAAACCTTTTACATGTACTAAGTGCAATAAGAGTTTTATTCAGTCATCAAATTTAAAAAAGCATCAAATGATCCACGAAGGAAAGAAATCTTTTACATGCGCAGAGTGCAATAAGAGTTTCAGTCAGTCATCACATCTTAAAAATCATCAAATGATCCATACTGGAAAAAAGCCTTTTACATGTACCGAGTGCAATAAGAGTTTCAATAATTCATCAAATTTTAAAAAGCACCAAATGGTCCACAGTGGAAGCAAACCTTTTACATGTACTGATTGTAATAAGAATTTCAATCATTCATCAAATTTTAAAAAGCATCAAATGATCCACAGTAGAAGCAAACCATTTACATGTACTAAGTGCAATAAGAGTTTCAATCAGTCATTGGATCTGCGAAAGCACCAAATGATCCATGTCGGAAAGAAACCTTTTATATGTACTGAATGCAATAAGAGTTTCACTCGATCAGCAAATTTTAAAAAGCATCAAATAATCCACAGTGGAATGAAACCGTTTACATGTGCTGAGTGCAATAAAAGTTTCTCTCGGTCATCGCATCTTAAAAACCATCAAATTATCCACAGCGGAAAAAAGCCTTTTACATGTACTGAATGCAATAAGAGTTTCAGTGATTCATCAAATTTAAAAAAACATCAAAAGATCCACAGTGGAAGCAAATCTTTTACATGTACTGAGTGTAATAAGAGTTTCACTCAGTCATCAAATTTAAAAAAGCATCAAATGATCCACAGGGGGATGAAGCCTTTTACATGTACTGAGTGCAATAAAAGTTTCACTCAGTCGTCACATCTTAAAAACCATCAAATTATCCACAGTGGAAAAAAGCCTTTTACATGTACTGAGTGCAATAAGACTTTCAATGATTCATCAAATTTTAAAAAGCATCAAATGATCCACAGTGGACGAGATGGTTTACAGCGAGCATTGAAAAAACTGTCAAAACAGACATATGTTGATTATGTGGGAAAGAACTGGAAACAGTGACTCACCTTATAGCAGGCTGTGAAGTTCTGATGGCAGATGATTTCTATACAGAAAGGCACAATAAAGTAGCATGCCTTATCCACTGGAAGCATCACATCATTGTGCTGAAAAGCACTGGAATCATGACCCTAAAACAATTACAGAGAATGAAGATGTTATGATCACCTAAGATATTCTCATTCCTACTGATACAAAGCTAGATATGAGGTAACTGGATACAGTGGTAGGAGAAAAACACCAGAACGGCATTGATTATAGAGGTTCAGTTCCAAGCGACTACTCTATGAATCACGTTGAGAGGGATAAACTTTTTAAGTACCGAGAAATATGGTCAGAGACCTAGAAAATGTGGCAGAAAGATACAATTATTTCCTATTGTGTTGGATGCCACAGGGCTAATTAAGAGGAATTTCCAGGCACATCTTGATAAATTGCCAGTATATGTAACATCTTACAAATTCAGAAGGAGTCTGTCTTTGGCATGATGCAAGTGCTATGCCGAGCATTAGCAATAAATATGAGAGACTGACAATATACTCCACGTACCCTGGCTTAGAAGTAAGGTTCATTCACCCATTTGGATTAACTGCCGTGAAGTAAACCTTTTACATGGACTGAGTGTAAAAAGGGTTTCACTCAGTCATCGGATCTGAGGTTAGAAGTATGATAATTAAGATGAACAAGGCCATATCCAGTATAAAAGGACCATTTATTGACATCACCAAAATAAATCAAATACAATATTGTGCAGCTAAAATTATTACCGCATAAATACTACCAACTAAAATGAAGGACCAAAAGAAAAAGAACAATAACCGTTCCTCCTTGGAAAAAGTGCATCAAAGGAAAAATGCATATTTGTGTGCAGAGGTATTCCTGATAGATGGGTATCTAAAAGGATAGAGATCATCAAAGATATTGCGGAAGATCCAAGACATCAGGCTGAAGCATGCTGCATTAACAGAAGAAGACCTGAAATTTATATGTTCCAACAGAAAATTGAAAGTAGTAGCAACGCGCAAAAACTGCAAAGATACGAAGAAAACACAAAAGAAAGATAGCAAAATAAACTATTTAAAGAGAATCCAACACAATTTTACAGGGAATTGGGAAAGTACATTAATATGGTAAAAGCACCACTAATCAAAGCCAAAACAAAAACCTTCTGGAGAAAACTATATGAGGACCTTATGGAGCATAATCAAGAAGCAGAATAGTTAACCTGCGCTACATACAGGAGCATTTAGAAAAAGGAAACATCAAACCTATGTAATGGCTTGTAGTAACAATGAAAGAGCTGGAAAACAGGTTAAAATTAGCCCCAAACTAGAAGAGCCCTGGCCCAGTTGTAGTAAACAATCTTTGGCTCAAACAGTTAACATCACTCCACCAAGACTTGGTAAACTGCAAAAATCAGTTGTTCAAGTAGCCAGACTTAACCCCACAATGTCTTATTACAGGTAGGGCATTTTTCCTTTCAAAATATTCCTTCACAAATATTATAGACCAATAACTTATCCATCGACAATCTATAAGCTGTTCACTGCAATAGATGCAGATAGAATATATGTTCATATTGTGTCCAGTAACATTATGGCAATAGAGCAAAAAGGCAGTAAGAGGGGAGCATATGGAACTAAAGACCAGTTAATGCTGAATAAGGCCATCATGGCCAGCCCTAAGTAAAACAGAAATCTCAGTATCGCATGGATTGATTACAAGAAAGTTTTTGACAGCTTGTATAATAAATTGGATAATAAATTGCCTTGAAATGTATAAAATAAATCCTGGTTTAATAGAGTACATTAAGTTCACCATGACAATATGGCAAACCACACTCTTTTTGAAATATGAAGGTGGTCAATATATCATTCTTTTTTTTTTTTATTTATAAAGTTATTTAATTAGTTACAACAACCAAGTAAATCAGGTCAATCCCATAAACTTACAAAACAAGCCAAAGCAATCCCATAAACTTACAAAAAGTAAAGAACGTTATTACATCAAGTAAGGTAATACAAGACTATGATAAAGTCCACATCTTCAGATCAGACTGTTGAAAAATCTAAATAACAAAACTAGGAAAACACGAATATAAACTATCCACAATTGGAGGTCATCCTATCTCATCCCCTTCTTTGCTTAAACCCTGTTTCCCGGACAGAAATTTTTCAAGATGAGAAATATCAACAAAGGAGTATGAAGCACCATCATAACCAATAATACATTTACAGGGGAACCATAAGAAGAATGTAGCACCCAGTGCCAAAACACGGGACTTAAGGTTTAGAAACTGTCTCCGGCGCAACTGGGTGCTACGGGCAACGTCAGGAAAAATATTGACCATCTGGCCACAGAACTTAACCGATTTAACCTTAAAAAAGGCCTTAAGTATATGTTGCTTGATTTCCACTGAAGGAAAGGTAACTAATAATGTAGCACGAACATTAATAATATCCTGGGAGTCCTCCAGGAAGGCCGTCAAATTAGCCATAGGGGAAACAATCTCGTCTAACTCCCCTTCAACTGCATTGAGTTTCTTAACGGTTGAAGGAATATAATAGATTTGTAAAAAATCAATATTATCAGTAACAGTCAAAACTTCTTTTATAAATCTGTTCAAAAGGATTCTATGTGATATTAGAGGAGACTGAGGAAAATTTAGAAATCGCAAGTTGGATGCACGAATGGAATTCTCTAGTGACTCTAATTTAGAATGCAGCACCATAGAATCTTTAATACTAGCCACACTAGAAGCATGTAATGGAAGCACCTGAGACTCCAATTTGGTAACAGCCATATCAACAGAGGTAACCTTTTCATCTAGCTGCTGTAAAGAGGCAACTGCACCCTGAGAAGAAGTACTAAAAGAATTCAGAGAAGAAGACATTTTAGTATCTATACATTTTAAAGCAGTCCAAACGTCTTTCAAAGTAATTTCAGAGTCAGAAGAGAGAACAGGGAGCTCAAGAGGACCACTCACCTCCAATGACAAAACTGGAGGCGGTATATTAATCGGCTTTAACTTCCTTATCATACCGGAGGACTCCACAGGACTACCGGGATTAGGGCACAGAGGAGGGGATCTCCCACTGGAGCACCAAGATACCGCTTCCGGGGAGAACTGCGCAATCGGAAGGGGGGCAATATATTATTCTTAACATAAAGATCCAGCGAGGAAGATTTCAGGGTGATTCCCCTGTCACCACTTCTGTTTTGTGTGGCGCGTAATCCAATGAGTACTCCCATCAACTCTTTGGGATGCAGATATAGCCTGAATCCTAAAGAAGATAACAATCCAGAAATAACATCACATTTACTATTTGTAGACAATCTGAAGCTCTACAGTTCCTGCGACCAACAATTAGTAGAGCAACTCAGTGTGGTGAAAAGATTTTCTGATGACATCAGGATGACTTTTGACCTTGACAAATGTGCTAAGGCAACTTTTTTTTAGAGGTAAATTGAGCAGAATAGAAAATATCTCCGTGGCTGAGGGCTGTGACATCAAAGACCTTGAACAGGAAGACATATATAAATATATTGGAGTAGAGGAAGGAACAACATTCAAGCAGAAATTGTTGAGAGAAAAAATCAGTAAAGAATACTACAGTGGATTAAAATCATTATTGAAAAGTGCTTTAACATCATGGAATAAGATACAAGCCATCAATCAGTTGGCAATTCCTGTACTTTCATACAGCTTTGGGTTTGTGGACTGGCCTCTTAAAGATCTTGAAAAACTGGATGTGTGAACAAGAAAACTCCTCCATGCCAATGAAGTAATTTACAAGAATCAGTGCATGCCAAGACTGTACATCCCTAGAACTGAAGGAGGACTAGGCGTAGCGATTGATTACACATACAGAGTAACTATCATAGGTCTGCAAGCCTACCTAACTGTGTCACTGGATCCAAATACACAAAAAGTGCTGAAATATGAAAGTAAAGATCCAGAATCTCTCTCTATCATCAAACCTGGACAAGTGTTCCGATGAGTAGAAGAAATGAGTGAGAATTCACATTCATACACAAGGAAGGAATTCACAGAGTTTGCAAAACAAGAGAAAAAACTCTTCAAAGAATTAGATCAACAAACAAGGAAGGACAAGTGGCAGATACAGAAATACAGTGAGAAATACAGAGTGTTATTCCAGGAACCCTTTGTCCATCAAGAATAGACACATGAATGGTTAAAGAGAGGTGAACTGAAACCGAGGGATGAGAGGTTGATAGTTGCAGCCAGGTCAGTGGCCAATGGACGAGATGGTTTACAGCGAGCATTGAAAAAACTGGCAAAACAAACATATCTCAATTTTGTGGGAAAGAACTCGAAACCTGAAATGTCGTCTTTGACATGGTATCTGTTTCAGTTTATGTAATCATAATAGTTACTTGTTAAGGCATTTGCCTACTGTACATAGTTTACCGATGTTCCTTGTAAAAAAACAGACCTCAAATCTGTTCATTAACTTGTTCCTTGTAAACCGCACCTGATACATGGGAAGGGGCTGTATATAAATGATTGTTAAATAAATAAATAAATAAAATAAACAATGATTCACCTCATAGCTGGCTGTGAAGTCCTGAAAACAGAAAATTTCTATAAATAAAGTAGCATGTCTTATCCATTGGAAACTCTGTTAGCACTATAACATCACTGTGCCTGAAAAGCACTGGGAATTACAGAGAATGAGGAGGTTATGATCGATAAAAAGCTGGATGCAAGGAAGCCTGATATAGTGGTAAAGGAAAAAAACACCAAAATTAGCAGTATTAGCAGGCCCAAATATGCCAGACATGCTGAAGTATGAAAGTCACATATCAGCACATTTGAGGAGAGAAGCACCAGAATTTACAAACCAAGAGAAACACTGTTTAAAAAAATCAGATCAGCAAACAAGAAAAAGCAAGTGGCAAATGCACTGATTGTGAATACTGCTGCTGTGCACCACTGTGATGCTCTTCATCATTTGGTGGTTTATAAAGAAGTCAAATCAAATCAAATACAGTGGGAAATGCAAAGTGTTACTTCAGGAGCCATTTGTCCATCAGAACCAGAATCAGAAATTGTTAAGGAGAGGTGAATGTAAATCTGCAGTGGTCTGTGTCTGAGTTGGTGAGCTTACGGTTGCTTCCTCATAAGATCACCACTGCCCTAGAAAGATAGCCACACAAGACCCCATCCCATGGCAGTAATATAAGGGAGGCCAGTTCTGAGCTGGTAGCCCAAAGGAGCAGAAGGAAAGTAGTGAAAAAATCCTTGTCAGAAAACCAGGCATATTGGTAAAGGAGAAAAACACAAGAACGACATTTCTGAGAGGAGTCAGTAGCAAGTGACTGTTCTGCACAATGAATGGAGAAACACAAGATTCTCAAGTAGCAAGAACTACAATCTGAGACAATGTGGCAGAAAGATACAGAAACACATCCCATTGCATTGGGCACCACTAGTCCTATTAAAACAATTTTCCCAACCGAGCTTGATCTGTGTGGTTTGCTCATATTCCAGCCTGGTAACACCAGAAGTATTCAGAGAAGTACCAGCAGTAAATCTGAGATCAGACCCAACATATCCTGGCTTGCAGCTGAGGTTCATTCCTGTCACAATGGAATAAAAAAGAATTTTGGACGTAATGGTTATTTCAGATGAACAAATTCCCTCTTAGTTTCTCTTCCATTTTCTATGAGTTTCTGTAACAATTTTACTTTGTATGATAAGTGATGTATAAAATCTAATTTTTTCTGCAACATGGTATGTGTCATGATATATCTCTGAGGGAAAAATATCCACCACAGTCATGTGGTTTTCTGTCCACCACTCTAAAAAAGAGACACTGCTGTCCTATTTGTGCCGCTCATAAACTTTATATTACAAAACTAGATGAATTTTTACGAATATAGAACAGATCTTGATAAAGCTTTGTTGGATTTAGGAGCCAGCCCAAAAACCTAGGAGCCACTGGCAATTTTCCTCTCACCCTTCAATCCCGTTGTCTCCACTGAAGTTAGGGAGTGATGCTGGGAATGGAAGAGATCCCCTCTGAGGTTTACTGAAGCTCCTTTAGGTCCTGATTTACTAAGGCTGGTTTCCCCCATTCCATGTTCAAGAGAAAAGAAAACTTAGATAATCTGACCCTTAATGCATCTCTGCAGGCTACTGACAGAACTCCACAGCCAGCAGCCTCCCTCCCCACCCAGTTCTGTTCTTTCTCCCCCACCATGCTGTCAACAAGTCTTTCCCTTTTAGTGCATTCCTCCCCTATCCTAACATCTCCCTCATCCCTGAAATCAGCTACTTTCCCAGATCCTGTCAGCTAGCTTCCAGCCCTTCCCCCAGCCAGCCAGGCTCCCAGCTCCTACTCAGTTAGCCTCTCAGTTTCCACCCCAACTGCAAGTTCAGGATCAGTGACCACTGTGGCGGCACAGGAACTGCCTCTCCTATATACCAGGCATCCCTGTGTGAATCTAATCCATGTGCTTCAGTAATTCTTGGTTTGATCTCAGAGTCTCAGATTTCACAAGACCAGTGTGAGAGTTTCTGCACCGAGCAGCTTAGACTTACAGAAAGCTGCAAGGTGCAGAGAGGAGGCAGTGGGGGTTTGGTGGTGGCTTTTCTGGCAGTGGCAACATGGTTCAAAAATTCCAGGTACCAGAAGAAACTTTATGGTCACCGTGGTAACCTGGACCTGGGATTTGTTGAGCTCTGATAGAATTTGGCTACACCACTGACCTGTGACTTTTTAAGTGCATTTAATAGTGCCTGTTGTTGACTGTCACTCAATATGCATTGGGATTTAGCATACACACTCCCAGTCCACTAGACACACCAAAGATATCCTAAACAAACATATGCAAATATCCCAAACACACCAAATTACACACAAACAGCCCAAACAAACTTATACACAAATATTCCAGACACACACATTCCAAACACATGTACACACCAACATCCAGACACACATGCACTTCCAAAAGACCAACATGGCATTAGTGGAAAATGAGGTGCAAGCCCAGCCTGCCGCCTGAAGAAGAATAGGAGGTGGCGGCAGTGATTTGTAGGGGTGGCAGAGAGATCAGACCCTCCCCCCTAAAGAGAAAGCAGAGGAAGTGAGATTCATGGGGGTAGTAGAGAGCCCCACTTCTACCACCCAAAGAAGAGCAATGACAAAAGTGAGAGAGTCATGGAAGGATTGTAGAGCCCAGGCCCCACCTTCCTAAGAAAACAAGATAGCGTGAGAGTGTCCAGACTCCACCACCTGAAGAAGAGCAGACACTATCTTCACTTTCCCCGTCTTTATGGGGAAGGAGCAGTCCTCAGTAGCTCCTGTCCAACTGGTACTATAGTCCAAAATGGCACTGGCCGACCTGCACTGTACTCCTAAATGGTGCCAGCTTTAGACTATAACACTGGCACATGGACCTGGAGTCTTCCCCTGTGTTTCCCCGGCCCCAACACCCTCGAGCAGCACCGGTGTAGAAGAGAGGCAACACCGCTTTTGTAAGAAGTGTTTGATTGCTGGTGGCTTTCTTATATTCTTAAAGGGTTGTGGGGAAGAATAAGATTTATTTATTTATTAGGATTTTATTAATCTATTTAGCTGACTGCACACATTAGCATTAGTGACAGGGTGAGTGGTTTGTCCGAGTGCTCCTGGGGCTGTAGGATGTACCTGCTTAGAAGATGCTTCTTCAATACAACTGACCAACCCCATATGAAACCAAAAGATTGCTTAGGACCAGGGAGAAAGTCTATATGGTCCTCGGTATGATTTCTCTCTTTCCTTTGTCTTAGTGAAAAGAGCCCCTCTCCTCTTTGATCTTCTTCCTTTACATACTGTGAAATTCTAGCTTTCTATCTGATGTTTCTGTGACCTGCGTAAAGTCTTCTCTCTAGTCTTTGCCTAGACCTGTTAGTAGCTATTTCTATGATGCTGCAAGGTATCTATAGCCCTTTACAGACACACAGGTGGCAGTCCCTGCTTTTCTAATCTTGCAGCAATCATTCAGATGACTGACTTGGCTGTCCCTGGGTTGTACCTGCTAGTAAGCTGTTCAGAGTCTGGTGTTTTTCTGCTGCTCTTGCCTGGGTCTTGGGTACTGACTTGAAGGCTTCTTCTCACTCTTACTAATTTTTAGACATTAAGATTTCTGTATGTGGAGGAGAGGTATTGTGTGTAGTTGGTGCTCCACTGTAGTCGGTCCATTAGAGGCTTGTTAAAGTGCTTGATACAAAGTAATGCAACGTTTGCTAAAGCTACTTGACATTTCTCCCTGATAGATCAATGTTGGCTGTGGACAGACACCAAGTATCTTATAGGGTGAGGAGATACTTTGGTCTGACTCCCAGGCTCTGTTGCCTGCTGCACCCAAACCACCACCACCATGTCAACGGGAGTGCAGTTAGATCCTGGGCCTGCTGTACCTCTATGTTCAGTCTGCCTGACCCACCCTCACCTTGTGAACCTTAACACAGAATCACACTATTGCATGTGCATCAGGCTTTTTTGTTCAGTGGATAAGAAACAGCAACATCGGCTTTACCTGACCCTACGTGAAATGGGGGTTTCAGCCCAGGGAGTTCTGCATTGCTGTTGCATTCTCGTGGCCATTTTACATCAGTGAGTGATGCTGTTGCTTCTCTACTTTGATAAAACATATAAAGATACAAGCAAAATTGTCTCATGTAATGTGAATTGTTGTTGTTGTTAAGTGCCGTCAAGTTGGTGTCGACTAATGGCGACCCTCTGGATAGTTGTCCTAAATTGTGTTCGGTCTTCAGTCAGGCAGCTCATTGTTGACAGACTGGTACCCGTAGCTGCTGTTATTGTATCGATCCATCTCACTGATGGCCTTCCTATTTTGCGTTGACCTTCTATCTTGCCAAGCATGATATGAATTGTTATGGTCTTTTCTTTGATTTGGAAACAGTGGAACAGAGGGGCCTTAAAACATAATAATCTTATTGCTATGTTTTCTTTTTTTGGGGGGCTCAGATTTAAAAAGGCCATAAGATAAATATGAAACCACAAAGCAATTAGGTCTCTTACTGAACGTGTTTCAAAATAACAGAAAAACTGATACGTTCAACTCCAACTCTGTCAAAAAAGTCTACCAATTTATGAAGACTACTGCACTCTAGATTACAAATAGTGAGCAAAACTAAGGTCTCAGACTTATTCAGCACTCAATCTGGACTCGCGTCCTTTCATATGGTGCTTGTTTGCATCAATGACCTTATACTTAAGTAACTCTTCGCCACTCTTTATCACTGTGCTTATAAAATACATTTGTTCTGCTGTGCACTTATTCAACTTTCAATGTCTCTTCTTTGCAAGCAAAAAGACTAACAAAATGCCACTAACTCCAAACTTAGCTGGTTTTTTCTGTTCGTGATGAAAATTTGTGGCTATTTTGTGTTGTCTATCAAATACTTAACTGCACTGCAGTATTACACCATCACCATCTTTCAATGAAGATCTCTTTCAATGAAGATCTCAGATCTCGACGCTATCTCTAGGCGCCATAACGGCGTTTCACAATCAAGGTTTCATCAGGAGATCTGCACCATCCTAGTGTTCTAAAACAATAAAAATCTACTATAAATCAATGTGTCTCCCCCTACAATAAAAATACACTAGAAATCCATGTGTCTTCCCCTACTAAATAAGATTATGAAAACCCTTTCTACTTACTCGACACCAAATGCTGCCCGCGCCTTCTTTCAGATTATGCTGGCCCTCTCCTCGTAACCAACCAAACTTTCTCAATGTTAGTATAGACGCCATGCATGCGGGATAAGACTTACCTCAGACATTTAAACCCGTATGCATGAGTCCGCAATCACATACACCTGTTCCTTTTCCATACAGGAACTTCAAATCACACCTTTTGTTCCTTTTTTCTTTTTTTTGCCAAATACTACCACATGGGGGTACATTAGCAAGCTCACCTCTTTTAAATGTTTATAAAACTATCCTCTACCCCTATCGGTAGACAAGATCAACACTCTACCGAACTATAGCATTCACGTACATACCGCCCAATCAATCGCCGCATTTAACCCTTTAGGTGAAACCATATCTAATCTATAAATCCATCTCTGTTCCCTGTTTAACAGGGTTTCATCTAGTGTTTTTTCCCCTGTCGGCCTTTCTATGCGTTCGATCCCGAAACTGCGGAGCTGTTCAAAAAGATGGCCCAGTAATAAACAATGTGCGACTATAGGTGCCTCTACCCTACGGCATTTCAATCTACTCCGATGTTCCCTTAGTCTCACTTTTAATGGGCGCAGTGTCTTCCCGACATACAATAGTCCACAGGGACATTGGATGCCGTACACAACAGCCTCTGAGTCACAGGTCATATGTGACCGGAGGCGATATTCGACCCCTCGATATACAAAATGGGATAATTCTAACGTAATAGCACATATATCACAATTACCACACTTTCTATGACTACCACTATAACTCTTCGGTTCTACACTAGGGAGCACTGTGGGGCTTAGACACTCCTTCAAATTGTGTCCCCGCTGCCATACACAACGTATCCTCTTATCTGTTAAACCTGGAACCACCTTGAGGACATTCCTATGGTTACGCAAAACCCGTTGTATATGCGCACTCATCGGGGGGAAAGCTGTCACTAGATTGATGACATTAGAATCATATTGAGATCCTGCTGGTACTGATTTCATTTGTAACAATGCCAGTCTATGATTATACAAGGCCCTCCTATAGGCTCTTTGTATTATACTCATTGGATACCCTCTATCAAGGAAATCTTTTTGAAGATTTATTGCCTCTCTCTTAAAATCCTTTACATCGGAACAGTTCCTTCTAAAATGCAGGAACTGTGAGAAGGGTAATCCTTCTTTGAGCTGTCTAGGGTGCCTACTCGTAAAGTGAAGGAAAGTATTCCTATCTGTGGGTTTCTGGAAAACTGACGTACTCCAACCATAGTTATCTCTAGATATTCGAACATCCAAATAGGTAATACTGTCCTTATGATATTCGTAAGTGAATTTTATATTCACTTCTCGCTGGTTTATCCATTGGAAAAAATCTAACAAAATCTCTTCAGTTCCCCTCCAAAGCAAGAACACGTCATCTATAAATCTCTTCCATACTACTACATTTTGTGAAAATGGGAAATCAGACAGCCAGCGCGTTTCGAAAGCCCTCATATAGAAATTCGCTATCGACGGGGCACATGTGGCCCCATGGCAACCCCTGCCACTTGTTGGTACAATGTGCCTTCAAACACAAAATAGTTCCTATTTATCGCTAACTGAGCCAATTCCAACAAAAAATCTATGTGCAGGGCTGGAAGATCCCCTCTCTGACATAGTGTATGATGAACCGTTGTCAATGCCGCTTGCTGTGGTATGTTAGTGTAGAGAGAAGTAACGTCCATGGTAACCAACCAAATATCTGGACTATCAGACCATTTCGCCATTCCCTCCATTATATTCAGAAAATGTGTTGTATCTTTCAAATAAGAGGGTATCTTTGGTAATAATGGGCGTAAGAAGGAATCTAGATAAGTGGATAAGGGCTCGAGTATGCTACCTCTAGTTGATACTATGGGTCTCCCTGGTGGACTATGTAAATTTTTATGAATTTTAGGGACAGTATAAAATTTTGCTGTAATGGGAGTAATTACATTGAGATACCGAAATTCTTTTTTAGAAATTAATTTATTTTGTAAAGCCAATTGTGTAATTTGTCTTATTTCCATCTGTAAAGCTTCTTTGGGATCTTCAAATAATTCTATATAAGTTGTCCTATCTTGTAATTGACGCTGAGCTTCTTCTAAATACCTCGCCCGGTCCATGACTACTATGGCACCCCCTTTATCCGCCTTCTTGATTACTATATCAGTTCTACTTTGAAGTTCTCGCAAAGCCTCACTTTCAATTTTAGTCAAGGCTGTAGTACTCAATTTCGTATTTCCTTCCAAAATCTTAAGGTCTTGTAAAACCAAATCCTTAAAAATGGTTAATGCTGGATGCATAGGTATTGGGGGTATCCAAGTAGACTCTAAAGGCAGCGGGACCCTTAGCGGAACCCCTTCAGCTATTATATTATTTATTTATTTATTTATCTAACATTTCTTATATACCACCTTTCATGATATCAAGGTGGTTTACATTGAACAAACTGAAATTACATTGAACAGGGCATTATAACTTGGAGATAACTATTTTTTATTTATTTATTTATCTGCATTTATATCCTGCTTTTCACCGGGTCAAAGCGGTTGGGGGATACATTTAACACGAGGGGATATGAGACACATACATTAATACTTACAGGGAACATGGGCAATGGAGGGTTAAGTGGCTTGCCCAAGACCACAAGGAGCACCTGTGGGACTAGAAAACCCAGTCCTTCCGGCCCAAGGTTGCTGTCCTCTAGTGGGATTTGAACCACCGACCTTCCGGCCTGTAGTACCTTGCCCCAACCACTAGGCCACTCCACTCCTATTATTAGAGCTATCCTGACTTTCTGGTAGTGATACTGAAGAAAAATAGTACTTCAGCTGTAATTTTTGCATCAAACGTTCAAAGTCCACCCTAAATTGAAAAAAATCACGTAATCGGGTGAAAAGCTGAGGATATTCTTCCATCCCATATGACCTTCCATTTTGTGGAACCACAAAGCAATTAGCTCTCTTACTGAACGTGTTTCAAAATAACAGAAAAACTGATACGTTCAACTCCAACTCTGTAGAAAAAGTCTACCAATTTATGAAGACTACTGCTCTCTAGATTAAAAATAGTGAGCGAAACTAAGGTCTCAGACTTATTCAGCCCTCAATCTGGATTCACGTCCTTTCATATGGTGCTTGTTTGCATCAATGACCTTATACTTAAGTAACTCTTCGCCACTCTTTATCACTGTGCTTATAAAATACGTTTGTTCTGCTGTGCACTTATTAACCTTTCAATGTCTTTACGAGTAGGCACCCTAGACAGCTCAAAATAGTTCTCTGTGTGCTGTGCTTTCCTGTCTAATCAATGTGTTTATACCTCAAAAATTTCCTGTCATGATTTGACAATTTCCAATCTGTAATCAAAACCGCTGCTGATCGCTGGAAGTAGCGGTATACAAATGTATACTAAATAAATAAAATAAAATAAATAAAGAAGGATTACCCTTCTCACAGTTCCTGCGATTTAGAAGGAACTGTTCCGATGTAAAGGATTTTAAGAGAAAGGCAATAAATCTTAAAAAAGATTTCCTTGATAGAGGGTATCCAATGAGTATAATACAAAGAGCCTATAGGAGGGCCTTGTATAATCATAGACCGGCATTGTTACAAATGAAATCAGTACCAGCAGGATCTCAATATGATTCTAATGTCATCAATCTAGTGACAGCTTTTTCCCCGATGAGTGCGCATATACAACGGGTTTTCCGTAACCATAGGAATGTCCTCAAGGTGGTTCCAGGTTTAACAGATAAGAGGATACGTTGTGTATGGCAGCGGGGACGCAATTTGAAGGAGTGTCTAAGCCCTACAGTGCTCCCTAGTGTAGAACTGAAGAGTTATAGTGGTAGTCATAGAAATTGTGGTAATTGTGATATATGTGCTATTACGTTAGAATTATCCCATTTTGTATATCGAGGGGTCGAATATCGCCTCCGGTCACATATGACCTGTGACTCAGAGGCTGTTGTGTACGGCATCCAATGTCCCTGTGGACTATTGTATGTTGGGAAGACACTGCGCCCATTAAAAGTGAGACTAAGGGAACATCGGAGTAGACTGAAATGCCGTAGGGTAGAGGCACCTATAGTCGCACATTGTTTATTACCTGGCCAGCTTTTTGAACAGCTCCGCAGTTTCGGGATTGAACGCATAGAAAGGCCGACAGGGGGAAAAACACTAGATGAAACCCTGTTAAACAGGGAACAGAGATGGATTTATAGATTAGATATGGTTTCCCCTAAAGGGTTAAATGCGGCGATTGATTGGGCGGTATGTACCTGAATGCTATAGTTCGGTAGAGTGTCGATTTTGTCTACCGATAGGGGTAGAGGATAGTTTTATAAACATTTAAAAGAGGTGAGTTTGCTAATGTACCCCCATGTGGTAGTATTTTGCAAAAAAAGAAAAAAGGAACAAAAGGTGTGATTTGAAGTTCCTGTATGGAAAAGGAACATGTGTATGTGATTGCGGTCTCATGCATACGGGTTTAAATGTCTGAGGGAAGTCTTATCCCGCATGCGCGGCATCTATACTAACATTGAGAAAGTTCGGTTTGTTACGAGGAGAGGGCCAGCATAATCTGAAAGAAGGCGCGGGCAGCATTTGGTGTCGAGTAAGTAGAAAGGGTTTTCATAATCTTATTTAGTAGGGGAAGACACATGGATTTCTAGTGGATTTTTATTGTAGGGGGAGACACATGGATTTATAGTGGATTTTTATTGTAGGGGGAGACACATGGATTTATAGTGGATTTTTATTGTAGGGGAGACACATGGATTTATAGTAGATTTTTATTGTTTTAGAACACTAGGATGGTGCAGATCTCCTGATGAAACCTTGATTGTGAAACGCCGTTATGGCGCCTAGAGATAGCGTCGAGATCTGAGATCTTCATTGAAAGAGATCTTCATTGAAAGATGGTGATGGTGTAATACTGCAGTGCAGTTAAGTATTTGATAGACAACACAAAATAGCCACAAATATTTTCATCACGAACAGAAAAAAACAGCTAAGTTTGGAGTTAGTGGCATTTTGTGAGTCTTTTTGCTTGCAAAGAAGAGACATTGAAAGTTGAATAAGTGCACAGCAGAGCAAACGTATTTTATAAGCACTGTGATAAAGAGTGGCGAAGAGTTACAAAAGTATAAGGTCATTGATGCAAACAAGCACCATATGAAAGGACGCGAGTCCAGATTGAGGGCTGAATATTTATTTATTTATTTATATTTCTTATATACCGCGCTATTATAATCAGTGCGGTTTACATTTGAAACAGAACATACAAGAAGTAAGCAAGTTACATCAAGTTTTTTTACATTGAAACAGGGAATGTAAACATGGAGTAAAAACGAGGGAGAACTATGTACATATTATAAACAAAATTATAATGCACTTACTATGTACCTATTATAAACAAAATTATAATGCTCTTACAGATAAATAAAAATATGACCTTTGTCTAGAGGGTTGGCTAGATGGTCAAGGAGATCAGTGGGAGAGATAGTGGTTAGCCATTATCTACAGGAAGATGATCTGAGGGACGGGTTAGGCAGGGAGGTGAGGTGGGGGCATTGTAAATGTCTGGAATGTTGTCAGGGTAATATTGTAGGAACAGGTGATGTTTGAGGGCTTTACGGAATAGTGCCAGATTTGAGATGGCCCGGATTTCTGCTGGGAGGGTGTTCCATGCCATAGGTGCAGCAATGGAGAAGGCTCTACTTGCTGTTGATTTCTTACATTTTACCAACACTTTTGGGACTTCAAGTTTATTCAACGAGGTAGATCTCCTAGTTCTATTGTCTGGTGTGCTGTTGAGGAGATCACTGATGGGTGTGTGAGTAAGATTCTTACATGCCTTAAATGTCATGACAAGAGCCTTGAAGTGGACTCTGGCCCGCAGCGGGAGCCAGTGTAGGTTCTTTAGAACTGGCGTTATGTGGTCTGATCTTGAAAGCCCTGAAAGTGCCCTTGCAGCTGAGTTCATGGCAAGGCGTAACGGGTTAAGAGTCGATTGTGAGAGTCCCAGTAGGATAATGTTGGCAAAGTCAAGGTGTGGGATGACTAAGGCTTGGAAAATTGAGCGGTAGTCAGGGAAGTCAAGCAGTGGGCGGAGATGGCGTAGTGATCGGATCTTGTGATAGATTGCTTTAGCTGTGTTTGTAACATGTGCTGACATGTCAAGCCGCTGGTCGAGGGTGATGCCCAGGTAGCGAATTGTAGATTTGGACTTTAGTTCAATGTTATTGACTAGAAGAGAGGGAGGTGGCGTGAACTTCTGGTTCCGTGAGATGAATAGTACATCTGTTTTGCTATGGTTAATGCGGAGATTTTGAGAGAGGAGCCAATCTGCTACAGCTTCAAAACATCTTATAATTGGAGTAAAATCTGGTTGATCGATTTTAAATTGAAGGTACATTAAGATGTCATCTGCATATGCAAGGCATTGGACATTGAAGGAGCGGATTAAAGCGCAAATAGGCTGCATGTATATATTAAACATTAATGCCGAGAGGGAGGAACCCTGGGGTACACCTTGCTTTAGTGAGAATGGTTCGGAGGTTTTTGAACCTGCTCTGACTTGTTGCGATCTGTTACATAAATAGGATTCGCACCATGCTAGCGCTGAGCCTTGCAGACCTTTATCTTTGAGGCGATCTAGAAGTGTTTCGTGGTTCACTGAATCAAAGGCAGCTGCTATGTCTAAAAAGATGAGGACGAATCCATGGTTGATATTGTCAGTTCCTGTGATTAGGTTGTTGAGGAGGGTTGTGAGGATGGTGTCCACTCCGTGAGCTTCCCTGAAGCCGTGTTGGGATGGGTCCAGTGGCGCGACTGTATCAACATGGTGTTGGATTTGCCGTTGGACTACCTTCTCCATAATTTTGGCAAGCAGTGGGATGCTTGAGATTGGCCGGAATGACTCAACTTTAGATGGATCAAGTTTACTATTCTTTAACAGAGGACGGATTGAAGTGTTTTTTAAGCTTTGAGGGAAGGATCCTGTTATGAATGATTGATTCAAAATTCTGCATATAAATGGACTGAGGTCATGGCGCAATTCTTTAATCCAACTAGCAGGACAGGGATCAATGGGGGCAGTGGTGAGGTTAATAGATGTGATGATATCTGCAATTTCTTTGTTGGATACCTTGGAGAATGATAGTAATGGGGTTGGTTGTGGAAGTCCGTGGGAGGTATGCAATATGGATGTATTCATGTTTTCCTTGGTTTGTATCATCTTAGATTGAAGGTAGGTAGAATAGTCTTGCGGCTGGGGCAAGGTTGTTTGGGCTAGTGCTGGATCGCCGGTTAGTGACTTCACTATATTAAATAGGTCATGAGGTTTGTTAAGTGATCGCTTTAGTAGTTCTGAGTAATACAACTTTCTTTTTTCCATGGTTTTTCTTCTGTGGTCTTGCAGGTGCGTGGAGTATGCACCGAGTGCCTCAGGAGTCCGAGTGTGGCGCCACTGTCTCTCTAGTTTACGTAACTGGAGGAGCGATGTTCGCAGATCCAGAGAGTACCATGGTGCGTGATCGCGTCTTGTTTGGTTTGTGTTGACGGATGATAGGCAGGAGGCAGCTCTAAGGGTGTCATCCCAATTGGAAACTAGTTCATCTGGATCGAGAGAATTGTTGGTGAGTAGAGGTAGGATCTTCTGGAGAGCCGTATCCTTAACAAGTGGTCGAAAGCGTGTTGTCACGGTTCTAGTGGGGGCGTGTGTTTTGGTGCTGGAAATGCCAGGATCGTTGGTGGGTACGTGAAATAAGAGTAAATGATGGTCGGACCAGGGTACAGGTGTTATGGAGAGTAGCAAACTTTGGGAGGTGTTGATAGTGGTCTGTGGTATGAAGATCAAGTCAAGTATGCCACCTTTGTTATGAGTAGGGGAGTTGATAAGTTGCGTGTAGCCCAGCTCATTCATTGTGTCGAGGAATGCTGTCGAATGTGTATCATGTAGGGATGGCAGGTTGAAGTCTCCCATCAGGACATTTAGGGTGCGTGGGTTAGCGGAGTTGCAAGCTAAGTCGATTGACGGGAGGTCATCTGGTGATGCAGTTGGTGCTCGGTATAAAAGATTTATTGAACAGTGTTCATTTGATATGGATATTATATCCAGGTAGGTTGAGCTGATAGAATTCTTTAGAGTAAATTGAAGATCGGATTTAGCAAAAAATGAGTGTTCCACATCCTCTCTGGTGGGACCTATGGCAGGCAAAGGTTGAATAACCAGGTGGTAACATCAGGTTGATTAGAGCATTATCATGATCGGATAACCAAGATTCTGTTATCATTAGAATATCGAGATCATGTAGAGTTATAAGGTCGTTGACAGCTGGCCATTTTGAGCGTATTGATCTGGCATTGATAAGTGCACATTTAAGTAACTGTTGGTAATTGCATTTCTCAGTTTGGATCCTTTTAAAATCTTGTAAGGGGATGTGTAGGAGGTGGGGATGAAGGGCACTGGTTTTTGTTGAATGTTGACGAGGATTGTCAGACCATCTTCTGCTATAGTTAAAGAGGATTGGGATATGCTTGATATCAGGATTGAGGGCCTGTAATAGGTTGGGGGCCCAAGCGGTGAGGAGGAAGAGGAATAAGGATAAGAATAAGTCTGAGACCTTAATTTCGCTCACTATTTGTAATCTAGAGTGCATTAGTCTTCATAAATTGGTAGACGTTTTCTACAGAGTTCGAGTTGAACGTATCAGTTTTTCTGTTATTTTGAAACACGTTCAGTAAGAGACCTAATTGCTTTGTGGTTTCACAAAATGGAAGGTCATATGGGATGGAAGAATATCCTCAGCTTTTCACCCGATTCCGTATCAGGATTAACTAAGGAGAAGACGCCTTTTGCCTCAACAAATGAGCAATCGGACACCCAGTTAACCACATGTTGGGAAACGTTAACCATCTTACAGAAGAAAAAGATACAAATGGAATTACACAGGTCATCACTTTTAGAATATATTACCAGACAGCAGATCCCGAGAGGTTTGCGGTTTTATAAAGAACCTAGGATGCCGGAGATGTCAACAGGGTTTGTAGAAAAATGGAATATGATTCTAAATAAGTGCTCCTTGGATCTAATGGTCCTGATAGTGGATACATTAAAACCAGTTGTAGAGAACATTGCTCAAGAAATTCAGAGCATTCAGGAAGATTTGAAATCTAAAGAGGGAGAAGAAGTGTACAATTCGAAATTAGAGGAAGTACAGCGTCAGACTAAAAAAGTGCAGCAAGAGACGATGACAAAGAAACTGAAGAAATTAAAACGAGATGGTACAGACTACACTTCAGGGTATATATATCCCTGGATGGACACTAAACGTAAAATGAAGAAAAATAAGAAAACAAGTACGGTTTGATGACTCCTCTGATGATTCTATACATACGGATTCTAGTGTGTCGTCCAAAGAAGATTTTTTGGACGAAGGAAAAGACAATACAAAGAAAAAGAAGAGCAATGCAGAGATAGTCTCATCACGCGTACGATCCGGTCAAAAGAAAAAGTAAGAGCTTTAACCATTACCCAAGAATTTTTGGTGGAAAACATCTCAGGGAAAGAATTATCGCAGGCATCACTTCAGATTCTTAATAAAGGATTGTCATTTGTCCCCCAAATTTGTTTTGATTTTTTTCAATTTAGGGTGGACTTTGAACGTTTGATGCGAAAATTACAGCTGAAGTACTATTTTTCTTCAGTATCACTACCAGAAAGTCAGGATAGCTCTAATATAATAGCTGCAGTCTACTTGGATACCCCCAATACCTATGCATCCAGCATTAACCATTTTTAAGGATTTGGTTTTACAAGACCTTAAGATTTTGGAAAGAAATACGAAATTGAATACTACAGCCTTGACTAAAATTGAAAGTGAGGCTTTGCGAGAACTTCAAAGTAGAACTGATATAGTAATCAAGAAGGCGGATAAAGGGGGTGCCATAGTAGTCATGGACCAGACGAGGTATTTAGAAGAAGCTCAGCGTCAATTACAAGATAGGACAACTTATATAGAATTATTCGAAGATCCCAAAGAAGCTTTACAGATGGAAATAAGACAAATTACACAATTGGCTTTATAAAATAAATTAATTTCTAAAAAAGAATTTCGGTATCTCAATGTAATTACTCCCATTACAGCAAAATTTTATACTGTCCCTAAAATTCATAAAAATTTACATAGTCCGCCAGGGAGACCCATAGTATCAACTAGAGGTAGCATACTCGTGCCCTTGTCCACTTATCTAGATTCCTTCTTATGCCCATTATTACCAACGATACCCTCTTATTTGAAAGATACAACACATTTTCTGAATATAATGGAGGGAATGGCGAAATGGTCTGATAGTCCAGATATTTGGTTGGTTACCATGGACGTTACTTCTCTCTACACTAACATACCACAGCAAGCGGCATTGACAACGGTTCATCATACACTATGTCAGAGAGGGGATCTTCCAGCCCTGCACATAGATTTTTTGTTGGAATTGGCTCAGTTAGCGATAAATAGGAACTATTTTGTGTTTGAAGGCACATTGAACCAACAAGTGGCAGGGGTTGCCATGGGGGCCACATGTGCCCCGTCGATAGCGAATTTCTATATGAGGGCTTTCGAAACGCGCTGGCTGTCTGATTTCCCATTTTCACAAAATGTAGTAGTATGGAAGAGATTTATAGATGACGTGTTCTTGCTTTGGAGAGGGACTGAAGAGATTTTGTTAGATTTTTTCCAATGGATAAACCAGCGAGAAGTGAATATAAAATTCACTTACGAATATCATAAGGACAGTATTACCTATTTGGATGTTCGAATATCTAGAGGTAACTATGGTTGGAGTACGTCAGTTTTCCAGAAACCCACAGATAGGAATACTTTCCTTCACTTTACGAGTAGGCACCCTAGACAGCTCAAAGGAGGATTACCCTTCTCACAGTTCCTGCGTTTTAGAAGGAACTGTTCCGATGTAAAGGATTTTAAGAGAAAGACAATAAATCTTTAAAAAGATTTCCTTGATAGAGGGTATCCAATGAGTATAATACAAAGAGCCTATAGGAGGGCCTTGTATAATCATACACCGGCATTGTTACAAATGAAATCAGAACCAGCAGGATCTCAATATGATTCTCATGTCATCAATCTAGTGACAGCTTTTTCCCCGATGAGTGCTGTCGCGAGCACTACCCTGGCGGCAAGTAGAGGTCAGGGCAGGTCAGACACAACTATATAGGGATGAGATTGGCCAGTAATCCAGAGGCCCAATTGGCTTTTGGTCCTATTAGTTTCCTGGATCCTAATCTTCAGTGAAATCAACTGCACAAAGTGGTGGGAAAATAAAGGCTTTTATTTCCCTTTCTCGCAAGGGTTCAAATGATTGGGCAACAATACAACACAAAATGTCCTTACTTCAGG
Organism: Ichthyophis bannanicus; assembly: GCA_033557465.1. NCBI lineage: Eukaryota > Metazoa > Chordata > Amphibia > Gymnophiona > Ichthyophiidae > Ichthyophis > Ichthyophis bannanicus. The sequence goes on from CM066031.1 coordinate 123,507,569, forward strand.
TAAGAAAAAGTAAAACAGAAGTTTAAAGTAAAAACTGTTACTTTCACAGTAGCGATGATATTCACACAAACAAGAATGTTCTAGGCAGCAATACATATAGCTTACAAGCCTGGCAAGGATTCTAGGCTTCCCGTAGTACAGTACGTACAGTCCATTTCTGTATCTGAAACCTCATCTGCCAGTTCCACTTGCATTGGCTCATAGCCCGAAGCCTCTGATTCTGAGTCCCTGGTTTCAGGAAGGTTATAGTCAGGCTTCTTATATAGCTCCTCTAGCACTGCCCAATGTTCTGAGTGAAGCGTAGGGCGTCGGCTCTGTGCTGTTTTGTATTGAGAAGATTCCTCTCTAATTAGAGGTTTTATAGCAGCTTTATAAAAACACTTCTTATTCAAAACTCTCTTATCAGGTAAACTTTTTCTATAGCTTGTATCATAAGAAGCTTTACCTTGTGAATTTGGCTTCTCTGTTTCAAGTGAAGGTTGAGGCCTGCACCAGTTTCTCTTCTGGCTTGCCCGTACAGCACGGCCTAGGTCTTCAGGCTGTCTCTCATTTGGTTTTGGACAACAGTTGCAGCAATGCTTTTGCCTCTCTGGGCAAACAGCTCTTACTCCTCTTTGAGCTGAGACCTTCCCAGGTTCTTCATTAGCTCCCAGGCAATCACCTTTCACTCTGGGTGATTTGCTAGCAGTGGAATAATCAGGTTTCCATTCTAACCTCTTTTCCTGTTTTGCGTTCTTTCCTGCTGCACGCTTTCCTGCTGCATTCACTCCTGCTGCCGTCACACCTGCTGCGTCCTTTCCAGCCGCCTCTCCAGCTGCCTTTCCAGCTGCTTCTCTCGCTGCCTTTCCAGCTGCCTGCTTTCCAGTCTTCCACACCCTCCTTAAGAAGTCCTCCTGCGCTCGAGGATTGGAAACTGGCTGGCATTACCTCATGACCAGTGGGGCGTGGTTCCTCAGTTACTCTGAAGTCCCTCTTGCTCCCTCTAGCTGGCTCCTCCAGATATTGCAGCTTGTAGGTATCTTTTTCTCTGTTTAAAGCATTATCTTTTCTCTCAACCGGGTCTGCTGGGTGACAGTGCGCATATACAACGGGTTTTGCGTAACCATAGGAATGTCCTCAAGGTGGTTCCAGGTTTAACAGATAAGAGGATACGTTGTGTATGGCAGCGGGGACGCAATTTGAAGGAGTGTCTAAGCCCCACAGTGCTCCCTAGTGTAGAACCGAAGAGTTATAGTGGTAGTCACAGAAAGTGTGGTAATTGTGATATATGTGCTATTACGTTAGAATTATCCCATTTTGTATATCGAGGGGTCGAATATCGCCTCCGGTCACATATGACCTGTGACTCAGAGGCTGTTGTGTACGGCATCCAATGTCCCTGTGGAATATTGTATGTTGGGAAGACACTGCGCCCATTAAAAGTGAGACTAAGGGAACATCGGAGTAGATTGAAATGCCGTAGGGTAGAGGCACCTATAGTCGCACATTGTTTATTACTGGGCCATCTTTTTGAACAGCTCCACAGTTTTGGGATCGAACGCATAGAAAGGCCGACAGGGGGAAAAACACTAGATGAAACCCTGTTAAACAGGGAACAGAGATGGATTTATAGATTAGATACGGTTTCACCTAAAGGGTTAAATGCGGCGATTGATTGGGCGGTATGTACCTGAATGCTATAGTTCGGTAGAGTGTCGATCTTGTCTACCGATAGGGGTAGAGGATAGTTTTATAAACATTTAAAAGAGGTGAGTTTGCTAATGTACCCCCATGTGGTAGTATTTGGCAAAAAAAGAAAAAAGGAACAAAAGGTGTGATTTGAAGTTCCTGTATGGAAAAGGAACAGGTGTATGTGATTGCGGTCTCATGCATATGGGTTTAAATGTCTGAGGGAAGTCTTATCCCGCATGCACGGCGTCTATACTAACATTGAGAAAGTTTGGTTTGTTACGAGGAGAGGGCCAGTATAATCTGAAAGAAGGTGCGGGCAGCATTTGGTGTCGAGTAAGTAGAAAGGGTTTTCATAATCTTATTTAGTAAGGGAAGACACATGGATTTCTAGTGGATTTTTACTGTAGGGGGAGACACATGGATTTATAGTAGATTTTTATTGTTTTAGAACACGAGGATGGTGCAGATCTCCTGATGAAACCTGTCAGACGGCTGCCTGGGTGAGAATGTTCACAGTCTTGGCAAGTGCATATGTCAATATGATTTGCAAGGGATTGTGGTCAATGCAGTTCATTCACACCAGACACAGCTGCTCACAATAATTAGTTGTGCTTTTGGGTAAAGCCAATAAGATATTTATTTATGGGGTTATTTCTCCCAACACAGATATGCTTGGTAGCACATAAATCAGGTTACTTGCTTTCAGTGTTAAACTTGAAAAAACAAAATAAGGAAAACATTTGAACTTGTCAGGCAATCAAAGCAAAAGAAATAAGACCTGGATGGTAACAAACTGGTCTTTTCTGTAGGCTTTAGCTAATATTCTCTTAGCAAGTATCAAACAACAAACCAAAAGCCACAAAGAAAGGAAAAAACTGTTCTTTTCAGGTAAACGTCTTATATCTTCCCACATAGATTCAGAAGTGATTCTCTTAGAGCTCACAAGCAATTAGGTAAGGCTCAATTGCTAGCAGTTATCCAGCTGAAACCCCTTAGCTGGCTTGCTTTCTACTGCATGGCTAAAAATCCTACACAGGAGCTTTTCTGAGTAGATTAAAGAACAAGTTTGTATTTCTTTGTGATGGTTGCTGTACTTTATAACAGAAAATCATCAAAGGAGTTTAGACAGAGAGCAGTCCATGTAAACAGATTCTTCATCTGCTATCACCCCCTCTTCTTCAACAAGCATGGGTTCAATATCATGGATTGGCACAGATGAATCTCCCAATGGAGCCCTTTCAGGGGAATACTTGTTTCCCTGCTGTCTTTCAAGGTTATAGCTAGGGCATAGATTAGTGTTCATACCTGAGCTTCCATTGCTGTTAGAGTTCCTCTCTATATAGCCTGGCCAGTATGTAGTCCAGTTCTTATGTCCAGCCTTCCAATCCAGATCCCTGGACACTGGATCTCTCTTCACATACCTTCTGGCATGGGTCTTAGGGTCTCTTCCACTTGCAGCCGTCTCCCTCACAGGTACCGTCTGGAGATTCCTAGCCCTGCAGCACCATTCCTCTGGCTTTCCCCAGTCCAATGGTGTATGCCGGCCCTTGGAATGCCTCCCAGTATACGTACTGCTCTGGACTCTTCTAGACCTCTCAAAGGCTTTTCCCCTCTTTCTTCCAAAGGGTTTCTTTCCCTCTCTGTCCGTCCGGTTTGGCTTCTGATGATCCTTCAGATGAAACTGAGGATATCCAAGCCGATCATGAAGATGATGATGATCCTGAGGATAATTCTCTGTAGAATAAACTCTACCTTTATTCTGCTTAGATGAGTGCTCCTCCCTAACACAGCACAGCTGTGCTGAATCAGGCCCTGCCCTTTGAGATGAGTGCTTAGGGATTACCTCATAGCCCTCCTGATTGAACACACGTTTCCCCACTTCAGCTCCTCTAATGGCTGTTGGAAGCCTGGTGCATTCAGGGACTGGTAGTCTTTTATGGGAAAATTCTGTTTTCTTATTTCTACCAGAACTGACAGGTTGCTTGTTCAGAGTCACTTCACCTTTCCTATAGCTCCTTCCTGAGCTATGATAAGCTTCCTTATCACAAACCTTGATTGTGAAACGCTGTTATGGCGCCTAGAGATAGCGTCGAGATCTGAGATCTTCATTGAAAGATGGTGATGGTGTAATACTGCAGTGCAGTTAAGTATTTGACAGACAACACAAAGTAGCCACAAAAATTTTCATCACAAACAGAAAAAAAAAAGCTAAGTTTGGAGTTAGTGGCATTTTGTGAGTCTTTTTTGCTTGCAAAGAAGAGACATTGAAAGTTGAATAAGTGCACAGCAGAACAAACGTATTTTATAAGCACAGTGATAAAGAGTGGCGAAGAGTTACTTAAGTATAAGGTCACTGATGCAAACAAGCACCATATGAAAGGACGCGAGTCCAGATTGAGTGCTGAATAAGTCTGAGACCTTAGTTTCGCTCACTATTTGTAATCTAGAGTGCAGTAGTCTTCATAAATTGGTAGACTTTTTCTACAGAGTTGGAGTTGAACGTATCAGTTTTTCTGTTATCATAAGATAAATATGTCAAACTGCAAAACTGGATTTGCAAATTTAGAAACTATATGCTTAACTTCTAAATTTAAAGAGATGCAGATGCCAGTGGAATTGGGTGCCTGCAAAATAATTGGATATTAGATAAACTGCTATAACAAAATTCCTCTGTACAATTATGTTCCTACAAGCCGTCCATGAACCTCTTTGTGCATAGAAACATACATGCTGTCTACATCCTGTTCCACTACAGCACACACAGAGACACACTGAAAGATCTCACGAATGTGCCAAATCTGCCCCTCAAGAGCTCAGGAGTGTGCTGACTCTGCCTCTTAAGAGCTCAAGCTTGTGTCCTGTCTCCTGATCTTTCTCCCACATTTCTTCTTCCCTACAGTATTCTCATTCTTGTTTGTCATTCCCCTACTGTTCACTGGTCTGCTCTGTCTTTCTTCTTCCCTCTGCTTCCCCATCTGTCTTACAGTATTCTCATTCCCTCCTGTCACTCCCCCATTGTTCACTGGTTTGTTCTGTCTTTCTTCTTCCCTCTGCTTCCCCATCTGTCTTACAGTATTCTCATCCCCCCATGTCACTCCCCCATTGTTCACTGGTTTGTTCTGTCTTTCTTCTTCCCTCTGCTTCCCCATCTGTCTTACAGTATTCTCATTCCCCCGTGTCACTCCCCCATTGTTCACTGGTTTGTTCTCTCTTTCTTCTTCCCTCTGCTTCCCCGTCTATCTTACAGTATTCTCAGGGGCGGCTCAAGGCAATCTGCTGCCTGAGGCGAAGTATGAAAAGGCACCCCCCCCCCCCCAACCTTAGAGCGGGGCGGGGCTTTTTCAGAAATCCAATCAGAGACTGAACCAAACCAAAAAGCCAATTAGATTATATGGAGGAAATGCAAGATGTTTGCACACAGGGCCATATCGAACTGCAATCGCACCCTGTGCACTTGCAGCTCGGACGCACGCCCCTCCTCTCCCCCATACCTCCATCCAGCGCTGCCTGCTCTTTTGCTGCTGCTGCCGCCCTCTGTTTTTTTTCACGGAGGCGCCGGCAGCAGGGAAAGAGCAGGCAGCGCTGGACGGAGGTATGGGGAGGAGGAGGGGGCATGCGCCCAATCTGAAAGGCGCCGGCACTTTAAGAAGATCTGTCTTTCCCTACTTTGACAAAGCGTCGGAGAAGGGAGGGACCAGACCTGCTTAAAGTGCTGCAAAAAGGCTTGGGGAGCACATTTCATCTGCCTGCTATTGTCCTGTCAGCGGTGGCAGGGCAACATCAGACAGCCGAAATGCTCCCCCCAAACCTTTCCGCCCTGTGCGGCTGCACCGCTTGCAAAGGGCTAGTTACGGTCCCGTTTGCACACCAAGGAACTAAAAGACAGCAAGAACCAACAGCACGTCTATAAAACTAAATTATAACTCATTTTTATTTTGTTGTTATAAACTGCGTTATGGTTCTTGCTTTTTCTTTTTCAACATATATTTTGCATTCACAGTAGGTGCAGAGCAGAACCAGGACATTCACCCACAGAACTCAATACAGTATTTTAAAAAAAAATCTGATTCTGATCATCTCACTAACAACAACCACCACTATTCTCCAGTACCAGGCATATTGTGAACTAATACAAAACCCTGCAACAAAGAGCAAACCTACCATACCATATCAGCACAAACTTCCAAAAGTCACATAAGGAGCCCATCCAAAAAAAGCATCACTGTAAATACTACAGTGGGCCCTGGAACATCCATACACCTATTTGAAAAGCTGAACAAGTCAAATTACTACAATACAGTATAGATCTTATGTACAAACTCCATGTTAACAGAACAGCCGACCTCAGTCAAACAATCACAACATCAACCCTCACCAAGTACAGAATAAGTAACCACACTCTAAAGTAAAAATAAAAATATGTAGATTAAATTTAAATTGAAACCTCAAGAAGCCAGAGTCCACGAGCAGTGAAATATCAGATAAATAAGAGATGCAGTTCCCCAATACTGTATAAAATATAAAAGCACAAAGTCCAATAACTAAAATTAAATAAAATAATTTTTTCTACCTTTGTTGTCTGACCATTTCATTCTCTGATCATGCTGGTCCTGATCTTAGGCTTCAGCTTCCCTGTCTTCTCTTAGCTCTTTTCTGTGGTCTAGGGTCCATCTGCCATTTCTTATCTCTTCTTTTGTTTTCTTCACTTCCTTCCATCAGCCCATTTCCAGTTCCAGTAACCCTCCCCAGTATCAGCCCCCTTTCCAGTGCTTCCCTCCCAGTACCTTCCAATGTCAACCACTTTGCATTCCCATGACTGCAACTGGTGTCCATTCCCTTCCAATCCCCCTCCTTTCCCACTGTCCAGCCCCTTCTAGTCCAAATACCATCCCAGATATCAGCTCACATCCACTCTCAGTGCCTCCCTTCCAGTCACCCTACCATCTGTCCATCCCTCTTCCAGTGCCATTTGCATGTCAGCTCCCTTCCAGCCTCCTCCCCATTACCAAACCACCTATCACTCCCATCCCCAAATGTCAGCTCCCTTCCAGTCCCCCTTCAGTACATCCCAGGTATCAGCTCCTTTACAGCCCCCTTCTTCCCCTGTGTCAGCTCCCTTCGTGCCCCCTCCTTCCTCTGGCAGACCCTCTCATTATCCGCTCCCTTCCCGTCCTATTCTACCATCCTCCCGCATCAGCCCATTTGTAGCCCTAGCCCCTAGTTTTCTTCCAGGGCCAGCAGCACTCTCCTCCCCTCCCCCATTAGCCCATTTCCAGTCCTATCCCCCTTCAGCCCACTCTAGTCCTAGCCCCCAATCAGCCCATTACCAGCCCTAGCTCATTTCCAGTGCTAGCCTCCCTTCTGCCCATTACCAGTCCTAACCCCCCAATAAGTCCATTTTCAGTCCTAGCCCCCCAATCAGCCCATTTTATGTCCTAGCCCCCCTAATCAGCCCATTTCCAGTTCTAAACCCCCATCCGCCCACTTCCAGTTCTAGCCACCCTCACGATCAGCCCATTTCCAGTTCTAACTCCCCCCTCAGCCCATTGCCAGTCCTAGCCCCCCATCAGCCCATTTCCAGTCCTAAACACCCCCCATAGCTCACTTCCTGTCCTAACCCCCCCCCCCCATCATCCCATTTCCAGTCCTAGACCACCCCATAGCCCATTACCAGTCTTAACCCTCCCATCAGCCCATTTCCAGTCCTAGCCCTCCATAGCCCATTACCAGTCCTAAACACCCCCCATAGCTCACTTCCAGTCCTAACCCCCCCATCAGCCCATTTCCAGTCCTGCGGCACCAGCCGCAGAACCACCTTCAAAGTCTCGAGAGAGAGATAGGGCTCGCGGCAGCCGAGCGCTTGCAACTCTGAAACTCTTCTCGCTGAGCAAATCGCCACGAGAAACACCACCTTTAAGGTGAGGTCCTTGAGCGAGGCCCTTGATAAGGGTTCGAAGGGCTCCTGTTCCAATGCTTTTCGTACGAATGGCAGGCGCCAATTCGGAACGACCTGCCTGCAAGGCGGCCTGAGTAGGGACACCGCTCTCAAAAACCACTTGACATCTCCCTGGCTTCCGAGCGTCTGATCACCTATCTTACCTCTATAACAAGCCAAGGCTGCGACCTGAACATGGAGCGACGCGGCCGCTAAGCCCTTCTCAAAGCCATCTTGAAGGAACTGTAGAATCTGGGGCATGGAGGATTTTAAAGGCTCGCAGCTCTTGCCTGAACACCAACCCTTGAACACCCTCCAAATGCGAACATAGGCCAGCGAGGTGGATCTCCTCCTGGCTCTCAACAACATGGAGATCACCCCCGCCGAATATCCCCGCGAGTTCAGCCGAGCCCTCTCAAGAGCCAAGCCGTAAGCGAGAACCGATCCACGTGGGGCATGAGCAGAGGCCCCTGTGACAAAAGATCTGCCCGAGGGGGAAGCCGCCAGGGCTTTGCCACCAACAACCTTACCAGATCCCCATACCAAGGATGACGAGGCCAGTCTGGAGCTACGAGAATGACTTGGCCTCTGTATCGCTCTATCCGCTGGAGCACCCTGCCGATTAACACCCACGGCGGGAATACATACAGCAGCTGACCCGCCAGCCAGCTTTGGATGAGCGCATCCAGACCCTCTGACATTCTTTCCTTCCGTCTGCTGTAGAAGCGGTCTACCTTTGCCGAGTCGAAAGTTGCCATGAGATCCATGACCGGCACCCCCTACCGGCGTACCAACATCGCGAACACCTTCAGGTGCAGAACCCATTCCCCGGGATCTACCTTCACCCTGCTGAGAAAATCGGCTTCTACGTTCTCCACTCCTGCAACGTGTGCTGCCGATAGATCCAGATTCACTTCGACCCAATCGAACAGGGCTTCAGCTTCTGCCTCCAGCGTGACGCTGCTGGTTCCCCCTTGTCTGTTGACATAGGCCACCACCGTCACGTTGTCGGAAAATACCTGAACTGCTCTTCCTCTGAGAACTGCTCGAAACTCCCGCAGGGCTAGGGCAACCGTCCTTAGCTCCAAGCGGTTGATTGACCATGTCCGCTCCTGAGCATTCCACTGACCCTGCGTGAAACTGCCCTGACAATGAGCTCCCCAGCCCTGCAGACTGGCATCCGTAGTCAGGGGTATCCAGTCCGGCGTCTCCAACCTTTTCCCGTTCCTCAGGGATTCCGGGAGCAGCCACCACCGCAGAGCTTGACACATCTCCTCCGGGCAAGGTAGCCTCCGAGACAACGGATCCCTCTGATGTGACCAGCGGCGAAGTAACGCCCTCTGCAAGGGCCTCATGTGGGCTCGTGCCCATGGCACCGTTTCTATTGCCGCCACCATGGTGCCCAACAGTTGCAGGTAATGCCAGGCCGAGGGCCTCCTGGTTAGCAGGAATCTCTGGACCAGTTTCCGTAGATCTCGCGCCCACTGCTCCGTGAGAAATATTTTCCTGCTGACCATGTCGAAACGGGCTCCCAGGTACTCCAGGCACTGGGAGGGAACCATATGACTTTTTGCCCGATTGACCACCCAACCGAGACTTTCCAGGAAGGACACCACTCTGGCCATCGCTCTCTCGCTCTTGTCTCTTGACTTCGCCCGAATCAACCAATCATCCAGGTAAGGATGCACGAGTATTCCTTCTTTCCATAACGCTGCCACCACCACCACCACCACCATCACTTTGGTGAAAGTCCACGGCACGGTTGCCAGACCAAAAGGCAACGCTCGAAACTGAAAATGTCCGAAGGGTACCGCGAATCTGAGGAACTTGTGATGATCTGGCCTTATGGGAATGTGGAGGTACGCTTCTGACAAATCGAGAGATGTAAGAAACTCGCCTTTCTGCACCGCCACGATGACCGACCGCAGTGTCTCCATGTGAAAATGCGATACCCGGAGACACCGGTTCACCCCCTTGAGATCCAGAATAGGTCGAAAACCTCCGTCCTTCTTTGGAACGATGAAGTAAATGGAGTAACGACCGGAGCTGCACTGGTCTGGCGGTACCGGCACTATCGCCTTAAGATCGAGCAGCCTTCGTACTGTCTCCCGCAGAGCCTTGCATTTGGAGGGAGACCTGCCGGGAGACAGAACGAAAGCATCGCGCACTGCACCCACTGATCTAATGTGATTTGGACCCAGGCAGAATAAAAATCCTGCAGCCATCCCCCCCAAGGGAAGAAACGGCGCCTGGGTCCCCCTGATCTCATTGGGGCTTTCTAGAGTTGAGGGACGGCGAGGAGGAAGGCCCGAAGCCCCTTCCCGCTCCCCGGAACCCCTGATTCCTATTGAGAAACCGGCTTCTCTGTCCTGCGTTAAATCTTGGAAAACGAAAACACTGAAAGTCCCACTGTTGTCCTCGGCCCGCAGGAGAAGTTCGGCCCGGTTGGGCTTGTCCTCCGGTAATCTGCCACCTTTCGATTCACCCAGGTCCTTGACCAGTTTTTCTAAATCTTCTCCAAACAAGAGGCGGCCCTTAAATGGCAGCTTACTGAGCCTAGCCTTAGAGGAGCTATCTGTCGCCCAGTTGCGCAACCACAGATACCTCCAAGCTGCCACAGCAGAAGCCATACTCTTCGACAACCCCCTCATAAGATCATAATGGATATCCGCTAAGTAGGCCGCGCTCGATTACAACTTTGCCGCCTCACCAGAGCGGTCAATCTCTTGTCCTGTAACCCTCTGTGACCAGCGCAGGCAGGTTCTAGCCACCCAGGCCCCGCAAATGGCCGCCTGGAGTGATAGAGCATTCACCTCAAAGACCTGTTTCAGCAAAACGTCCAACTTCCTGTCTTGGGTATCCTTGAGGCCCGCACTACCCTCTACGGGGATGGTGGTCTTCTTCGTCACCGCGGAGACGGCCGCGTCCAACTTGGGCGGCTTAAACATCTCTTTATCTTGATCCACCAAAGAATATAGACAACTCATCACTCTGGCTCCTTTCAGAGGAGCCTCTGGAATGTTCCATTCTTCCTGAATCATTTCCTGAAACACTCTGTGAACCGGGAACGCTTTCTGACTTTTCCGGAAGACCTGTAATAACGGTACTGGCATATTCAGCACCTTCAGCGTCTCTGCTATGAGTGCACTACTCTAGGATGGTCTTTTTTCTCTGACAGCTCTCCTTCTTCTAGCTCTTCTTCCAGCTCCACACTGTGACCTTCGTCATCTGACAGAGGCCCTTCTGAGGCCACCGACTGTGCCCCGAGCGCCCCATCCACTCTAGGCTGCTTAACTTTTTCGAGGGACTCATCCCCCTGCAGCGGCGCCACGAGTCTCTTCGCTCCCCCTTTGCTCGTGGAACTTCGACGCTGTTGGCTACTGCCTGCCACCGCTTGCTGCAGTAGACTCACAAATTCTTGCGAGAAGATGGACGCCAGGCCCAAGGGCCAGGTTGTCTGCAAGGGAGGGGGGTCTGGGGCTGAAGAGGGCCCTGCCACTGGTTCTTCCCGGGCCAAATCAACTACTTGTTCTGTCGATGCCCCTGCTTCGGCCCCCAGGCATTCTCCTTTCTCCTCCTGTGCCTGCTCCATAGAGGCCTCTCTCACACAGGCCTTACAAACCCCCGAGTTTGCGCCTGTTTTGGCTCCACAGACCACACACTGTGGTTTGGAGGGCATCTCCACTCAAGCTAACCCCGGCCTTGGCACCCCCGTGAAGGGACTTAGAATTAAGTTTATGCTACTGCTTCCTCTTAAAAATCGCCTGCCCAGCTAAGGAAAACGCCCGCCAGAAAAAAACCGCGGTGTCTGAGGCCTCCAAAAAGAAACTTCCTGCCTGAAACGCAAGCTCTGAGAAGTCTCCTCAGCGACGCGGCCTAACCGCGCCGCCACCACGAGGCCGGCCTGAAGAAAAACTTTCACGCCCAAAAACGCTGGCGCGACTCACCGCCGGGTCCGCTTACCTTCTGCCGTTCCCCGAGCGTGGTTGTGACTTCAATTCAACTTGCTGCGCTGGCTGGCGATTTTACAAGTAATGCTCTGAGAGGGAGCAGCCCGAGAACACCGGAACGCTGATATTCTCCGGTTCTCGGCAAACGCCGACGAGTGTGCCCAGCACCACAGCAGGCAAGACTTCTGACAAGGCGCTGGCAATGCTCCGCTCCAGTTTTAGCCTCTCCTTTAGTCAAAGAAAACTGGAGCTCTTCTCCCCTACCTCAACAGAGTTACTCTTCCGTGCCCCGGATAGCTAGGGTAAGACTAGGAGCAACGAAGGAGGGGATTACAGTTGAAGGAAGGCCTCCTGCAATTTAAAGGCACAGTCCTTCCAAATGCAGACTCCTTTCTGCATTAAAATCTAATAGCCCTAAATCAGATTGTCTTAACTTTCCTCCCTCAAGCTACAAATCTGGATGAATCCTAATTGTTCCTCCAGTGAGCCCGGACCTCCAGGCTCACCATCCATCCAGCTGCTTGGAGACTGAGGTAACTGGTGACAGGAGGAGGCTCCAGGATGGTTATACTAGTGACATCACAAAAGAAGGAGTTCCTCAGTCTCCAAGCTGCTAGATGAGATGGGCAACCCAGAGGTCCGGGACTAGACTGGATACACGCTCAGGAATATCCTTTATTGTGACACAAAGAATAATTAAGACAAAAAAACCTGAAAACAGGAGTGTGCATATGTCTTCACCCCCCAGTCAGTATGTTGTAAATCCACCTTTTTTCTGCAATTACAGCTACAAGCCTCTTGGGGTAAGTCTCTATTAGCATAGCACATCTAGCCACTGGGATTTTCACCCATTCTTCAAGGCAAAACTGCTCCAATTCCTTCAAGTTAGAAGGGTTGCATTGGTGTACAGCAATCCAAGTAATGCCACAGATTCTCAATTGGAGTGAGGTCTGGGCTTTGACTAGGCTATTCCAAGATATTTAACTGTTTCCCTTTAAACCAGCTTTAGCAGTATGTTTAGGGACATTGTTCTGCTGGAAGATGAACCTTTGTCCCAGTCTCAAATCTCTGGCAGAAAGGTTTTCCTCAAGAATTGCCCTGTATTTAGTGTCATCCATCGTTCCTTCAATCCTGACCAGTTTTCCTTCCCTGCCAATGAAAAACATCCCCACAGCATGATGCTGCCACCACCGTGTTTCACAGTGGGAATGGTGTTCTCGGGGTGATGGGAAGTGTTGGGTTTGCTCCACACATGGCATTTCCCATGATGGCCAAAAAGTTCAATTTTCGTCTCATCTGACCAGAGAACCTTCTTCCATATGATTGGGGGGTCTGCCACATGCTGTTGTGCAAACTCCAAACATGTTTTCTTATTTCTTTCTTTAAGCAATGGCTTTTTTCTGGTCAGTCTTCCATAAAGCCCCACTCTGTGGAGTGTATGGCTTAAAGTGGTCCTATGCACAGATACTCCCATCTCCGCTGTGGATCTTTGCAGCTCCTTCAGTCTTATCCTTGGTGTCTTTGTAGCATCTCTGATTAATGCCCTCCTTACCCAGTCTCTGAGTTTTGGTGGGCGGCCTTCTCTTGTCAGGTTTGTAGTGGTGCCATATTCTTTCTATTTTATTATAATGGATTTAATGGTGCTCCGTGGGATATTCAGAATTTGGGATACATTTTTTTTAACGCAACCCTGATCTATACTTCTCCATAACTTTGTCTCTGACCTGTTTGGAGTGCTCCTTGATCTTCATGTTGTTTGCTTAATGGTGTTGCAGAGTCAGGGGCCTTTCAGAACAGGTATATTTATACAGGCATCGTGTGACAGATCATGTGACACTGATTGCACACAGGTGGACCCTAATCAACTAATTATATGACTTCTGAGGTTAATTGGTTGGACCAGATCTTACTTAGGGATTTCATAGGAAAATGGATGAATACATATGCACTCACAATTTTTCAGTTTTAACTTGTTTTTGTTATATATACAAGGTATTTTATTGTCATTTCACTTCACGAATTTGGACTATATTGTGTCACACCTCATCCGCCCCAGCCGTGACTGCTGGTATTGTTGGGCTATTATGAGGGTGGTAGTTGTGCCTTGTTTCTATATATAAATCACACAGAAGAACTTTCTTTTCTTTTAGGGTTTTATTCCCCGTCCCTTGAGGTTTCTTCTTTTCAAACAACAGAAATTAACAGCTCACTTGGCTTCAAACAAAAGATAACTATGTAACAAAAGTAGCTTCCTTCAACTGATAACTTTAAACCAAAAGTAAATAATAAACAGCCTAACTGACTGCTTGGCTTGGAGAGAGGGAGAGAGTTGCAGCTCTGCCACTTGTATACTGGAATTTAAGGTTACACAAATCACATTTACCTTAATGATATCTCTGGCTCTATCACAGAGAAAGAACAGTCCATCAATTCTGTATTTGTTAATACTTCAGAATTCTCATATTCCATTATTTCTTGCTCATTGGTATCTCCACTATCCACTTCCAACGTGGAATAAAAATATGGAAGGCTTGCCTCGTCAGTCAAGAAGTTTCTCTTCCTGTGAGCAGCACTGCCTCTCTGGGGAGTATCACCAAACTCTGAGTGATGTCTTTCAGAGCCCTGCCCCCGCTTATGCCTCAATGCATAGCTCAGGTCCTGGTTTGACCTGCTAGCTGGGTAATTTTGATAGGGTCCCTGTCGGGTCTGCCCTAGCTTTCCAGGCCCAACTGTGCCTGATTGCAACCGGTGTAACGATGTTTCCCTAGAAGCTGGGAACTCACCGTGAGAAGGGATTTCTTCAGCTTTTCTAAGTAAGTGAAGCCCTCTTCTTTTAACACTTCTATAATCAGGAGAAAAGCTATTATTAGCCTCTGAATATCTGGGCTTTATATGGCTATTTCTAAGCCTCCAGGGCCCTTCCCTTTCAAATGGCAAATAGCCCTTGTGCCTACTCTTTGCCCCGTACCTGCTGTTGCAGTCTTCCTGTACTCTTCTTGCTTTCCAAACACATTCACGCTGTCAGGGTGTTGCCTTCTCCCAGAACCACACAGGTCTCTGGACTCTTTCCAACATTCACACCGGCTCCCCTGTTGCCTTTCAGCTTGTGACCTCTGCTGCTTTAATTCCTCTCTCAGGGATTCTTTCCTCTGCTCATCTCTCCAGGATTCCCTCCTTGGCTCCTCTCTCCAGGATTCCCTATCTCCAAATGTTTGGTAGTCTGTTTTATCTGCGTATTTCCTGACTCCACCTTCCCTCAGGTGCACTCTATTAGGTAAAGCAGACTCCCTTGCTTTGCTCTCTGGGTGTGTCTTTCTGGGCTCTGTGCACGTGTGTTTAGGTTGTCCCTGGCAACCAATAAACATTCTCCTGTTTATTCTGTCACTTTCACCGTGATCATTCACACTGCTCTGCACTTTCTCAGGCTGCCCTATGTCCACCCTGTGACAATTGTTAGGTCCATTACCTAACATACAAATGAACCTCTGTTCATTCCAGGTTGTATGTAATGTGACAAAACAGGACAAAAACCAAGGGGATGAATACTTTTGCAAGGCACTGTATATTTCAACTGCATTTTCTCAGTTCATGTGGTTGTTTGGAAACAGAAAAGGTCTAAATGTTCTTTTTCAATTATAGAAAGATAACAATTTTCAGTAATTAATGTTGTGATCTGAAATTCAAATATGATCTGCCTGTCAGTTTTGTTATGTATTATTTTTTAATGTAAGCTCTCATTTCTGGAGGTTTACTCAAACACATTTTACTAAGAGGAGAGGGAGAAGGCAAAAACCGCAAGTGTCATAAAGCTGGAAAAGCAACTACTGTGTCAGAGGAGGGGAACCTGGCCCGGAGGGGCTGCAGGGAATAAAGAGCAGAACCTTCTTTTCTGGAGCCCAAGGACTGGATTGAGTAGTGTCAGGCTCATTTCTTATTCTGTTTGCCCCATACGGCATGTGTGTCTCGAAGGCTGGAAGGCATTGCCTGGCACTGCCTCCTCTGCTGTCCAACTCCTGCCAGTCTCCTACCTGCTGAGCAGAAAGCCCTGCAGCCATTCTCCTGCCCTTCCCCAAAGGACCAGCTCCAGCCCTGATGCCTTTCTTGGGGGGGCCACTTTGGGCCTTGCTAGATCCGTCAAGGTGCTCAGCTTCTCTTTGGTGTTGCCAACTTAAGCACAGATAGTACAAATACACTACAACAAGACCTGCCCCTTCCAGGAGGAAGTGATGTCACAGGGGAGGAGAGTCCTGCTGTTGTGGGGGGCTGGATGCTAGGAATTCTGGGAAATACAGTCCTACTGTCTTTTAATCTCTCTCCTAGAACTAGCTAACTTGGCCAGAGAAAATCAACAATGTGCCACAAGGAATGAGCAGCTAAAACTGGATAATGAGGGAAAGAGGAAAAACAGCAGCTACTATCTCTAAATGCAAAGAGGTGTGCACAAACCTCAAGGGCTTCAAACATGTTTTTTTTAATGTTGGGAGTTTAGCTCGTGGTCTGAGGAGGAATTAAAGGCTAGCTCGTTTTCTGTGGCTAGTGTTGGGGAAGGTTTTGTGTCAGTTTCTTTTCTTGCACCAGCATAATCTTTCCCCAACTTTTATATTTTCTTGTTTTACTGCTTCTAGGGCTAAGGGTTAGAAGAAAAACTGGAGAAAAATAAGCAAAAATAAAAAAAACGGAGACAAAAGAGACCAAGACAGTGAGATAAGAAAGAGGAGGTCAGTGCACCAGGTTCTGGTGCTGGTCCATATTTGTTCTTGGTCAGGTGGCAGGATAGAACATACTTTGTTGCTGTGTCGTCTCTTTATCCCCAGGATTATATAGTTTTCCATGTTCATTCTTTGATTTTCTCACTCAGCTCTGGGAAAGGTGGATCTCTGTCTCTCTCACTCTCTTTTCCCTCCCTCCTATTTTTCACTTTCTTTGCTCTTTCCCCTTCTTTCTTATCGCCACAATAAAATTTAGCTTTTATTTAAAATATGTATTTTTCACCATTCCCAGTCTCCCTTCATCCCAAGAGCCAATAGGACTACATTTCCCAGCATCCATGCCTACAGCTGCAGGACCACTCCTTTGTGACATCACCTCCTCCTGGAAGGGGCGGAGCTTGCTGTACTGTACTGTATTGTACAGTGCCCATTTCCTGCAATACCAGAGAGAAGTTGAGAGCAGACTCAGAGCCTGCAAAACCCAAAACTACCTGCAAAACCCAAAACTACCTGCAGAAAGCCAGAGCTGGAGCTGTGAAGAAGGGCAGAAGAATGGCTGCAGGGATTTCTGCTCAGCAGGTAGGAGACTGGCAGGAGATGGGCAGCAGAAGAAGCAGTGCCAGACAATGCCATCCAATCTCTGATACACACACGGTGCATGGGGCAAGCAGAAGAAATAAGTCTGGCACTGCTCAATCCAAAAAAGCCTCTGAGGGTCTTCCTTGTTCCTCTCCCCTTGCACTGCAGCTGCTCCTCTGGCTTTATTACGTTCTCAATTCTGCTTCATGTCATCTCTCTAGATTCTCCGTCCTCCCTACCTCTCCCTTTACTTTCTGCACTTTGCTTTGTGTGAACCCAGAAAAAATAATAGCTTAATTTTAATTTTAAAACTCATATATAGCAAAATTGAAAGGCAAATGGATTTTGAATTTCAGATCACAACATTAATAATTTATTATTTAAAAGTTTTATCTTTCTGTAAATATATTTATTTATTTTATTTAAACATTTTTATATACCGCCCCTTCCAGTGATCAGGGGCAGTTTACAAAGAACATTGAACATATCAAACTATATTACAAGGTACTATTTACAAATCAGCTGTTCACACATACAGCAGAATAGCAGATGCTGAGGCAGTAGGGTGGGGAAGGGAACAGGATAAGGGAGAAATATATTAAATATATAGTAAATGGAGTTTCATAAAGAGAAAGGTTTAGAGGGGGAGAAGAGTAATTACCTAATTAAGCTATATCAAGTGAGAAAGTGGTTCAGGAGGGTATGTATTTATTGTATTTGTATTGGTAACAGGGGTAACATATGGAAAGCAGTGTGTGTAAATACCCGTAGCATGGGAAATAAGATCCCTGATGTTGAAGCTTTGGTGGGAGTGGCCGACTTGGATTTAGTGGCAGTTACAGAAACATGGTTCACCGAAAACCAAGATTGGGATGTAATATACCTGGCTATACTTTATTCAGAAAGGACAGGGTAGGAAGAAGGGGAGGAGGAGAGACACTATATGTAAAAACGACTATTAAAGCTTTGGAATTACAGAGCTTAAAAGGGAGAGAGGAGGCATTGTGGGTTAAACTAAAAAGAGGGAAAGAGAATTCTATTTGCATTGGTGTGATATAGAGACCTCCTTCACAAGAGGAAAAGGTGGACAGAGAGTTAATTGAAGACATAAGCAGCAATGCTAGGAAAGGGGAAGTGTTACTGATAGGGGATTTCAATATGCCAGATGTTGATTGGCACATTCCTGCTGCAGTATCATCTAGAAGTAAGGAGATCCTAGATTCTCTACAGGGAGAACTATTCATGCAATTGGTAACAGACCCCACATGTGAAGGGGCCATACTGGACTTGGTGCTTACAGTGGTGAAAGTGTCTCTGATGTTGTAGTGGGAGATCATTTTGCATCCAGTGATCACCAGATGGTGTGGTTCATTACTAGGACTAGGGCTGTTAGAATCCATTCCAAGGTGAGGATCTTAGACTTTAGGAAGACTAACTTTGCCAAGATGGGCCAATACCTCAGGGAGTCGTTAGTGGGATGGAAACAGCTGGGGGATGTAGAAAAGCAGTGGGCAAAACTGAAAAGGGATATTTTAAGGGCAACCAATCTTTTGGTTAAAATGGTAAATAAAGGTAAAAGGAAAAGGAGACCGCTATGGCTTTCAAAAGAAGTAGCTGAAAAAGTGAAGAAAAAGAGGGAGACATTGATGAAATACAAGAGATCACAGAGAGAGGAAGACAGGCATCTATATTTGGAAAAACTTAGAGAAGCTAGCAAAGTAGTCAGGAAGGCCAAGATTCAAAAGGAGGAGAAAACAGCCAGTGCAATAAAAAGGTGGGGATAAGACATTTTTCAGATATGTTAGTGAGAAGAGGAAGGGCAAAAGTGTATTGTCAGACTCAAGAGTGTAGGTAATTGCTGCCTTCCAACCCTTCTGTGTTCAAGAGTAGACACCCAGGAAGGTGTAGATAACATGAGGGATCTAGCTAAGCTTGAAGAATGGTCTAGAATTTGGCAGATGGGATTTAATGTTAAAAAATTTAAGGTCATGCATTTGTGCTGCAGCTGTCCAAGGGAGCAATATAGTATAGGGGGTGAGGTACTTTTGTCCACTAAAGAAGAGTGGGACCTAGGCATGGTTGTGTCTGATGATCTTAAAGTAGCTAAACAGGTAGAAAAGGCGACAGCAAAAGCTAGAAGGATTCTTGGGTGCATACGGAGAGGAATGGCTAACAGAAAAAAGGAGGTGATAATGCCTCTGTATAAGTCTTTGGTGCGACCTCATTTGGAGTATAGTGTGCAATTCTGGAGATCGCACCTTCAAAAGGATGTGAACAGGATGTAATCGGTGCAGAGGATGGCTACTAAAATGATTAGTGGTCTTCATTATAAAGCATATGAGGACAGACTTAAGGATCTTAATATGTACACCTTAGAGGAAAGGCGGGATAGAGGTGATATGATTGAGATGTTTAAATACCTCCGTGGCATAAATGTTCAGGGAGAGAGCCTCTTTCAATTGACAGCAAGTTCTGCTACGAGGGAACATGGGACGAGGGTGAAGGGAAATAGATTCAGGAGTGATATGGGGAAATATTTCTTTACGGAAAGAGTGGTGGATCTGTGGAATAGTCTCCCAGTGGAGGTGGTAGAGATGAGGACAGTAACTGAATTCAAAAAAGCACAGCCAGGCGACCGGCAAGACGGCCTCGGGTCGCTACCCTCGCCCCCCCGCCTCCCTCGCCCCCCCCCCCCCAATAACCACGCTCACTCCGTATTTGCCACCAAATGAACACGTATTTATTATGTTATTCACAAATTTTTTTAGAAATTACAGTATCAAACTTTTGTCCACAACATAAGCTTATTACATTAACTATTTACATAATCCTTATACATGACATAACAACTATTTACACAGTAAATTACGTTTCCTCCTCAACCCTTCTCCCGAGGCACAGCCCACTCTAATTAGGTCCTTGTCGTACGGCAGGGATATCTGGAAAAGCTGCCGTTCAAGCCTTTTCCCCACTGCCGTCGTTACCTGATAGCATGAAGTCATCACGGGGATGCTTTCATTGACCACAGGCCCTCTTCGGGGCTCTGTTCCTCTTGCCACAGTGTCCTGTTCCGCCTCTGCCCAAGTCCCGTCAAAGGCGTGAGCAGGGCTGCGTTGGTAATCTCTAAACCCGTCTCTCCCGCCGTGAAAGCATCGGGAGGCCCTCTAGACACTGTTCCTGCTTCGACTCCGTGTCCTGTTTACGGACACGTCCTATATGTTCCACTCCCCATTGTCGTGTCTGGGCTGTGCGCTCTCTCGAGAGGAGGGGGTCCCTATCTCTCCTGCCAATACCTCCTGGCAATGCTTCCTCGCTTGCCGGGGGGGTCCCCACCTCCTAACGGGTCCCCTCCTACAGCTGTGGCCAACTCTTGTTTCTGCCATAGGCGTTCCAATGCATCCTGTATGGCACATAGGTACACATCCATCCCAATTTCGGACAGATGTATGCCGTCTGTACGATACAGGCCAGGGCAATTCTCTTCTATGAGATCGTGCACGATGTTATACCCCCCGATTGAGTTCATAAACCGTGCCATCCACCTGTTCACCTTCCGTCTTGTCCTCTCCACTGCCTGATGCGACCATTCGCCCCTCCAGACTGGCTGAGGTATGATGTGCGACCAAACCAGCCATGCTCCCGGAAAGGTACCCGTCAGTGCCTGCATGTCCTTTTGCATCTTCTTTGTTAGCTCAACACTGCGTGTACTGGTGAGGTCATTACCTCCGAGATGAACTAGTATCACCCAAGGTTTTCCCCCTGCATGTTTTAACCGCAAAAGGAAAGGCATCAACTGGTCCCACACCATACCTCGACGACCCATCCACTTCACTGCCACCTTGTTGGCGGGGAGGCCCAGGTTGAGGCCTTGAGGTCTGGTACTTGTCCTCCTTTCTGCCCAGTGCACGAACGAGTGGCCGCATATTGTGACAACGCCTGCGCCGCTGCGACTAGGCGGTTGCCTAGTGGGGAGCGCTGGACGTCACTCTTCTTTGTGTAGTTGTGGGTTTGCTTTGTCAGCAATCCGAATGGAAGAGGAACACAGGACAATTTGTTACTTAAATTGCTTTTATTTCTTTCTTTCTGGAACCAACTTTTGGCAAGTGACCTTGCTGAGGCAAATGACCTTGATAAGGCAAACAATATCACAAACTGAAAATATAGGATATTTTCTCCCTTTAGACTTCTCAGCAATATTTCTTCAAGTAGTTACTTCACTCTTGATTACTCTTTCCAGCTTCTTTCATTTACAAAGCAGTGTAACACTTTTTAAATGCACAGTTTTCCAAAAACTTCTGTAAGACAGTTTTTGACCTTTACTCTCAGCTGCTGCAGATTAGGATATCTCTCCTGTGCTGCCTCCTGGTTTAAAACGCTAGCCCTGTTAAGCCTGGCTTCTTCAGAGATACAATTGGCTGCTTTAAACAATGAGGTTCATATGACTTCTTGTCTGCTTTTCAGCTTGGCACATAACACCAGCACAGATATCTTCTTAACCTGTTACTCACAGCTTCTTATAAAAGTATTAAACACGGCTTATACAAATCCCACACTCCATGGATTCTGCAGAGGATATTGGAGAGTCTGAGTATGAGTCTACTTCCATTTCTTCTGGGGTACTATAACACTCAGGGCTTGGGGCACGTTCTGGAACGCTATGCTTCACTTCCTTTAAAAGCCTAAGAAGCTTCCCCCATTTTAACTTCTGGCTTACCCTTTTTACCGGGTCAAAAGCTCTTGCCCTTCTTCCTCTTGGACACTCCTGTTCAGGACACACACAAATCGCTTTACTGGCAGAAACCCTCTTCCCAACTGGTTTTCTGTACTGCCTAATCACAGACTCAGGACTTGAGCTGTCACTCTCAGAATCAGTCATATACTCTTGACGTTTTCCCCAGCTCCACTCATGCCCACAATCTTTGCACTTGCCTTGGGAGTTATGGCTGGTCCCCTTTGAACCTCCGGGCCCTACAGCCTTATACTGCTGTTTCTTCCCTTGGTTCCTCTGGACTCTTGGCCTCTCCTCCTGGCCTTTAGCATGCAGTTTTCCTTGAGCACGTCCTCTCTCTGTGTTTCTGCTTGTGTCTCTCTTTTTCCTCGTGTCTCTTGCTGTGCCTCTGCTTGTATTCCTCAGCCCTCCTGCCTCTCTCTCTGCCTCTGTATCTCTTGCCTCTCCACTTCCTGAGTGACGCAGCTTAAATATCCTGCAGCTTGTTTCCTTCTCTGGCCCCACCCCCTCTCTGCCTGCACGAGCTCTAGAGGCTGGGTGTGGCTTCAAGCTATCCCTATTAGTGTGTATTCTGGCCTCTTTCCCTGCCTGGGAGCTATGCTGTAGTGAGCCCTTCCCCCGCTCATGAGAAAAAAACTCTTTTTTCCTAGTTTTAAAAGGCTCAGCTACCTGCACATCACCACATATCCCCCCCCCTTAAGCTATTACCGGCTGGCGCCACAACCCGCGCACAGCTGGTAATCCCAACTAAAGCTGGTGGGACATTGTTCTGCTCTGTAGCTACGTCCACAGCCTGCTCCTGCCATGGGCGTAGTACACTGATATGGTACACTTGCTGCCTCCCCTTACCGGTTTCCAAAGTATATGTCTCAGGACCCACCCGTTTTAAAACCTTGTAAGGCCCTTTCCATGCACTTTCAAATTTGGAACTGGCAGCGGCAACCATTACCAGTACCTTATCCCCTACTCTCAGGACACGCGGTCGTGCTCGTCGGGCATAATAAGCCTTCTGACGGGTCTGACTCGCTTTTAAATTCTCTTCCACCGCTTCTGCCATACGCTGCAAGCGGCCATTCAAAACAGTTAGAATTTTTGGTACCCTCGGGGGATGATTCGCCACGACCTTCTGACAGGACGGGCAAGACGCGCAAAATCTTGCCGTCTCCCTATAAACACCGGGCCAATAAAACCTAGCCAATACTCTCTCTAAGGTCCCTTGTGCCCCTTCATGCCCTCCCATCGGGTGAACGTGAGCTAATCTTAAAACCATGCCCTTAAAAGCATGAGGTACCACTAACTGCCTCCTAGTGTCCCCTGACCGTGTATCTATACTTTCCCTATATAACACATTGTCTTCCAAGAGAAATCTTGGTAGGGTCTCAGATCCTTCTCTGGCATTCTCAAATGCTCGGCTTAAGGCAGGATCTGCCCTCTGTTCCCCGGGAAAGGAGGGAAATTTCTCTTTTAACTCAGCAGGAATCCAGGGCAATTCCTGTCCGGCTATCAAATCAGCCCTGTTCTGCGCTCTGGTCTTCCTCTCCTGCCTCCTTTCAGGTTTCCCTTTCCTAGGAATATTTTTGGCAGGAGTGATTAAGTCCCCCTGGAAGGATGTCCCTGGCACTGGGTCTTCCTGAGGGCTATTTCCTCTTTCTATGGGCTCATAACCTGTACGGGTAGTAATCATATCTTTTTTTCTATCCTTTAGCTTGGGGTCAGCCACCTTTCCTAACTGGGGTAAGGTTTTCTCCCTAGCTGTGGTATTTTCAGTAGCCCTCTTTTCTCCTAGCCTGGGGTCAGCAACCATTCCTATCTCGGGTAAGGTTTTCTCCCTGGCTAGATTACCTACTTGCGGAAAGGTAGCTGGTTGGTTGGCTTCTCCCTGCAACTCTTCCGCTAAACCCTTCCTGAACTGTGGCCAGTCACGGCCCAGCACTACCTCGTATGGAAGCTTGGGTACTATGGCCACCTCCATTTGTTTTCTCAGGCCTACTCCCTCTATTATCACAGACTGTACAGGGTAGGTAGAAGCGGCGCCATGGACACAGCGTATCCTAATATGATTCCCAGAGGTCAGTGGCGAGGGTTTGTCTTTCGCCTCTATTTTATGCCAGAGCCTCTGGGAAATCATAGATTGGTCTGCGCCTGAGTC
The DNA here is from genome assembly GCA_033557465.1 of Ichthyophis bannanicus. NCBI lineage: Eukaryota > Metazoa > Chordata > Amphibia > Gymnophiona > Ichthyophiidae > Ichthyophis > Ichthyophis bannanicus. The sequence goes on from CM066031.1 coordinate 123,531,291, forward strand.
CAATAATGCCTCCGTTGGTATCCCCTCTACCTCCACCCTCAACAGGAACCCTTCTCCTGCCTCTCTGTGCTGGGTTGTTATTAAGGCCTTCTTGGCTCTACAGTCCCTCTTTAAATGACCAGCTTCTCCGCACGAGAAACACTTTCTCTGCATTTTATATCCTTTATACAGTTTTACATTTTCTTCTGCACATTCCTCAAGCTTTGCCTTCCTTTCTAGTAACTCCATTTTGTTATTTTTGAAAACACCCCCTCTCTCTGGGCTTAACTTGTTAGCCTCCAGAAAGCGGTCGGTCAAAGCAATGGCCTCCCGGGTGTTCTTGCAATCTTGGAGTACTAGGAAGGTTTGCACACTGCTTGGTACAGACTCCATGTATTGCTCTAGGATAATTGCATCTAATATAGACTCCATATCCTTCACTTCTGGCATCAGCCACTTGTACACCAGGCCTTTCACGCGGTGATACAAGGCCTGAGGCGTCTCCCCTGGCCTCAGCTTGCATGTGCGTAACTGCCTGCGATAGACCGCCGGATTTAACCCCAAGCGATCTTTCACAGCTTGTTTAACATCCTCATAATTTTTAACTAAGCCAGCAGGCATAGCCCTGTAGGCCGCTAAGGCTTCGCCCGTGAGAGAAGCGGCGAACCTTAGCGCCCACTGCTCTTTTGGCCATCCGGCTAAGAGAGCTATCCTCTCGAAAGCCTCAATGTAGTCCTCTACATCGTCTTCCTTCGTGAGGCGCCCACCTGAGAAAGTCCCAGTCCCTGGCCAGTCCCAGCCCTGAAAACCTGCCCCTGCACCTGGCACAGTCCTGGCAGCATCTTCCTTCCTTCCCTGGGCCTTCAACCAGTTGGACATGGTTTCTATGAGTGGTGCTTGCTGTGACTGGAACAGCGCCTTCGCCTGCTCCAGGCTCTGCATGGACAACGCCTGTTGTTTGGCTATCTGGCCAGCGGCCCAGTCCAGGATGTCTCTCGATTCCATCTTTTCCTGTGGAGAGAACAAAAAGAGAAAAACACCAAGTGCGGACTTTTTTTCTTTTTTTTCCTTTTTCCCTGCCTTGGTGATTACTTTCCCCACAGCCACCCTCTTACACCAGTGCTATCCAGATCAACCCTCCAGCCTACGGGTTACCTGGTTCTGGTGCAGAGTCTCACTTTGTCAACTCCGTTGATCCGGACTCCAGCTCCACCGCCACTCCGGATTTTCCCTTCTGTTTTTCAGACCTGGGGTTGACTCGGCTGCTCCTGGGGCTGTCTCTCCTTTGCCTTTAATCCGGCTTGCCTTTATAGCGTGCCAACTTGCTTCCAGCGAAAACTTGCTTCCAGCGAAAAATCCAACTTGCTACGCCACCTGTGACAACGTCCGCGCCGCTGCGACTAGGCGGTTGCCTAGTGGGGAGCACTGGACGTCACTCTTCTTTGTGTAGTTGTGGGTTTGCTTTGTCAGCAATCCGAATGGAAGAGGAACACAGGACAATTTGTTACTTAAATTGCTTTTATTTCTTTCTTTCTGGAACCAACTTTTGGCAAGTGACCTTGCTGAGGCAAATGACCTTGATAAGGCAAACAATATCACAAACTGAAAATATAGGATATTTTCTCCCTTTAGACTTCTCAGCAATATTTCTTCAAGTAGTTACTTCACTCTTGATTACTCTTTCCAGCTTCTTTCATTTACAAAGCAGTGTAACACTTTTTAAATGCACAGTTTTCCAAAAACTTTTGTAAGACAGTTTTTGACCTTTACTCTCAGCTGCTGCAGATTAGGATATCTCTCCTGTGCTGCCTCCTGGTTTAAAACGCTAGCCCTGTTAAGCCTGGCTTCTTCAGAGATACAATTGGCTGCTTTAAACAATGAGGTTCATATGACTTCTTGTCTGCTTTTCAGCTTGGCACATAACACCAGCACAGATATCTTCTTAACCTGTTACTCACAGCTTCTTATAAAAGTATTAAACACGGCTTATACAAATCCCACACTCCATGGATTCTGCAGAGGATATTGGAGAGTCTGAGTATGAGTCTACTTCCATTTCTTCTGGGGTACTATAACACTCAGGGCTTGGGGCACGTTCTGGAACGCTATGCTTCACTTCCTTTAAAAGCCTAAGAAGCTTCCCCCATTTTAACTTCTGGCTTACTCTTTTTACCGGGTAAAAAGCTCTTGCCCTTCTTCCTCTTGGACACTCCTGTTCAGGACACACACAAATCGCTTTACTGGCAGAAACCCTCTTCCCAACTGGTTTTCTGTACTGCCTAATCACAGACTCAGGACTTGAGCTGTCACTCTCAGAATCAGTCATATACTCTTGACGTTTTCCCCAGCTCCACTCATGCCCACAATCTTTGCACTTGCCTTGGGAGTTATGGCTGGTCCCCTTTGAACCTCCGGGCCCTACAGCCTTATACTGCTGTTTCTTCCCTTGGTTCCTCTGGACTCTTGGCCTCTCCTCCTGGCCTTTAGCATGCAGTTTTCCTTGAGCACGTCCTCTCTCTGTGTTTCTGCTTGTGTCTCTCTTTTTCCTCGTGTCTCTTGCTGTGCCTCTGCTTGTATTCCTCAGCCCTCCTGCCTCTCTCTCTGCCTCTGTATCTCTTGCCTCTCCACTTCCTGAGTGACGCAGCTTAAATATCCTGCAGCTTGTTTCCTTCTCTGGCCCCACCCCCTCTCTGCCTGCACGAGCTCTAGAGGCTGGGTGTGGCTTCAAGCTATCCCTATTAGTGTGTATTCTGGCCTCTTTCCCTGCCTGGGAGCTATGCTGTAGTGAGCCCTTCCCCCGCTCATGAGAAAAAAACTCTTTTTTCCTAGTTTTAAAAGGCTCAGCTACCTGCACATCACCACAATATCCAAACTTCCTGGCAGGGTTTGCCGCCTTAGTGTTGAAAAGAGAGTTGGCATGTTAATACCTACTTGATAACTGTTACAGCACTGTTTGATACAACCATTCGAGACAAATTAATAACATACCAATTACAACATATCAGATATCTCCCGAACATAGCCTTCCCTCACCTCATTGCCCGCTTTTTTTTTTTTTTTAATATATACGCCTTCTACTCCACATGACCTGCCCTTGGCGTCATACCGGGCGTACGTATAGCTTATTTCCTTATCGTTCCGCCAGTTCAGTCCTCTACCTCTGGGTTGTCAATCTCCTCCTGCAGCTAGGAGACTGGTTTGTCAGAATGATGACAAAAGTTCGCGCCAGCAGGCGCCGACCACCCGGAGCCCCCACCACCACCAGCAGCTCTCCCCTTCCCGGGGATCGAGCCACCGGCAGCAGGAGGGGCCTGCCGTCCTTCAAGGCCCAATCGGGGCAGCCAGGAACTTTTAAAAGTTCGCGCCAGCAGGCGCCGACCACCCGGAGCCCCCACCACCACCAGCAGCTCTCCCCTTCCCGGGGATCGAGCCACCGGCAGCAGGAGGGGCCTGCCGTCCTTCAAGGCCCAATCGGGGCAGCCAGGAACTTTTAAAAGTTCGCGCCAGCAGGCGCCGACCACCCGGAGCCCCCACCACCACCAGCAGCTCTCCCCTTCCCGGGGATCGAGCCACCGGCAGCAGGAGGGGCCTGCCGTCCTTCAAGGCCCAATCGGGGCAGCCAGGAACTTTTAAAAGTTCGCGCCAGCAGGCGCCGACCACCTGGAGCCCCCACCACCACCAGCAGCTCTCCCCTTCCCGGGGATCGAGCCACCGGCAGCAGGAGGGGCCTGCCGTCCTTCAAGGCCCAATCGGGGCAGCCAGGAACTTTTAAAAGTTCGCGCCAGCAGGCGCCGACCACCCGGAGCCCCGACCACCACCAGCAGCTCTCCCCTTCCCGGGGATCGAGCCACCGGCAGCAGGAGGGGCCTGCCGTCCTTCAAGGCCCAATCGGGGCAGCCAGGAACTTTTAAAAGTTCGCGCCAACAGGCGCGCCCGCGACTGGCGGGCCCGCGCCTGAGGGCCTCGCCAGAGGGCCCTTTGGCGTGGCCCTTAGGCGAGGCACGATAGGCGACACGGAAGATTCCACAGCAACTCACCGGTTACCCGACGCCTGCCTCAATCAACCCTCTGCCGCCTGACCAAAAAACCAACACTCTGCCTACAACGGAACTCAGACATGAACTCAGGCCTCTCTACACAACTCACAAACACAGCAAGTATACAGACTAATCATGTGAATGCACCATAGCTCATAACTACTCTCATTTTCCCTATGGCACTCAATTAACACTGTTGCCAGTAGCATTCCATTATTACTGTTATAGTAGCATTCCATTATTACTGTTGTCAGTAGCATTCCATTATTACTGTTATAGTAGCATTCCATTATTACTGTTGCCAGTAGCATTCCATTATTACTGTTATAGTAGCATTCCATTATTACACCAAAAGATAACCATAATCATAACACCAAAAGATAATCATGACTACCTCAACCCTAACGTTCGTTTTTCTCTATACTATTGCAATGACCATTCATGACTCTGTTTCATACATCCATGAACATAACCCCATCCCAGCACTCCTAGGATCAAATAGAAAACATCACTACAACTATTACCAACCTTACCCAAACCCTCAACAAAAGAGACAATCACGCCTGCTCTACATAACACTGGAAACCATTACTAACAAAAAGAACATCAAAGACGACCTGCAACACGAGCTTAGATGTGCACTCATCAACGCACGGTCTGTGCGCAACAAATGGCCTGCCATCACAGACCTAATATCCAACTACAATTTAGACCTCCTAATGGTCACTGAGTCATGGCTCTCTGACTCAGACACTGTCCTAATTAATCAAATCACGCCCCCCAATTTCTCACTCTTCGCTTGTAACAGAGATAATAGAAAAGGTGGAGGAGTCTTCATAATAGCAAAGTCAGAATTGCAATACCGAGTGTCCATAACCAGGAGCTCCAAACATCTAGACACTTTAACCATCGCAAATAGAAGCAACTCTATAAACCTCGTCTACTCAGCACCAAATGCAGTATCAGAAGATCTCTCAGATATAATAAACTTAGCCTGCAATCCTGACAACCCCAACAAACCAAACTAGCTGTTAGGTGATTTTAACCTCCCTTCCCTACATCATGACTTATCCAGTACATTCCTCGATGCCATGACAGACCTTGGATTCAAACAAATCGTGCACAACCCCACACACAAACAAGGGAACATCCTCGACTTGATATTCGTTCCATCAGCAGTCTCAAGCTTAAATAATTACACCAAACCATCTATTATCCCAGTCCCTTGGTCAGACCATAGCCTGATCTTATTCCTGATTCCAACAAATTCAAACACACTCACCCAGCCAGTCACCTCAACAACTAGCACAGGGCGATTTAAGCCATTAGACATAGAGACCCTCACTAAACAAGCGTTGCCAAAACTAGACAAGCCAACGGACAATCTAAATGAGTTGATCTCTAACTGGAATGACACTCTCTATCAGTATGCACATAAACCAAGCATGAACAAGAAGCTCCCACCCAGGAATCGCTCCAATAAAAAGCAGGATGCCCCTTGGTTCTCTTCTGAACTACGTACATCTCTACTCCAACTGAGGAAGTTAGAAAGAAAATGGAGACACACCCACAACAGCAAAGTTCAAGAAGAGTATCTCACCCAACTCAAAAAGCATCGCGATCTAACTTGGTCTACAAGGAAAGAATTCCACTCCAATCTTCTCTGCAAAACACTAAACAGACCACGCGATCTCTTCAATTTAGTAAAAACATTAACCAAAGACCCATCGCCACCGCATCAAGAATCCATACAACCACAATTATATGCTAATTTCATCCAAGCCAAAATGATCAAGGCGAACACGTCGTCATCACAAATACTAATCCAACTCCCACAGGCCCAAGCATCACTCGATAAATTCTCACCACCATCAAGAAAAACCATCGAAGAAATTATCGCTACCATAAACACCACCACAGCACCAAATGACCCATGTCCAGCACACTGGATCAAAACCTTACGTGCCGAGCTTAGCCCTTACATAGCTAAGATCGCAAATATCTCCTACCTAACTGGCATCTTCCCTACCGCCCTTAAACAAACATCAATTCGCCCTCTGCTAAAAAACAACCAGATGGACCCAACAAAGGAAGAATCCTACCGCCCAATCTCCAGCATTCCCTATCTAGCCAAGATACTTGAAAAGGAAACTCAGAGGCAGATCCAACACCACATTGATACAGCAGCCCCGTTGGACCCATGCCAACACGGATTCCGAGAAGCTCACGGAACAGAAACACTCATGACTTCACTACTTAACAAACTCATTTGTGGGATTGACAACATTCACATGGCCATTGCAATGATTTTTCTGGACATATCAGCGGCATTCGACTCAGTCGACCATAAGATCATGCTAGCTAGACTCCACGAAAAAGGCATCCGCAACCAAGCCTGGAACTGGTGCAAATCTTACTTAGATGAGCGCTGGCAACAGGTCCGTACAGGCAACATTACTTCTGAACCCTTCAAACAGAAACAGGGAGTACCTCAAGGCTCATCTCTATCTGCATTGCTTTTTAATATATACATGCAGCCTATCTGCCAAATCACCAGAGATTTCGGTATATCTTGCCTATTGTACGCAGATGACGTGCTAATATTCACACCGATCAATATATCAAATCCCGACTACTCTCCACTAATCAACTGTTTCAATGCAATAACTGACTGGCTCCTCAATCAAAACATGAGAATAAACTTCAAGAAAACCGAAGTACTCATAGCAACAAGAAACAAGCAATTTGCTCCGCCAACCACCCTCACAGTAAGAGACGCAGAACTCCCAATCAAGGCCTCCATAAAGTACCTCGGTGTGATACTTGATCAACAACCCAATCTTAAAGAGCACATAAAGAACACAGTAAAATCAATTTACTACAAACTAAAAACACTGCGCCACCTGAAACCAATGATGGAGACCAAGGACTTCCGTACAGTTTTCCAAGCAATAGTCACACCGCATTTCGACTATGCAAATATCATCCTTCATGGTCTCCCCAAGAACACACTAAATCCACTTCAACTGGCGATGAACGCAGCAGCCCGCATCCTATCTGGAGCTTCTATAAGAGATCATATAACACCAATACTGATCGACCTGCACTGGCTTCCGATAAATTGCAGAATAACATACAAAACCCTCCTCATCACATTCAAGGCTATTAATAATTTATCTCCTGCATCGATCTCAAATCTCATCACCCACACACCAAACAACAGACCCAGGAGACTAGTAGCAGAAAACACACTAGTTACTCCTAGTATCTCCACAAAATGGACACAACAAACTACTAACAGAGCTTTTGTGTCCTATGCTCCCCAGTGCTGGAACAGACTACCTCCAAACATTAGATCAATCAGGGATATCACTCAATTTAGAAAGTCCATCAAGCACTATTTATTCACTTTACACTTCAAGCTACCATACACACAATAAAACCGGCTCCCGTATTACTCAGAAAACTACTACACATAACAACAACCCAGAACAAAAGATCAAAATGTGAAAACACTGTATTCTTATCAAATATCAAATCTTGTTGTAACCTATTCAATGTATATATAATTATGTATAATTATTTAGATAGTTATTCCCCAGTTCACACCCAGTTGATTTTCCCTGTTATCTGTAAACCTAGATCAGTCATGTACTGACAGGTATGTTGTTGTTCAATGTAAACCGCACTGATGATGAATAGTGCGGTATGTAAAAAATGTTAAATAAATAAATAAATAAACATCACTGGATATAGCCTGCGTCACTCCCACTTCTTCCCAGTGTAACCAGTCTCCTTGCAGCAGGAGGACTTGATGAGCCTTAGGAGAGGCTCTTTGGAGGAATAGATAAGGAGCAGGGGTGTTAGTGTAGTTGGTTAGTAGATGGCCTCGGAGGACCAGCCAGGGCCCTCGGGGCTCTCGCAGTCCGCTCCTGAGTCCGGCCTTAGTGGCTTTAGTCCGGAGTTTGTCATCCTTATGCATAAGGCGTTTTGCGTTTTGCCTGCGCCAGCAAGGCAAACGTGGGTGCTCGGAGGCGCCGGCGGTCCAGCCTTCGTCCTTGGAGGCGGAGGGGGCGCTGGACGCAGATTCCCCCATGCCGAAGCGGCCGAAACTGTCCGAGCACACGGAGGGGGTCTGGCCAGATGCTGACGATCCGGAATGGGACCCGGAGGAGGGCTCACAAGACCTGGAGGAGGGTGAGATACCTCAACCGGAGGAACAGTCAAAAATCATTAGGGTGTTCCGCAGGGAGGAGTTGGCGGCCTTGATTGCGGAAACCTTGCAAATCTTGAACCTTATTCCGCCGACGGCTGCGGAGGACGAGGTGGAGGATCCGGTCATTCAGGCGGTCCGCCAAACACAGGTGGTATTTCCCTTGCACCGTGTGGTGGAGAAGATGATTCAAGATGAATGGGATAAGCCGGAAGCCGGCTTGCGGGGCCTGCGCACGCTTACCCGGTTATATCCTTTAGCGGACTCAGCTAGGGAGCGCTTCCGTGCTCCGCGCATAGACGCGGCGGTTTCTGCTGTTACAAAGAAAACCACGATTCCGGTTGAAGGAAGTGCGGCCCTGAAGGATGCCCAGGACCGTAAAGTCGATGGTCTGCTCAAACAAGCCTTTGAAGCTGACTCTATTTCGCTTCAGGCGTCCGTCTGCGGAGCGTGGGTGGCCCGAGCGTGTTTGCGCTGGGCGCAGAGGCTCCGTCAATCGTCGCACATGGTGCCGGAGGAGATCAAGGAGTTGGACCGCTTAGAGTCTGGAGCGGCCTTCCTTGCTGACGTCATTATGATTTGATTAGAGCTCTGGCCAACAGCACCGGATCAGTGGTGGCTGCCCGACGGTCCTTGTGGCTCCGCAGTTGGGCGGCGGACAGTTCATCCAAGTCCCGTCTCAGCAAGCTTCCCTTTAAGGGAGGGCTGCTGTTTGGCGAGGATTTGGATAAGTTGGTGAAAGATCTTGGGGAATCGAAGACGGGTCGGCTGCCCGAGGACAAGCCCAAGCAGGCCAAGCCCGGCCAGGGCGGTCGGGGGCAGTTTCGGGATTTTCGGCGCTTTTGTTCGCCGAGTCCCAGTGCCTTCCAGAGAGGGCGCTTCTCAGCGAGAGGCCAGGGCTTTCGTGGATTCCGGGGAGCGTCCAGGGGCTTCTCGGCTACCTCTGGATCCGCCTCGCGTAAATCTCAATGAGGCGAGGCGGGTCCCGGCAGAGGAAACTCCCATCGGCGGGAGGCTACGGGAGTTTCTTTCCGCCTGGACCCTCATCACCTCCGATCAATGGGTGTTGGAGATTATTCAGCACGGCTACGCATTGGAATTGGCGAGGCCCGTCCGGGACTCCTTTGTCTTGTCCCCTTGTCGGGGTCCCAAGAAAACGGCGGCAGTTCGCGAAACTGTGCAGCGTCTCATTCGGTTGGGCGCGGTGGTGGAAGTGCCCAAGACCGATTACGGCACGGGTCGCTACTCCATTTATTTCGTGGTGCCCAAAAAGGGCGGCAAGCTCCGACCCATCCTCGACCTGAAAGGGGTGAATCGGTGCTTGCGGGTGCCGCACTTTTGGATGGAGACGTTGCGATCCGTCATAGTGGCGGTGCGGCAAGGCGAATTCTTGACGTCTCTAGACCTCTCGGAGGCGTATTTGCACATCCCCATTCGGGATGCCCACCAACGCTTTCTACGCTTCGCTCTTCCTTGGGGTCACTATCAGTTTCATGCGTTGCCTTTCGGCTTGGCGACTGCGCCCCGCACGTTCACCGAAATCATGGTGGTGGTCGCGGCGGCGTTGCGCAAGGAAGGGATCCTGGTTCACCCTTATCTAGACGACTGGTTGATCCGGGCCAAGTCTGCGGAGGAGAGCATCCGTGTGACGGACCGGGTAGTCCGGTTCTTGCAGGAGCTCGGTTGGGTCATCAACCCGACCAAAAGCCGGTTGGTTCCCTCCCAGGACCTCGAATATTTGGGGGTCCGGTTCGATATGAAGGAGGGGCGAGTGTTTCTACTGCCCCAGCGGGCCGAGGGCTTGCGGTCCCTGGTGCGACAGTTCCTGTCGGTGCCGGCGCCATTGGCGTGGGATTATCTTCGGGTGCTGGGCACCATGGCGGCGACCCTCGAAGCGGTACCTTGGGCTCGGTTCCATATGCGTCCTCTCCAGAGGGCTTTGCTCAGGCGTTGGTCGCATCAGACGGACTCCTTAGTCAAGCGTCTGCCTTGCCCAAGCAAAGTTCGGCAGTCCCTTCGGTGGTGGCTCTACCCGGGGTCCCTGGCGGCTGGCCTGCCGTTGGAGCAGCCGGACTGGATCCCATTGATGTCGGATGCCAGTCTAGGGGGCTGGGGAGCCCACTGCGGGGATCAGTTTGCGCAGGGGCTTTGGTCCCCACTGGAGGCCTTGTGGGCGATCAATCGCTTGGAGTTACGAGCGGTGTTCCGGGGCCTTCAGGCGTTCGAATCTCTCGTGCGAGACCGGCCGGTGCGAGTGCTGTCCGACAACTCTGCGACGGTGGCTTACATTAACCGCCAGGGCGGCACCGGGAGTGCCGCGATGGAGGCCGAGGCCGACGAGTTGTTCGCGTGGGTGGAGCCTCGCTTGACCGCGATCTCGGCAGCACACATCGCCGGCAAGGACAATGTCACCGCGGACTTCCTCAGCTGAGTGCACGTAGATGCCGGCGAGTGGAAGCTTCATCCCCAGATCTTTCGTCAAATCGTCTTTCGCTGGGGGACGCCGGTCATGGATCTCATGGCGACCTTTCAGTCGGCCAAAGTGGGCCGTTTCTTCAGCAGGCGCCGGGAACGCATGTCGGAGGGGATCGACGCCTTGCTTCGTCGGTGGCCGACGGGCGGTCTTCTGTATGTTTTCCCGCCCTGGGCGCTCATCGGCCGGGTGCTTCAGAAGATAGGAGCTCACGCCGGGCGAGTGTTACTGGTGGCGCCCGATTGGCCGAGGCGTCCTTGGTACGCCGATCTCATTCGTCTCCTGGACGGGGAGCCTTGGCAGTTACCACCGCGGGTGGATCTTCTGCTCCAGGGGCCACTGTGCATGCCGCAGGTGGATCGATTCTCGCTTACGGTTTGGCCGTTGAGAGGGCTCGGTTGCTAAAGAAAGGTTATTCGTCGGCGGTGGTCTCGACCTTGTTGCGAGCCCGGAAGCATTCCACTTCCCTGACGTATGTGCGGGTCTGGCGTGTCTTTGAGGATTGGTGTGCGCCGCGTTTGGTGTGCCCGGGATCGGCTTCAGTCCCGCTGGTCTTGGAGTTCCTTCAGGCCGGGTTTGAGAAGGGGCTGGCGGCCAGTTCCTTGCGTGTTCAGCTGGCGGCTCTGTCTTGTTATCGGGGCAAGGTCAACGGTGTGTCTTTAGGGACTCATCCGGACGTACGTCGTTTCCTTCGGGCGGTTTCTCGTTTGCGCCCGGCGCGGCGAGTGTTCGTGCCGCCTTGGGACCTGAATCTTGTTCTCATGGCTCTGGCCGAGCCCCCCTTTGAGCCGTTACGTCGGGCGTCGGTGAAGGATTTGACTTTGAAGACAGTTTTTCTGGTGGCTATTTGTTCCGCGCGGAAAATTTCTGAGCTACAGGCCTTGTCCTGCCGCGAGCCTTTCTTGTCCTTCTCTTCGGATAAGGTGGTTTTGCGTACGGTCCCGTCCTTTTTACCCAAGGTGGTGTCTCCCTTTCACGTGAACCAGGCCGTGTGTTTGCCCGTCTTGGGTTCGGTAAGGGGTGACGTCCCGGGACGAGAGCTTCGGCACCTGGACGTGAAGAGGACTTTGCGACAGTATTTGCGGGTTACGGAACCGTTTCGTAAGTCTGACCACTTGTTTGTTCTGTTCGGCGGTGCGCGCAAAGGGGAGGCAGCGGCTAAGGCTTCCATAGCTCGCTGGCTTAGGGAAGCGATTGTGTCCGCTTATTTGCTTCGCGGTCGCCCTGCCCCTGTGGGGCTCAGAGCACATTCTACTAGGGCGCAAGCGTCGTCGTGGGCGGAGCATGCCTTGGTTCCGCCGGAGGACATTTGCAGAGCTGCGACTTGGTCGTCGCTGCACACGTTCAGCAAGCATTACCGGCTAGATGTGGCGGCCGCTTCGGATGCTCGTTTCGGGGCGGCGGTATTATCTGCCGGCTGGAAAGGTCCCTCCCGTTAGTCACTGCTCTGGTACATCCCAGAGGTAGAGGACTGAACTGGCGGAACGATAAGGAAATGATAATTACACTTACCTGGTAATTGTAGTTCCTTGAGTTACGACAGTTCAGTCCTCCTTCCCACCCGGATGTTTCAGAGGTCTTTTCTGTTTAGGGATCCACGGCAGATGGTTACAGGTGAGTCGGTGTTTCGTTTCTTGCTGTGCTTGGTTTCCTCCTCCATGACGGGGCAGAGCGTATGAAAGCCTTGTCGGGGGGGAGGGGAGTACCTTTATTTGCATAATGGATTCAATGTCTTAGCTACTTATTTGTTGCTCCTTTGAGTCTGCTTTGTTATAGTTACACTGGGAAGCAAGTGGGAGTGACGCAGGCTATATCCAGTGATGTCATCATTCTGACAAACCAGTCTCCTAGCTGCAGGAGGAGATTGACAACCCAGAGGTAGAGGACTGAACTGTCGTAACTCAAGGAACTACAATTACCAGGTAAGTGTAATTATCATATCTGTCAGATCGCCATCTGCCAATGTTCCTGATCTGCTCTCCGGTCATTCCCAGGCTGGCTGCCGTTGAAGCAGCATCGATGCAGAATGAGTGGGTGCCGTAGAAGCACGTCTCCACGCCTGCCACCTCCAAGGCCCGTTTAAGTACCCTGGCGAATTGAAAACGCGAAAGGGGTGCACTGTTCGAGTGCACCAGCCAGTGATCTGCCCCTGCCGGCCGTATTTGCTTATAGTCGGCAAACGTTTTAACCGGGCATGAGGGGTCCCCCCGGTAGCTGAGCTAACCTTATCAAGGCGCCTCTTGTTTCTGTGTCAGTTTTGGATTGCCTAACATGCAGCTCGAGCGTCCCATTGTGTAGGCTGACATCCTACTCCCTAATACCCCCTTCGGCGTTAGCCTTACTCGCCGCGGCTACCAGCTCACTTACCCGGAAGGCGCCGAAAAAGGCCCATGAAAAGGCACATCGGAACAACCGGGTCTCGAAATTGTCGAAACATATTCGGCCCGCCACCGCTACCAGCTGCTGTAACATATGATGTGTTATCGGGCGCCGCCAGTCTTTTTTGCGGGGCTGCTCCATTGTCCAGCCTTTCAACACCCTTGATATCACAAAATCTGCTCTTGGGCTGCTCTTACCCAACGCCTTAGCGAAGAAAGCGATCGCCGCCAATTGCGCCTGGACCGCTGATTTCTTGCTGCCTGCCCTTTTCAGATGCAGGATCCACTGCAGGATTGATGCCGTGCTGGGGCAAACCTCCTCGATCCCGTTCGTTGCGCAAAAAAACTGGAATTTCTCCCAAGCCGTTAGGTATTTTTTTCTTGTCCGCTCGGATAGTGAGCCCAACACCAGCTCCCAAACTTCGGCGGACCAAGGTCCCATGCCCGATCCGGGATGGCCGTCTTGATTGCGTCGGCTTCGGGCGCCAGGGATCGGAAAAGCGCGATCTTAGAGCGGGAGAGAGCATCGGCAAGGTTATTGAGAGTACCCGGTATGTGTTTCGCTCTGATAGTTATGTTGTGGACCAGGCATGTCAACACTATAAGTCTCAGGAGTGCCACTACCCCTTGCGTGTGGGCGCGCATCCCGTTCACCGCGTATACCACTGCCATGTTATCAGTATGGAAAGTGATCACCTTGTTGCAAAGACGCGGGGCCCAGAGGGCTAACGCTACCGCTATGGGAAATAGCTCCAGAAAGGTAATATCTCTGGTAGTACCTACGGAGTGCCATTCGGCTGGCCATTCCTCCGCGCACCACGCGCCTTTGAAGTATATCCCAAAACCGGATCCGCCCGTGGCGTCTGTGAACAGGTCGATGTCTTCGTTCGACACTGGGTGCTCTTGCCAAAACGCCCGACCATTAAAGGATTGCAAGAAGATTTCCCACATGTGTAGGTCCTCTTTTATGCCCTTAGTGATCCTGATCTTGTGATGGTTTTTTTGGATCCCCTTAGTCGCCAGTGCCATGCGGCGGCAGAAGACCCACCCCATTGGCATGATTCAGCATGCAAAACACAGCAACCCCAGCATTGATTGAAACTGCTCCAAAGTAGCCTTTTTGTAGCCCTGCATGTCTCGAATGGCGGATCTCAGTTTTTGTATCTTGTCAGCGGGCAGGCGTGACTGTTGCTTTGCCACGTCCAGCTCAATACCCAAGAAGGTAATGGCCTCCACAGGCCCGCAAGTTTTTTCCGCTGCCAGTGGAATACCAAAGCGCTTGGCCATGTGTTCAAAAGCCTTGAGGATCCTCTGGCAGTCTTCCTGGTCATTTCCGATAAAAAGGAAATCGTCCAAGTAGTGCACCAAGGTATCGGGCCCAGCAATATCCTCCACCACCCAGTGTACAAATGTGCTGAATTGCTCGAAATACACGCACGATATCGAGCAACCCATGGGCAAGCATTTATCAAAATAATACTCCCCGTTAAAGGTGAATCCCAGCAATACGAAGGACTCCGGGTGGACCGGCAGGAGACGAAAGGCTGATTCGATATCCGCCTTTGCCAGCTTGACCTGCTGTCCCCATTTCTCGATGATGTCCACTGCGTGGTCAATCGTCGAATATCTCACCGAGCATATCGACGGATCAATTTGGTCGTTCACTGAACTCCCTTCGGGGTATGATAAATTATGTATTAGGCAAAATTTTCCGGCCTCCTTTTTTGGCACGATTCCCAGTGGAGACAGCACCAAGTTTGGAATGGGCGGGGCCCTGAATGGGCCTGCCACCCTCCTCAACTCTCTTTCTTTTGATAACTTTAGTTGGACTACAGAGCTGAATTTTTTAACCGATGGAGAGTTGCGCGTTCCACGGGCAAGCAGATTGGCTAAAACCGGGATCCTAAAACCTTCAGCAAAGCCGCTCTCGATGTTGAGAGCATTGTCCTGACGCGGGTAAACGCAGAGCCAAGGTCGCATGTGATCAAGTCTGATGGGGGTTGGAGCCATGGCCCTCACTACCTCTTTGCTGCACAGGTCTAAAGGGCTTGTTGTCCCTGCTGGTGTGGCAAACAGCGACCAGGTGATTCCCCCCGCAGTTGGTACATACATGTCTGAATTTGCACGGCCTCCACGTGCAACTCCCGGCGTTAAACTGCCGGCATGCCCTGCGCCCGTTCGACTGGGCGGCCTGACGCCATTGCGACACCTGAAAGGGCTGAGAGGACCCTTCTAGACAGTATGGTCTGTTGGGGGCCATCTCTTCCAGCCATAGATCCACGATCCTGTGTTGCCAGGTCATGGCTGGGTCTTCGGCTAAGCTCTGTCTGAACTTAACGTCATAATTCAGCCAGGCCCACCCGCCAAGCCGCTTGTGCGCCTGGGTTATTGTATCCAAATATTTAATTAGATGCTGGTTCAGTTCTGGCTCACGCTCTAGGACCATGCTCATGAAAATATGGAACGCTGAGACCCAATTGTTTATGGCTTTAACAATCTTCGGCTTTTTCTCCCACTTTCTATCCTTCTCCTTGCCTTCACTTGTTTCTCCGTCCTGATCCCTGCCAGATTCGTTTTTTCAATTTTTTGGGCACGGCGCTGGCTAGCGGAGCTTACTCCGCAACGCGGGTCACCGCTTACTGCCACTGGGCTTGTTAGCGTAGCCACCAGAGCCGTCCCGGTTGGCCCGGATTGACCGCTGTCCGCTCTCTGCGTGTGTGTCTCGCTATGCCCTTCCCACATCTTTGCCAGCTGTCTATCCTTGTGTGATTTACTATTTTTTCTTTTGAAAGTTTTCAAAACGCTATGCATGGCATTTGCTAAGGAAATGTCTCCCTCGTTGTCCGAGCTAGATTCCTCTGACGACGAGGAAGACAGTCCCACAACCACTCCCTGTTTTCCCGCGGGCTTACCTTTCGCCGGGGCGATGAGGGACGACCCGTCGCTGCTCTGGTGCTTGGCGCGTTAGCCTCCGTTGCTGAGCTGGTGCTCGGCACGCCGTCTCCATTCGCTGAGCCGTTGCTTGCCGTGCATCCACTTGCGGCCCATGGCTCTTCGGTACTGACGGTAGCCGCCTCTAAACGCTGCTTGAAAGCACTTAGGCCGTGTTGGTTTACCTGCTCCCTTATCAACCTCAGTAGCTCATCCAGCTCCTGACTGGATGTCGCTGGTGCCGGTTGTGATGCGCCCCGCTGATTATGCCGCGTATTCTGAACCGCACGTCTCCCCCGCGGGCCGTCTCCTCCACCAGCTTTCCCTTTCGTGGCCGTAGCCGATGCACGTTTCGAAGCACTGCGTGTCGTTCTGCCCTCTGCGGTCCGCTTGCCACCTGCTCCTTCCCTGCTGGGCTTTTCCCTGCGGTCCTTCCCTCCATTCAGCGCGGCCCTCTCTGGCATCTTATCCTGCTTGCACAAATGCTAGGGGGGGAATATATGAGGGACACAGGAAGGAATATTAGCACTGCACTGGCGAGCATAAGTACGATTGACTGGGCACCATCGTTATTGCAAGTTGTAATAGACACTAACTCTTATCATCTCCCCCCCCCCCTTTTTTTTTTTTTAAATTTCAGTTCCATTTCTTAAGAAACTTTAGGGAAAATACAGACATACCAGCAATAACATCATATAGCTATTACAAATGAAAACCAACAACCGGACATCCGCAAGAAAGTCCAAGTCAAGAGAAGCATGTAAGGAAACAGAGGATGATAACCTCTAAAAACCCCACAGGTCACGCCTGTCTGTGCCCTTAAATACTTTTTTTTTTTACTGTCAAACAAAAGAGACTGCAGAGAGGATAGTCCCCCCCTCCCCGCCGGAAAGCATCTAACGCCCCAGGACGTTGAAAGGCAATATACAAAACCCCTACCATATAGGAACAAAGAATCCGGCAGTGAAAACAAATATAATGTGCCATTCCACTCATGGCCAGTAGAGGGCACCCTCAACGCATGATATCTTTAATCATTACATGCTATAATGCAGGAAAATACAGAACACAGACACAACTTGAAAACATGTGCTCCCAAGCCACCTCAATGCTACTCTAAAGCCATGAGGGGGGGGCCACGAGGACTTCCCCCACACCCTCTGTTCCCCCGTCACCAAGATTCCCAAGGCATATATCTGCATTTGCCTTCTCTCGAGGAAAAACCTCGGAGCCTCATGCTGGCCCTATATGCTCTCTCCTTTCTTCTCTCTCCATTTTTTTTTTAAAGTATCCCCCGGTGCACGCATCCAATGGGGCAGGCCCGTAATAGCATCCCACATGGCCCTCCAAATGCCCCATCCTCTGTTTTGTTCGCTCCGGGTAGCCGTACCCGCACTTCGAGCCTCTCCTCACTCTTCCCCCCCCCTCCCGTCTCCCCACCAGCCACCCTCGGTCCCCGGTGGCTGATCTCCGCCTTGGCTTGCTCTGCGCTCCCCGATCCCCTCCCCCCTCCCCCCGATTCCCCTCCCAAGTCTCAGGATTCCTCCGGGGCACTCACCGCTCGAATGCTGCGATGCTGAACACCTACGCCGACGCCGGTCCTCAGCTCACGACGGCCGGAGTTCTTTCTTCAAGGTTGCGTCCTAGCAACCCGTCCTCTGGCTCGCCGGCTCCCCACAGTTCAGGTTGCGTGCCCGGAAGGAGGTGCCAGATCAGATCGCCCTTTCGAACGGTGCCGTGCGGGGGGGGGGGAAAGAGGGCGAGCGAAAGCCGCCGTGCTGCCCGCCCCCCCCCCGCCCCACCCCCGCCAAGGTTAACCCTTGGCCTGCCGTGCCGACGCCCGCCTGTGCTCAGCCACGCTAATTCGCGGCCGGGACTTGGGACAAACACAGAGGATCTCTAAAGGTAAAAAGGGGACTGTTGTAGTTGTTGATATGGAAGGACAGACTAGATAGGCCATGTGGTCTTTTTCTGTCGTCATATTTCTATGTTTCTATGTATATAATGGAGAGAAGTAGGGGGGATCATGATGTTCAAGGGGGAGTAATAGAGGTGTTGAGGTTAAATTGTTGAATGAAGAGGAATGTTGTAAGCTCTTTTCTAAAAGTCTGTAGATTTTTTATTAGTCTTAGGTTGTCTGGGAGAGTGCTCCAGAGAGTAGGGGCTACAAACAAGAATGCTCTTGAACTTGTAGTTTTGATTGTGTTATGAAAATGGGCTGGAATTGAGAGGGTATTCTGGGTGCACGTTCTTCTGGATCTAATGGGGTCACTAGGGGTAATAAGAGAGGAAAGGAATGAGGGGGGCGATCTTACTGTATAGTTTGAAAGTTATCAGTAGATATTTGTATTTGATACGTGCTTCTATGGGTAGCCAGTGGAGGGTCTGGAGTAGTGATGTGATGTGGTCGAATCGGTGAGCGTTGTGAATTATATGGGCAGCAAGGTTCTGTGCCATTTGAAGTTGATGTGTGTTTTTTTTGGGTAGGCCGTGAAGTATGCTGTTACAATAATCAAGGTGAGGTGTAATGAGGGCCTGTAGAATTGAGCGGAAGTCGCTATTATCCAGAAGGTGTCTTAGTGATTGAATTGTTTTTAGTTTAAAGTAAATTGTCTTGGTTACAGATTTTATATACGAGGACATGGATAGTGGCCGAGAATGATACCTAAGTATTTGACTTCCTGTTTAACTTCTATGGCAACTTCATTTATGTAAATTTTAGTGGGTGGTGAAAAGCTCTGGTCCCAGGTTATGTATAGAATTTCTATTTTATTGAACTTGAAACATAAGTTGTGTGTGGAGAGCGAATTGGTCATGTCCTTGAGACACTCTTGAATTTGGGGTCAAAGGGGGTTGGAGATATCTATTGGGTGATAGAACATTATATCATCTGCATATAGATGATAATGTACTTTATGTTTCCTGAGGATGTTGCAAATGGGTTAAAAAGGAGGACAGAAAGGGAGGAGCCTGGAGGAACACCTGGGTAATGAAAAGGAGACTTTAATCTTTGTGTTTCAGAAAAGCCACAACATCAAAGGTGTGAGCTGAAATATTTCAAATATAGCTCAATACCAAGATTAAAGAAATATCTTCCAATCAATTCATTGAAATGTCCTCACTGCTCTCCATATTTTAACTCTATATGGATGAGCTGTAAGGAAGAACCCTTAACTCACACCCTTAGCATGGAGCTTTTCCAGTATTACCAGGACATGTTCATATTTGAAATTTGGGCTCTAAAGGAAAAACAATTCTTCATTTATTTAATTTTATATACTGCACTCTTTAGAAATCAGTGCTGTTTATATAGAACATTAATTTAATGTTTACATTGAAAAGGGCTGTCAACTTGGATAGCAACTGGGAGAACTAGCTTATATAATAAAACCTGTTTCCTGGGGGCTTAGCTTAAAGGTAGTCAGTGCCAAGACTGGCCAACCTGTGAGAATATCTGGTTATATTACATGGTCATAGTAGAGGTGGAACAGATGAGTCTTTATTGCCTTTCTGAAGGTTGACATGTCAGAGATTGTTCGGACTTACCACTATATTCATCAAATATTGTCCTTACCATTGTTTCTGGCTTTGCAAAGCTGCTAAAAATTAGTAAGATATTGTTAATAAATGATAAAATTGTATGTGTATTTCCTTAAAACTTGTAACCAAATATTTACTAAGGGCTATCTGTTTAATTTGCAAATCAAATAAAATCAGAGAAAGAAGGCATCCTGCTTAGTCCTGTGGCAGGTGTAGGCCTGTGATCCACAGTGTCTGACATAAGCAAGCCTAACTAGCTTGACCTGTAAATGAAGCTTGTGAAGAGGCCCATAGGAATTGCACATCCCCCAATATGCTGCTATAGAACTAAAGAACTCAGTAAAAGTATTGAATTAGCTTAGACAAGCAGAACAGATGGAAAAATACAGAAATTCATGTCTAAAATTGCTGACAGAGAAGTTCTAGAGCCCTGCTTCCCTGCACGTAGCAACTAGCCCAATAGCCTTGAAAGTAGGAAAGTAACAAGTTAGTGAACTGACCATTGTAATTGGGACTAGAAGGGGGGTAAGCAGGTGCCGAGCCCACTGAAAGAATATAATTGGATAATCATATCAGTACCGGGACCAATAGAAGGGGTACGGGAGGTACGGGAGGTTACCGGGACCAATGAAATGTTTTTCTATACCTAGAATGAAGCTAAAGTCTATAAAAGTTGTTGTATTGCCAGAGAACTTTGCTCAGCCATTTTGAATTTGATTCTGCTTGAGACTTGTGCACAAATAAATGATTTGGACCTTCTGAACAGACTCCTGGTATCATTGGTTTGTCTGCGCTCTGCTGCTACAGTCCTACTGCAAATGTACACAGGCTCCTACTGTCTCCTCTGGGTCTTTATTACACGCACACATTCCAATGCATGTACACCTATGTCATAAGGGGGATTATGTGCTCACTTTCCCTTATAACTTTGGTGCATTCTAAGCATCTGCCTTCCTGTGGCCACACAGTACCACCATTAATGCTTCCCATAAATGTTCCTTTTAATTTTGCTATAAGATTAAGTCTGGAACTATTGAGGTAGGCTATGGCCTAGCATGGCCTGCTAATATGAAAGGCCTGTAAGTTAAGCCTGGATCCTAACTCCCATTATAGCTAGAAAAGAACCAAAAATCAGTGAAAAATAAGAAAGCTGTTTTAAAATGCTTAATAAGAAGTTTTCATGAATGCATAAGTCTTCTATTATTCTCTAAAGGAGGGGGCCGGTTGCTAGGCTCCGGAGGGATTACTGATTGGATAAATGAAGGGAATGTATAACCAATGAGAAGTTTGCATGTATCGAGCTAGAACCAATAGAACGTTTTCATGTATCAAACTGAAAAAGAGGTATAAAAAGTTATGTCTCTGTATAAACTTTCGCTCAGTACCTTTTGAAGCTTTGACTGACTGGGCCTTGTGCACAATAAACTGACTTGGACCCTGTCAATCGACTCCTGGACTTATTCATTGATTACACTTTGCCACAGCACTATCAGATGCACCAGAAAATGCCAGATGAATTTCCTCATCCTGCACTAAATTTAGATTCAGCAAGTGTGGGAAGGGGACATTTACTCTGGCTCCTACAGTTGGACTTCAAAGCTCAAACGCTGGTTTTATTATGCCCTAATTCATCCAGGCAGTGACATTTGATATTCTGTATTTGAGAATCTTTTTATAGTTAGATTAGCAAACCCGGGAGTCCAAGGGAGAAATGGACTCTAGGTCCACACACTGTGGTACACATGCCCAAAACATACACTAAGCTGCATGAGTCCTGGTGGAGGAGATGGTGCATTAATATCGCATTTTCATTCACAAGGGACAAGCAGGTCTTCAGATGTCCTGCAGATCCTGCCCGCTGCCTGCCCCTGCAATGTAAAACGCAATATTGAAGCACCACATCTGCCAGCAAAAATATGGGTGGGGGATTCCTGCACTGCTTAGGGGGAATGTTGGACAAGTCTGAGAGTACATTTGAAGGGACTGGGATCCTGGCATCTACCTCTTCTAGGATAAAATGAGAGAAGGATAAAATCAGCTGAAATCTAATGCATTCTGAGCACCTTCACTTGCCCCTGAGTGTGTTTCTGGTTTGTGTTTCAGATGCGGGTGACGTTTGAGGACATCACTATCTCTTTCTCCCAGGAGGAGTGGGGGTACTTAGATGAAGGACAGAAGGAGTTGTACAGGGAGGTGATGAAGGAGAATTATGAGACCCTGATGTCTCTAGGTAAGGACTGAATTATCTGTATTTCTAGCAGGCACAGGAATAGGAGGCATTTTTGTGTACTTTTGGTTACATCCTCCACTCTAGGAACTTGAAAGTATGTCTCAGCCCCACTGTCTGTCCTAAGTTGGCAGGATGAGATCCAGGTCTGAGGGATCATAAGGCCATCCTATGTGTCCTAGAAGTTTCCCCCTTCCAGTTTTAGCTCAAGGGGACATACAGCATTTTTATAATTGAGGCTCAGTCTGTCCCTGCCCCACTGAGCTTACAATCCAAGTTGGCAGTTGAGGTGAGGGGAGATGGGGGGGGGGTAATTTTCCAAGCCGTATTCTTGCATTAAGCAGTGCTTCCCTTTTGAAGTGAGCTTTATATAATTGTGGCCTCCCTGTATGGGTAAAGTTACGTATGTACAGCTTGTGTATATCTAAGTTTATCCGCTGTTTGAGGTTTCTGGAGTCCAGCAGATTACAGGATCTGAAGCAGCCTGGATTCACCAGAGGCAGGTCTTGTCAGACAAATCTGATTGATTTCTTTGACTGTGTGACCAGGGAGTTGGATCGAGGGAGAGCCCTAGATGTGGTGTATTTAGATTTCAGTAAAGCCTTTGACACTGTTCCTCACAGGCGACTTATAAACAAACTGAGCACCCTAGGGATGGACCCTAAAGTTACTGCTTGGGTTAGAAATTGGTTGGGTGGGAGGCGACAAAGAGTACAAGTAAATGGAGCTCACTCTGAGGAGAAGGATGTTACCAGTGGTGTGCCCCAGGGATCTGTCCTTGGTCCGATTCTTTTTAACATCTTTGTTAGTGATATAGCGGAAGGGCTGTCGGGTAAGGTTTGCCTCTTTGCAGATGATACCAAAATCTGCAATAGAGTAGACACCCAGGAAGGTGTAGATAACATGAGGAGGGATCTAGCTAAGCTTGAAGAATGGTCTAGAATTTGGCAGCTGGGATTTAATGTTAAAAAATGTAAGGTCATGCATTTGGGCTGCAGCAATCCAAGTGAGCAATACAGTATAGGAGGTGAAGTTCTTTTGTCCACTAAAGAAGAGCGGGACCTAGGCGTGGTTGTGTCTGATGATCTTAAAGTAGCTAAACAGGTAGAAAAGGCGACGGCAAAAGCTAAAAGGATGCTTGGGTGCATACGGAGAGGAATGGCTAGCAGAAAAAAGGAGGTGATAATGCCTCTGTATAAGTCTTTGGTGCGACCTCATTTGGAGTATGGTGTGCATAGTGGCCTAGTGGGTGGGGCAAGGTACTTCAGGCCGGAAGGTCGGGGGTTCAAATCCCACTAGAGGACAGCAACCTTGGGCCGGAAGGACTGGGGTTTCTAGTCCCACAGGTGCTCCTTGTGGTCTTGGGCAAGCCACTTAACACTTCATAGCCCATGTTCCCTGTAAAATAGTTATCTCCAAGTTATAATGCCCTGTTCAATGTAATTTCAGTTTGTTCAATGTAAACCGCACTGATGCAGAATAGCGTGGTATATAAGAGAATGTAAATAAATAAATAAATCCCTCACTTGGTTTGCAGCTTGTCGTGCTGTGAGGGCTTGTGTGCATCAGTGATGCGAAGAGCTAAACTGTCGGTAGTTTAACTACTGGCAGGGTCTCCCAAGATGGACAGGTCTCAGCTGAGATGCCAGACCAAGACAAACCACCCATCTGGGCAGCAGCAGAATGGGATAGTGTTGACGGCGGAGGATCACATTTCTGTGACAACGGCAACAACACCAAACTTAAACTGCGCAGAAGAAAGGCCCGGCAATCTACTTCTGTATCTTGCCATGAAAACCCAATGGATAGTTACAACAAAACAAATTGTGCTGTAGTGCTGGAAGATGAGACCCCCAGGTTGGAAGGCACTCAACTAGCTACTGGGGAAGAGCTGAAGACTTTTCAGAGTAAAGCCAGCATTTATGATGTGGTTGGATCAAAGCCCTCGGGACGTCTGACTGCTGATGTAGCTGCGCATGAAATGAGAGTCAGAAGCTGTAAAGATGTCTTACACAATGGAACATGGAACGTATGAAGCATGAACCAAGGGAAGTTGGAGGTGGTCAAGAATGAAATGGAACGTGTACAACTTGATCTGTTGGGTGTCAGCGAACTGAAATGGACTGGCATCGGGCACTTTGCATCAGATGATCACATGGTCTACTATGCTGGAAATGAAAGACAAAGAAGAAATGGTGTTGCATTTATAATAAAGAAGAAACTTGCAAGAACTGTAATGAAATACAATGCAGTCAGCGAACGCTTAATCTCTATTAGTCTACGAGGAATGCCTATCAACACAACTATAATTCAAGTATATGCCCCAACAACAGCTGCAGAAGAGAATGAAATTGAAGAGTTCTATGAACAAGTACAAGCTGAAATTGACAGAACATGCAAACAGGATATCCTGATAGTCATGGGTGATTGGAACGCAAAGGTTGGCAAAAAGAAGACGACAAAGTAGTTGGAAAATATGGACTTGGCAACAGAAATGAAGCTGGAGAAAGACTGATAGAATTCTGCAAGACCAACGATCTATTCATCTCGAACACCTTCTTCCAGCAGCACAAGCGGCGACTGTACACATAGACTTCACCCAATAGATTGTATAAAAATCAAATTGACTACATCTGTGGAAGTCAACGATGGAAAAGCTCTATAACATCAACAGAGACAAAACCTGGAGCTGACTGTGGTACAGATCATCAACTACTAGTATGCAAACTCAAGCTAAAGCTGAAAAAGAGCAAACCACTCATGAATGCAGCAAAATATGACCTTGAGAATATACCACTGGAATTTAAAGACTGCCTGCAAAATTGATTTGCTGCTTTAGATACAAATGACAGAGCTCCAGAAGAGTTATGGAATGACATCATGAAGGTTGTGTTGGAAGAAAGCGAGAGGTCTCTACAAAAGGTGAAAAAGAAAAAACGGCCAAAATGGATAATGAAAGAAACTCTGAAAATTGCCCAGAAACGCAGAGAAGCTAAAGCCAGAGGAGAAAGAAAGACAATCACAGAACTCAACAGAGATTTCCAACGTCCAGCAAGACAGGACAAGGAAAAGTACTACAATGACACATGCAAGGAAATAGAAGCAGAAACTATTAGAGGATGAACAAGATCAGCTTTCCTAAAGCTACGAGAGTTAAAGAAAAAGTTCCAGCCTCGAATTGGAATGTTACAAGATGCTCAAGGTTCTATGTTGAATGATGCCGAGAAGATCAAGAAAAGATGGAAGGAATATACAGAGTTTTTATATGATAAAGATCAAGTGGACCAACAGCCGTTTCAACCTGTACCTTATGATCTGGAACCATTGGTGATGAAAGAAGAAGTTGAAGCAGCATTGAAAGCCTTATCAAAGAACAAAGCACCAGGCATTGATTGCATTCCCATAGACGTATTACAGCAATCTGATGCAGCTGTTACCGTACTTACAAGGCTCTGCCAAGAAATATGGAAGACAGCATCATGGCCAACTGACTGGAAAAGATCTGTGTTTATACCGATACTAAAGAAAGGTGATCCAACTGACTGTGGAAATTATCGCACAATCGCTCTGATCCCACATGCCAGCAAGATTCTACTGAAGATTATTCAAAAGAGACTACAATCATACCTGGAACAAGAACTACCTGAAGTGCAAGGAGGGTTCAGAAAAGGGCGAGGAATGAGAGACATCATTGCGGATGTGAGATGGATCCTTGAAAAGACTAAAGAATACCAAAAGGATATCTATTTGTGCTTTATCGACTATAGCAAAGCTTTTGACTGTGTAAACCATGAGAAATTCTGGGCCACATTAAGAAGCATGGGTATACCAGAACACCTGATCGTTCTCTTGCACAATCTGTACATTGATCAAGAAGCAAAAGTTCGAACGGAACAAGGAGAAACAGAATGGTTTAAAATAAGCAAAGGTGTAAGACAAGGCTGCATAATTTCCCCCTACCTGTTTAATTTATATGCAGAACAAATCATCAGAGAAGCAGGATTGTATGAAGACAACAGAGGTGTGAAGATTGGTGGAAGACTCATCAACAACCTTCGCTATGCTGATGATACCACATTACTGGTAGAAAGTGAAGGTGATCTGAAACATTTGCTTCTCACAATCAAAGAACATAGTCTCAAAATGGGCCTGCACCTTAATGTAAAGAAGACAAAGATCATGACAACTGGCATAATCAACAGGTTCATCGTCGAAGGAGAAGAAATTGAAATCGTGAATAACTTTAACCTACTTTGATCAACTATCAATAAAGAAGCAACAAGCAGTCAAGAAATCAGACGACGCATTGCTCTTGGCAGAATGTCTATGAACGACCTAGATAAGATTCTCAAGAGCAGAGATGTCTCTCTCCATACAAAGATTTGACTTGCTCAAGCCATGGTATTTTCAATAACATCATATGGATGTGAAAGCTGGACAGTGAAAAAGATAGACAGGAAGAAAATTGATGGCTTTGAATTATGGTGCTGGCGGCGAATACTGTGTATACCATGGACTGCCCGAAGAACAAACCAGTCTGTACTAGAGGAGATCAAACCTAAGCTTTCTTTAGAAGCTCAGATGACAAGACTTCGACTTTCATACTTTGGACACATCATGCGGAGAGAGAGATCATTAGAGAAAGACATCATGCTTGGCAAGATAGAAGGTCAACGCAAAAGAGGAAGGCCAGCAATGAGATGGATCGATACAATAACAGCAGCTACGGATACCAGTCTGTCAACAATGAGTCGCCTGACTGAAGAACGAACACAATTTAGGATAGCTATCCAGAGGGTCGCCATGAGTCGACTCCGACTCGACGGCACTTAACAACAACAACAAATAAATAAATTCTGGAGACCGCACCTTCAAAAGGATGTGAACCGGATGGAGTCGGTGCAGAGGGTGGCTACTAAAATGATTAGTGGGCTTCATTATAAAGCATATGAGGACAGACTTAAGGATCTTAATATGTACACCTTAGAGGAAAGGTGGGATAGAGGTGATATGATTGAGATGTTTAAATACCTCCGTGGCATAAATGTTCAGGGAGAGAGCCTCTTTCAATTGAAAGCAAGTTCTGCTACGAGGGGACATGGGATGAGGGTGAAGGGAGATAGATTCAGGAGTGATATGCGGAAATATTTCTTTACAGAAAGAGTAGTGGATCCATGGAATAGTCTCCCAGTGGAGGTGTTAGAGATGAGGACAGTAACTGAATTCAAAAAAGCATGGGACCAACACAGAGGATCTCTAAAGGTAAAAAGTGGATTGTTGTAGTTGTTGTTATGGAAGGACAGACTAGATAGGCCATGTGGTCTTTTTCTGTCATCATGTTTCTATGTTTCTATGTTTAAGAGTTTCTGAAGGAGGAGTTTGCACTTAAGTGATACTATTGAAAAGCACAGCATACATGGGAATCTGATATTGATATGCTACAGGATGTGATTAACTGGAATACATTTTGGAATCACACAGTTAGACCCACGATGTCCAGCAGCCTGGCTCAAACTTTGTTTTTCTTAGCTCATCGTGCCATTTGGACCCCCTCGCGCATACATAGAGCTGGTCTTTTACAATCGAATACTTGCTGGAGGTGTACTACTGATATAGGGACTCTCAATCACATGGTATTTGAATGCCCCTTAATTAACCCTTCTGGCTGAAAGTGTGGGAACATATTAGTGACATTCTTCACTTGGACTTCCCTATTACAATACAGATAATTTTTTTAAAATCTTTATGGCAGAAAGAGAAATTATCTAAGCATGACAATGCACTTCTAGATATCTTGATAACTGTGACAGTTCAACATGTTATGCACTGCTGGAAGGATGTGTCTTCCTCGAATGCAATGTTCTGGTGGCATGCTATTTGTCACATTCGCAAATTGGAAGGGATTGCTTCCGTTTTTTTAAATTAGAATCTCTGTCCTGGGTTTTATGGTAGGGGGAAAGGGGTGGGAAGGCTCTGTTTGGAAGTTTTCATTGGTGTTACTAAATTGTTATTAGTTAACTGTATGTATACATTTTTGAAAAAATTTAATAAAATGAAAATTAGAAACAAAAATGAAAAGCAAAGCACACATTTCTCACTAATGTCAAACAATGCAATGTGTGCTTTCGAGTCAGTGCTGACTCCTGGCGACCCAGCAACTCACTAATGTCGGCAGTTATAATATTACACCCAAAGGGACTTGCCCAAAGTCAGAAAGAGTGTTGGGGGGGGGGTTAAGATTTGAACCCTGCCCTCCCTAGGCGATGCCTTCTCTCATCAGCAAGTATTTCTCCTCTTTAATTCTCATAGAATGCCCTACTCTTGCAGTAATGTGTAAAATCTTGGATTTGATTCTGAGGGGAGAAGGTTCTGAAGAGCTCAGCAGTTATCCTGAAGATGGTCACTGGAGCCCCTAAATCAATCATTAATACTAAGGGACTCATAATGTGCAGCTTCTTGAAAATATATCCAATCCTGTGAAAATCAGTGGAATTATAACTCATTTTTCATATTTATTACTGAAAACAGGCTATGAAAGGATCAATCCTGATATATTATCAAGGATTAAACAAGAGGAAGAGCCGAATGTCTGGGATCTTCAGGAATCAGGAGAAAGAGCAGTTACTGACTCATACCCAGGTGAGTAATAATAAATACTGTACTGGGTAATAGGAGATATTACAGAGTACAGCTGAGTAATGCTAATTTAATAATCTGTACCCTGTGTTCTCTTATATGGAGAATGTAAGTCCTCACAGGTAAGTGATACCATTCATCAGACCCCAAGGGAATAAGCATGTTCAAATCAAGACTGGGAGAATGAATTTATATATTTATTTTACATTTCTTTTATACCGCGTTATTCAACATCAGTGCGGTTTACATAAAACATACACGTTGCATATAATGAACTGCGCTTACAAGAAACAGGAAATAAAACTTGGTTAACTTGGGGTAACTATTTACATCAGATTTTCATATTATACAGGCTATACTCATGAGTGTCTTATAGGGTAGATTTGTCATAATATCTATCTTAGACTGCGGTTGAAACTACTGTATCTTCTTCTATCTTGTAGTGCTGAAGGAATAGTTAATGTTTCACTGCCTTCCTAAATTGGACCAAGTCGGTGATTGCACGTATGTTGGGTGGAAGAGAATGCCAGCTTCTCGGTGCACATAGTTTGAAAGCTCTGTTAATTGTAGCATGGGTGAATTGGGTTATTTCTTTTGTGACTACTAATGTGTTGATAGCTGCCGATCTCCTGTACCTGTTGGAAGGTGTGGTATGGATAAGCTCTGCTAATGATGTAGAGGCTAGCCCATTGATTGAGTTGAAAGTAAGCAGCAGAATTTTGAAAGATAGTCTGGACTGTATGGGGAGCCAGTGAAGATGTTTTAGGATGGGTGTGATATGATCTTTCTTTGACGCTCCGATTAGAACTCTCGCTGCCGCGTTCATCACTAGCTGTAGAGGGTTTAAAGTAGATTGAGGGAGACCGTGCAGGATTGAATTTGTGTAGTCAAAATGAGGCGTGATTAGCGCCTGATAGATAGTCCGGAAGTCGCTTGGTTCAAGTAGGAAACGAAGGTGCCTGAGGGTACGGATCTTGTGGTATATCGCTCTGACTACGTTGCTTATGTGGATCTTCATGTCAAGGCGCTGGTCCAGGGTGACTCCAAGGTACCGGATCGAGGATTTAGTCTGAAGTTCTGCTTCCTTGACTTTTATATGTGTTGGTGTGATGAAATTTAAATTCCTCGTGATGAACAGCACCTCAGTTTTCTTGTGCTGAATTCTAAGGTTTTGGGATTGGAGCCAATTGAATACTGCATCAAAGCAGTCTGTAAGTGGTGAAAGGTCTGGGTTTTCTGTCGAGAAGGGCATGTAAAGTAGGACGTCGTCCGCGTATATCAGGCAGTTTACCCCAAAAGATTGAATGAGGTTACAGATCGGCTGCATGTAGATATTAAACATCAGGGTGGAGAGGGAGGATCCCTGCAGGACTCCTTGCTTCTGGTGGAAAGGTTTAGAGGTTGAGGCACCTGAACGTACATGTTGCCATCTGTTTGTGAGGTAAGATTTGCACCAGACTATCACTGACTCTGAAATACCCTTCTCTCTGAGGCGCACCAGTAGTAGCTCGTGACATACTGAGTCGAAAGCAGCTGCTATGTCAAGGAAAATAAGGACAAATCCCTGCCGTATGTTATCAATTCCTGTGGTTATATTATTGATAAGTGTGGTGAGGAGGGTTTCCACGCCATGTTGTTCTCTAAAACCGTGTTGGCATGGGTCTAGTGGTGAAATGTTGTCAACGTTGTCTTGAATTTGTCTTTGTACCTCTTTTTCTATTATTTTGGCAAGAAGTGGTATGCTCGATATCGGTCTGTATGAATCCACTTTCTGGCTGTTGAGCTTGCCGTTTTTCATCAGAGGTATATTTGAGGGATTGAGGAAACACCCCTGTTGTGAAGGATCTTTCCATGAGCCTGGCTATAAAATGGCTAAGTTCAGACCGTAGCTCCTTTATCCAGAAGGCAGGGCATGGGTCAGTCTGGGCAGTGGCGGTGTTGATCGTAGCGATGGTGTTTTCAATGTGTTTCTTAGATTGCGTAGTGAACATGGTCAAGGGTGTTATATTGTTTTGTACAAATGCCATTGAGGGTACTAGAGATTTGTTGGTATGGCTTATCTTTGCTTGCAGGTAGTCAGCAAAGTCTTGAGGGTGAATTTCGTTTGATTGTTCAGGTACCGGTTCCTTAGTTAAGTTCTTTACGAGGCTGAAAAGGTCATGGGGTTTGTTCAATGATCGTTTCAGAGAATCTATGTGATATTGCCTTAAATTTGCAGTTACTGCTTCACAATGATGTGCAAGATGGGAATTATATGCCTCTTGATCTACTTCCGAGTGAGATTTACACCAGCGTCTTTCCAACTTCCGTAGGAGGGTGAGAGATGATCGTAGTTCTGAGGTGTACCAAACTGCTGAGGCTCGCTTCCTTGGCGGCTTGTTGGATGGTGGACGTAAGGCAATATTACTGAAGCTTTTATTCCATTCAGAAACCATATCTTCCGGGTTGAGTATTGTCGCGGTAAGAAGTGGGCGTGTTTTACTCAGGATCACATCTCTATCAAAGGCTTGAAACCTTCGTTCGGGTGCCTTGGCAGAGTTAGTCTGCCTTTTGACTTTGTTCTGGTTGTTTCTGAGTATGGGTAGTTGGAAGACAATCAGTTTATGGTCAGACCAGGGAACTGCGGTTATGGACAGTCCGTTGGTGTCTTTTGACTTGGGAGATATCTGTGGAGCAAATATCAGGTCTAGTAGACCTCCTTTAACATGGGTAGGTTCATCTACTAGTTGGGTATATCCTAGGTCTTTGAGAGCCTCAAAGAGGGCTGAAGCCTGAGTCTCTTGTAGTGATGGTAGGTTGAAATCTTCCAAAACCCAGCTTGGTGTGCATGGGCTTTGAGTGTTAGATGCCAGGTCCATTATTGAGGAAAGGGCATCCGGATCTAGTGATGGGGCTCTATAAATGAGATTAACAGAGCAGAGTTTGTTGGATATAATAATTGACTCCAGATTCTTTGTGCTGTCTGCATTTATCAGGTGGAAGTGTAGGTCCGATTTGGTGAGGGCGAGTACTCCTCCTCCTCCTTTGTTGTTTCTATGACATGTGTGAATTGTGAAATTGGATGGCAAGAGTTGGTTGAGTAGGACATTATCATCGCTAGAGAGCCATGTCTCTGTAATCATGAGAATGTCAAGGTCATGGTAAGATATCAGTTCTGTTATCACTGGCCATTTTTTGCGTATTGATCGGGCTTTTATGAGTGCACATCTTAGGCTTTGAGTATGAGAGTTTTCCGCTTGTTTTGATTTCTTGTTCTGTTGTAATGCGATATGCAGTAAGTGGGAGTGGCGGGTTTGGGGCGGTCCATCAAATCTGTGAAAGGTATCATTTGACCGAACGATTGGTATGTTAAACTGATTGGAAGATAGAGCTGTGGCGTTATTGATCAATTTTGATAGGAGATACAGAGCAACTAAGGCGATGCCTAAGGGTGACATTCTCATTACCAACCCTGTAGGGTGTAATTATTGAGTGTATGTAGAGTAGAGGCTATCTGGTGGCCAGGATGTAGTGCAAATAATTGTGATTATACTATGGGTGGTATAGGTGTCCAACTCACTAGTATACGTACAACATATAAGGTTGGCTAGCTTCAAGATATGGTGCAGTATATATGCAGCTATCAAATTAGCAATAGAACAATAGTTACAGTTTCCTACACTCTATACATATGATTGGCTGGTAATAATATAATGCTACATACAAGAGCTGTTTATGTAGTAAACACGGATTGTACATAGGTATACGTGATTGCTAGTTATATCGAGGCTCCTAGATAGAGGTAAGTACAGCTTCGTGGTATGAGTCTCACAGACCTTAGCACAGCAGAATACTTTATTTTGCAGGTTACTTTAACAGTTGTAGGAAAACGTGTTCGCTTCCGCTGCTTCGTGGGATTTCTAGCATTGTCCGTGTTAATAGAGTGGATTCTTGGGCTGGATCTGGGTTATGTTTGACCCCGGCCTATCGTGCCCCGCCTAAGGGCCACGCCAAAGGGCCCTCAGGCGCCCTTTGAATTCCCATAGTGCTTTACAAGAAGCTGTGCCAAACATAGATAGCCCGATTCTTTCCCGGATATCAAAGCCCACTGTACGCCTGGTCTGAACCGGACATACAGACGGCGTCACAAATCTGATCTCACAGGGCAGGTCTTGCCTCATGGGATCAGAATTGCGAACAGTCCTGTGCGTGCAGGCCAAGACTGCGATTCAGCCTGGCCTACACATACAGGACATGCCCGAATAACTCAATCAGGGCTTTTAAATGGAGCTGTGGTGCCATGGCGTCCAGTGGCCATGGCACCGCGGTTCCATTTAAAAGCTGAGATCCTGGCCGCTGGCTTCTGCAGCTAATTCCCCACAGCCTGAACCCCGATACGGCCATCTAGGCCAGGGTCGGGCTGTGGGGAATGTCCTAGGACCCTCCTGCCCCATCCGCGCCTCGGGCCCGCTGATCCACTACATCCAGGGAAGTTATTCCACCTCGGAGGAATAACTCCGTACATGTCGCCGGTCCGTACATGTCCTTGGACCCTCCTGCCCCATCCGCGCCTCGGGCCCGCTGATCCACTACATCCAGGGAAGTTATTCCACCTCGGAGTACATGTCGCCGGTCCTGGACGTACAGGGCCAACATTAGAATCGGCCCTGTACGTCCATGGCCAGCTATCACTCATCGCCCATCCTAACCCCCACCCCGATCTGCCCCCTCCCCGCCCCCATCTAACTTCCCCATACATCTGGTGGGGAAGTTAGACACCAGCGGGGAGGCCCACGAATAGCGGACGTCCATCCCTGCTATTTGGGGGACAGAATAACCCTGAGAGCTTCTTGTAGAATAGGTGCAGGACTGCATGTGTAGGTCACTCCACATCTAGTGAGAGCAACGATTTTAAAAAGCTGTAAATAGGCCAGAAAACATAGAAATGGAGGAAGTGACATCATCCAACTCGATGGCGGCTTGAGAGGGAAGCTCTGGTGGCGATCCCTGATGAAAAGCAGCACATTCTGCCTCCACAACTTGAAAACCCAAGGGCGGATAGCCTCGCAGGGCGTTGAGGTAGCAACATGGTGACAAGATGAAAAACCGCGGACCTGATGGTATTTGCATATTCAGGGGCAAAGTACGAGCCCAGTGGGAATGGCAGCATGGTGGCCAGCAGACCGCGGGGCCCGGACATAGAGGTGGAGGACGAGAGAGACAACAGCGTGGAGAGCAGTGTGGTGATGGTATCACAGGTGTCAAGCGCTGAATTAAAAGAATGGTTCCAGAAGTTGAAGAAGGAGATCACCACCATGAGAATGGAATTGGGGGGCCTGGTTGGCGAAGTCAAAGAGGAGCTAGTGGAACTGGACCACAGGGTGGGAGAAGAGGAGGAGCATCTGGACAAGCTGGCAGATGAGCAGGCAGCTCTGGCGACCCAGGTACAAAAGAACGAGGTGTGGAAAGAAATGATAATGCTTAAGATTGAGGACATGGAAAATCGTTTCTGACAGAATAATTGTGCATAAGGGGGGGGGGGGGGTCCCGGACGAGCCTGAGTTCCTTGACTGTAAGAAAGTAGCCAAGGCTATCTGAAAGGAGATTTTGTGGTGTGGTGGGCTAGAAGTGATGCTGCCATTTTTTTCAGCTCACCGGGCACTGGGACTACCCGAGAGTAGTGTTCAAAGAGACACAGTAATTTATGTACATGATTTTACTATCAAAGAATGGATCACTGTGAAAATGCGGGCAATGGAAGTCACCGCGGTCTGGGTTTAGAGCTCTGCTAACCCGCCAAGCTAAAGCAACGTGTTTTC
The DNA here is from genome assembly GCA_033557465.1 of Ichthyophis bannanicus. Lineage (NCBI taxonomy): Eukaryota > Metazoa > Chordata > Amphibia > Gymnophiona > Ichthyophiidae > Ichthyophis > Ichthyophis bannanicus. The sequence continues at coordinate 123,565,503 of CM066031.1, forward strand.
CCCTTCAGTAGCGGCAAAATTACCCAGAGCAAGTAGGATTCATGAGATCACCTATCAAGTTTATTTTATTTTTATTTTAATAAACACTTATATACCGCACTTTCCAATAGATCAGGTGCGGTTTACAAAGAACAATTTGAATAAACAGAGACAAATAGAGTCTGTTCTTCTTACATGGAACATCAACAAACTATGTGCAGTAGGCTTGTGCTTTAATCCATAAAACAAGAGCAAAAAGGTCAAACTACTATATACAGGATACTTTTAGTAGAGTACATTGAAACTATGTACATGACATCAGAAACATTGTGATTGGAACATATACATTGAAGTGCCGTAGCAGAAAAGCCATCATGTAGACTTATTGTTACCGTGTGGGGGAGAGATTAATGAACTTTATGTGTTGTTGCTTGGTTTGATATCTATAATTCCTTCTGTTATCCATTGTCATTGAGGGAGATGGAAGTAGCCTGTAAGCCATAGTGTGACATGAATAGATGGGTTTTTATTTTCTTACGAAATTCTTTGAAATCAGTTAGGGTTCTAATTTCTTCAGGTAGTGTATTCCATATGATGGGAGCCGAATGTGAAAAAGCCTTGTTGTTGGTTGACGTTTTGGCTTTTATAAAGTCATTCGGATACTTAATTTTATTTGTTTTGCCTCTCCTATGAGCAGTTTTTGGTATTTCCATATTGATGAGCTTACCCAGTGTCGGAGGAACCATATTGTTTAATGCTTTGAATGTGGTTATTAGTATTTTGTAATTTATCCTACAGTAGATGGGGAGCCAGTGCAAGTAGGCTAGAATGGGTGTTTTGTGCTCGAATGTACGAGTCTTCATGATGGTTCTGGCAGCTACATTTTGTGCTAACTGGAGTTTTTTTAGGTTCTGTTTTGTTATTCCTAGAAGAGCTATATTTGCAAAGTCGAAGTGGGGTATGATGATTGCTTGTATTATGCTCATAAAGTCATGTAGATGTACTAATGGGCGTAGTTGTTTGAGTATTTTGAGCTTGTAGTGGATTTTTTTTGTTATGTTTTTAATGTGGGAATCCATACTGAGATTTTTATCAGTAATGGTACTGGAATCCATACTGAGATTTTTATCAGTAAAGTTAGTAATGATAAGCAAAAAGAGGCTCCTGGAGCTACAGGAGTTCGCTTTTGAGTGCTCCTCATTGGTGGTGAAAAAGGAAGCAACAAAGATTGTGGCTATGGAGTCCGGGAGATGGCGAGGCTATGTGTCTGCTGCTAGCAGGGAGAGTGGCATGGACTCGGGTGGATGAGCAGGTAACCCCGAGAGAGCTGAGGGCTGGTTCCTGGAGCTAGAAACTGAGATGTCCTCAGTCCGGGGGGATATAGCCACTCTTGCTGCTAATCTCTACAGTGAGCTGCACGATAAAGGAGCACGTGTGGAGAGCGTGGAGGCGCAAATGGAGCACAGCTGGATTCAGTGGAGGAGCTGGAAAAGTCTGTACTGGCCCTTCAGCAAGCAAATGTGGAGCTAGCAGACAAACTTGAGGACACTGAGAATCGCAGCAGGCAAAGTAATGTAAGGTTTCGTGGGATACCAGAGGAGGCGCAGTACCAGGACAGTGCAGAGGTGGTCAGAAAGTTTGTAGCCACGTTGTGGGATGGAGCAGAGGAGTGCCCTAAAATCCTCCTGGATCATGCACACCACGTGCTGGGACCAGTTAGAGCAAGCCTCCCGAAGGACATAACTGTTTATTTCTCTAGCCCTCTATATAGGCTATTTATAATGATCGACATAACTTAACGTTGAAAGAGCAGGTCATGCTGAAAGCCTGTCAGAAAGGGCACCTTCAGTGGGACACTCACAAGATTGAACTTTTTGAAGATCTGTCACCAAACACTCTGAGGCGCAGACAAGACCTGTGCGACATAACATGGAAACTACTGGAGCAAGGCATCCGATACAGATAGCAGTTTCCCTTCGCGCTTGTCATTGTTAAGGAAGGCCGTACAGCCCCAGCTAAGACACAAGTGGAAGCTTTGTCCTATTTAAAAGATCTGGAGATAGAGGGAGCGGCAGACTTGGAGGGTCTCCTGCTGTGCCCAGACAGCGTGAGGCGAGCTGGCAATGGGTGCAGCAGACCCAGAGGCTTCGATGACAGCAGAAGGGACATTAGCTGGTGGAAAACTTGGACTCAAATGACTGACTGGGGACTGGGTATTCATCTGAATAATGGATTTGTGGGATGGAGAGCGTAAGAGAGACTGGAGTTTGTGTGCCCGGTACCCATGGTTGGTGGGTCTGGGGAGCAAGTAGAATGGATGGAGGGTGCATAGGTGTAAGTGGTAGGTGGGGAGGAAGGGGGTTGAGGGTAGACTTGAGAAGTGTGGGGTGAGTGTGTGGGAGTGCGAATGAACTGTGAAATAGGTGAGTGACTAAGTGGGAATTTAGGTCTCCCTCTGAATCATCTCTCTCCCCTTCAATCTGTTCAACACTCTGCTGCGTGGCTAATCTTCCACCAGCCTCGTCAAGCCCATATTACTCCTCTTCTCAAGTCACTTTATTGGTTCCCTATCCATATCCATTACAGTTACCCTGTTAAAGCCATGTTTTATTGTAAGTTCAGTGCAGAGCTCCTGCACTGTTCAGTTTTGTTAGATGTAAACCGCACTGATCCCAAAGAGCGTGGTATATAAGAAAGCTAAATAAATAAATAAATAAATTTCCGCATCCAGTTCAAACTTCTCCTGCTGATCTATAAATGAATTCACTCTACGACTCCTCACTACCTTTCTTCTCTTATCTCTCCTTACAACCCCCCCGGGAACTCTGCTCTTCTAGCAAACTGCTTCTATCTGTGCCCTTCTCTTCTACTGCTAACTCCAGACTTCGCACCTTTCACCTTACTGCGCCTTACGCCAGGAACAAACTACCTGTGTCTGTACGCCAGGCACCTTCTCTAACCCTCTTCAAATTCAGGCTGAAAACTCACCTCTTCGCTGCTGCTTTTGGATCTTGACTCCCCTGATCTTCTTTTTCTTTCCCTTGCTTTGTCCCTGCCTACACCTTCTGTGTTTGTCTTGACTAGATTGTAAGCTCTGATGAGCAGGGACTTCTCCTACATGTCTGTGCAGCGCTGCATATGACTTGTAGCGCTTTATAAATGCTCAGTAGTAGTAGTAGTAATTTAGTGGCTTGGTGGATGGAGTGGGGAGGGGAAGTCATCATTTTCTCTGATAGTTGGCTGCCTAACTTGTGGGGCTGTAATAGAGAGGGTTGGAGGAGTGAGGGGAGGGGATGGGGGAGGTGGGTGGAGGGATTGGGGATAGAGGGGGGGAGGCGGGTGCGGGTCAGGGAGGAAAGGGGTACTGATGAGGGCTTTACGGATTGCCACAATAAATGCTGGGGGACTTAATTCACCTCGCAAGCAGCAGCTGCTTTTTAAAGAAGCTAATAGGGTGCACTGGGATATAATGTGTATCTAAGAAACACATCTTCAGACGAGAGACCGGACCCTTTTGAGAGCTAGGCATTACCAGAGGGACATTGTCACGTCCAAGTGGGGGGAAGGAATCTGAGGGTGATTGCTTTCTTGCTTCGGGATTCACTCCCCATGGAGATGAAGGGTGAACTTCGTGTTCCAGAGGGGAGGTTTGTGGTCCTGAAAGGTACCCTGCAGGGCAGAATATTAACTGTGGTCAGCGTGCATGCCCCTAATCAGGGGCAAGGGGCATAGTTTGATAGGTTGGGAGTGTAGCTGTCTGGGTTTGTGTAGGGATCCCTAGTGGTGGGTGGCAATTTTAATGTGGTCCTCTCCCCGCAACTGGATCACCTGGAGAGAGGGGGAGGAGGGGAAAGGATGTACAGGCAGTGTCTGAAAGATTTGATGCAGCTATGGCAGCTAATAGATGAATGGCAGGAGGTTCACCCTAGGACGCAAGCCTATTTGTACTACTCCCCATCGCATCACATCTATTCCCGACTGCACATGCTGCTTATTAGCTGAGATTTGTAGACAAATCTGGAGCGAATCGAGCAGGAGCCAATCACATGGTTGGATCACTGGCCATTATGGCTGAAGGCAGAGGGTTGGAGTCACCAGAGGGGTAGAAGCTTCTGGCTGATGAATGAAGGGCTTTTGTGGGATAAAGAGACGGTGACTAGCATTGAGAAGGATATCACGGAATACTTCTCATTGAATAGGGGAGGGGAAGTAAGACTAGCCATGGTTTGGGACGCCTTTAAGGAGTATCTAAGGGAGCATTTTCTTATGTGGGGAGCATGGCGGAAACAGATGAGGCAGCAGGCTCTAGAACATGGATATGTGGAGGTGCGCAGAATACAACAAGCACACCTACAAGAGAGGTCAGGATGCATTGTGGGAGCTGGAGAAGGCGCGTACGGCAATGAGCTCCATTCAGGTGGAGGATCTAGCATTTCAATTGAGTGTGCTCGACAGAGGTTCTACAAGCATGGAGACAAGTTGGTGGCCTGCAGTCTAAAGGTCCAGCAGGCCTATCGAGCAGTAGAAAGAATTATATACGAAGTGGGGGAGAGGCGTGATGATGAGGAATGAGGATATCCGGGAGGCATTGCAAACCGTCTACCGGGTGCTGTATACTAATGAACTGGGGGAAAAGCGGCAGAGGTGGTGAGGTACTTGGAGTCGGTATCGCTGCCGCTGCTGATTGAGATGATAGAGATTGTTTGGATAGGCCCATATCTTGGAGGAAGAGCAGCAGTTCATTCGAGGGTTAGCTTCTGATAAGGCACCTGGGCTAGATGGATTGACGGCGAAGGTCTATAAAATATTTTGTGATCAGCTTGGCCCAGTTTTGGTGAAGTTATTTAACAAGGTGCTAACTGGCGTCATTCTACCCCCATTGGTGGGGCAGGTGGGCATTAGTATGATCTTGAAACCGGGCAAGGACACGATGCATTGCGCCTCATACTGTCCGATTTCCTTATTAAACGTGGGTGCGAAAATCCTGACTAAAGTCTTGGCCAATAGGCTGAGTGGCCTTATGCTGAGCCTAATTAATGCGATCAAGCTGGTTTTATACAGGGGAGGCAGGCGGCTGATAATGTGAAAAGAGTGGTCAACCTGACTGGGCCGCCTGGGCGGAGAGTTGGGCATTATGGCCTTAACAGTTGACACTGAAAAGGCCTTTGATAGAATGGAATGGGAATATCTGTGGGTGGTGCTCTGGAGGTTTGGAGTGGGGGAGGGAATATCTGGGTGGGTGCCTCTGTGAGCAGCAGCGATCATCACACAGTGTGGTTTGAGATAAAAGCCAAGGTGCTGTCCAATCATAGCAAGCTCAAAGTCCTAAACTTCAAAAACACTGACTTCAGTAAAATGGACAAGTACCTGAAGGAGGAGTTGGCAGGGTGGGAGGGGATAAGGGAAGTGGAATTGCAATGGGATAAACTAAAGGTGGCAATAAAAGGGGCAACAGATAAATATGTAAGGAAAATAAATAAAAACAAGAGGAAAAGGAAATCTATTTGGTTTTCCAAAGAAGTGGCTGCTCAAATAAAGGCAAAAACGACAGCTTTCACAAAATTCAAAAGCTTGCAAACAGAGGAACACAGAAAGGAATACAGGATCAAACTAAAAGAGACAAAAAGAGAAATAAGGAAAGCAAAATTGAAGGCAGAGGAAAAGATGGCTAAAGATGTGAAGTGTGGCGATAAAACATTTTTCAGGTATATTCGGGAAAGGAGGAAAATCAGAGGTGGAATAGCAGGACTCAGAAGTGCTGGTAACGGACTCGTGGAAAGTAACATTGAAAAAGCGAAATTGCTAAACAAATACTTCTGCTCTGTTTTTACTAAAGAAAATCCTGGAGAAGGACCACCTGTGACTCCCAAATATAAAAATGGGAATGAAGTAGATACCACACCATTCACAGAAGATGATGTGTTAGAACAACTTGCAAAACTGAAAGTGAACAAGGCCATGGGACCGGATGGGATACATCCCAGGATACTGGAAGAGCTCAGAGAGGTTCTTGCAGGGCCGTTAAAGGATGTTTTCAACAGATCCTTGGAAACAGGAGAAGTTCCTCAGGACTGGAGAAGGGCTGATGTGGTACCTCTTCACAAAAGTGGTGACAGGGAAGGAGTGACAAACTTCAGGCCTGTGAGCCTTTCCTCGGTGGCGGGGAAAGTAATGGAGGCGCTCCTGAAAGAGCAAATAGTGGACTTTCTCAAAACCAACAGGTTGCATAATCCGAGGCAACATGGTTTTACCAAAGGATGATCTTGCCAAACAAATCTGATTGAGTTCTTTGACTGGGTGAACAGAGAACTAGATCAGGGGCATGCGATGGATGTCATCTACCTGGATTTCAGCCTTTGATACTGTTCCTCATAAGAGGCTTATCAATAAACTCAGTAGTTTGGGGATGGGTCCCAAGGTGGTGAACTGGATCAGAAATTGGTTGACTGACAGACGACGGAAGGTGACGGTAAATGGAGCTCACTTGGATAAAGGAGGGTGATTAGCGGGGTGCCCTAGGGTTTGGTCCTGGGCCTGGCACTGTTCAATGTATTTGTAAGTGATATTGCTGAAGGACTGAATGGAAAAGTCTGTCTTTTTGCAGATGACACGAAAATATGTAACAGAGTGGACTCCCCTGAGGGAGTGGATAACATGAGGAAAGATTTAATGTGAAGAAGTGCAGTATCATGCACTTGGGAAGCAGAAATCCAAGGGAAATGTACGCGATAGGGGGCGAGAGGTTGGTGTGCACGGACCAGGAGAAGGACCTTGGTGTGATTATTTCTGAGGTTCTCAAGGTGGCAAAACAGTGCGACAAGGCGGTGGCAAAAGCCAGGAGGATGTTGGGCTGCATACAAAGAGGAATTACCAGCAGAAAGGAAGAGGTACTAATGCCACTGTATAAGTCACTGGTGAGGCATAACATGGAATACTGTGTTCAGTTTTGGAGACCATATCCTGCAAAGGATGTAAAAAGACTGGAAACTGTTCAGAGGAAGGCGACCAAAATGATTTGGAGCCTGCATCAGAAGCCTTATGAGAAGAGACTTGGAGACCTAAATATGTACACTCTGGAGGAGAGGAGGGATAGGGGAGATATGATTCAGACCTTTAAATACCTAAAGAGAAATAATGAACAAATAAACCTCTTCCAAAGACAGGGAAGCTGTAAAATTAGAGGGCATAACATGAAGCTGCAAAGGGGTAAATTGAAAGGCAATGTCAGGAAATACTTTTTCACTGAAAGGGTGATGGATGCTTGGAATGCCCTCCCGATGGAACTGGTGGGGGCAAATACAGTGACAGAATTCAAAATGGCATGGGATAGACACAGTGGATCCCTTTACAGCAACAGGATAAAATCAAAATAAACTTAACTATTTAATTTCTCAACAAATAGGGGTGTCCTACATGGAGAGGTGGGTTCACCCCTAAACAAAGACATGGGGAGGGGTGGCCTGCACAGAGCGGCAGGTGCACCTACTCTTGCCATTTTACTGGGCAGACTAGATGGACCATACTGGTCTTTATCTGCCGTCATTTACTATGTTACTATGTAATGCTTATACTCTGATCTGAGGTGGCAGTGAAGGTAAATGGTGGTTATTTGGGGGGGTGGGGGGTTAGACCCGAATGGGGCACACAGCAAGATAACCCCCTTTCCCTGCTTTTGTTTGCTTTGTCTATCGAACCATTGGCTGCACAGATTAGGAGTCGGGAGGAGATACAGAGCTTAACAGTGGGGGAGGGACAACACAAGATCTCCTTATTTGCGAATGATGTTCTGCTAATGCTACAAGACCCTGTTGCATCCTTATGGGCTGGGCATGAGGAACTGATTACTTATGGATGAGTTTCAGGTTTTAAGGTCAATCTAGACCAGTGGTTCTCAACCCAGTCCTCTGGTAGCCCCAGGCCTGTCAGGTTTTCAGGATATCCACAATGAATATGCATGAGATAGATCTGCACACAGTGGAAGTAGTGAAGGCAGATCTATCTTATGCATATTCATTGTGGATACCCTGAAAACCCAACTGTACTAGGGATCCTAGAGGACTTAGTTGAGAACCACTGATCTAGACAAAATGGAGGCCCTAAATATATCGCTACCAGAGTCCTCTGTCCATTGGCTCTGATGCACTTACCTTTCAGATGGATGGCAGAGCCTTTGTTTTATTTGGGTGTGAAAATAGGGCTGGATACCGCACAGCTGTATCATCAGAATTAGCCACACCTGTGGCATTGGGTGCAGGGTGATTTGGAGCAGTGGATGAACCTGACCTTGTCGTGGTTGGGAAGGGTGGCATGCATTGAAATGATAATCCTTCCTAAGCTGCTGTACTATGTTCAGATGCTGCCTATGTCAGTTCCCTGAGGAGGATTTAGAGAGGTTACAACTGAAGTTGTTTCAATATATCTGGAAAAAGAGGCCACCACAGATGGCATGGGCAGTATTGTACCTCTCTAGGGCTAATGGGAGCCTAGCAGTGTCTAATTTATACTGATATTATTTGGCGGCCCAATTGGCTGATGGGGTGGGTTGGCAGGATGGAGTGAGTCGCAAGTGGGTGCATGTAGCAGACCATTATACTGCAGCATCTTCTTTGGGGAGGGAGAAAAGGGGCTGAGTTGCTCAACCCGTATGTGCAACAAGTGGAGTGGCTTTGGAGGCGGTCTGCTCATTGTCAACGGTTGCAAAGGACGCAGTCATTTCTGCAACCCATTCGCTATAATAGTGACTTCCCTCCTAGCCTGTGGACCCCTTGTTTCAGCGGTGGGAGAGAGCGGGTCTTACCACGCTTATTCAGCTGTGCCCTGATGGGGAACTAGATTCCTCTGAGGAATTGAAGGGGCGATATGGGCTGGGCTCTCAAGATCTGTATGGCTATTTGCAACTTCAACAATGGTTATGGATATCGTAATGAGGCTTCATGGTGCACAGGGCCTGACAGATTTTGAGTGTATTTGCTGGTAGCCGGCAGCCTGGTGACAGGCAGTTTCCAAAATTTATGAATTGCTAAACAGCCCTAGGGAAGATAAAATGAAATTCCAGAACCAATGGGAGGCGGATTTGGGGCAGGAGCTGGAGGATCGTAGCTGGGGTAGGATTTTCAAGAACATGAGTAAAGGGATTATAGCAGCTGGGCATGTCGAAAATGGATATAAAGTGCTCTACCAGTGGTATTTCACCCTGGTTAGACTCCTTAAAATTGCCCAGGGTATCCGGACACTTGTTAGAGGGGATATGGTGCGGAGGGCACTTACAAACACATGTGGTGCGACTGTCCATGTGTGGCGCTCTTCTGGAAAGGGGTATGGGCATTAGTGGGGGTAGCAGTGGAATGGGATTTGGCGGGGATTATGTTTGGCGTGGGGGGTGTAGGCTGGCATGAGGATTGGGGTGATTGGTGAGAATCTGTGTGATAACGGCACGATGTGAGTAGCGCTGCATTGGAAGGCAGGGTAAGCACCTACTCTGGTGGAACCGAGAGCACGCTTATACATTTACATCATGGAGCAACTGACTGCGTTCAAGCAGAATAAGCTTTCGAAGTTTCATAAAATATGGGAGCCTTTTGTTACAAAGTATGTTCAATAAAATTGCTGGGAGTTAGGGGGGAGGGAGGGGGGAGGGAGGAGGAAGGGGACTATACCTGTTGTACCCTACTAGGGGAAGAATGTTGGGGGAGAAAACTTTGTTCATTAAAAATAAAGTTAAAAAAAAAGAAAAGAAAATGCAGGCCATAAATCACTTTGACTGGCAAGGATATCAGATAGCCATCTTCGCCGATGTGGCCAAAGGAACGTTGCAAAGGCGAAAAGAGATGGGCGCAATTATTCCGAAACTGTGGCAGGAAGAGTTGAAATATAAATGGCTATATCCATTTGGGCTCACTTTTATGAAAGATGGCTGCACATGGTGGGCCTGCACGGTGGAGAAAGCATTGAGAGCCAATGGAGAAGCAGGACTGCAACTGGAGGGTGTGGCAGGACCTGTTGCGAGGTGGGTGAATAGACCAAAAAACAATGATTGGACCTGAGTGTTCAAGGAAGGATCCAGGCAAAGGAGGAAAGGACTGGTGAAGGAAACACAGATATGAAGAAAAGAGACATTCCTATGGACTTTGCAGTACAGCTACTGTCGCCAATGCCAATGTTAGCTGCCAATGCCAGTGTTAGCTGTTGTGTGGTTTTGGTCCTGAGTGGGTAGATGTTCAGGAGGTTCTGATTGGAGGTCCTTGGTCTTGTTGAGTATGTTGTTGTGATCACTTCTGAGAGGCAGGGAGCTGAGAGGTTATGAAGTACCTTGAAGGTGGTAATGATGGTTTTGTATTTTGCTCGTTGTTTTATTGGGAGCCAGTGTAGATTTTTTAGGATTGGAGTTATGTGATGCATGGACGAGTTGGCAGTGAGGATTCTGGTGGCAGTGTTTTGGACTAGTTGGATTGGATATAGAACATTTTTTGGGAGGCCTTGGTAAATGATGTTTCCATAGTCGAGGTGTGGTGTGACTATTGCTTGTAGTACTGACCCGAAGTCCGACTCTTGTAGAAGATGTTGAAGAGGTTTAATGAGCTTTATCTTCCAGTATGCTGTTTTGGATGTGTTTTTGATGTGAGAGGTTATGTTGAAGTTGCTGTCAATGGTTATGCCTAAGTATTTGATCTCTTGTTTTATTGGTATTTCTGCATCTTGTGTTATTATCTTTTTTGGAGGCTTGAACTCCTGATCTCTAAATATGAGTAGAGCTTCAGTCTTACTTCGGTTTATTGTGAGATTTATAGTGGCTAGGAAATTTTTCATTTTGTTGAAGACATCTGATATGGTTGAGAAGTCTGGGTTTTTGGTGTTAAATGGCAGGTAGAACATGATGTATTCTGCATAGAGGTGTGCGTTCCATTTCCGTAGTAGGCTGCAGATTGGTTGGATGTATAGGTTGAATAATAGTCCGGAGAGGGCTGAGCCTTGAGGGATGCCTTGTACTGACTTGAAGGGTCTTGAGTTGGAGGTGCCAGCCTTTACTTGCATGGTTCTGTCAGATAGGTATGAATTGAACCATCTTAGTATGTTGTCTGTTAGACCAATGTCTCTTAGCCTGTTTAGCATGATGGGGTGAGATACTGAGTCAAAAGCGGCACTTATGTCAAGGAACAGTAGCACAAAACACTGACGGAGTTTATCCAGTCCAATGATAATTCTGTTGAATAGATCTGTTAGGAGGGTATCGATGCCAGGTTGTGGGCAGAAGCCATGTTGGTGCTGGTCTCGGGGTGCATGGGTGTCCACATGGTCTTGGAGTTGGTGTTGTATGTTTTTTCCTATTATTTTGGCCAGGAATGGGATACTCGCAATCGGACGATAGGAGCTAGGGAGGGATTTGTCTAGTCAAGTCTTTTTTATGATAGGCCTGTTTGAGTGCCAGCGGAAAGTATCCTTGGGTGAGGGAGGAGTGAACTATCCATAGGATGGTTTGAGCAAATTGGTTGCGTAGATTTTTTAGCCATGTCACTGGGCAGGGGTCGAGAGGCGAGGTCGTGGTGTTGATGTTGTTGATGATGTCTATTATTTCTTTTTTGTTTATTAGGTTGAAGTTATGCCATAGGTGTTTACTGTTTGTATCCGTGTGTTGTTGGGGTGGCACCAAGTGTTGATTCGTTGTTGTGAGTTGTTTATTGTGAAGATAGTCTGCCATACATTGTGGATCGATTTGCGTTCTTTCAGTTGTTGTGTCGGCTGTGTTAAGGTCATTGGTCAGTTGGAATACTACCCAGAATAGTTCTCTAGGGCGGTTGAGTGATTTCATAAGATTCTTTGTGATGAATTCTTTTTGTGTCTTGTTGCATAGGTCGTTGTATTTCTTTTGAAGGTTGTGTAGTAGTGACTTGGTTGTATCGTCCTGTGTTCTTTTCCATTTTCTTTCAAGGCATCTGAGTTCTCTTCTCTGCTGTTCCAGGTTTTTGGAGAACCATGGCAGACGTGTGGCTATAAGGTGCTTTGTGGTGAGTTTTATCTCCAGGAACAAGCAGGAATGTAGTCTTCACATATGGGTATCGTGGGTACCGACGGAGCCTGAACGGGAACGCTCACCAGCGTCCAATTAGAAAGCTTTTGGGAGCATCCCACAGCACCTGCATGCTGCATTCCCGCCTTTCCCAACTGCCTCTGTCCAGTTCTTCGTTTTCCGCGGAGCCAGCAGAAAATTCTTTCTTAATACTTCCCTTTTTTGTGGTCGCGTCTGCCTTCCTCGACGCTTTACTGGTACCGCCGGCTTTTTCTTTCTTTGTTTCTGTTCTTTAAAAATATATATATATACTTACTTTCTTTATTTTTCCCAGGTGCACATGCCATTTTGGGCCTTAGGCCCAAAAAGTTTTCCTACATTGGAGAAACCTGCTTCAGGTTTCAAAAAGTGCACTAAGTGTGGCAGTACCATCTCCGTCACCGACACCCATGAATGGTGTCTGAAATGTATAGGTCCTGACCACTCCATCACGGATTGTATGTCCTGTGCCATGATGTCTAAGAGGGGTTGGCAGAACCGAGCTGCTAAGCTCAGTATCTTGTTTCCCTCTGATGCAGCTTCGGTGGCATCGACGTCTTCCAGGGCTTCCTCTTCCTCCCGTGGATCTCAGGTAACTAAACATAAGTCCAGCCGGTCCTCAAAGGGTAGATCTCCTTCTAAGCACCGAGATGCCTCTGGCGTTGCCCTTGAGGATTCTGCACCGGCAAAATTGCCCCGGCGGGAGGCTTCGGCTTCCAAAGCATTATCGGGGCTCCAGGACGTTCTCAAGGCCTCGACCTTGGCAGAACTACTGGTGCCATGCTCTGGGGTACTGGCTGTCTTCTCCGGTACTGACATCCAGGCATCGGCAGCGTCGCTAGACCAGAGGTTCCTGGCTATTGAACGCAGTCTGGTGGTTCTCCTTACGGCATCGGCACCCTCGGAACCGCGTCAGACAGTTCAACCGGTACCGGCACCGACCCTGACCCTGGCACCGGTATCGGTACCGGTACCGATGGCATCGACATTGACATCGGTGTCCGCATTACCGGCACCCAGTCACCCGATGCCCTCTGGTACCGATACACCGGTACCGATTCCTCCCGGTGCCGACTTCGGTCGGTACGGGTATCGGGCTCTCCAAGAGCATCCAGACAGAAGGTACTTCGAGTCCTCAGAGGAATCTGAGGATTCTGATAGTTCTGTCGATACAGGAGCACTTCTGCCAGAGGAGCCTTCCTCCCCTAAACGCAGGATGTCTCCTCCAGAGGATATCTCCTTCCAGGATTTCATCAGGGAGGTGGCTCGGGGTCTCTCCATTACTGTGGCTCCGGAAACAGAGCCCAGAGCTAAGGAGCTGGAAATTTTACAATATCCCAAAGCTCCTAAGGAGGCAGCTACTTTGCCCATCCATGAGATCTTGCATGATCTCATGTTCAGAATGTGGGAGACCCCTCTTACTACCTCTCCTCATTCTCGTAGACTTGACACTATGTATCGAGTCCCTCCTTGTCCTGGTTTCCAGAAAACTCAGCTCCCTCACCACTCCATTGTGGTGGAGTCAGCTATGAGAAGGATCAGGAGTGCAAAGAGACATGCCTCTAATCCCCCGGGACGTGAGTGCAGAACTTTGGATGCTTTTGGACGTCGTACCTTCCAAGCTTCCATGCTTTCTGCCAAGATCAGTTCCTATATTTTATATATGGGAATGTTCCTGAAGGAAATCACAGGAGATTTAGAGATTTTGAGTCCTCTTCTTCCTGAGGATAGGAGACAGGATTTTCTCACATTGGTCAAACATGCCCAGGATGTTTCCAAATTTGTCAATCGTGCAGCTTTTGACTGTTTTGAGTGCATAAGCAGAACCTCTGCCATTGCCATAGGTGCACGTAGAATTGCCTGGCTCCAGGCATCCGATTTGGAGCTCTGGGTACAAGACAAATTGGGCAATATTCCTTGTACTGGTGAGAACCTGTTTGGCAAAGATTGGCAGGAAAAGGCCAATGAGTTGGCTGCTGACAACTCCACCTTGGACAGACTATCCAAGGGCACAGCTGATCCTGCAAGAAAGAAATCTTTCAACCATTCTTTTCCAAAAAGAAAAGGTTTTATCCTGCTTATTCCCAGCAGGGACGCTCTGCAGGTCAACCTGTCCGGAAGGGTCAGCAACCATCCAAGCAAAGAAAAGCAAAGACTGCTAAGCCTCAACCGCCTCAGCAGTCTCAGCCCCCATAAGGCCTTTGACTTGCATCTAGAGAACTTAGCCTTCCTGCCTCTAAATGGACCAGAGCCTTCCACCATTCCAGGAAGGTTATGTCACTTTGCCCCAAGATGGGGGCAGATAACAGCAGAGCATTGGACACTCTCCATCATAAAAGAGGGGTACAAGCTTCATTTCTTGAGCATGCCCCCTCCCACAATAGTAAAACAGTTCAATTCTCAGACCTCTCTCATCAACCTGTTAGATCAAGATGTCACCATACTTCTTGCCCAAGGGGCGATAGAAGAGGTACCCATTCATCAACAGGGTACAGGATTTTACTCCCCCTATTTCCTTATCCCAAAGAAAACAGGGGGATACAGACCTATTTTGTACCCCAGAGAATTGAACAAATTCCTGTTCAAAGAGAAATTCAAGATGATTTCTCTAGGAACTCTGCTGCCGTACCTTCAGAGTCAGGATTGGCTTTGATCTCTAGATCTCAAGGATGCGTACACCCATGTTCTCATCCATCCAACTCACAATAAATTCCTTCGGTTCCTTTTTCAAGGAAAGCATTACCAATACAGGGTGCTTCCCTTTGGCCTGGCCTCAGCTCCAAGAATGTTCACAAAATGCATGGCTGTGGTAGCAGTATTTCTCCGCACTCTAGGCATATTTGTCTTCCCCTACTTAGACGACTGGCTCATTCGAGCCCCATCAGAGCCAGAGGCCAGAGCTTCTCTATCTTGCACAATGTGTATCCTTCAGTATTTGGGTTTAGTCGTAAACATCCCAAAATCCAGTCTAACTCCCACTCAGTCTCTAGAATTCATAGGAGCTTTGCTGGATACCAAAAGGGCGAGGGCCTATCTCCCCCAGGCCCGTTGCCTTTGCATGGTGCAGTTAGCTTCTCAAGCAGTGCTAAAACCTCTCCTCACTGCCCGAGAAATGCTACAGCTGCTAGGCCACATGGCATCCACAGTGCATGTGGTTCCTTATGCTCGCCTCCATATGAGAGCAGCCCAGTGGACTTTATCCACCCAATGGACTCAGGCATCAGGGTGCCTGTCAGACAAAATAGCAAACACAAGTCGCCTTATTTTGTCCCTCCAATGGTGGCAGTCCACTCAAAACCTGTTGCTGAGGTCTCCTTTTCAACAACCTTTACCTCAGGAACTCTCACAACAGATGCTTCACCAATGGATTGGGGAGCTCATCTACAAGACCTCTCCACCCAGGGCACCTGGACTTCACAGGAGACTCATCTGCATATCAATCTCTTAGAGCTCAGAGCAATCTTCTTTGCTCTTCGAGTGTTCCATACCCTGCTCAGCTACAAGACAGTCCTCATTCATACGGACAATCAGGTAGCGATGTTCTATGTGAACAAGCAGGGGGGAACAGGCTCTCTGTCGCTTTTCAACGAAGCTTTGCGACTATGGGCCCTCGCCAGAGAGCATCAGATTCATCTCCTGGCAGTGTACCTCCCAGGCATACAAAACTCTTGGGCAGACAGACTCAGTCGAATTCTGCTTCCACACGAATGGTCTCTACATGCAGACCAGGTGGCCAAGATCTTTCAAATTTGGGGAACCCCGGACATAGACCTCTTTGCAAGTCCGTTGAATGCCAGACTTCCCCGGTTCTGTTCCAAAAATCCATCTCAGGGATCTCAGGCCAAGGATGCTTTCCTCCTTCACTGGGGTCAAGACTTCCTTTATGCCTTTCCACCCATTCCCCTAATTCCCAAAACCCTTTTCAAGCTTCAGAGAGACAGAGGGCGTATGATTCTCATAGCTCCACATTGGCCACGGCAAGTGTGGTACCCTCTGCTTCTACATCTCTCTCAAGCTCCCTCCCTGGAGTTAGGATCTGCTCCAGATCTCCTGTCTTAGGAGGACGGAATGTTATGGCATCCCAATCCCCAATCTCTGCACCTCAGAGCTTGGTTGCTGAAGGCCTAGATCTTCAAGATCTTAACCTCTCTCAGCAAGTGAAGGATGTCCTTCATGCTTCCAGAAAGCCTTCCACAAGACGCTCTTATGCTTTCAAGTGGAAAAGGTTTACCATATGGTGTTCGCAGGAGGGTCTTAACCCCCTTGCGATACCTCTGGAATTATTACTGGAGTATCTCCTTCATTTATCCAATGCAGGACTTAAAACTAACTCTGTAAGAGTCCATTTGAGTGCTATTGCAGCTTCTCTCAAGCCTCTAAATGAACAACCTGTCTCCTCCCATCCTCTTATATCAAGATTTATGAGAGGCTTTCTTCTGACTAAGCCTCCCATTAGGCCACCACCGGTAGCATGGGACTTAAACCTGGTTCTTGGTCAGCTCATGAAGCCACCTTTCGAACCCTTAGCTACTACCTCATTGAAATTCCTTTCTTGGAAAGTTATCTTTCTCATTGCAATCACATCAGCACGCCACATCAGTGAGTTGCAAGCACTAGTAGCTGATCCACCTTATACATGGTTTCATCATGACAAGGTAGTCCTTCGGACTCATCCACACTTTATGCCAAAGGTGGTCTCGCCTTTTCATCTTAATCAAGCAGTCTACCTGCCTGTGTTCTTTCCAAGACCTCATGCATCAAATGCAGAAAGGAATCTTCAAACTTTGGACTGTAAAAGAGCTCTAGCCTTTTACTTGCAAAGAACACAGCAACATAGAAAGTCCTCTCAACTCTTTGTTGTTTTTGATCCTTCTCATTTGGGACTTCCAGTCTCCAAGAGGACTCTGTTTAGCTGGCTTGCACAGTGTATTTCCTTCGCCTATCAGAGTAAGAACCTTCCTCTGGAAGGCCATGTCACAGCTACACTCTGTGTCTATCAACGACATCTGTCAAGCAGCTACTTGGGCCTCAGTTCATACCTTCACAGCCCATTACTGCTTGGACAAGGACTCCCGCCAGGATGCCTTCTTTGGTCAGGCTGTTCTACAACACCTGTTCCATACTTAATCAGCTCCTACCCACCATCCCTGGTAGGATGCCAGAGATCCATGGGGGGAAGTGGAGCCTTTTCACAGAGGCACACAACTTCTGGGGTTTCTCCCTGGCATCTAAAGCTAGGGAGTCCCCATATGTGAAGACTACATTCCTGTTTGTTCCTGGAGATAGCATAGTTACTCACCTGTAACAGGTGATCTCCGGGAACAGCAGGAATTTAGTCTTCACAACCCACCCACCTCCCCTAGGAGTTGTATCTCTCTATTTATCTCTTTCTCTTTCCCTCTCTCTCTCTCTCTTTGTCTCAGCTTTAAACTCAACTGGAGAGAGGCAGTTGGGAAAGGCGGGAAGGCAGCACGCAGGTGCTGTGGGATGCTCCCAAAAGCTTTCTAATTGGATGCTGGGGAGCGTTCCCGCGTAGGCTCCGTCGGTACCGACGATACCCATATGTGAAGACTAAACTCCTGCTGTTCCCGGAGATCACCTGTTACAGGTGAGTAACTATGCTTTGTTGAAGATTGAGGTTGTATATATTGTCTGGTTCCATGTGTCTATAAATGAATCAAGATCAATTATGTTTGCGTCTATTAGTGCTGAGGTCTGTTCAAGGAATTATTGGGCATTGACTGCCTTAAATCGACGTTTGAACTGTTGCTGTTGTTGTGTTTTTGGTTGAGCAGTATTGGCTGGTATATTGAGAGATATTATGGTGTGGTCTGACCATGATACTGGGTCAATTTTGAGATTTAGGTCTTCTTTAAGTAGGTTGTTGGATACGAATATGAGGTCCAAGATTGATCCTTTGCAGTGGCTTGGTGCATCAATTATTTGGGTTAGCTGTAGTGAGTGTTAAGGAATGCATTAGTGTGTTTTTCTGTTGTTGAGGGGAGGTTGAGGTCACCCATGAGGGTGAAGTGGTTTCTTGTGGCTGTATGTGTACATGCCTCGTCTATGATTCCAGCTAGATTGTCTATGTTGGTGGTGGGTTTTCTATACATTACAGTTAAGGTGTGCTCTGGGTTAGAGATGGTTACAAGGTCGACTGTCTGTAGTGACTGAGAGTTCATCAGTGTAAAGTTAAGGTGTTTCTTTGCAAGTAGGAGTACTCCACCCCCACTTTGATGTAGTCTAGGGCAATTGAATAGCGTATACTGTGATGTAGTTAATTGGTTTAGTAGCATGTTGTCGTAGTCATTGATCCAGCTTTATGTGATGCACATTATATCAGTGTCTGTGAGGTGAACGTGGTTTGCAGTATTCTGAATTTAGTTGTGGATAGAGCAAGCATTGATGCGAGAACATTTGATTGGATGATGGTGGTGTCTGGTGTTTGTAGTGTTTGTAGTTAGTCGTTCAGTTCTAATATGTATGAGCCTGCGTGCTTGTTTAGGGAATGGTAGTTTGTGGTGGGCTGTAAGGTGGAGGAGGTTTGCTCTGTTAAGCACTTGTATGCTTTTGTTCCAATTGTTGCTTAGATGAGTAGAGGATATGAGCAGCAATGTAGCCAAGAGAATGATCATATGGTATATTAGATTATGTGGTGCCATGTTAGTTTATAGGTAATAATAAAATTGTGAAAATTACTCCAATCAAACAGACTTCAACAGAAAAACTCGGAGGGTTTTATTTCAATAATTAATACTACTGCACGGAAGTTGTCTCAGACTATTCGGCTGAAAATAACTGGATTGAGAGAACTCGTCATTAACACCAGCTCAGCCTAAGTACATCAATGACACCTTCCGGCATTTGTGAAAACTTTCCATGTACCCTCTCTCCTCCTGTGTAGCAAATTTTCTGATTTTAACAGATGCTTGCACTTAACTTTGTGTATCCTCTAAATAAATTTTCTTTCCAATATTCAATATAACTTGTGACTAGCACTTAGCTTCATGAGTCTTCAAATGAATCTTGTTCATATGAGTCTATCAGTTAATAGAGGGAGGAGACTATAAAACACGTTGATGAGAGTGAAAGAGGACATGCGCAGTGTTTCTCTAGGTTGAAAGGAGAAAGTAACAGCTGATGGCTGCTGAAAAGAATCACATCTAGTAATAAAAGTCTGCTAGAGAAAGCTGAGTAGAGTGAAAGTCCCTACTGGGTATGTAGTAGCTTATAAGGTTATCTGTTTTTAAATTTTTATTGGACTTAGGGCAGTTAAAAAGCTTTCAATGTTGGTTTCTATTTATAGTTAACGTTTGGACTGTATGCACTACATTTAAATTCCCTGAAGAACCTCATTCATTGAGTGAAACGCTGTTCACAACGTTGCAAGTGAGGCGTCGGACGAATAAGATTCAGTTGAAGACTCATATGAACAAGATTCATTTGAAGACTCATGAAGCTAAGTGCTAGTCACAAGTTATATTGAATATCGGAAAGAAAATTTATTTAGAGGATACACAAAGTTAAGTGCAAGTGCAAGCATCTGTTAAAATCAGAAAATTTGCTACACAGGAGGAGAGAGGGTACATGGAAAGTTTTCACAAATGCCGGAAGGTGTCATTGATGTACTTTGACTGAGCTGGTGTTAATGACGAGTTCTCTCAATCCAGTTATTTTCAGCCGAATAGTCTGAGACAACTTCCGTGCAGTAGTATTAATTATTGAAATAAAACCCTCCGAGTTTTTCTGTTGAAGTCTGTTTGATTGGAGTAATTTTCACAATTTTATTAGTAATTTATTACTCTATAACATGACCCAAACTGCATGTTAGTTTATAGGTTCATGGCTTACCTTAGCTGACTTTTCTTGAGGGGTTCGGTGAATATTTTGGAGATCTGTAGGTGAGAGGAGTTAGGTGATCCGTGGTTTTGTAGGTTGTGGCTTGCAGATGTCTTTTCTGTTCTCTTTTCCTTCTTTTATGGTCCACGCCTAAGGGCCCTGATTGGAATAAAGGAATGCCTTTATTACAGGGCTGAAGGATTTTACACCTGCATGGGAAGGTGGTAGATTTAGGCAATAGGAAAGAAAGGGGTTATGGCGGATTGGGCAAGTTAAATTTAAAAGGCAGTGCCTCAGGCATGCTTGTGCCTGAGGGCCTCGCAAGAGGGCCCTTTGGCGAGGCCCTTAGGCGAGGAACGCAGGGGAGGACACACTCCCTAAGCCTACTGTATCCCTCACTGCACCAGCAAAGCCAAGACACCCCATACTGTACGGTCTTACCTGCTCTGATGACCTTCAGCCAGACAATCCAGACCAACACAGCTATAGACGGTAACATATGGACCCTCTCCTAACAAAGACTACCCAGCCAGACTACCCAGCAACAGAAGGGTTCACACATTGATGTAAGTCACTGCAAGATACTGCCCAGCAACAACAAATAGTGTTATATATTCTGTATCTTGTTCTCAAACTCTCATACCAAGTACACACGATCAATAGCAGGCGACATCATCACACTCCTCAGCCACTAGATTAGCATTCCCAACACTCTAATAGTCCTGAAACTCAGGGTAAACAAACGCACCAAGTACAATTGATATTTCCTCACAGCTCTAACTGGCTTCCTCCTGAAAGTAATTCTTCTCAATACCAAAAAGCAGATAAATACACACGTAGTATGGAGTTCTATAGAAAACTGACCAACCAAATAAGATAGACTCCCAGACCTGGCCATACTACAACTACCAAACAGCAAACTTGACACCCCACTCAATGATATGTTATAACTATACAACCTCATCTACTCCTTGCTAACCCTACTTATCCTACATTACACTACAAATTTATTTATTTAACAGTTTCTTCTATATATAAAATACAACCTAACCAAAATTCTCTACAAATATAAAATCCAAAAACAAATTGAGAGAATAACTATTCAGAGCTAGCGTGTGTGAGTGTAGTGTAATATTATGTCGGAAGTATAGCCATGAAGCGAAATTCACCTCTTGAAGCTAATCTTCCATTTTACTCAATTGTGATTGAGCCCATAAAAGAGCTAACAATAAATAAGGTTAAAACACTACAAAAGTGCAACCAATAATCTTCGTGCAAAATGATTAATTTGCCAGGATAAGATGAACCACTAAAAGACTATGCTGGAGCTCAAGGCAGCCAGAATTTGGAAAAAAGAACTTATCTGAATCCAACCAAGTCCGGCGATGAGCAGCAATCCGTAGTAGCAGTTTTTAAAGTACATCCAGATAGACTTCTGGTGATGTTGCCAGCACAAATTTCACAAGATAGCAGACACAGTACTGCGTTTCGGGCGAACAATATTTACACGCCCTGCTTCAACGCTCAGCACTCTGTACCGACAAACTTCTGTCTTCGTCTTCACCAGCCAAAAGAACGCCAATGCATGCTCATCTTATCCTGGCAAATTAATCATTTTGCATGAAGATTATTGGTTGCACTTTTGTAGTGTTTTAACCTTATTTATTGTTAGCTCTTTTATGGGCTCAATCACAATTGAGTAAAATGGAAGATTAGCTTCAAGAGGTGAATTTCGCTTCATGGCTATACTTCCGACATAATATTACACTACACTCACACACGCTAGCTCTGAATAGTTATTCTCTCAATTTGTTTTTGGCACTAGAGCACAGCATTTCTGCCTTCTTAGCTGCCCAGCAGGCGCTCTTGCCCAGTACGGCTGGCTCGTGCCTCGAGACTGAGGGTCCCTCGACTGTCGTCCCAAAAACTGCCTTGGAAACCCCCGAGAGCCATGGGCCTCGTGAGGGTTCTCAGCACTGGTCTCACTTGCCATCCTGTTCCTTGGGGGCGAGGTCTTCCAGAGTCAGTGCCTCCGGCTCCAGATGGGCCTCGGTCACCGGACGTGGGGTTCAGCCCGACTCCGAGTCCTTCTCGGACCTCTCGGGCTGGAAATCGGACAAGGACACATCCCCTGAAACCTGTGGGCATCGGGACCTTCCTTCTGACCTGTCCCCGCCCGCCTCGCGAAGGCGGTCACTCCCCAAAGATACATCCTTCTTGGTATTTGTGCGGGATATGGCTCGGGCCCTCCCTCTGCCCACGCAGACTGAGGAAGAGCCAAGGACAGAGGAACTCGACATTTTGCAATATGAGTCTCCCCCAAGGGAGTCTCTCACGGTCCCTGTGCTGTCCATCCTGACCCGGCTGCTCCTCCGCATGTGGAAAGCACCCACCTCGCTCCCTATTATTAGTAAAAGACTCGTTGCTATGCACAGAGTCCAGCGCGGTCCTGGGTTTCGTAAGGCCCAGTGTCCTCATACCTCCATGGTAGTGGAATCCGCGATGCGGAAACAGAAGAGCCTGCAGTCGCATTCTTTGGTTCCGCCCAGCAGAGAATCCTGTGCCCTCGACACCCTCGGGCATAAGGCTTACCAGGGCTCCATGCTGGCATGCCACATCCAGATATACCAACTATATATGGGTATGTTCCTTCGCAATGTCACTAGAGAGTTCGGCGGTTTCTCCACGGGCCTCGAAGGTGACCACCTTCTCAGATTTCAGACCCTCCTGAGATAGGTATTTTGAGCAGTCCACGATCATTCTCACGCCACATATGACGGGTTCGAGTCTTCTGCCTGTGTGGCAGCGGCTGGCATCGGAGCCCGGTGTCAAGCATGGCTCCAATCCTCAGACCTGGCACAGTGGATCCAGGAGAAACTCTTGGATGTTCCCTGCCTCGGCAAACAACTGCTCAGCAAGCCCATGTAGGACAAGGCAGCTGAGATCAAGATGGAGTTCGTAATCCGCACCCGTCTCTCTCGGAAAACCTCTTCCCTTCCCCAGAAGAAACAGCACAGTAAGAAACTCTTCTTTCAGAGGAAGGGGCTTCCTTACTGGGAATACCCACCCTATCCACCTGCCCCAGTGCCGGCGCCCAGCAGCCAAGGCAAGGGCGGACTTCAGGGCCACTGGAAACCCTATCCGCCTGCCCCAATCACCGGCACCACCCCAGCCAGCTCCAGAGTTTTGATGCCAAATACATAGCCTCTCATCTTCTGGCGGTGCTTCCGCTGCTAGGAGGACATCTGTCCCTTTTCGCCCTCAAGTGGGAGGCCATCACATCAGACACCTGGGTCCCCAGGTCGTCTGGGACGATTACCATCTCCATCTTGACAGACTCCCCCCTCCCTTCTCCACAGCAGAGCCTACTCGGCTTCCCTCACACCAGGCTTGCTTAAAGCAAGAATTGAACAACCTCCTCGGTCAACGGACGGTCAAAAGAGTCCCGCCGCATCTCCGAGGTCGGGGGTTCTACTCCTGTTACTTCCTCATTCCGAAGAGGACAGGGGGACTATACCCCATCCTCGATATCAGGAACCTGAACAAATTTATGGTGAGGGAGAAGTTCAGAATGCTATCGCTTGGCGTCCTGCTGCCCTTCCTCTGGCAGGGCAATTGACTATGCTCCTTGGATCTCAGAGATGCTTACGCCCACATCCCTGTTCACCCCAAGCACAGGAAGTACCTGCATTTCAGGGTGCAGGGGGAGCACTATCAGTACAGAGTGCTTCCCTTTGGGCTCTTGTCTGCCCTGTGAGTCTTCACCAAATGCCTGTCGGCGGCCACAGCCTACCTCCAGCTGCAGGGCATATCCGTCTACCCCTACCTAGATGATTGGCTCATCACGGGTGCATTGGCTGAGGAGGCACGCCTCTTGGTGTCACACACTGTCCTCCTCCTCGAGCACCTCGAACTGGTGCAGGCACTGGAGTTCATTGGCACAGTGCTTGACATGGAATGGGCAACCACCTTCCTCCCTCGAGCACGTGCGGACCGCATCTGCACTCTGGCTGCCGAGATCCAAAGCCGAACCAGGGTCTCGGCGCGAGTCATGCTGTGCCTTCTGGGGCACATGGTCTCAACCATACATGTCTTTCCCCATGCTCGCATGCATATGCGAGCAGCTCAATGGTGCCTCAGAGCGCAATGGTCCCAAGCTTCAGGCCGGCTCCAGGATCCCATCTCGGTCTTGCACAGCCTATCCAATTCCTTGGATTGGTGGCAGAATCTCCGAAGCTTACTTCAGGGCATGCCCTTCCAGGCTCTGCAACACAAGCTCATCTTGACAACGGATGCCTCGCTGTCAGGCTAGGGAGCTCACTGCGACAACGTCCATACCCAGGGATGGTGGTCATCCGAGGAATCCCAGCAGCAGATCAACCTGCTCGAACTTCGATTGGTCCGGTTGGCCTTGAAGGTCTTCGAACACCACTTGCAAGACAAGTCAGTGCTCATGCAGACCGACAACAAGGTTGCAATGTTCTACATAAACAACGAAGGGGGTACGGCTCCTGCCTCCTCTGTCAGGAGGCAGTCCTCCTCTGCTCCTTCGCAGTGCACCGGAGCATGACCCTAAGAGCTATCTACCTCCCGGGCCAAGACAATGTCCTCACGGACAGGCTCAGCAGGCTTCTCCGCCAGCACGAGTGGTGCCTGAGTCCAGAGGTGGTTCTCCACCTGTTTTGCCACTGGGGGACTCCGTCCATAGACCTGTTCACCAGCCCGGTGAACACACAGCTTCCACGCTTTTGCAGGCTGATATTGCACCTGAGCAGGGTAGCCTTCGGGCTTCTATATGCATTTCCTCTCACTCCCCTCATAGCAAGGACCCTCCAGAAGATTCAGTGGGACTGAGCACTGGTGAGTCTCGTGGCTCCCTCATGGCCTCAACAGCCTTCATTCCTGCTTCTACTCCGACTCTCATTGGAACTCCTGGTCCCCCTGGGCAGTACTCCGGGTCTGATGATGCAGGAGGAGGGACGGGTGCTTCACCCAAACCTGGACTCATTATCCCTAGCAGCCTGGCGGCTGAATGGGTCTCTTTAGCCTCGCTGCATCTCCCAGAGGAGATTGAGGAAGTCCTGCTCGCATCGAGGAAAGATGCCGCGCTTCTCGGTCTGGTGCTCCGAGCTTCAGATCGATCCGTTCTCCTGTTACACCCAGTGGGTTCTCCAGTACCTCCTCCACCTCTCGCAGGTGGGGCTGAAATCCAATTCGGTCCGGGTTTACCTGAGCGCCATTTCAGACAACCACTTTCCCGTCGAGGGTAAGCCCCTCTCGGGCCAGCTACTAGTCTCCCGCTTCATGCGGGGCCTTTTACTCTCCATTCCCCCCATCCGGCCTCTGCCGACAGAATGGGACCTGAACATTATGTTCATGCAGCTGACGCAGCCGCCCTTCGAGTCGATGGTGAGATGCTCACTTTGGTACCTCTCCTGGAAACTAGTCTTCCTGGTGGCACTGACCTCGGCTCGGTGAGTCAGCGAACTTCAAATCCTCATGGCCGCGGCCCCCTACACCAGATTCTACGGGACAGGGTGGTCCTTCGCACTCACCCCAAGTTGCTACTGAAAGTTGTCTCAGATTTCCATCTGAACCAAGAAATAGTCTTACCGACTTTCTTTCCGAGACCTCACGCCAACCGGGCATCGGCGGTCCTGCATACTCTCGACTGCAAGAGGGCTCTCGCCTTCTACCTGCAGCGCAACTAGGGTCATCACAAGTCTGACCGGCTCTTCATCTCTTACGATCCCAACCATCTGGGGCTTGCAGTCACTAAGTGAACCCTCTCCATCTGGGTGGCGGACTGCATCGCCTTTGCCCAGGCAAAGGCTGGGGTCCCACTGGATTGACGAGTCACCGCGCATGGCGTCCATGCCAGTGTGACGTCGGTGGCTTCGCTGTGCTCAATGCCCCTGACGGACCTCTGCTGGGCTGCGACCTGGTCTTCAGCGAATACCTTTGCTTTGCTTTACTGCCTGAAGAGGGAGTCCTGCCGGGACTGCGCCTTCGGCCAGGCTGTACTCCATAATCTGTTCAGGATATAAGCAACTCCTGCCCTCCGACCCTCCTTCTGTGGCTACCGGGAGCTTGGCCCCCTGAGGACCCAAGGACTCTGGCTCCCTTCAGATTGTCGGCATCTGCTCACGGCTTCACGGAGGCGCTTTGCTTATAGGTTTCAGTAGCCTGAAGCTGGGGAGTCCCATAAGTGAGGGCTGACTTCCTGCTTATTCCTGGAGAAAGCATTGTTACTCACTTGTAACAGGTGTTCTCCAGGGACAACAGGAATCAGTCCTCACTACCCTCCCTCCTCCCTTTAAAAGTAGCTATTCTTATCCTTCCCTTGCCATCCACTTAGTAGAGCTCTAGCTATGGGACCTGACTGAGCCAGATGGCATCCTTGGGCAGGAATAGGACCATACATGCGTGGCAGCAATCCCAAAGGCTTTCTTTGAAAGCTGGAGAATTGCTCCACGCGGTCTCCGTTGGTGTCAACATCACCCATAAGTGAGGACTGATTCCTGCTGTCCCTGGAGAACACCTGTTACAGGTGAGTAACTATGCTTAAGAGACTTCATCTTCGCCTACAACCTAGATTTTCACTGCATCACAGAGTCATGGCTCACAGAAACCGGCACAATATTTTTGAATCAAATTTGGCCTCCGAACTTCGGTCTCTTCCACTCCCCATGCTCTCATAAAAAAGGAGGCAGCGTCCTCATCCTCGCCAAATCCGACCTAAATCTCAACATGAAAACTGCTGAATCCATCACTACTCTCAACACTCGCCATCACAAACAACTCGCCATCTGCCTCGTCTACCGCTCCCCGCCAGCACCAGCCAGCGACCTCTCCAACCTGATTCATGCAACCCTCGAGAACAACACAAAGCACAAGGACCTCATCTGTTGGGAGACCTCAGCCTCCAATGAGTCCCAACCAAACAGTTAACAGCCTTCATGGAAGCAATGACGGCAATGGACCTCTCACAAATAGTGAATTCCCCCACCCACTGCAAAGCCCTGGAGCTCATCTTCACCAGTAACAATCCCACCCACATCGCCTCCCCACCTACAGTCCAAACCACCCCAGTACCCTGGTCAGACCACAAGGTAGTAACCTTTCAGCTGCCCCTCAACAGCCTCTGCAAGTCCACGATTCCCAACCCACACAGGAACCATTCAGAGAATTCCACAAAGACTCCTTCCTCGCCCATATCTCCCCATCACCACTACAAAACCCCAAGACCTCGACTCTGCTATCAACACCTGGAATGAACTCCTCACCGAAGCCGCCTCTCTACCATCCTTGACCCACTCTCACAACCCTGTCATAAACGGATCCCATGGTACACCCCCTACCTCCACAAGCTCAAATCCAACTAAGGAAACAAGAACGCAGATGGAGAAAATCACAAATACCCACAGATCAAACTCAGTACATGACCCTGCCAAGAGAGTACAACTGAGCTACCAACTTTGCAAAACAAAGCTACCATACAAAACTAATATAAAGATCCCTCAACCGCCCATGAGAACTAGTCACCCTTGTAAAAGAACTCACTTCAACACCCATCAACAGTGCAACGAACTGCCCCATCACTCCTCAACAGCTGGCAGACTACTTCTCTAGAGACTCACCACCCCCAATTGTCAGCTCAAGCTTACTCCTCCTTATCACGTACCAAGCCACTTTTGAAACAACCTCACCTGAAAACATCTAAAACATCATCTCATCACTTAACACCACCACCTCACCCTCTGTTCAGTCAACTGGATCAAAGCCACCTTACCCGACCTCGCACATTGCCTAGCTAAACTTGCCCAATGCTCACTGCTATATGGCTACCTACCAACCAGCCTAAAAAGCTCCTCAATTTGCCCTCTCCTAAAAAAGCCCCACCTTGACCCCTCAGATCCATCCTCCTAAAGACCTATTGCAAGCTTACCGTTCTTAACCAAAATAATAGAGAAAACAGTTCAAATCCATCTAAAGGATCACCTCGACACACATGCCCCACTCGACCCCCAACAGCACGACTTCTGACCTCAGCACGGAGTGGAAACCCTTCTAACCTCGCTTCTCAAGAACCTCTTAAAGGGAACTCAGAACATTTGACATTCCTCCTTCCACTGACGGCACCTCATCCCCCAGTTCTGCCCTCCTACCACCTTGAATCCCCTCGTCCATTTTCCTACTTTCCTTCTCCCTCCCCCTGGTTCTTTTTGCCTTCTGTCTTAGCCTGCTATTCTCTCGCTGTCCTATCAGCTTTGGCGTTCTTTTCTAACTTTTATTTTCTGCAGTTGTCATTTTGTTATTGTACACCGCCCTGATGCTTCGGCCTGGGCGGTCAATCAAGCAATTCAATAAAGATAAAGATAAAGATCATTGTATTCCTTGATATTTCTGCTGCCTTCGACACCATCAAGCACAATACCCTCCTACAGTGCCTCCAGTCAATCGGAAAACAGGGCACCGTATTAAGATGGTTCGAAAACTACCTCCACAACAGAATTCAGCTAATGAGAATTGGGTCACTATCATCAACCCCATACACTCAAACCCAAGGTGTCCCTCAAGATTGCACTCTTTCTGTTTTCCTCTTCAACATCTACCTGCAACCCCTCTGTAACAGTTTCCAAACATACAACATAAATTACCACATTTACGCAGACGATATTATGCTCTACACACCACTCAACCTCAATAACCCATCATACCATGAACTCCAACAATGCTTCTCAGATGCCTCACAATGGCTATCCGAAAATCGCCTATCCATAAACCTGCAGAAAACGGAAGCCCTACTCATCACCAGGAACGTCTCCTTCACCACCCACCCCACCCCCTCCATTATCCTCAACAGCACCAAAATTCAAATCAAACCAGAAGTAAAATACCTGGGAATCACTCTTGACAGCTACCTCACACTGAAGTCTCAAATTGCGAATTCAACAAGAGCAATTTATTACAAAACCCGCATGCTACAGCATCTCTGTCCTCTCCTTGCCCCATCAGACTTCCACTCAGCCCTTCAAGCCCTCACAACACCCCATGCCGACTACTGTAGTAAAGTACCTCGGAGTGACCATGGACAAGGAACTGAATCTACAATCACACATAAGCAGAACCACCAAAAGCGCATACCACAGGATGAGACTTATCCGACGCCTTAAGCCCCTCCTCACCCCAGAGCATTTCCGTACAGTCTGCCAGGCACTAATAACCCCACTACTAGACTTCTGCAACCCATTCTACCTTGGTCTACCAAAACAAACTCTCAGACCACTGCAATTGGCACAAAACACAGTGGCCCGCATAATATCTGACACAACAAGACAAGAACACATCACACCCATACTGAAAGATCTACACTGGCTCCCAATCAGCTCACGCATCAAATATAAGACAGTCATAAACATCTTCAAGATCAAACAACATTCATCAGCCCTCAGCCTACAAACACTCATACAACCTGACAGAAGCACACGACCAAGGAGAAGAGGCAATATCCAATCATGTAAACACCCCAAAAGACCTCATCAAAGTCCGCAAGGACACCGCGGAATGAGCCCTTTCCCTGGCTGCACCAGCAATTTGGAACACCCTCCCAGACGAACTAAGATTAACAACAGACCTCAAAGACTTTCGGAAGCAGCTTAAGACAACACTATTCATTGAACACTATGGACACGTCACATGCTCCACTCACCAAGCAAGAACAAAAGACCAACCCCCCGCCCCCGACCCTTGTACATAAGAATGTATAATAGTGCATGATGTAAATAGCTCAACAAGAATCAAATATACACCACCACAAACACACAATCTGTATCACTGCATGAAAACACTTGAATCACTCTTATGATTGTTTGCTGTGGAGACCGCCTTGATTGAAGGAGAAGGCGGTATAGAAATACTGTTAAATTTAAAATAAAATAAATACTGCAACAAAGTATATCACGGACTCCCAAAATCAACGCTTCAACCCCTTCAAACGACTATTCATACAGCCGCAAGAACCATTACACACACATCCAGGTACGAATACATCACTCCCATCCTCAAACACCTCCACTGGCTCCCCCTGCAAAGCAGAATACTCTACAAGGTCCTGCTAATGATTTACAAAACCCTATACCATCAGTCATTCACCCACCTCTACTCACTTATTACACCATAACAATCAAACAGATCACAGAGAACCTGCATCATGAATACACAGATCACCCCCCAAGCTATAATAAAGAGTACGCAACAGGCTCATGCCAGAGCCTTCAAATTTTATGCCCCAACTACCTGAAGCTCCCTCCCAGCCAACATAAGAAACACCACGGATCTCCCAACTTTCCGCAGACTCCTCAAGACTCACCTCTTTACCCTGAACTTTGACTCCTCCCCCCCCCAACATGTCCATCAACTGAACACCATTCTTAATCAGCCCCTAAAACCCAACATTATAAGAATATGTAGACAGTTCTCAAACACATACATAGTCAACATATCAAGCACTACAAGAATACATAGATAGATCATCAATCTGTACATAGTTAGTTAATCCACCCCTTGTTTACTGTACATAGTTACCTGTTATAATGTAAATGTTACTTGTATAATTTCCAGTTCTCTGTGAACCTCTTTAACCATTGCAAAAAGTGGAATATAAACTTAGCCAAATAAATAAATATGGCTTGGGGTTTGGAGACCAATATGCGTATTTCAGCTTTGTCACTATTTAGGGCAAAGGAGGGTTCAACAAGGCTTAGGGCAAGATATAACTCCCTTCAAAT
Organism: Ichthyophis bannanicus; assembly: GCA_033557465.1. Lineage (NCBI taxonomy): Eukaryota > Metazoa > Chordata > Amphibia > Gymnophiona > Ichthyophiidae > Ichthyophis > Ichthyophis bannanicus. Next base: position 123,596,154 of record CM066031.1, read on the forward strand.
TGCTGATGGGGAAGGAGGGGAAATGGGGAGGTCTTCTTGCAGTTCTGTATCGGTGCTTGCTGGCAGGGTGGAAATGCGAATGCTCCTTTCCACCTTCAACAATGGGAGAGGGAAATACCGGGGAAGAGGAGGAGGTCCCGATGAGAGGCTGTCTGTGCCACCACTAGAACCTTTTCATCAAATCAATATTTGTCGGAGCTTCCAACAAAAGTAGGTAAGGGAACATTTACCCCCTCGCCGTAGCTGCTCCCTTTTAATTTGGAAAAGAATATTTAAATGTGAAAAAGTGCTTATTAAAGTGATATATAATACGCAAAGTAAGATGCCACTTATCTTATAACCACATTGTCTGTAATCACATAAACTGTGTTGGATCACTGTCCAGTATCAACGACGTGCCACGTTTTGGACCAATAATACTGGCCCTTAACCCCTTTTGTTGGAAGCAACGACAAATATTGATTTGATGAATAGCTTTTCTTTTTAGTTGGGACTGTCTCTTCTGTTTTTTTTACCATTAGATCCTTAGCACTGGGGACCATTCTGCTGGAAAATAGTTTGAAGGTGTGCTTGAGAATGTATTAGACCCCTAGTAATTACATGTCATAAACAAAAGTATGGAACTGAATGCTGGAAAGGGTGTGGGATGGTGGGGGACCTGAAACACATGTTGTGGGACTGCCCCAAGGTACAGCAGCTCTGGGGAAAGTTTAAGTGTCTATATAAAGAGATAACGGGGGTCCCAGTCCAATTGATGCCTGAGGAGGTGCTGTTGAATGAAGTGCAGGAGGGGGGAAAGGGGCAAATTCCTGGGTTTCTGTGTGATAGCAGTGAGAATGGAGATTGCGGTGTGATCCCCGCACTGCCCACAAGACGTATGATAACTCAAGCGGCTGGATTTTATATACAGAATGTGTGAGATTATGGCAAATAAGCATCACAAGCTGGAGTCCTTTACAAAAGTATGGCACTGGTACCAAGAGTAGAAGCGGGCACACTTAAGGGTGTAATAGAGGTTATCACTTTTAAGAGCTGTTCTAAAGTATTGCTTTGTTGCATTAATGGTTCCAAGTGGGATCAGAAGAACCCCAGAAAGTAGAGGGACGAGAATAGTAATGGGGAAGTGGGCTACGAGGGTGGGGGATGGGGCGGGAATAGCAGGATGGGGAGGGAAGGGGGAAGAAATAAGGTGAGAGGCAATTGTAGAGGGAAATGTTGCTGAACTGATGTAAATAGCCTGATGTTATATGAGTATTGAAACCAATGTCTCTGGGGGTTAGGGGCAAAGGGGCTGTATGTGGTTATGATTGTAAATGAATAAAAAGACAATTTCAAAAAAGAAACGTGCCTGATATGGATGTTTATAGAGACATCTATATAGACATCCCCAGAATAACATCTCAGAATATGAACATCTAATAGTATGATGGTTAAAGTAGTGGGTTGGGAGTAGGGTGGCCAGTGGTTCAAATCCCAGTGTGGGTCTCTGTGATCTAAGACTAGTCACTTAACTCTACACTCTCTGGATGTTTTGAGGCTGAAAGAAGCATTTTTCTGATGCCTATTCATGCCTGCAGCAGGTCTTAATGTGGATATGCCTGCAGACATCCCCGTCATTGCTGAAATCAAACAGAGACATATAAGTCTATTGCCCCTCCCCAGACATGTCCACACCACACCCCCTTGCCTATTTGGATGTCCCTGCAACAGAGATGTCTGTAAATGTCATTTGTGGAAAAGCTTCAGAGATGTCTCCATAATTTCGACAACCACGTGCACATCTTCAGACACCCTAAATCACGCCTAAGCCTTTTAAAATGACCCCCTAGTGTAAAATTTTTTAATATCCTTTTTAGGATTTTAAGCTTATTTTATCATAATCCATTGATTACAATTGTAAGTATGCTTCTCCGGATATGCACCTTACCTGGCCAGTTCACTGCTCACTTCTTGTCGTTGTTAACTGCCGTCGAGTCGGTGTCGACTCATGGCGACCCTCTGGATAGTTGTCCTAAATTGTGTTCGGACTTCAGTCAAGCGGCTCATTGTTGAGAGACTGGCACTCATAGCTGCTGTTACTGTATTGATCCATCTCATTGCTGGCCTTCCTGTTTTGCATTGACCTTCTGTCTTGCCAAGCATGATGTCTTTCTTTAATGATCTCTCTCTTTGCATGATGTGTCCAAAATATGAAAGTCAAAGTTTTGTCATCTGTGCTTCTAAAGAAAGCTTAGGTTTGATCTCCTCTAGTATTAACTGGTTTGTTCTTTGGGGAGTCCATGGTATACGCAGTATTCGTCGCCAGCACCATAATTCAAAGGCATCAATTTTCTTCCTATCATTTTCACTGTCCAACTTTTGCATCCTTATGATGTTATTGAAAATGCCATGGCTTGAACAAGTCAAATCTTTGTATGGATAGAAACAGTTCTGCTCTTGAGAATCTTGTCTAGGTCCTTCATAGCCATTCTGCCAAGAGCAATGTGTCATCGGATTTCTTGACTGCTTGTTGCGTCTTTATTGATAGTTGATCCAAGTAGATTAAAGTTGTCCATGATATCAATCTCTTCTCCATCAATGATGAACTTACTGATTTTGCCAAGTGTCATGATCTTTGTCTTCTTTACATTAAGATGCAGTCCCATTTTAAGACTATGTTCCTTGATCGTGAGAAGCAAATGTTTCAGATCATCTTCACTTTCAGCCAGTAATGTGGTATCATCAGCATAGTGAAGGTTGTTGATGAGTCTTCCACCAATCTTCACACCTCTGTTGTCTTCATACAGTCCTACTTCTCTGATGGTTTGTTCTGCATATAAATTAAACAGGTAGGGGGAACGTATGCAGCCTTGTTGTACACCTTTGCTGATTTTAAACCATTCTGTTTCTCCTTGTTCTGTTCGAACTGTTGCTTCTTGATCAATGTACAGATTGTGCAAGAGAACGATCAGCATGGGTATACCCATGCTTCTTAATGTGGCCCAGAGTTTCTCATGGTTTACACAGTCAAAAGCCTTGCTGTAGTCAATAAAGCACAAATAGATATCTTTTTGGTATTCTTTAGTCTTTTCAAAGATCCATCTCACATCCGCGATGATGTCTCTTGTTCCTCGCCCTTTCCTGAACCCTGCTTGCACTTCAGGTAGTTCTTGTTCTAGGTATGGTTGTAGTCTCTGTGAATAATCTTCAGTAAAATCTTGCTGGCATGTGGGATCAGAGCGATTGTGCGATAATTTCCACAGTCAGTTTGATCACCTTTCTGAGCCTTGCAAGTATGGTAACAGCTGCGGCAGATGGTTGTGATTCTTCTATGGGAACATCATCAATGCCTGGTGCTTTTGTTCTTTGATAAGGCTTTCAATGCTGTTTCAAATCCTTCTTTCATCATCAATGGTTCCGGATCATAAGGTACAGGTTGAAACGGCTATTTGTCCACTTTATCTTTATTATATAAAAACTCTGTATATTCTTTCTACCTTTTCTTGATCTTCTAAGCATCATTCAACATAAAATCTTGAACACTTGTAGCATTCTAATTCGAGGTTGGAATTTTTTCTTTAATCCTCCCTCGTAACTTTAGAAAAGCCAATCTTGTTCTTCCTCTAATAGTTTCTGCTTCTGTTTCCTTGCATGCGTCATAGTAGTATTTTTCCTTGTATTGTCTTGCTGCATCTTGGAAATCTCTGTTGAGTTCTGTGATTGCCTCTCTTTCTCATCTGGCTTTAGCTTCTCTGCATTTCTGGGCAATTTTCAGAGTTTCTTCCGTCATCCATTTTGGCCGTTTTTGCTTTTTCACCTTGTGTACAGACTTCTCACTTTCTTCCAACACAACCTTCTTGATGTCATTCCATAACTCTTCTGGAGCTCTGTCATTTGTATCTAAAGCAGCAAATTGATTTTTCAGGCAGTCTTTAAATTCCATTAGTATATTCTCAAGGTCATATTTTGCTACATTGGTGAGTGGCTTGCTCTTTTTCAACTTTAGCTTGAGTTTACATACTAGTAATTGGTGATCTGTACCACAGGCAGCTCCAGGTTTTGTCTTTGTTGATGTTATAGAGCTTTTCCATCGTTGACTCCCACAGATGTAGTCAATTTGATTTTTGTACAATCTATTGGGTGAAGTCCATGTGTACAGTCGCCACTTGTGTTGCTGGAAGAAGGTGTTTGAGATGAATAGATCGCTGGTCTTGCAGAATTCTATCAGTCTTTCTCCAGCTACATTTCTGTTGTCAAGTCCATATTTTCCAATCATTTTGCCTTTTTCTTTGTTGCCAGCTTTTGCGTTCCAGTCACCCATGACTATCAGGATTTCCTGTTTGCATGTTCTGTCAATTTCAGCTTGTACTTGTTCATAGAACTCATCAATTTCATCCACTTCTGAAGCTGTTGTTGGGGCATATACTTGAATTATAGTTGTGTTGATAGGCATTCCTTGTAGAAGAATAGAGATTAAGCGTTCGCTGACTGCATTGTATTTCATTACAGTTCTTGCAAGTTTCTTCTTTATTATAAATGCAACACCATTTCTTCTTTGTCTTTCATTTCCAGCATAGTAGACCATGTGATCTTCTGTTGCAAAGTGCCCGATGTCAATCCATTTCAGTTCACTGACACCCAACAGATTAAGTTGTACACGTTCCATTTCATTCTTGACCAGCTTCAACTTGTACGTTCCATATCCCAATGTAAGACAATTTTGCAGCTTCTGACTCTCATTTCAGGCGCAGCTGCATCAGCAGTCAGAAGTCTTCAGCTCCTCCTCAGTAACATAGTAACATAGTAAATGACCAGCATGGTCCATCTAGTCTGCCCAGCACGATGGCAAGAATAGGTGCACCTGCTGCTCTGTGCAGGCCACCCCTCCCCACGTCCCTGTTTAGGGGTGAACCCACCACTCCATGTAGGACACCCCTATTTGTTGAGAAATTAGATGGTTCAGTTTATTTTGATTGTATCCTGTTGCTGTAAAGGGATCCACTGTGTCTGTCCCATTGCATTTTGAATTCCATCACCGTGTTTGCCCCCACCACTTCCATCAGGAGGGCATTCCAAGCATCCACCATTCTTTCTGTGAAAAAGTATTTCCTGACATTGCCTTTCAATTTACCACCTCGCAGCTTCATGTTATGCCCTCTAGTTTTACAGCTTCCCCGTCTTTGGAAGAGGTTTGTTTTTGTTCATTATTTCCCTTTAAGTATTTAAAGGTCTGAATCATATCTCCCCTGTCCATCCTCTCCTCCAAAGTGTACATGTTTAGATCTTAAAGTCTCTTCTCATAAGGCTTCTGACGCAGGCTCCAAATCATTTTGGTCGCCTTCCTCTGAACAGTTTCCAGTCTTTTTACATCCTTTGCAAGATACGGTCTCCAAAACTGAACACAGTATTCCAAGTGAGGCCTCACCAGTGACTTGTACAGTGGCATAAATACCTCTTCCTTTCTGCTAGTGATTCCTCTTTGTATGCAGCCCAACATCCTCCTGGCTTTTGCCACCGCCTTGTCGCACTGTTTTGCCACCTTGAGATCTTCAGAAATAATCACACCAAGGTCTTTCTCCTGATCCGTGCATACTGACCTCTCGCCCCCTATCACATACATTTCCCTTGGATTTCTGCTACCCAAGTGCATAACTCTGCACTTCTTTGCATTAAATCTTAATTGCCAAGCATTAGACCATTCTTCCAGCTTTTGTAGATCTTTCCTCATGTTAACCACTCCCTCGGGGGAGTCAACTCTGCAAAAAGACATACTTTTCCATTCAGTCCTTCAGCAATATCACTCACAAATACATTGAACAGTGCTGGGCCCAGGACCGACACCTGGGGCACCCCGCTATTCACCTTCCCTTCATCCGCGTGAACTCCATTTAACATCATCCTCTGTCGTCTGTCAGTCAACCAATTTCTGATCCAATTTACCATCTTAGGATCCATCCCCAAGCTACTGAGTTTATTGATAAGCCTCCTATGAGGAACAGTATCAAAGGCTTTGCTGAAATCCAGGTAGATGACATCCATCGCATGTCCCTGATCTAGCTCCCTGGTCACCCAGTCAAAGAACTCAATCAGATTTGTTTGGCAAGATCGTCCTTCAGTAAAACCATGTTGCCTCGGGTCTTGCAACCTGTTGGTTTTGAGACAGTTCACTATTCTTTCTTTCAGGAGCGCCTCCATTACTTTTCCCACCACCGAGGTAAGGCTCACGGGCCTGTAGTTTGACACTTATTCTCTGTCACCACTTTTGTGTAGAGGTATGACATCAGCCATTCTCCAGTCCTGAGGAACCTCTCCTGTTTCCAAGGATCTGTTGAAAACATCCTTTCACAGCCCTACAAGAACCTCTCTGAGCTCTTTCAGAGTCCTGGGATGTATCCTATCCGGTCCCATGGCCTTGTCCACTTTCAGTTTTGCAAGTTGTTCTAACACATCATTTTCTGTGAATGGTGTGGTATCTACTTCATTCCCATTTTTATAATATTTGGGAGTCACAGGTGGTCCTTCTCCAGGACTTTCTTTAGTAAAAACAGAGCAGAAGTATTTGTTTAGAAATTTCGCTTTTTCAATGTCACTTTCCACCAGTCCATTCGCAGCACTTCTGAGTACTGCAACTCCACCTCTGATCTTCTTCCTTTCCCGAATATACCTGAAGAAGGTTTTGTCGCCGCACTTAACATCTTTAGCCATCTTTTCCTCTGCCTTTGATTTTGCTATCCTTATTTCTCTCTTTGTCTCTTTGAGTTTGATCCTGTATTCATTTCTGTGTTCCTCTGTTTGCAAGCTTTTGAATCTTGTGCAAGTTGTGGTTTTGCCTTTATTTGAGCAGCCACTTCTTTGGAAAACCAAATGGGTTTTCCTCTCCTCTTGCTTTTGTTTACTTTTGTTACATATTTATTTGTTGCCCCTTTTATTGCCACCTTTAGTTTAGCCCATAGCAATTCCACTTCCCTTATCTCCTTCCACCCTGTCAACTCCTCCTTTAGGTACTCGGCCATTTTATTGAAGTCCGTGTTTTTGAAGTGTAGGACTTTGAATTGCTATGATTGGCTTGTACCATGGCTTTTATCTCAAACCACACCATGTGATGATCGCTGCTGCTCACAGGGGCACTCACGCAGACATTCGACATGCTATCACCGTTGGTGAGCACTAAATCCAGTGTTGAGCTTTCCCTGGTTGGTTCCATCACCATTTGTCTAAGTAATGCATCTTGGAGAGCATGCACGATTTTTTTGCTTCTTTCCAGATTTGCAGAAGGAGTGCCTTCCGACCTGGGGGGTCTCATCTTCCAGCACTATAGTGCAATTTGTTTTATTGTGACTATCCATTGGGTTTTCATGGCAAGATACAGAAGTAGATTGCCAGGCCTTTCTTCCGCGCATTTTAAGTTTAGTGTTGTTGCCGTTATCACAGAAATATGATCCTCCGCCACCAACACTGTCCCATTCTGCTACTGCCCAGATGGGTGGTTTGTCTTGGTCTGGCATCTCAGCTGAGACCTGTCCATCTTAGGAGACCCTGCCAGTAATTAAACTACCGATAGCTTAGCCCTCAGCATCACTGATGCACACAAGCCCTCACAGCATGACAAGCTGCAAACCAAGTGAGGGCACTACTCACTTATGTACCAATTATTGCTATAGTTGACATCAATTATATTTATATGTCTAATTTCATGTTACTTTTTTCCTTTTCCTTTTATTTTTTCATGATATGTTGACTCTCCTTCTTGGTATCTATGTTTACTTATTTTACTATTATCATTTTAAATTATTTCTTGGGGAGCTCAAAAGCAAATGTTAGCTTATGGTGTTCCAATGCCTTGAGCTGGCCCTGCTGCAATAGCACGTGATTGCCATTTCACTTGCATTTTGGTGGCCAGTACCTGGCATGCTCATTTATCAGCGCTCCCTGCAGCCAATTACCCCATGCTAGAATATGCATTAACCGGAGAGCAGCATTTAGTAAAAGGGTCCTTTAAGTTTGTTTCTGATAAAAATATGGATGAATCAAGATATTTATTTATTTACATTCTCTTATATACCGCTCTATTCTGCATCAGTGCAGTTTACATTGAACAAACTGAAATTACATTGAACAGGGCATTATAAATTGGAGATAACTATTTTACAGGGAACATGGGCTATGGAGGGTTAAGTGGCTTGCCCAAGACCACAAGGAGCACCTGTGGGACTAGAAACCCCAGTCCTTCCGGCCCAAGGTTGCTGTCCTCTAGTGGGATTTGAACCACCGACCTTCTGGCCTGAGGTACCTTGCCCCAAACACTAGGCCACTCCTCCACTCCGAAAGATTATAGATGACTAGCCTTGCAAAAAACTCAAGGTCTGCTTTACTAAACTGCTCTAGGATTTTGCAACCAATGAGCATTTAGCACTAAAGCTAAAGCATGGTAATTGCAACTTCTGTGTGCTAACTGCTGGAGGTGTGTCCAGCATCTTCCCAGCAATTACTCCACAGAACTGTCCCCAATATACCGCGGCAGCTTGCACAATTACAACATAGAACAGTCCCCAACACATTGTGGCAGCAGACATATTTACAGCACAAAACAGTTCCCTAATGTACCGCGGCAGCATGCATAATTACAGCACAGAACAGTCCCCAAGCATGAACAACTACTGCACAGAATGGTCCCCTAACACACTGCAGCAGCATGCACAATTACTGCACAGAACTGTTTCCAACACATTGTGGCAGCATGCATAATTACTGCACAGAACGGTCCCCTAACACAGCGTTGCAGCATGCACAATTACTGTGCAAATATGTAAGAGTCACACTTAACACACAGTGTTTATTCTCACACTAACTGTGCAGTGCTCACCATGCCCACTCTCCACCCCTAATCTACCCCTTTATCACCCCAACGTATGATCCACAATATGTAAATCTGCTTGCACTGTTTTGGGCCCTCATTATCAGTTATTGCAGGCTTCAGCAAGCATTTTTCACACTCCAGAACCCACACTAACTGCATAGCGCACTTCAATAAAAGGACCCTCAATCCTATATCCTTTGAAACAAGTACAAAAGAATATTATTGTGAGTTGTTATAAGCAAACATCATACCCAAGGTGAATATGTGTCAAATGTATGTGAATAAAGTTGTATATATTACAATTTACCTGCAAGAAGATTGCAAAGCAATATGCAAAGTAGAAATCAGCTAGAAAGTGCTCTCATATCGAGGTCTGAGAACCCACATATTAAGCAATAACCATAAGAAAAGTCAATATAATACTGACTTCAACAGTGCATGAAGCAAGCACAGAAAATTCATATCTGATATTTTATGTATGTTCAACATGTCTTTTATATATGTTTACCTTTTGTGTTTTTAAGATATATCCCTGAGGAAGGCACATTCCAAAACATGGCTGGGTTAGCCTCACAGTGATTTGAAATGTCCAATTTGATCTTCACATGAAAAGTATGGGAACCCCTGAGCAACTCCATAGAGTTTCTAAATATCATATGCTATGTGGTCATTGTGTGAGCCCAGAAAATTCTGTTCTCATCATTATTAGATTTCCATATTCACTAATACATGCTTAATATCTTTTGTTTATATCCAGCAGTTTCTGAAATCATCCAGGAAGAGAAGAGAAAGGAAAATAAAAAAGAATATCTTGTAGAAAGAGGACAGATCTCAAGAAATGTCCCTGAAAATATTTCCTGGGGGACTGAAAGGAGCAACACAAGGAATCAGCAGCTGGAATCAGAGAAGGAGCAGAGAGACCGTGAAGGAGACTCACCAGACGGAGTCACTGAGTGTGAGAGAATTGACAGGGAGCTCACAGATATCCCTGAGCCCCAGAGACACCTGAGAGTAGAGGGAACCTTCCAAAATAGTAACAGTGACCAAATGATCTCCAAACCCCACCAAGGAGAGAGGAAATCCCACACTAGAGAGAGATGCTTTTCATGCTCTCAGTGTGAAAAATGTTTCAAACAGAAGGTAAATCTGAAATTACATGAGAGAATTCATGCTGAAGTAAAACCATTTCTATGTATTGAAGTTAACAAAAGATTCTGTCATAAGAAATCACTAATTAAACACCAAAGTACTGGAAAAAGTAGAGAATATGTGAAATCTTGCAATATCAAGCAGTTCATAAAACAGAACCAGAAAATAAACACAGAAAAGAGAAATTTGTCATCTTCAGCATTTAAGAAAATATTTACGGATCTTTCAAAAATGAAAATTAATCAAAGGAGACATACTGGAGAGAAACTTTCCACTTGTCCTGAGTGGGATAGCAGCTTCATTTATCTGTCACAACTGAAAACTCACCAACTGATCCACAGTAGAAAGAAACCTTTTACATGTGCTGAGTGCTGTAAAATCTTCAAGAGTATGCCATCTTTGAAAATCCATCAAATGATTCACTGTGGAAAAAAACCCTTCACATCTACTCAGTGTGGTCAAAACTTCAGTAGGTTGTCAAAACTGAAAACCCACCAAGTATTCCACAGCACAAAGAATAACTTTAAATATACTGAATCTAATAAAAGTTTCTATCAGTTATTGTCTCTAAAACATCATCAAATGATCCACAGCAGAAACAGAAAATTTACATGTTCTGAGTGTGGTAAAACCTTCAAGTGCATTTTGAAACTGAAAATCCACCAGATGATTCACAGCAAAAAGAAACATTTCACATGTACTGAATGTAATAAAAGTTTCAATTGGTTATCACATTTGAGAAGACATCAAATGATACACAGCCAAAAGAAGCCTTTTACATGTCCTGCGTGTAATAAAAGTTTCAATAGGTCATCACATCTGAAACTTCATGAAATGATACACAGCGGAAACAAACCTTTTGCATGCACTGAGTGTAATAAAAGTTTCAGTCAATCGTCGAATCTAAAAAGGCATCAAATGATACACAGCGAAAATAAACCATTTATATGTACTAACTGTAATAAATGTTTCAAAAGATTATCACTTCTGACAAGGCATCAAATGATACACAGCGGAAAGAAGCCTTTTACATGTACTGTGTGTAATAAAAGTTTCAATCGGTTATCAACTCTGAAAAGTCATCAAATGATACACAGTGGAAAGAAACCTTTTACATGCCCTGAGTGTAAAAAAGGTTTCAATAGGTCAGCACATCTGAAAATTCATCAAATGATACACAGCGGAATGAAACCTTTTACATGCACTGACTGTAATAAATGTTTCGGTCAGTCATCGGATCTAAAAAGGCATCAGATAATACACAGTGAAAATAAACCATTTATATGTACTAAGTGTAATAAAAGCTTCAAACGGTTATCACATCTGAAAAGGCACCAAATGATACACAGCAGAGAGAAACCTTTTACATGTACTGAGTGTAATAAAAGTTTCTATCTCTTATCACATCTGAATGAACATCAAATGATACATAGCGGAATGAAACCTTTTGCATGCACTGAGTGTAATAAAAGTTTCAGTCGGACATCGGATCTGAAAAGGCATCAAATAATGCACAGCGGAAAGAAACCTTTTACATGCACTGAGTGTAATAAAAGTTTCAGTCGGACATCAGATCTAAAAAGGCATCGAATTATACACAGCGAAAAGAAACCATTTGTATGTACTAAGTGTAATAAAAGTTTCAAACAGTTATCACATCTGAAAAGGCACCAAATGATACACAGCAGAGAGAAACTTTTTCCATGCACTGAGTGTAATAAAAATTTCAATTGGACATTGGATCTGAAAAGGCATCAAATGATACACAGCGGAATGAAACCTTTTACATGCACTGAATGTAATAAAAGTTTCAATTGCTCCTTGACTCTGAAAAGTCATGAAATGATACATAGCAGAAAGAAACCTTTCACATGCACTGAGTGTAATAAAGGTTTTAATTGGTTATCACATCTGAAGAGTCATCAAATGATACACAGTGGACAGAAACCTTTTACATGCACTGAGTGTAATAAATGTTTCAGACAGTCATCGGATCTAAAAAGGCATCAAATGATACACAGTGGAAAGAAACCATTTAAATGTACTGAGTGCATTAAAAGTTTTAAACGGTCATCACATCTGAAAAGGCACCAAATGATACATAGTAGAAAGAAACATTTTACATACTCTGACTGTAATAAAAGTTTAAATTGGTCATCGGATCTGAAAAAGCATCAATCCACAGTGTAAAGAAACTTTCTACATCCACTGAGTGTAATAAAAGTTTCAATTGGTCATTGACTCTGAAAAATCTTTAAATGATACATAGCAGAAAGAAACCTTATACATAAACTGAGTAATAAAAGTTTAAATTGGTCATCAAATCTGAAAATTCATCAAATGATATACAGCGGCAGCCCCGCTATCCGACTTCACTGTATTTCGCCTCCCATTCTGCCTGCACACACAGAGCTGCTGTGAATGCTGCAGGGCACAGGGACAGAGAGTGGAAGGAGCTTGAGCAGGACCTGCACCCGGGCATACAGGGCTGATTCCGATCATGGCCCTGTACTTCCTGGGGCACTGGGGGGGATGGTCAGACTATTCCACCTCAGAGGATTGGCAGCCAGCCCAGGCAGCATCAGCAGCAGGCATAGTGAGTCCCCGCCACCCAATCCGGGCCCTGGTTATCCCAGTCAGGGGTTGAGCAGTGAGGATGTCCCCCGGCTGATTACAGGGGCATGCCGGGCCAATTCCAGGCTCGATCCTGCACCCACGTAATAATCTGGCTCTCGTGGTGCAGAATTGGGTTTGAATGGGCCCGTCCTGCTCGGGGCCATTCAGATGGCCCAGACATGCCCCTTGCTGAATCAGGATCTGAATGTAAGAAAAGAAACCGTTTACATGCACTGAGTGTAATAAAAATTTCAATTGGTCATCGGATCTGAAAAGGCATCAAATAATACAGTGGAAAGAATACTACAGGAGACTGGAATCATTATTGAGAAGTGCATTAACATCACGGAATAAGATGGAAGCCACCAATCAGCTAGCAAGTCCTGTACTCTCATACAACTTTGCTATTGTGGACTGGCCTCTTAAAGATCTTGAAAAAATGGATATGTGTACAAGAAAACTCCTCCATGCCCATGAAGTAATTTATAAGAATCAGTGCATGACAAGACAGTACATCCCTGGAGCTGAAGGAGGGCTAGGCCTCGTAAAGATTGCTTACACATACAGAGCTACTAGCATAGGCCTCCTGGCCTACCTAGCTGCATCATCGGATCCAAATGCACAAAAGTGCTGAAATATGAAAGTAAACTTCCAGAAACTATTTCCCTTATCAAATTTGGACAACCATTCTGATGACTAGAAGGAATGACTGAGAATCCACAAGCTTACACAGGGAAGGAAGTAACAGAATTTGCAAAACAAGAGAAAAAACTCTTCAATGAATTGGATCAACATACAAGGAAAAACAAGTGGTAAATGCATAAATATAGTGGGAAATACAGAGTGTTACTCCAGGAACCCTTTGTCAATCAAGAACAGACACATGAATGGTTAAAGAGAGGTGAACTGAAACCAAAGGATGAGAGGTTGATAGTTGTAGCTCAGGACAGCGGCTTACAGATAAGATGGTTTACAGCGAACATTGAAACAACTGGCAAAACAGACAGACATATGTTGATTCTGTAGGAAAGAACTGGAAACAGTGACTCATCTCATAACTGGCTTTGTGAAGTTCTGATGACCAAACATTTCTATGCAGAAAGGCACAGTAAAGTAGCATGCCTCATCCATTGGAAACTCTGTAAACACTACAACATCACTGTACCTGAAAAGCACCGGGATCATGCCCTGAAAGAATTACAGAGAATGAGGACATTATGATCACCTGGGATACTCCCGTTCTGACCAATAAAAAGCTGGATGCGAGGAAGCTGGATATAAGGTAAAGGAGAAAAATACCAAAGCGACATTGATTATACAGGTGTCAGTTCCAAGCGACTACTCTGAATCGCGTTGCAAGGGAGAAAATCTTTTAAGTACCAAGAAATGCAGTCGGAGACCAAGAAAATGTGGCAGAAAGATACTGAGTTATTTCCCATCGTGTTGGGTGCCACAGGCCTATTTAAGAAGAACTTTCAAGCACACTTTGATAAAGAGGACAGCAACCTTGGGCCGGAAGGACTGGGGTTTCTAGTTCCACAGGTGCTCCTTGTGGTCTTGGGCAAGCCACTTAACCCTCCATAGCCCATGTTCCCTATAAAATAGTTATCTCCAAGTTATAATGCCCTGTTCAATGTAATTTCAGTTTGTTCAATGTAAACCGCACTCATGCAGAATAGCGCGGTATATAAGAGAATGTAAATAAATAAATAAATTACCCATACACATAACATCTTACGAACTCCAGAGTGATGCTCTCTTTGACACGATGCAAGTACTACTCTGAACATCAGCAATATATTTGACAGACTGAGATCATACTCCACATATCCTGGCATAGAAGTGAGGTTCATGACTGTCATGGTATGTGCAAAGCTCATTTTTAACTAAACAGCACTAAAAGCTTTCTAATAAACAACAGAAAAAAACCTCCTATTAAACTAACATATTATTATCCATTTCAGGAAGATAACTTTATAACTTCTCTACTTATCAACTACAATAGCGTCACTACTGCTGAACTGAGGCAGCCATGAGGTTTAGCTGTGGGTAACCCTTCCCCCAAGCCATGAGGTTTTACATAGTGATCAGCTTGCTAAGAGAAGACATAAAGGTTTCAGTAGGCACCCTTCCCCCCTCCAGGCCTGAGCACAATACCCCCTTGCCCAGAAATCAGCAGACCAGAGCATACTGGTTTGGACAGGTCACCCAGGCACCTTCCCCAGGGGCTGCTGATTGGTGGACAGGAAATACCTGAGACGAATGAGATTGTAGAATGAGTTTAAAAAATGTACTGTATATAAGACAATGTAGGACGTCCTTCGGGGCTAAGATTTTTGTGGAGGGTACCGGCTTTCTGTCTGGGCCTGTGTGCACATTAAAAGATCCTGTTTGCATTCCAGCCTGTCTGTGTGCTTCCTTCTGTGGGTGAGTGAGAGAATGAGAGCATTTTCAGCTGCGTGGCTGCAACATTTTGGCGACCCAGATGGGACCCTTTTAAATTAAACAAAAAGCCTCTCTCATCACACCCACGGTGGGAAGACTTCTGCTCTTGCAGCATCGGGCCTCCACCGGTCAGGGACCGGCCCCTCCAGGTGATTAACGGTCCTTGGCGCCCTGGGCCCCTTTGTGCTCCAGAAGGACACCTTGACTTGTCTGGTCAGTCGGTCCCTGCGGCTGACCCCCCGATTGAAAACCGGCTGGATAGACTGGCATCCAAACTCTCTCTGATCAGAGGTCTGGTGAGTACTACTGCCTTACTGTTTTACTGTTTGGGTAGTTCTGTATTTCTGTATCTGGAAATTCTGGTAAATCTGGTAAATTCTGTGAACCTGTAGCGGCCTAATCACCCGCAACGAGCAGTCCAAGTAAGGGCCCCAGAGTCCCTGAAACCATTGCTCGTTCAGTCTGTGGGGGAAAAGGGGAGGGGGAGGGGCGCTTGCGAGCGCCAAAAATGGTCGCAGTAACCTCGGGTACCTTAAAGCACTTTAAAGCGCTGCCAAAACTTCTTAAAATGACCAAAAACATTAGCACTTGACCCACTTAAGTGTGCCTTTCAAGCTGTTTATTAATAATTGCGCTGATCGCAATTCTACGATGATCGGGGCGATTTATTTAGAGCCTACACACGCTGTCTCTAATGAAGCATATTTGGGGGCTACTTTTGTGTTGCCATGTGCTTCTAGTGTTGGGGGCTTCTTTTGTGCTAGTGATCCTGGAGCTCCATCTAGTGAACATTAGAAAAATAGCTAGCTATATTTCTCATATTACTATTATCCTCATGGTAAAAGTTAAATCCTATGCTACAGCTAGAGAGAATGTGTGTAATGTGTATTTGTAACAGCTGCTACTGAGGAAAGAGAGTGTATGAGTATTCACTGCTGAGACGTCTCTGTTTTCTGTTTTCCCTCTTTCTTTTTCCCTTTATGGTCCTGTGTGTTTTGCGCAACCAAACTCTGCCTGTTACCTGGATTATATTGTATATTGTATTCCCAGAAGTGAAATTAGAAAATTTACACTGAACATTACATTCCTTGAATTGAGATTAGAAGATTTACACTGTAAATTGTGATTTGTAAATTGTGATTAGAGCATGGGGTCCGGAGGCTAAATTGTAGTGAAGGAGCATCCGGACCAGTTTCCCTATATAGATTCATGGCTGGTCCATATAGTTAATGTGCTGTTATGTAGAAACTGTTAGAGTGTCTCTGTAAATGTTAGAGTGTCTCTGTATTTAGTTGTGACATTAGGGAAAGATTAGGGAAAGAAAGTTTTTGTCTAGACATTAGGTCTTTATATTTCAGGATTGATTGGTGTATGCTTTAGACTGTACGTACATTGGTACGAAGCGGGTGTGTGTCCCTATCCACGTTTCCATACCCCCGCGAGGGGATTTGCTGGGTTTGGATGAAGCGCAAGGATTGCATGTCTGTATGAGTCCTGGATTTGTAATTTTGCACCTCTGTAGTTAAAGAGGTTTGATACTCTATCAGTAAAAGGTGAAGTTATTAACAAATCGCCCCTGTGTCCCCAAACAGTGAAAAACACCAGGTCTACTGATTGCAGGGAAAGGGACAGTTTAGAAAATGTTTAAAAAAGAAATCCAAGAAGGGGATAGATAATGAAAAAGGGGTCTGAATCATAGCTTCTCCTCTAACCTCTGAAAATAAAGAGGAAAGGGACTGTTCCCTGTAAATAAAAGGGGAGTAGGGTTTGCTGTATGTAGACTGTTGTACTGGTGTAGCAGTGAAGGAAGACAATTGCTTTATTTGGTGCATATCCAGTTTCATTGCTATGTTTCATGCATGATCAGAGGTCAAAGAGCCAAATTTTTGATCATACCTCTCGGCAGTGAGTGGGGGGTGGTTGAAACTGCTGAGATAGTTTGCATAACTACAGAAAGATACTAGGAATGAAACCATTGAAATTGTTTGCATAGCTATAGAAAGATACTGGAAGATCAGGGAGGAGTTTCTTCTAACAGATGAATGGAGGCCCATTAGAGAGGACAAAAGGACAAATCACCTAGGAGTCTTTCTCCTAGCAAACAAATGGAAACCCATTAAAGAGGACAAAAAAATCCCAATTTACCTAGCCTCACCTAGCCTCCAAACAATCCTCTTGTCATCAATTTTAATTGTAGAATTTTGAGCTTCTAAAGCCATGGGAGGTGTCTCCTTTGAGCATCCTCTGACCAGCATCTTGATTGTGTAAGGGTGGGATCAAACAAAGGCTGGTCAAATTACTATTAGCAAAGATGTATGGGGTGGGGAATATCTGTAAGGCAAAGCTCATGTGTAAGAGCTAGCCTGCAAACCATTTGTTACAGCCTATGAAAAGAGAGAGAAAAATCCTTATAAGATTATGAAGAAATAAAGACTTTTTTACTTTTTTAAGGTCCCTGTTTTTCCCAAGATGTTGTTAAAGCATGTTACTTTTCAGAACTACCCAGGGGGGAGGGTTTAGTGAAATTTATCAAGAAAACCTCCTTATTCCAATCAGATAGACTGCTAGCTGCTATACTTAAAAGACTAATAGTCTTGTGTTTAAATGTTTTAATCTACAGTAAATATTGTTTTTCTTTCATTGCTGGCTGTTCATCGCCAAGTGCCCCTGGATGCTAGATCAAACAAACAAGGCATGGAACTAAGGAAACTGTTTCTGTTTTCCTTTGACCTTCAAAGTAGAGGTTAAGAGCTCTGAATAAAAAGGGTAATCCAGCTTGAATTTTTATCTCTGGTACATATATTTGGTTTTGACTGCATATACAAAATTAAAAGTTAAAAGGGATTTTATATACTATGGCAAGCACCTCACAGAGGGTTTTGAGATCAGTTTGATGCCAGTCTCAGGTATTGTTAGGTTTTAAATTAAATGTGAAAAAGAATATTCTGCATTAAAAATATACAAGGAGAAGTGTTTGCATTCCAGATATCCCCCAACCTTTTCATGCAAAAGTATCAGTTTCATCATTTGAATGCCTGTTTTCTGAACTGTAAGATTTAAGGCAGCTCAGTGCTGATGACTGCTGAACAGGACAGTAACACCATAGGTGCCAATTACACCAGAAAATATGGAAATATTTGTAAAATTATTTAACTTGAGTTGATTGGACAAAACCAAATTTTGCTTGTCAGCAATGATCCAGGAGAGGTTTGAGAAAAAGAATGAGAGAAAAGAAACAATACTAAGTTTTTAAACAATTGTATGATATTCTTAGCAGCCTTTCCAAATAAGGATACATTAGTATGGTATAAAAACATGAAAGGGACCTATATATGTGATTGGTGGAATGATGCAGGTGATGGGGGAGTGTTGTGAGGGATGAAGTGGGATATTAAGAAGAAGGACTTTGATGGACATTAAACTGATGAAGGTAATTTGAAGTGATGTATCTGGTTAATGAATATGTAAACAAAAAAAAAGAGATGAGCACTTTATTCAACTATGCCGTCTCCAGAATCTTCAATTTAGGAATTCATCTAAGCCCCAACACATACTCAACAATTAGAAATAGACATCTGGAGACAGGCTGGGTGCACCTTGCACCCTGTTGAGCTTTGGAAAACCCACACTGGCCATGTGGTACTTCCAGATGCTTTTTGCCTCATTTTGCCCCTGTATGTCCTGGCCAGGCATGCATGGGCAAAAGAGGGATGATTTGATGACAAATTCTCACAAAAATTGGTATAATTCTAAAAATCCTTGCCAGAAATCGCAGAATATGTGTGTGCAACTTGTCTGATCTATAAACATGTAAAGATCAGTCAAGGGCATAATGGAATATTTCTTACCTGCAAATGAATCTCCAGTGGTAAAGAGACAAAGAGTTTATCAAACTGAGAGACATAGTTGACACCATATGAGATAGTTATGATCTTAAGTAAATATGGATGAAATTAAGTTTATATCATTGTGAAATCTAATCCAGCATATTTAGTTTTTTTTTCATTCAATATTGGTGCTGCTTTTCTGAATAAGGCCTGGAGCCATGTCACCAATTGCAATCCAGAGAGTCCAGCAGAAGGAACTGGCCAGAGTTCAGATGGAACAGACCATCCCAAGAACTCAGAACTACCCACTGCTGAAATGTGTGAAGGAGTCCCTATCTGAATCAGTGTGTCACATTGAAAAAGGGCCAAGATATCTGCCTATGAGAATGAGAGGTTCAAATTTTGAGAGAAACAGAACTTAAACTTCAGAGAAAGGTGAAGCACACTGCGAGGTCCTGGGGAACTGCTGAGAGGCAGGACCACATTGTCTGAGAATGGGAAGAGGACTATTGGACTGACTGGGGGCTTTGGGGGGCTTTTGTGAATGATTGTATTGTTATCCTTTTAATATTGTTTTCTTAGAAAGTAACTGAAATCTACAAACCATTTCGGCTTCAGCAACTGCAATACCCACACCAGCTCAAGTTTTTCTGTACTATTCTCAGAGCTTTCATTATCACATTATTAAGCACTGCTGCTTTTGATACACTTTCATGTTATGTGTTTTCAATATTATTGAGTTGCTGCAAGAAAATGATGTTACAATATATGTTGTCTCTAGGGAACAGTACCAGAAGCTGCTTTTCTGATGCCCCCTATCTGTCTCAAATGGTTGTTGTCCATTGCCCTTAGTGGGATTACCTTTGCCCCATTCACAAGAAAAGAAAAAGAAAAATTGGAGAATGAAGGGAAATTGGCTGATAGGTATGTCTAGTATGGCTGCATCCTTGCCTGAGGCTGTAATACATTATGATGGCACGGAAAAAAACATGTGGGCTACCCAGAGCCCAGCACAACAAGAGTAAAGCCAGGGGGAACCATACTCTGAACAGAAGTGCATAGAGAATGGACCCAGCTAAGAAACAGGTCAGGCCTGAAAGTGCACAGAAAATGGACCCAGCTAAGAAAAGACATGCCAGGCCTGAACAGATTGAACAGGCCTGAGCAAGCTGGGCAAGCCTGGACAAGTTAAACAGGCCAAACAAAGCTGGTGATACAAAGTGCTCATGAGCCCTGAAGACTACAGTGTCAGTGATTAATGAAACAAAGGGGATGGCAGGGTGTAGCCAGAATGACTCAACACTAGCAAGAATAAAAGCCATTAATATGTTAATAAGGGTGGATCCCAAAGGAAAGAGGCCTCTGCAGGCCCTGCAACCTTTTACAGACAGTACAGCAACTTTTGCACCCGGAACAAAAAACTTTTGTGCAGGAGTTGCTACAGAGGGTATAGGGTATGTGTTGTTTTAAACTCACTGACGCAAGTGTTTCCATTGAACACTCTATCCAAGACCTACGTGATCTAGTTAATCATATTATTGACCCGTCTATGGGTCCTGGGTGGTTTATGAAGTGGTTCAGTTGGCTAGGGGGACTAAAACTCCTAGTGGTAGGGGTTCTTTTTATTTTACTGCTTTGTGCCATTCTGCCATGTTGTATCCCCATTCTTTACCGCTTCATTACCACCACCCTTGATACCCTGGTAGAATGCAAGGCGGCTACCACTGTCATGGCCCTGACCCAATACACCCCTCTGCGGCTTGCCTCCAGTAATGCTGCCCTCTACCGCCCCTAGCGGTTGAGGTCTCACTTAAAAAGGGGGGAGTGAGGCAGCCATGAGGTTTAGCTGTGGGTAACCCTTCCCCCAAGCCATGAGGTTTTACATAGTGATCAGCTTGCTAAGAGAAGACATAAAGGTTTCAGTAGGCACCCTTCCCCCCTCCAGGCCTGAGCACAATACCCCCTTGCCCAGAAATCAGCAGACCAGAGCATACCGGTTTGGACAGGTCACCCAGGCACCTTCCCCAGGGGCTGCTGATTGGTGGACAGGAAATACCTGAGATGAATGAGATTGTAGAATGAGTTTAAAAAATGTACTGTATATAAGACAATGTAGGACGTCCTTCGGGGCTCAGATTTTTGTGGAGGGTACCGGCTCTCTGTCTGGGCCTGTGTGCACATTAAAAGATCCTGTTTGCATTCCAGCCTGTCTGTGTGCTTCCTTCTGTGGGTGAGTGAGAGAATGAGAGCATTTTCCGCTGCGTGGCTGCAACAGAACTACATAATGTCTTAAGAGGCTACTTCTAAGGGGCCTAGCGGGCTCAAAACATTAATGTTTAAATTTTAAAAAGAGAAGAGATCTCATTATGAGATACAGGGATATTATCTTATACTGAGGTCTCATTCTCCTCTTTTTAATATTTAAACATTAACGTCTTGAGCCTGCTAGGTCTTTTAGAAGTAGAAGTTGATAACTAGACAAGTTCTTCCTGTAATGGATAACAATATGTTAGTTTGCTAGGAGCTTTTATTTGGTGTTTATACATAAAACTCAGCGACTTGGAGAAGTTGCCCTGGAATACAACAGAAAACAAAGCTATCAAAATAGACTACAGAAAACTCAAAGCAGTTCTATAGTGAACTACAAAAGAGCATTAATATGATAAAAATAACATCAACCAAAGCTTAAACAGAAACCTTCTGGAGAAAACTATATGAGGACCTCATAGTGCAAGGTCAAGAAGCAAAATGGTTACCCTGCATACAAGAAGATTTAGAAAAATTAAACATCAAACCTATGGAATGCCCTGTAGAAATTATAAAAGCTGGAATACAGGTTAAAATGAGCCTTCAACTGGAAGAGCCCTGGCCTAGATGGAGTGACTAAGGTTTGGCTGAAGTAGTTAACATCACTTCACCAAGACCTGACAAACTGCAAAAACCAACTAATCAAGCAGTCGAACTTAACACCACAGTGGCTTATAACAGGAAGAATATTTCTCCTTCCAAAAGGGGACCCAAGTAACATCACCAAAAATTACAGACCAATAACTTAGCTACCTACAAGATCATAATGGCTGATAGAAAGCTTTTGACAGTGTGCCACATTCTTGAATAATAAATTGCCTTGAAATATACAAAATAAATCCTGGTTTGATAGAGTACATTAAGTTCATCATGATAATGTGGCAAAACACAATCTTTTTGAAGTATGAAGATGGTGAGTACATCATTCCTAACACTGATATCCAGCGAGGAAGATTTCAGGGAGATTCCCTATCGCCACTTCTGTTTTGTGTGGCACGTAATCCCATGAGTGCTCTCATCAAATCTTTGGGATACAGATTTAGCCTGAATCCTAAAGAAGGTAACAACACAGAGGTAACATCCTATTTACTATTTGTAGACTACCTGAAACTCTGCAGTTTCAGTGACCAACAATTAGCAGAGCAACACCGTGTAGTGAAAAGCTTTTCTTTCTTTCTTTTTATTTATTTATAGTTTATTAACAGCATCAAAGCAACTGTACAACTACAATTCCCTCTCCTGGAAACCATTCCAGGCAGGAGTCTACAAAAGATACAGACAAGACAAAGTCAGCAAAATCTTCCCCCTCCATCCCCCCAAGATAATAACTAAAATTACCCCCAACCCCACCACTTCACAGGCTGCTGCATCAACCAATTCCCATACTGTACTCTTCCGCACACCCCTCAACACCCTATGCCAACCCGCCCCCATCCCTCTCCCCCTGCTCAGGCATGCACTTGAAGCCATTCCTCATACTTTTCCCATGCATCCTTAAATTTAGCATCCTTCTCCCCCTTCAGGGCAGTCAACCGGCCCAGTAATATGGGCCCCCCTAATACCCAGCAGATTCTCAGCTTTCCAGTGACTCGCAATCTCACTCCGCAAGACAGCGATCCCATGAGACAAAACTCTCCATGCCTTCCTAGATTCCTGAGGGGACCAAAAAGGTAGCAAAAATAACAGAGGACTCCATGGGAGTCCCCCAGCCTGGAATCCCTGAAGGTCTGGCAGTCTCCCTAATGCATACGCCTCTTCTCAAATCATTTTATTGGCTTCCATTTCTGTATCCATTCTTCTGCTCCTCGCTACTTTTCCTCTCTCCTCTCTCTCTACACCCTACACCCCCCCCCCCCCCATGAACTCCACTCTTCTGCTGGATTGCTTCTCTCTTTGCCCTTTTCCCCCACTGCCAACTCCAGACCTCAATTATTTCAACTTGCTGCTTTTTATGCCTGGAACAAACTACCCGAGTCTATACATTAGGCTTCGTCCTTGCCCCTTTTCAAATCCATGCTAAAGGCTCACTTCTTTGAAGCTGCTTTTGGACCCTGATCCCTTGCTTTCCTTGTGTCTCCTTACCCTTCCTTATTCTACCCTTTTTCTCATCTTTTGTCTTGTTTGTCTTGATTAGATTGTAATTGTGAGGAGCAGGACTCTCTTTACATGGGTCTGTACAGCACTGTGTATGACTTGTAGCGCTAGTAGTAGTAAAAAGTGATGCTATTTGGGATGCTGTTTGTGTCAAAGTTAATGATGTTTTTTCATATTGTTAGTGAATCCTTTGTTTAAGTGAAAGAACCTGTGATGATCTTGTGATTATGAGATAATGCCATTTCCTCAAATTTAACCAATAAAAATCAGGCTTGGGAGGAAGGCCCTTTGAACCAATCTGAGAGAAGCTGTGCACATTCATGGCCTCAAAGATTGCTTCCTCTGAAGCTTCAGAAATAATTTGAATCTTTATGTTGTGTTTCTTTATTTTCCCACTGTCTGGAGTACTACACTTAAAGAATTGAGGAGACCTTGCCCTCGCTTGAAGGAAGTTAAAAAAACTTTATAGTTTAGTAATGTTCTTCTTTATACTGCCCTTCATGAGTCATCAGAGCAGTTCACAATGTTATCAGATAAAGAATAAGTAGCTAGCCCAGATAGACTACTGTAACTGGATAGTAATTTAGGTCTGCTTTTCAGGTGGCCTAAGCTAAACGGATAGCAGCTGAAATTTGCCACTATCCGGATAAGGTCTGCATTTATCCGTCTAATGGTCGGCTCAGTCCCCAGACTACTCCAGCACTATCCGCTGGCTGACACCCTGATCTGGGTAACCATGAAGGTGATCTGGATAGACCCTTAAGTGTTTTACTGTATAAATAAAATTGCACTCACTCCCCTAATATTCTCTCACGCTCCACTGGCATATCTTGGATTCTCCACTCTGTTTCCAGGACAACGCCTCAGCTGCGCAAATGTATCTATTTAATTCCATTGCAAAAGATACTCACTAATGAAACGTGACAGGCAGAACGGTTATTCACTTAAATTCAATTAAACACCTACGTTTACAATTATAAGCACCTAAGAACAGAAGCTCTAGTTAAAGTAAGTCTTAAAGGCCCTTTTACTATATGCCACTAACTAGTTAATGTACATGTTAGCGAGCAGTAACTGGCTGCGGTGAACCCTAACATGCAAGCATGCCAGCTACCGACTGCTGAAGAGCACGTTCAGCGGCACTCGCATGCTAATGTGGACAGTGGCGGCCTAGAGGCGAAGTGTGGGCGTGGAGAGCACAGTGCATGAGCACGGGTTCCCCAGTGGCACCTCTCTGGATGCATTAGGTGCACCCACGTTACTTTGCTGTTCATTATGGTACCCAGTCGCGCATTAGCTGCCAGTCATGCCTGCAACAGCTAACATGAAGGCTTTGCACCTACTATGCGTTGGTAGTGCTTGACCTTAGTGGCATTTAGTAAAAGACCCCCTTAGTGTCACAATAGATGTTTAGTCACAGAAATCCTGCACATTAAATTTTATTTCTAAGTTATTACTTGGTGAACTTTATAAGATATGCCATACTGGGTCAGACCAAGGTCCATCAAGCCCAGTATTCTGTTTCCAACAGTGGCCAATCTAGGTCATATGTACCTAGCAGTTTCCCCAAGGGACACAGGTTCCACAATGCTTGTATTGGTTCAAGCATTGATATCCTGGGTCCCTTCTTAATAATGGTTTATGGACCTTTCTTCCAGGAACTTGTCCAAACCTTTTTTAAACCCAGCTACACTAACAGCCTTTACTACATCCTCCGGTAACAAATTCCAGAGTTTGATAACACGTTGAGTGAAAAAATATTTTCTTTTATTAGTCTTAAATAGTTTACCCTGTAGCTTCATTGCATGTCCCCTAGTCTTTCTATATTCTGATAAGGTAAACAATCGATCTACGTTTACCGTTCCACTCCGTTCATTAATTTATAGACTTCTATCATATCTCCCCTCAGCCGTCTCTTTTCCAGATTAAAGAGCCCTAACCTTTTTAGCCTTTCTTCATAGGAGTATCCTTCCATCCCCTTTACCATTTTGGTGGCTCTTCTCTGAACCTTTTCTAAAATCGCTATATCCTTTTTAAGATACGGTGACCAGAATTGCACACAATATTCAAGGTGCGGTCTCACCATGGAACGATATAGAGGCATTATAATATCTTTTGTTTTATTTTCCATTCCTTTCCTTATCATACTATCACGCCTCCCGCTCCCTAACCTCGAGGGTTTAAGGAGGGGTTGCCTTGTGATGCCCTTGAGGCAATTAGTTGTAGTTGTGTTAGTGCTTCGAGCAGTAAGGCATGGCAAAGAGAAATTTATTTTCATGAGGTTTATTTGCCAGTTGTGCAGTTCAAATGCAACAGATGGTGCAGAAGTTATAAAATCCCAAAACAAGAGTAAAAGAAACTAGATAAACAGGCTTGCAATGCTGTGCTATCTTCAAGAATTCACATTCACGTCATGTGATCCAATCATGAACTGAAGAACAGAAAGGTTCATTCAACAGTAGCGCTCCTGCTATACCAATCAGTTGAACTTTAACTCATTCACTTTTTACCAGCTTCTTTGTATAGGAAGAGTCAAGTACATCTGCTATATTACCTCATACAACAGGTAAAGCTTTTTCCTCTTAATTGTCCTTCTCAATTAAGCAGGTTGAACAGTCCATTAATGTGTCCTCCTCTGTACGTGGCAGAGAATTAGAAAAAGGCATTTCTTCCTCACAGCCAGCAACTGGATCTGGGGCACTGTACTTAAAACTTGCCTTATGTTCCAAAAACTCTCTAAACTCTTGGAGAAGTGATTCAGCTGGTGACTTCCCTTCACTTAGCTGATGTCCCTTTTCTCCCGTGAGCAATTGTTTGCTGAGGGTCTTTATCTCAGGCTGATTAGCATACTTGTTTGTATTAGGAAAACAAACATTCAACGTGCTGCTAACGTTATCTCTCCACCTCTCTCTACATGTGGGTGCTGTGCTTAGATATTTGGCAGTACGGGGAGAGTCTTTAAAGAGAGATTTAAAAGCATGGACGTCAGCCCCTTCCTGGCTAGGTACTTCAGCTGGCTTGTAAGAATATTCACTGTTATTCAAACCCTCTCCTTGCTGAAAGCAGCTGCCACCATTTTGTCTGACTTGGCTTTTAAAACTAGGGCACACTCTCTCTGGCTTTAGAGCATAAAACTTATCAACTATTTCTCCCCCACTGGGTACCTTAGATAGAAGTTTTCCCTTGGAGAATTCTTTGTCCTTCTGCCTTTTATTCCATAGCTCTGCCTGGTCCTGCAGCCTTGGATCTCTCAGTGTTTTGAAAGTCTTCTGCCCCCAGTAGTTTCTTTCAACCTCTGAGCCTTCCACCACGCTACCTGCTAGTTGCAGACTATTTGAGGAATCACAGCAGCAAAGATGCTTCCTTCCAGACTTCCCCTCTGAAACTCTTATTTCTCCTTCTGGAAATTCTCTCCGTCTCTGTTCTTGCCCTTGTTCTCGTTGCTCTCTTTGTTTTCTTTGCTCCCGTTGCCCTTGTTGCTCCCTTTCACTTCCTGGCTTCTGACTATTTAACCAGGTGCTTCTAGCTTGCACTGCCCGCCTCCTCTTAGGGCGTGCCCAATCAAGAGCTTTACTACTCCCCTCCCCCGAGGTGAGCTGTTCTGCTTGATTAGTTCTGAGTTTTTTTCTTTCTGCAGAGAAATTCCTGCTTTCTCCTGCAGTACCGGCTTCTACCACCGGATGCTTATCTGTGTCCATCGGTTCCTGGGGAGCTACTGCGTCACAGATCCCCCCCCCCTTAAGATATCACGGGCTGGCTTTATCTTGACAGCACAGCACGTGATACCCCTTATGGACTCTGGGATGGTAAGCTTCACTTGAGGCATTTGTCTTGGAGAGTCTATCGTGGCTATCTGGGCTAAGGCTACCCTGTCATGCCATGGCTTTAGCAGTTTAACGTGGTAGACTTGCCTGCGGCCTTTCCTATTCTCCACTAAATATGAGACAGGTCCCACAGGATGCACCACCCGACAAGGGCCCTTCCAATGGCTCTCGAATTTTGGTTCCGCACCCGACACCATCACAATGACTTTCTCTCCTACATTTAACTGACGCTGTTTTGTGTTCCTATCATAGTAGGATTTTTGTTTGGCCTGACTACGTTTTAAGTTTTCTACCGCTACCTGTGAAGTTTGGCGGAGCCGTTTCTTTAAATCTTTAAGGAATTCGGGCACCTCTACTTCCATTGGATCCGGCTCCACCCATTGTTCTTTTAGGATATCCAGAATGCCGCGGGGTGACCGGCCATATAGTAGCTCATATGGTGCCGTTCCTAATGAGGCTTGTTTCCTTTCTCGGCATGCATAAAGGACAAAGGGAAGCATGGTATCCCAATTGTCTATGTCCCCCTCCAAACTCTTACGTAACATCCTCTTAAGCGTTTGATTTTGTCTTTCGACTAAACCATTAGTTTGGGGATGGTATGCTGCTGTTTTGATGTGATTAATGCCAAAGGCATCCCACACTTGCCCTAAGTACTTTGAGAGGAAATTGTTCCCCCTGTCGGTGAGAACTTCCTTTGGGAAACCTATTTCAC
Source organism: Ichthyophis bannanicus (assembly GCA_033557465.1). NCBI lineage: Eukaryota > Metazoa > Chordata > Amphibia > Gymnophiona > Ichthyophiidae > Ichthyophis > Ichthyophis bannanicus. The sequence continues at coordinate 123,623,964 of CM066031.1, forward strand.
AAAATAGCTTGATAAGTTCCGTAGCTATTACTTTGGCTGATGTGTTCCGTAGTGGCATGGCCCACGGAAATCTTGTGGCGTGATCTACTACCACTAGGATATAGCGGAATCCTCTCGGAGTCTTAATTAGGGGTCCAACTATGTCTATCCCTATCCTTCGAACTGGGTCTTTAATCACAGGAGATGGTATCATTGGGACCTCCCTGGGATGGGCTGCAGAGACTCTTTGACAAGTGGGGCAAGCCTCGCAGAACTTGGCCGTCTCCTTAAATATACCTGGCCAGTAAAATCTAGTGAGGATCTGGTCAAGGGTCCCCTGACTGCCCTTATGTCCCCCAATGGGATGGTCATGTGCCAGCCGCAACACTATGTTTTTGAAAGTGGTCGGTACCACTAACTGCTTCCTAGTATCTCCTGTAAAAGGATTTTTACTCTCCCTATAGAGTAGGCCGGCGGTGAGGAGAAACCTAGGCAGTGTATCCCTAGTACTCTGGGCCCACTTAAATGCCTGAGTAAGGGCAGGGTCTGCCTGCTGCTCATGCGGAAACGAGGGAAACTTGTTCATCAGTTCTTCGGGCACCCACGGCAGCTCTTGCCCGGCCTGTACCTCCGCCTTGTTTCTAGAGCGTAATTGCTTCTCTTTACGCTTTTCGGCCTTTTCCTTTTTATCTTTAGGATCTGGAGGTTCTATTAAAGCATCATCAAAGGGAAGAATTTCTCCGAGATCCTCGGTAAGGTCTTCCTTCCTTTCTAAGGCTCCCTCCTTATCCTCTGAGGCTGCGGACTGGGCCCTTGTGGAGACCATCACGCCTTTCTCATGCAACTCTCGCTTCATCTCTTGATAAAACTGAGGCCAATCCCTGCCTAGAATGACAGCGTGAGGAAGACCTGGGATAACTGCTAGAGGGATAGTCCTACGTGTACCTAACCCTTTTATGTGTAGTTTGTACACCGGGTAAGTGGAAGTTCCACCATGTACGCACCTTATCTTCACTGAAGTAGCGGGCTGAATCACTTCTCCGCCTTGCTTGGCCTCTATTTCCTGCCACAACTCCTCAGAGAGCATACTCAACTCCGCTCCAGAGTCCAGCAAAGCCTGGGCGGTGATTCCCTGTACCTCTATAGAAAGAAGAAAACCTTGCCTATCTCTCATAGCACTACCCGCTATTAATGCAGTTTTCACATGACATTGTCTTTGCAAATGCCCTTCTTGGCCATATTTGTAACATTTTTGTCTACCTTTTCCACCTTCCCATAAAGGCATGCACATTTTTACAGGCCCGCCCTCCTCCTTTCGTGCCCTTTCTGATCTGCAATAGCCAGACTCCTGGGAAGTAGAGTCACCTCTCCGAGCAGTAGTCTCGGCCTCAATGTATCTTTCAGAGAGTGCTACTGCCTCCTGAGGGGTTCTGCAATTCTGCAAGATCAGAAAAGTACGAATACTATTTGGAAGAGCGTCCATGTACTGCTCTAATACTAAGTCATTCAAGATAGACTCCACAGCTCTCCCTTCTGGAGTTAACCACTTGTTAAGTAAGCTGCGTATGCGATGACATAGAGATTTTGGAGTCTCACTGGGCTTCAATTTCACACTCCTCAGGCGAGCGCGATAAACCACCGGAGTGAGCCCCAATCTCTCCCTGATTGCTCTTTTGATCTCATCATAGCTTCCCGCTAAATCAGGTGGCATGGCACGGTAAGCGGCCAGCGCTTCCCCTGTAAGGGATGCAGCCAGTCTTAGCGGCCAGTGCTCTTTAGGCCACAAGCTAAGATGTGCAACTCTTTCAAAACTTTCCAAATAATCATCCACATCATCCTTATCTGTAAGCTGTCCAAAATTGAACAAAGTTCCCATCTGTAAGTTAACAGGGTGTACACTGTCTGTTAGTATGGAACCTGTTGTTGAGGCCGGGACAGGTGCTTGCTTCTTCTCGTCTCTCGCATCCACTCCTCCATCAACGCTAGCAGGGGTTTTTGCTGCTCATAGAAGCTAGCATTAGCTCTTGCCTGTGCCTCTAAAGACATGTCTCTCTGGCGTTCCAATTGCGTCGCCATCCATCCAAAGACCTCTTTGGCTTCCAGTGCCATCTTGGGACCTGAAACAAAACAGAAACACAGACCAAAGTGTGATACCACTGGATACTGAGTTTTCTACTCTCTTTGGAAATATATATATATATTTTTTTTCTTTTCCCCCCAGTCACCACTAGGAGACACCCCTGGCCCTGGTATCCTCGGTACCCTGGGTGGATACCCTTTACCTGGCTCAGGAGTTATACCAGCACGTCAGCAATGAAGTTTAGCAGCTTCCTGCAGTCCCCTTCCACTGCTGGGCTTGGCAGCACCTCTGCTGGGCTCCACTGGAAGTCTGGCCTCTGCAGCTCCTGCTATGGTAACTTCTTGCGCCTGCGGAAATCCTCAATACTACGCCACTCTTATCACGCCTCCCGCTCCCTAACCTCGAGGGTTTAAGGAGGGGTTGCCTTGTGATGCCCTTGAGGCAATTAGTTGTAGTTGTGTTAGTGCTTCGAGCAGTAAGGCATGGCAAAGAGAAATTTATTTTCATGAGGTTTATTTGCCAGTTGTGCAGTTCAAATGCAACAGACGGTGCAGAAGTTATAAAATCCCAAAACAAGAGTAAAAGAAACTAGATAAACAGGCTTGCAATGCTGTGCTATCTTCAAGAATTCACATTCACGTCATGTGATCCAATCATGAACTGAAGAACAGAAAGGTTCATTCAACAGTAGCGCTCCTGCTATACCAATCAGTTGAACTTTAACTCATTCACTTTTTACCAGCTTCTTTGTATAGGAAGAGTCAAGTACATCTGCTATATTACCTCATACAACAGGTAAAGCTTTTTCCTCTTAATTGTCCTTCTCAATTAAGCAGGTTGAACAGTCCATTAATGTGTCCTCCTCTGTAGATGGCAGAGAATTAGAAAAAGGCATTTCTTCCTCACAGCCAGCAACTGGATCTGGGGCACTGTACTTAAAACTTGCCTTACGTTCTAAAAACTCTCTAAACTCTTGGAGAAGTGATTCAGCTGGTGACTTCCCTTCACTTAGCTGATGTCCCTTTTCTCCCGTGAGCAATTGTTTGCTGAGGGTCTTTATCTCAGGCTGATTAGCATACTTGTTTGTATTAGGAAAACAAACATTCAACGTGCTGCTAACATTATCTCTCCACCTCTCTCTACATGTGGGTGCTGTGCTTAGATATTTGGCAGTACGGGAAGAGTCTTTAAAGAGAGATTTAAAAGCATGGACGTCAGCCCCTTCCTGGCTAGGTACTTCAGCTGGCTTGTAAGAATATTCACTGTTATTCAAACCCTCTCCTTGCTGAAAGCAGCTGCCACCATTTTGTCTGACTTGGCTTTTAAAACTAGGGCACACTCCCTCTGGCTTTAGAGCATAAAACTTATCAACTATTTCTCCCCCACTGGGTACCTTAGATAGAAGTTTTCCCTTGGAGAATTCTTTGTCCTTCTGCCTTTTATTCCATAGCTCTGCCTGGTCCTGCAGCCTTGGATCTCTCAGTGTTTTGAAAGTCTTCTGCCCCCAGTAGTTTCTTTCAACCTCTGAGCCTTCCACCACGCTACCTGCTAGTTGCAAACTATTTGAGGAATCACAGCAGCAAAGATGCTTCCTTCCAGACTTCCCCTCTGAAACTCTTATTTCTCCTTCTGGAAATTCTCTCCGTCTCTGTTCTTGCCCTTGTTCTCGTTGCTCTCTTTGTTTTCTTTGCTCCCGTTGCCCTTGTTGCTCCCTTTCACTTCCTGGCTTCTGACTATTTAACCAGGTGCTTCTAGCTTGCACTGCCCGCCTCCTCTTAGGGCGTGCCCAATCAAGAGCTTTACTACTCCCCTCCCCCGAGGTGAGCTGTTCTGCTTGATTAGTTCTGAGTTTTTTTCTTTCTGCAGAGAAATTCCTGCTTTCTCCTGCAGTACCGGCTTCTACCACCGGATGCTTATCTGTGTCCATCGGTTCCTGGGGAGCTACTGCGTCACAATACCTAGCATTCTATTTGCTCTCTTGGCCGCTGCTGCACACTGGGCCGAGGGTTTTAACATAGTATCCACAATGACGCCTAAATCTTTTTCCTGGGTGGTGGTTCCTAATGTGGAACCTTGCATCGTGTAACCATAGTTCGGGTTGTTCTTCCCTAGGTGCATAACCTTGCACTTGTCCACATTAAATTTCATCTGCCATTTTGATGCCCAGTCTTCCAATTTATCAAGATCCTCTTGCAATTTTCCACAATCCTCTTGGGTTTTAACAACTTTAAATAGTTTTGTGTCATCTGCAAATTTGATAACCTCACTCGTTATTCCATTTTACAGGTCATTTATGAATATGTCAAAAAGCAGCGGACCCAGCACAGATCCCTGGGGTACACCACTATTCACCTTTCTCCATTGGGAAAATTGGCCATTTAGCCCTACCCTCTGCTTTCTATCTTTTAACCAGTTCCTGATCCACAATAGTACACTGCCTCCTATCCCATGACTCTGTAGTTTTGCCAAAAGTCTTTCATGAGGGACTTTGTCAAAGGCTTTCTGAAAGTCCAGATACACAATATCAACCGACTCACCTTTGTCCACCTGATTATTCACTCCTTCAAAAAAACATAACAGATTAGTAAGACAAGGCTCATGTGATATTCTTTTATGTACATTTGTGATCCAGGAAAGATCAATCTGTTTCACTCACATATGCCTGGAGTCTTTTTTTTTTTATTGTTTATTTAGATTTTCTTGAATACAAATATAAATATACAAAAGAAAAAATCCAACCAACAGAATAATACATTCAAGATCAATATATCAAACACATCATGCAAAACTCATCAAGGAAGAGAGAGAACCACATACTCCCCGAAGAGAGACTAGAAAAATCTGAAAGAAGAAAAAAGGAGTAAATAAAACTCCAAATCAGGAAGCCAAAATAAAGAGCCAACCCACCTACACATCTTCCCGCCTAATCACTCCCTCCTTAACCACAAGAAACTGATGCAAATGAGCCACATCAATGTAAACATAATAATGACCTTCATAAGTTATTAAACAACAGCAGGGAAACTTAAAAAAAAAGGAAGCCCCCAGAGCCACAACTCTAGCTCTGAGCTCGAGGAACTGCTTCCGTGGAGCCTGAGTGACTCTGCCCACATCTGGGAAAACCTGAAGCTTATACCCACAAAACAGAGCATCTTTACATTTAAAATAAGCACGTATGATTCTCATCTTAAGTGATTCAGACCCAAAAGTCACCACCAAAGTACCTGGAGTCTTATTGTCCCTGATTACCAAATGCACTGCAGGCTTAAAGAGACACATGCAATGAATGTTCCTTGACGTCCCTCCAGTCTAGTCCCAAACGTCTGGGTTCCGCACCTCTCATAGCAGCTTGGAGATTGAGACACACCATCCTTTTGTATCCCTTGGGTATTCTCATTGTTATTTAAAAAAAAAAAGAAAAAGAGGTTTCCTACATGGGATAGGGAAATACAAAGCCTCTTTAAGGAGGTATGTCGTCTAGACCGCATTGTTTAGTCTGCGGTTCCAAGAGAGGTGTTGTAACAGAAACGGGGGTTTGCAAGCGGTGCACACAGGAGGCAGCTGCCATGGAACACAGCTTAGAGGGAGCACCTGTGGGCCAAAGGGAGCCTATAAAGTCACAGGATCCCACTTCCTTATCCGTGCCATTAGAGGAGCCTGTAGCCAGTCCCTCTTCAGCCCCGGACCTTTCTTCTTCTCAAATGGCACTGCCAGGGGGTCTGGCAGCCATTTTTTCCCCGGATTTTGTGGCACTGCTGCAGCAAGCCCTGGGACACGCCAGACCGGAGCAACAGGCGAGTTCTATGGGAATGCCCCATGGGGAAAAGAGACCAGGAACCCCTTTGCAGGCAGGGAAGTCGGTTCAGCCATCGAAGAAAGCTAGATTGGAAAAGGAGCAGAAGGAGCAGTTGGTGGACTCCGAGGGGTTTCAATCGGATGAGGGAGACCACGAGTTGGTGACATTTCTGCAAAGTCTTGGTTGGATCGGCAATATGGCGAAAAGCAATCTGGTCCCGTCTCAAAGTCTAGAGTACATAAGAACATAAGAACATAAGATATGCCATACTGCGTCAGACCAAGGTCCATCAAGCCCAGTACTTGGGAGCTTGGTTTGATACGGCGGCGGGGAGGGTTTTTGTACCGGACAATCGAGTAGACAGATTAAAGACCCTCCTGCAACAGTTTCTGGACAAGCCCATGCCCATGGCATGGCATTATTTGCAGGTGCTCGGCACCATGGCAGCAACGATCGAGCTGGTACCGTGGGCGAAAGCGCACATGTGACCCTTACAAAGGGCGTTGCTCAGGCAGTGGTCTCACCAGAATGATTCCTTGTCCCAAAGGCTACCTTGGCTTTCGGGGACGCGGCAAGCCATTCGTTGGTGGTTGATGTCGGGCTTCATCAACATGGGAATGCCATTGGAGACGCCATGCTGGATTCCCTTAACAACGGACGCAAGCCTCTTTGGATGGGGAGCTCACTTTCAAGGGAGGTTCGCCCAGGGCCAGTGGACTGCTCAGGAGAAGACCTGGTCAATCAACAGGTTAGAGCTGAGAGCGGTGCGGCTCACATTGATGGCTTTCCAGCCTTATCTCAGCAAGGGAGCTGTCTGAGTATTGTCCGACAACGCCACCGCCGTGGCATATATCAATCGACAAGGCGGTACGAGCAGTGTTCCTATGGAAGTGGAAGCGGAACTGTTGTTCGAGTGGGCCGAGGTGAATCTTCAGGCCCTGTCGGCAGCACATGTAGCGGGAGTGGACAACGTGGAAGCCGACTTCCTCAGTCGGGTGAAGGTAGACCCAGGGGAATGGGTTCTGCATCCAGACGTCTTCGGCCTGTTAGTAGACTGTTGGAGGACTCCGGTGATGGCAACGTTCCGGTCGTCGAAAGTCAAGCGCTTCTTCAGCAGAAGAAGAGAAAGGATGTTGGAAGGTCTGGATGCGCTGCTGCAGAAGTGGCCAATGGAGCAGCTACTATACGTTTTTCCTCCTTGGGTGTTAATCGGCTGAGTGATACAATGCATCAAACAACACAGAGGACAGGTAATCTTGATAGTTCAGGATTGGCCAAGAAGACCTTGGTATGCAGATCTAATGAGACTCTTAGTGGCACGGCCCTGGCGTCTGCCTCAACGAGTGGATCTTCTTTCTCAGGCACCTCTGCGCATGCCGCAGGTGGATCGGTTCTCACTTACGGCTTGGCTCTTGAACAGGCAAGGTTAAGGGGGAAAGGTTACTCTCCACCTGCAATAGCTACTTTGTTGAGATCAAAGAAAAGAGCTACTTTCTTGGTGTATATTCGGATTTGGCGAGTGTTTGAAGCATGGTGTGAGGACCATCAGGTGGAACCGTTCTGGGCGTTGGTTCCGCAGGTTTTAGCATTTTTGCAGGGTGGCCTGGAAAAAGGTTTAGCGGCTGCCTCCTTAAGGGTGCAGGTCACAGCATTATCCTGTTATAGGGGAAAGATAGGAGGTGTGACTATAGGCAGTCACCCGGATATCAGGCGCTTTCTACGAGCGGTTTCTCTCATTCGGCCACCGTGTAGGCAGATGGCTCCCAAATGGAGTCTTCCTTTGGTGTTGGAGGCGCTCGGGGGGAAGCCTTTTGAACCATTGTCAGAAGCATCCTTAAAAGATCTTACCCTTAAGGTGGTGTTCCTGATAGCTATATGTTCGGCTCGAAGAATTTCCAAATTGCAGGCTTTATCTTGTCGAAAACCTTTTCTCTCCTTCTATGAGTCTAAGGTGGTTTTGAGAACAGTTCCTTCCTTTTTACCAAAGGTGGTGTCAGCATTTCACCTCAATCAGGAGGTCACCTTGCCAGTGTTTCGAGAGGATTCCGCGCGATCTCCAGAGGCGAAATTACATCGGCTGGACGTTTGGCGGGCGTTGAAGATGTACATCAGAAGTGAAGGGGTAATCAGTACAAGTCTGGATTTCAGGCCTGCTTTATATGTTTGCTTTATATAATTGCACCCTTGTCTGCCTGAAAATATACACAGGAACATATGACTGACATAAGAAGACACGCATGTGGGTTATGAAACAGAGTATTTTGCGGCCTTGTATGGGAGAGCCTGGTGAACCACACTTTTGTGCAGAAGTGTACAAGAGAGAATGTCCACCTAGGAGAAACAGGAATACAGGCCCAGAAGCTGAGAAACTGAGAAAAACAAAACTGTCAGTTGAGCCATACTCTGAACCCTGAAGAGCACAGTGTCAGATCATACAGGACTCAGGCAGAGATAAGGGGGGCTGTGTCCAGTAAATACCAACTGTTGTTTAACGATAAGCATGGGAGGGCCCTGAGGAAAGAGCACTTGCAGAAGTTCTTCTGACCTGTCTGACCTTGCAAGTTTTTTGCAAGTTTTGCTCAGGTTTTGCAAGTTTGGCCAGTGACGTCAGTAATTTGCTATAGAGGAGTATATAAGACTGCAATTATAGAGCATCGGGGGCAGTTTTCACTCTCACTTAAGAGGGGGAACACCGCTCGCCATTTTTTCAGACTGACACTTGCTATCTGCATTTGTAACCAATTATTTTGCTATGTCAAATAAAGAGTTCTTGTAGTCAAGCAATTGCTGTCTGGAACTATTAATTGGTAATTGGTAATATTTAAGGAACCTTTGTGGGTTACCAGGTCCCACAATTTGTGCCGAAACCCGGGATCCTGAGAATCTCTGGCTGCCAAATTGAGTGTAGACACTCCTAAATTCAGCCAAATTGTCCAAGGATTCCTCTGACTCCGCTTTTGGCTGCGTTCTGTCAGAGAGGATATCTCCTGTTTCAAAAAACAAAAGCAGGAGATGTGAATACCTTCTCATTAGGGGAAGAAGAAGAATACCTTCTGCTGGTCCAGAAGACGAGGCCCTCAGTGACAGAGAGTGAACCGTCCCCGAGAGACGGTGTGATTTGACAGAGAGAGAACTGTCCCTGAGTGACGGCGTGATTTGAATCCCTGGGAAGACTCCATTGGTGAGTATATTGAGTTCCTGATCTACAAGCAAGGACAGAAGACTTGCCCGGTCTGGCTGGTGGGTGAGTGCCAAATTTACACATATGCATATGTATTTTATGTAATTAATGTTGTTCTGTTATGTAGAAAACTGTTAGAGTGTCTCTGTATTTAGTTGTAACATTAGGGAAAGATCAGGGAAAGAAAGCTTTTGTCCAGACATTAGGTCTTTGTATCTCCAGGATTGATTGGTGTATGCTTGAGACTGTACGTATCATTGATACGAAGCGAGTGTGTGTCCCTATCCACGTTTCCATACCCCCGTGAGGGGATTGGCTGGGTTTGGACGAAGCACAAGGATTTGCGTGTTTGTGTATATCCTGGATTTTGTAGCTTTGCACCTCTGTAAATAAAGAGGTTTGAATTTCATCTGTAAAAGCGAGCTACGCGCACCTCTGTACATAAAGAGGTCTGATTGCTTATTGGTAAAAGGCGAAGTTAATTGCCCCTGTCCCCGAACAGTGAAAAACACCAGGTCTACATAGACTATAGGAAGAGGGACAGTTTAGAAAATGTTTAAAAAGAAATCCATAGAGGAGGTGGGTAATGAAAAAAGGACTGAGTCCGACCCCAACCCCATAGATTGTCTTATTAAACAAAACCCCTTGTTGGAATCCTCTATAAAAGATTGTTCTAAGAAATGGGAGAAATGGACGAGAAAGAATCCTACTCTCGCCTGGCCAGCTGGAGGATCATTCGATCCGCTCATTTTAACAAAAATTAGGGATCATATTTTATTTAGTAAATGCGGTAAAACCCAATTAGAACACCTGAGACATATTTCTTTATGGATGCAGGCGGCCCCCGAGCCTTTGCCCTCAGCACCTGCCCCACTGCCACCCTACTGGGCATCTGAGAGTAAAACTATGGCAGCCATAGGTTATTCAGATCCGATCCTCCAACCACTAAAATCTAAAATTGTACCCCTACAGCCCCAGATCCAGAATTACAACAAGCCCTGAATGATGCCGCTAAGGAAGGCACATGGGCTAAAATAGAGGGTCACGTAAATTTAAAAGCTGCGCTTGCCCCACAGCCCGCTGACCCTGATGGTTACGCAGAGGCATGAGCTGAGCTGGCAAAGCAGCAAGCTCAACTTTCTGAGCAACAAGCACAGCTAGAAGTTGAGAAAGAAACCCTAGATAAACAACAAGAAAGTTTTGAACACAGATATGCTGAGTGGCTGCACCGCATATCAGAAAAGGGGAGTGAAAAGGATGTAGAAGAGGAGGACGAGGACCTAAAAGACTCCCCAGATGAGGAGGAAAAACTAATAGAAGTGATAGCAACCCCTCCCCTGCCTTTGCTAAAACCCATACAAAAACTTAAACGAGGGAAACGTGAGCGGCACGTTCATACAAGCTCTAAACAGCAGAAACCCCTAACTCCCTCACAGACAGCTGAAAAGCATGACTGGGACGAGAATGAGGAAGCTGAGCAGAGCATCCTCGATTTGACCATGGTTGCCCAGCAGAAGAATAGAAAAGATATTCTCTCTTTTATAACTGAGCAGGAGGGAGGCAATGGCTATTATGTTTACCAATGGTCCTCCAACATGTATGGTTGGACTAAAGCAAATCAGCCCCAGATGTTATAGTGGCCCTCTAATGGGTCACTGGATACTGTACACCTTAATATTGCACGCCTGTGCATACGAGGGGAAGCAGGGGACCCCAGCTGGGACTCTGCCTACATGGAAGCAGGATTGAGGGTTTGGGAAAAATATGAAGGTCAGGAGCCCAGATAGAACCTTATGTTCCCTGTCATTCATACTAAACATGGACCGCAGTATATCCCGTGGAATTTCACAGACATGGTGAATATTGTCTCAAGTCTGCCCCCATTAAACCGGGGTGGCGGAGCATGGATTCAAAAGTCTGAACGAATAACAGCAGGTTACAGTTTAGCTCTGGGGGATGTTAAAGCCCTACTTGCAAAAATTCTTGGGAATAATGCCACTAACCAGATCCTTGCCGCAGCTGGTTTGACCACAGTTATGGTAACCTCTAACCAGTATGATGGGGCATCATTCAATGCTTATCGTCCCCGCATCTGGGGTGCGATACGGGAAACATATCCAACCCAGCGTGATATGACTCCTTTAAACACAATGCGATTCCAGCTAGGAGAGGATATAAGTGCATATCTTGCACATTTCCAGGATTTATGGGAAGCCCAGATGGGCATACCCTATGATGAAAAAAGAATGGCACCAATGTTCTTCCAGACTTTGTGCAACACTTTACCCCCAACGATAGTGTCAAAATTAAAGTCTGTGGTGGGCTTGGAGGTTGAGCCATGGCTGAAGCAACAAGCCCACATTTTCCATTACATACGGTCTCTTGAGGAGGAGGCTTTAAAGCCTGAAAAAGACATGAAACAAGCCCAAGCATGTTTGCTTAACCTCCAGCTTAAGGGCTTGCAAGAGACCAAGGAGCCACAAGCTCCGACTAAAACTCAGACCAATAAAACCAGTACGGATGCCCTCATTAGGCAGCTTAAACAAAAGATTAAAGAACAACAGGAGAAAATTGATGATATGGAATATCTGGATCCCTATGATGAAGATGATATTCCGGATCCTCGTAATGAGGCATGTGATAGACACAGAGAATGTATTTATTATAATGGAGGTCAACAACCCCGTTACCCTCAACTTCAGCGTCCTCAGAACTTTCAGTATCAGCGTGGCCCTCCGGCTACTAATTATCATGCTAACTATAATACGGCACCAAAGTGCTGGAATTGTGGAGAATTCGGCCACATCCAGCGATCCTGTAAGACTCCTCGTCAGGATAGGAGTTTCCAAGATAGGAGGCGCTTCCTCTTGTGGACACCTCCCCGGAACTCTGGACCCCCACCTCAACAATGACTGGGCATTTACATCCTGCAGGCAAAGCTACATACCAGGAACCCCTGATCACAGTATACCTTAATGATGAGCCCACGAAAATGTTACTTGATACAGGGGCCACTTCTTCAGTATTAACTGCTTTGCCACAGGGATGCCAGCTTAGTAAAAAGAAAATGACTACCACCGGTTTTGATGGTAAACCCCTTACATCTTACATGACTTTGCCTGTTTGTTTGAAAATAGGAGATCAGCAGATTTCTCATTCTTTTCTGTTTGCCCCGCATTGTCCAGTGAATTTGATGGGAAGGGACTTATTGGTGAGATTACAGGTTGAATTCACCTATGGTCCGCTGGGAGAGAGAGGCTCTGAACGGTCACTGCTCCTTAGCCCCTATGGTCGGGTGAAATCACATCTGCCTATTACCATTCATATTAAGCCTGGCTGTAAACCACCAAAAATTCCACAGTATCCTCTCCAACCAGAGGCTCTGCAGGGATCTCGACAGGAGATTCAGGAACTGTTGCAGCACGGTATCATTGAACTCAGTAACTCCCCGTACAATACCCCACTGTTCCCTGTAAGAAAGCCTAATGGGAAATGGAGAATAGTTCATGATTTACGTGCACTTAACAATGTCGTTGAGCCCCAGTTTCCAGTGGTCTCAAATCCTGCCACGCTATTGACAACAACCACCTTGTACAAGTATCACACTGTTCTGGACCTTTCCCATGCTTTTTTGGGGATTGTTGTAAAACCCACATCTAGGCTGTTCCTGGCTTTCTCCTATGAGGGCCAGCATTACCAGTGGACCAGGTTAACCCAGGGGTATGTGGAAAGTCCCTCCATTTTTTCTCAAGCATTAGTTGCTGATTTACAATCATTCAGAGCAGAACTGCCCAGCAATGCGTCTCTTTTACAGTATGTGGATGACTTACTGCTTTCCACAGCAGAAGCCGCAACAAACTTGACTCTCACAGACAAACTTGTTTGTCATCTTTTAGAGAGTGGTTACCAAATTAACATTGACAAGGCACAGATTTGCCAGACCAAGGTCACTTTCCTGGGTTTCTTAGTAGGAGAAGGAACACTGTCTCTTACAGAGAAAACCAAACAGCACTGCCTGCAATTACAGATGCCTACAACTGTTAAGCAATTGCGATCTCTGCTCGGCATGATAAACTTCTGCCGAAATTGGGTCCCAGGTCACAGTCAGCGCACACATTCCTTTCGCAAATATCTGAAAGGAGGTGTCAAAGGGTCCACTGCTATTAGTCTGTCAGGCCCTGATCAGGCACTGCTTCAGTCACTTCTGTCTGATGTGTCCAGCACACCGAGTTTGTGCCTCCCTGACTATTCAAAGGAAATATTCCTGATGAGTTTCCACGGACACCACACGTGGGCAGCTGTGGTCTACCAAGATGATGGTAAGATCGTATCTTACTTGTCAGGATCTTTCTCTGTTACAGAACTGGTTTTACCTGATATTGAGAAAGGGCTAGTAGCCACCAGTGAGGCAGTCCGAAAGACTTATAACACTTTCCATCCTTTACGACTCACTGTGTACTGCTCCGGTGATGTGGAGGCATTATTATGCAGTAATACTCTCCACTTTACCCCACGCCGGGTGCATCAGGTCTGTGCTGCTCTGCTACGAAGACACATCCTCATCAAGCCATTCCCTGTGAGTCACCCTTTTGGCTACTTGCAGAATTTAGTTTCTGTTACTATGGGGGAGGAAGAGGATCAAATTCCTACGTTTGCTTTTGTAGATAATATTTTGCCACTCCATGAAATGCCTTCTAACCAGGGGCGGCCCAAGGGGGGTGCGGGGCCATGTGCGGAGACTCTGTGCGGGGCCTCATTTGCATAAGTGGTCTTATTTGCATAAATATTTGCATAATGTTACCATTCACTAACTTTTAGTAAACATGTCTCTTAATGAGTGTATGGATAAAGAAAGACTAAAAGATTTCTACATTACTATAATCCAGTGCCAACCGCCAGGCACATTAGGAACTACTACAAACGCTGCCCATTTAGAACCCATAGCAAACCCGCTGTATCCTGACAGCATTACCAGGACTCACAAAGCACCAGACCCTATCTATCAAAAGGAAACACTGCAAATATTAAACCAGTACATTTCAGAGAATACTGGGGAAAGAGAACAAGTGGCAATGTCAAATAGGAATTACATAAACAGAATACCTCAGCTCAGTTACACATGCAGAACATAGACCATCACCAAACAAGGAATCGCAATTTAGAAACAGGAAGGCAATAATTAAACTGGGAACCCCAAAAGCCAAACTTGGAATGTACAACAACACTGTAGAAATAAAACTATAAATCAATTTCCTCTTGTACCAAACAAAGCGCAGACGTTAATGATGCACATTTCCCAGAGCTTTCATATTCCAGTTAATAAATTCAAAATAAAGAGATATCTTTCTACCTTTTGTGCATTTTTTTTCAGTTGCAATTGCTCCAGCCACTTTCTTCTGGTTTCTTCATGTTTTCTGCTAACTCTCCATCGTCTGCTGTCCATTTGTCCTTTTTTCTCTCTTCTAGTTTTCTTTCCATCCTCTCTCTCTACATCTGCTTTAACATACTAATCTTTCTCCTTTTGCTCTTTCCTCATTCTTATTTCATCCACACAAATTTTACCCCACCATCCTCAATCCCCACTTACTCTCCCAATACCCGGCCAATTGTAGATTTTTTATCCCTCCCACACAAAATATTTTTCCCCTCTCCATTTTACTCTCCCAGCCCCATCCCATTCTAATCCTCCCCCAACATCAGCTCCCTTCTAGTTCCAGTCTCACCCAGCATCCATTCCCTTCTAGTCCCTGCATCAGACCATTTCCAGTCCTAGCCCCCCATCAACCCATTTCCAGTCCTAGCTCCCCCATCCATTTTCAGTCTGAGTCCCTTCATCAGCTCATTTCCAATCCTAGCCCCCCATCAGCCCATTTCTAGTCATTTCCTAGCCCCACCATCAGCCCATGTCAAATCCTAGCTCCCCTCCACTCAGCCCAATTCCAGTCCAAGCCCCCCCATGAGCCTACTTCCAGTTCTAGCCCCTCCATGAGTCCATTTCAATTCAAGCCCCCACCACAGCCCATTTCCAATCTTAGCTCCCCCCCAACAGCCCATTTCCAGTCCTATCCTAGCTGCTCCATCAGCCCATTTTCAGTCCTAGCTCCCTTCCCTCACAGCCCATTTCCATTCCAAGCTCCCTCCCCATCAGCTATTTGCAGTTCAAGCCTCCCCGTCCACTCAGTCCATTTCCAGTCATAGCAATCCCGCAATCCATTACCAGTCCTAGCCCCCCATCAACCCATTTTCAGTTTAAGCCCCCCCTATAACCCATTACCAGTCCTAACCCCCCCATCAGCCCACTTCCAGTCTTAACCCCATCAGCCCATTTCCAGTCAGCCCCCCATAGCCCATTGCCAGTCCTAACCCCCCCATCAGCCCACAGCCCATTACCAGTCCTAACCACATCAGCCCACCTCAAGTCCTAACCCCTCCCCATCAGCCCATTTCCTGTCCTAGCGCCCCCATAGCCCATTAGCAGTCCTAACCCCCCCCCCCATAGCCCATTAGCAATCCTAACCCCCCATCACCCTATTTCCAGACAGCCCCCATCAGCCCACAGCCCATTACCAGTCTTAACCACCCCCCCCAGCCCATTTCCAGTCCTAACCCCCCATCACCCCATTTCCAGTCAGCCTCCATCAACCCCCAGCCCATTACCAGTCTTAACCCCCCCTAGCCCATTTCCAGTCCTAACCCCCCCCAGCCCATTTCCAGTCCTAACCCCCCCACCCCATTTCCAGTCAGCCTCCATCAGCCCCAGCCCATTAGCAGTCTTAACCCCCCCTAGCCCATTTCCAGTCCTAACCCCCCCCAGCCTATTTCAGTCCTAACCCCCCCTAGCCCATTTCCAGTCCTAACCCCCCCCCCTTACCCCATTTCCCGTCAGCCTCCATCAGCCCCAGCCCATTAGCAGTCTTAACCCCCCCCTAGCCCATTTCCAGTCCTAACCCCCCCTAGCCCATTTCCAGTCCTAACCCCCCTCACCCCATTTCCAGTCCGCCTCCATCAGCCCCAGCCCATTATCAGTCCTAACCCCCCCCTAGACCATTTCCTGTCCTAACCCCCCCTAGCACATGTCCAGTACTAACCCCCCCAGAACATTTCCAGTCCTAACCCCCCCCCAGCACATTTCCAGTCCTAACCCCCCATCACCCCATTTCCAAACAGCCTCCATCAGCCCCCCAGCCCATTACCAGTCTTAACCCCCCCTTCCCTTCCCTTCCCTTCCCTTCTGGCAAATTTTTTAAAAAAAAAACCTGGCTCTAGCTGCTGCCGCTGCCGCGTCCGTCGCAGCAGCGGCAGAATGGAGTGTCCCGCGGGGCCCCCTCTCCTCGTTGAGCCCTCTGCAAGGGCTTTCAGATTCGCGAAGGGAGAGTGCTCCCTCGCGTCTCTGTAAAGCCCGCAGGGGCTAATGGGAAATTTCCCATCTGCCCCTTTAGACGCGAGGGGCTGATGGGAAATTTCCCATTAGCCCCTGCGGGCTTTACAGAGACGCGAGGGAGCACTCTCCCTTCGCGAATCTGAAAGCCCTTGCAGAGGGCTCAACGAGGAGAGGGGGCCCCGCGGGACACTCCATTCTGCCGCTGCTGCGACGGACGCGGCAGCGGCAGCAGCCAGAGACAGGTTTTTTTTTTAATGTAATTTAAAAAAAAAAAAGCAGAATGTTCTTTGCGCGGGGCCCCCTGAAACGCGGGGCCCTGTGCAAAAAACATTCTTGCTCAATGGACGGGCCGGCCCTGCTTCTAACTCAGTGGTCTGGTTCACCGATGGCTCAGAGACAACACTATGCTCTGGTTTTAGTGCAGTACAGTTATCGCCCTCTGGTGACATCCTGGATGTACTACAATATCGATTACCGAATACTTACAGCGCCCAAGGTGCTGAGCTTTGTGCAATTTTGCCAGTCTTACTACATCAGGAAAAACAGAACATTATCATATTCACTGACTCCCATTATGCAGCCCGAGTGCTGACAACGCTTCATCAGAAATGGTCACAAAGAGGTTTTATCACCTCTTCAGCCAGCACAATCTCACATCTTGATGAGATACATCAAATTTATGAGTGTTTAGAGAAACGCAGAATCAACAGTCTGTTTCTGTGCTGCGAATGGGTTCCTGGACACACACAAGGGAACTCTTTCCGTCAGATGGGCAATGCCCTGGCAGATCAGTTAGCCAAAGAAGTAACCAGTGATGCTTCCCTGACTTTACCTGTCACCAGATCACAGACCTATTTAGTACCTGACCTTTCTGATTATCAGAAAGATGCCGTTTCTCATGAGATAGGAAATTGGGAGAGACTAGGTTGTTCCCAAATTAAGAAAGTGTGGGTACATCCATCAGGAAAACTTTGTATCTGTTATGTGGCACTAAAACGCCTTACAGATCTCATACACGATGTCTATCATTCCAGTGCCGCGCATGTGTACGGTATGCTTGAGGACACCTTTTGGTGCCCGCACATGAAAAATCGCATTCAGGAATTAGTGGCTAAATGCCCTGTGTGTATCCTGAACTCCCAGCCCGGAGGCAAGGCCATAGCTAAAGGTCACTTTCTGGTTCTGAGTGGTCCTTTTGAATCATGGTATGTAGATTTCACTGACATGATCCACAGATGTGCTCAGAAGCGGTACCTTTTGGTGTGGGTCTGCCCTTGGTCTAAATGGATTGAGGCTTTCCCTTGTAACAAAGAAACTGCCAAAGAAGTGGTAGAGATGCTGAAAACACAAATAATTCCCCGATTTGGCATTCCTAAAGTCATATATTCCGACAATGGCTCTCACTTTCGTAATGCTCTTGTGACTGCACTCACCCAGCATTTTCCTGTTCAGTGGAAGTATGTTTCTGTGTATAAACCTACTTCCAATGGTCTTGTTGAGCGATGTAATGGCATTTTGAAAACTCAACTCAGAAAAATTTGTGCTTCTGGTCACCTGACCTGGTTACAAGCATTACCAATGTGTTTATTTCAGCTGCGCAACAGCCCGATCAAGTGGTTGCATCTGACACCTCATGAAATGGCCACTGGCCGGCGCATGTGCACAACCCTTTTACCATAGTCTCAGATTCCGGTTCATGATAGTCTTTCTTCTTATCTTGCAGGTCTCCGGATTGCGCTTCAAGAAATTGCTGATCGTGTAGCAATCACGCAGCCTGTACCCAGTACTTCTTTGTTACCTTGTTTTCCTGTAGGGACTACTGTTTATAAGAGAAATAGTGTTCGTGCATCCTGGGACTGCCCTACTTTCTCAGGACCTCACATTGTCACTGCTGCTTCACCTTTCTCTGCCAAACTGAATGACACTGATACTTGGGTGCATGTCAGCCATCTAAAAGCGGCTCCAGCAATTTGTACAGCAGTGTGTATTAATGCCCGTAGCATGGGAAATAAGATCCCTGAAGTTGAAGCTTTGATGGGAGTGGCTGACTTGGATTTAGTGGCAGTTACAGAAACATGGTTCACAGAAAACCATGACTGGGATGTAACTATACCTGGCTATACTTTATTCAGAAAGGACAGGGTAGGAAGAAGGGGAGGAGGAGTGGCACTATATGTAAAAACTACTATTAAAACTTTGGAATTACAGAGCTTAAAAGGGAGAGAGGAGGCATTGTGGGTTAAACTAGAGAGAGGGAAATAGAAATCTATTTGCATTGGTGTGATATACAGACCTCCCTCACAAGAGGAAGAGATGGACAGAGTTAATTGAAGACATACGCAGCATTGCTAGGAAAGGGGAAGTGCTACTGATAGGAGATTTCAATATGCCAGATGTTGATTGGCACATTCCTGCTGCAGTATCATCTAGAAGTAAGGAGATCCTGGATTCTCTACAGGGAGAACTATTCAGGCAATTGGTAACAGACCCCACACATGAAGGGGCCATACTGGACTTGGTGCTTACCAATGGTGAAAGTGTTTCTGATGTTGTAGTTGGAGATCATTTTGCATCCAGTGATCACCAGATGGTGTGGATCAGTATTAGGACTAGGGCTGTTAGAATCCATTCCAAGGTGAGGATCTTAGACTTTAGGAAGACTAACTTTGCGAAGATGGGCCAATACCTCAGGGAGTCGTTAGTGGGATGGGAACAGCTGGGGGATGTAGAAAAACAGTGGGCAAAACTGAAAGGGGGTATTTTAAGGGCAACCAACCTTTTTGTTAAAATGGTAAATAAAGGCAAAAGGAAAAGGAGACCGCTATGGTTTTCGAAGGAAGTAGCTGAAAAAGTGAAGAAAAAGAGGGAGGCCTTCATGAAATACAAGAGATCACAGAGAGAGGAAGACAGGCATCTGTATTTGGAAAAACTTAGAGAAGCTAGCAAAGTAGTCAAGAAGGCAAAGATTCAAAAGGAGGAGGAAATAGCCAATGCAATAAAATGGGGGGATAAGACATTTTTCATATATATTAGTGAGAAGAGGAAGGGCAAAAGTGGTATTGTCAGACTCAAGGGTGCAGGGGGGGAATATGTAGAAGCTGATAAGGATAAAGCGGAATTGCTTAACAAATATTTTTGTTCTGTGTTCACAGATGAAGAACCAGGAGCAGGACCTCAGAAAACACCCACAAATAAGAACAGAAGCGAGGGACATCTTGAACAATTTTCAGAAGACTGTGTTCGTGAGAAACTAGCTCAACTTAAAGTAGACAAAGTGATGGGACCGGATGGGATACACTCTAGAATACTGAGGGAACTTGGGGACGTTCTAGCAACTCCATTGACTGACCTTTTCAATGCCTCGTTGGAGTCGGGAGTGGTGCCAAAGGACTGGAGAGAGGCTCACGTGGTGCCTTTACACAAAAGCGGAAGTAAGGATGTGGTTGAAAACTACAGGCCGGTTAGTTTAACTTCGGTGGTGAGTAAATTATTGGAAATGCTGCTGAAAGAGAAAATAGTGAGGTTTCTGGAGTCCAGCGGATTACAGGATCCAAGGCAGCATGGATTCACCAGAGGCAGGTCTTGTCAGACAAATCTGATTGATTTCTTTGACTGGGTGACCAAAGAGTTGGACAGAGGGAGAGCTCTAGATGTGGTGTATTTAGATTTCAGTAAAGCCTTTGACACTGTTCCTCACAGGCGACTTATAAACAAACTGAGCACCCTAGGGATGGACCCTAAAGTTACTGCTTGGGTTAGAAATTGGTTGGGTGGGAGGCGACAAAGAGTACAAGTAAATGGAGCTCACTCTGAGGAGAAGGATGTTACCAGTGGTGTGCCCCAGGGATCTGTCCTTGGTCCGATTCTTTTTAACATCTTTGTTAGTGATATAGCGGAAGGGCTGTCGGGTAAGGTTTGCCTCTTTGCGGATGATACCAAAATCTGCAATAGAGTAGACACCCAGGAAGGTGTAGATAACATGAGGAGGGATCTAGCTAAGCTTGAAGAATGGTCTAGAATTTGGCAGCTGGGATTTAATTTTAAAAAATGTAAGGTCATGCATTTGGGCTGCAGCAATCCAAGGGAGCAATGCAGTATAGGAGGTGAAGTACTTTTGTCCACTAAAGAAGAGCGGGACCTAGGCATGGTTGTGTCTGATGATCTTAAAGTAACTAAACAGGTAGAAAAGGCGACAGCAAAAGCTAGAAGGATGCTTGGGTGCATACGGAGAGGAATGGCTAGTAGAAAAAAGGAGGTGATAATGCCTCTGTATAAGTCTTTGGTGCGACCTCACTTGGAGTATGGTGTGCAGTTCTGGAGACCGCACCTTCAAAAGGATGTGAACAGGATGGAGTTGGTGCAGAGGGTGGCTACTAAAATGATTAGTGGGCTTCATTATAAAGCATATGAGGACAGACTTAAGGATCTTAATATGTACACCTTAGAGGAAAGGCGGGATAGAGGTGATATGATTGAGATGTTTAAATACCTCCGTGGCATAAATGTTCAGGGAGAGAGCCTCTTTCAATTGAAAGCAAGTTCTGCTACGAGGGGACATGGGATGAGGGTGAAGGGAGATAGATTCAGGAGTGATATGTGGAAATATTTCTTTACAGAAAGAGTAGTGGATCCATGGAATAGTCTCCCAGTGGAGGTGGTAGAGATGAGGACAGTAACTGAATTCAAAAAAGCATGGGACCAACACAGAGGATCTCTAAAGGTAAAAAGTGGACTGTTGTAGTTGTTGTTATGGAAGGACAGACTAGATAGGCCATGTGGTCTTTTTCTGTCATCATGTTTCTATGTTTCTATGTCTCATCTGTGCATAACTAACGTGTTCCCACCACACCCCTGCTTCGTTAGAACCAAGAATGATCGCTACCAAACCGACTCTTTGGGCAACCCTGTGTTTTCTGATGGGGATCTCCATTTTCATTGTCTTACTTATCGAGTATTTACACCCAGATGGACAACTGGCATTGCTTTTCCATGGACAGAGCAGGACTAATCAAACAATATCACGAGCACTTCGGGCCTTATTATTTATTTATTTATTATTTATTAGTCTCTTTTATACTGCGCTATTCAGCATCAGTGCGGTTTACAATGAACAATAAAATACACATTTCCGATGGTACTTTGTGTTTACAGTTGAACAGGTAATGCAACTTGGATAACAGGGTAACTATTTACAATTTAAGACATAATTGGGAACTCTTTTGACTTCAGTCAAGGGGGTTCTGAGAGGCTTGTGAGGATGGTGCAGCATCCACATTGGCTTCTGGGTAAAACTGGAGGAAGAGGTGAAGTTTTAAGGCCTTTCTGAACTGAAATAAGTCTTGGATTCATCGGATGCCGTGAGGGAGGCTGTTCCAGTACCTTGGTGCGCAGAAATTGTAGGCCTTGCCTACTGTTGCCTTGGTGCATTGTGTTATTAATTTTGGGACTACCAGGGTGTTAAGTGTTACTGACCTTCTGTCCCTATTGAGAGGAGTTGTCTGGATTAGTTCAGTCAATGATGCCGACGAAAGCCCTTTAATAACCTTGAAGGTAAGTAGTAAGGTCTTGTAAGTGATTCTACCTTGTATCCTCTGAACTTATGGAAACAAACGGTACTGAGTATTGTTTCTTTAATGAACATTTCTGATTGCATTATCTGTACTCCTTTGCCCAAGGGCGCTGGTTTTGCCCCGGTATCTGTTCTCCCAATCCCTTTAGATGGATTTTTGGGAAAAATGCCATGTTATGATAATCCTGAACTTCAGCGAAATTGTTTTGAGCAAGGTAGAATTAGATGTAATGAAACTTGGGAGGCTGTGGGTGCTGCTTCTGACCCTGTGCGTGTATTTGACCCTCCCCACCAAATTTACTTCTTTTGCTTGATTACCAACCCCTCTGCTGGTTTTGCCCAGCGCTGTAATGTGTCCTATAACCTACAGACAGGTTATTGGCACTTCCTGAACCACACCCTGCGACCCTTTAGCCATGATAACAATGAAACCAGACTCCAAGAATATTTCCGCCACACCACTAATAAGCCAGGCTGGGGAGGGATGCGTGTTAAAACTAATCAGAATACTACCCACAAGATATGGGGACCCCAATTTAGGAGTTCAACTATGACTGTTGGTCCCCTGTTTGGCGATGATTCATATTTTGTCATCCGAGGCTCTATTCCACGCATCCCATTTTTGTCCTGCTATACCCCCACATCCACGCCCCCCTCCTCTGCTTACCTTCAGCGCCTGTTTATAGGTAAACCTGATTTCTCAACCGGAGACAGAGGTTCCACTTTTTCCTCTGATGCCTTGTTAGGACATTATTGGTTGTGAGGTGAAATGTTATTTCAGAAAATTAATTTTTCTCATTTGCCCTGTGCTCTAGTCAAGGTATCTCCATATTCCGTTCTGATCCCTCTTAATGTTACCCATCGGTCTGCTCCTCCCTCCTTTTTGCACAGAATGAAACGTAGCTTCTCAGCTAATGCTAATCCTTGGGATTCTTCTATCGCTGAAGATGATGCCATTCAGGCCTCCTTTGAATATATCAATTCCACTTATCCTATGACTAAAACTCGTTTAGATGCCCTTAGTGCAACTGCCTGGATTCCCTTTGCCACCCCCGCCCTTACTGCTGAGCTTGGTATGGCTGTATGCTGTTTGCAATGTTTGCTACATATTCAGATGAAAGCTGTTACTGAATCCATATCTCGCTTAGCTGAATCTTTAGAGCAAAATACACAAATGACTTTGCAGAATAGACAGGCTCTTGATTTGCTCCTTGCTGCTGAAGGAGGTGCTTGTACTTTTATAAATGCTACTAATTGTTGTACGGTAATCGTGTTTGTGTTAGATGCAATGAATAAGATAAAGCATCTCTCTGAGTTGCATATTAATGATTTTAAGGGGGGCTTCATCTTGATAATATTTGGGGAAGTCTTACTTCATGGTTCTCTAGTTTAGGAGGAGGACTTAAAGCTTTCTTTATTACTATTTTAAGCATTGCTTGTTTTGGAATAATTGCATGTTGCGTATTATCCATTGTACTTGCATGCTGTAAATGCCTAGTGATGCAATCTACCAAAACCATGATGTTATTTCTAGGGACCAATATGAGAAGTTGCCTCTTAACAATCCCTCTCTATCGCAAATGGTAGTCGTCCATGCCCCTTAGTGGGATTATTCTAATCTCCCTCCACAAAAAAAAAAAAAAAATGGTGTATGAAGGGGTAATCAGTCCAAGTCTGGATTTCAGCCCTGCTTTATATGTTTGCTTTATATAATTGCACCCTTGTCTGCCTGAAAATATACACAGGAACATATGACTGACATAAGAAGACACGCATGTGGGTTATGAAACAGAGTATTTTGCGGCCTTGTATGGGAGAGCCTGGTGAACCACACTTTTGTGCAGAAGTGTACAAGAGAGAATGTCCACCTAGGAGAAACAGGAATACAGGCCCAGAAGCTGAGAAACTGAGAAAAACAAAACTGTCAGTTGAGCCATACTCTGAACCCTGAAGAGCACAGTGTCAGATCATACAGGACTCAGGCAGAGATAAGGGGGGCTGTGTCCAGTAAATACCAACTGTTGTTTAACGATAAGCATGGGAGGGTCCTGAGGAAAGAGCACTTGCAGAAGTTCTTCTGACCTATCTGACTTTGCAAGTTTTTTGCAAGTTTTGCTCAGGTTTTGCAAGTTTGGCCAGTGACGTCAGTAATTTGCTATAGAGGAGTATATAAGACTGCAATTATAGAGCATCGGGGGCAGTTTTCGCTCTCACTTAAGAGGGGGAACACTGCTCGCCATTTTTTCAGACTGACACTTGCTATCTGCATTTGTAACCAATTATTTTGCTGTGTCAAATAAAGAGTTCTTGTAGCCAAGCAATTGCTGTTTGGAACTATTAATTGGTATTTGGTAATTGGTAATATTTAAGGAACCTTTGTGGGTTACCAGGGCCCACAGAAGGACGGCCGATTTTCGTAGGTCTGATAGGCTTTTCATTCTCTTTGGCGGTCCTAGGAAAGGGCACGCAGCCTCGAAGGCTTCTATAGCCAGGTGGCTTAAGGAGGCTATCGCGACCGCATATATTTTAAAAGGCAGGGAAATACCGGAAGGATTGAAAGCTCATTCAACAAGGGTGCAAGCGGCATCTTGGGCAGAGTTCAGCCTTGTTCCAGCGGTGGAAATTTGTAGAGTCGCCACTTGGTCGTCTATAAATATCTTTATCAAGCATTACTGGTTAGATGTTCAAGCGGAAAGGGATACTTGTTTCGAATCAGCGGTGCTTCAGGCTGGCCTAGCGGGACCCTCCCCATGAATTGTCTTCACTGCTCTGTTACTTACCCAGACATTTGGGACTAGACTGGAGGGACGTCAAGGAAGAGTAAATTAGACTTACCTGCTAATTGTTGTTCCTTACGGAACTCCAGTCTAGTCCCATGTCCCTTCCAAATTAGTTGACGTGGTGGGCATGCCCCACAGTGGAATGACAGGTAAAACAAAACAGGAAGTGAGGACAGACTTCATGCATATATTTTCTCCTTTTCTAATTGGTTCTCAGTTTAGTTACGATAAGTTCCATGGTGAAGGGGGTTGCTACTTAATTGTTGCTCCGAGGAGTCTGCTTTGTTACTGAGTTGAGGAGGTGGTTCCTAGGAGGATATACCACTGTCATCACAAAAGGATGGCGTGTCTCAGTCTCCAAGCTGCTGTGAGAGGTGCGGAACCCAGAGATTTGGGACTAAACTGGAGTTCAGAATCAGGGAAGCCACATATGAATCCCATTGCCCCTCCTTGTGATCTTGGTCAAGTTACTTAATCCTCCATTGTCTGAGATACGAAGATGGTGAGCTCTCCAAGGGATAGGAAAATACCTACTGCACTTAAATGTAACTTGTCTTGAGTTACCAGTGAAAAAGGCATTAGCTAATCCAAAATCCTTTCCCCCTCTCCTCTCACAGTAGATGTTCTTCCTGCTTTATAATGTAGCAGCTGATAAGCATGCAATAAATAATACCAGGAGTCAGTTGCAGGATCCAAGCCAATTTATTGTGCACAGGCTCAAACGGACAGCTTTAGTGTCAGAAAAGAATGAGCAATGACGTATGATAGCCAATTCCTTATATACAGTTTTCACAGTTTGATACAGGCAAACTTTCTAATGGTCCCAATGCCCCCTGCACCTGTCCAATCGGGGACCCTCTCTGGGCCTGGCTCCTTGTTCCCCCTTTCTGGCTTATTCTAACAAAGGCATAGTCTTAGACATAGATACATTTCTACTTCAAGGACATTTCTAGCTCTGAGAATGCAAGGTCAGAGCAAACCAAGCAAGCATAAAGAACTTATACAAACTTCATGGGGGAAGGAAAGGGACTTTCAAAAAGCAGTTTAAAGCAGATTTCTAAACTTTTGGTTCTTTTCAATACTACTCTCAGGTGGGGGTTAGGATCTAGGCCTAGTTTACAGGCCATAGCCTACACAATAGGATAACGCTCCCAGTTACTGCTTCCTGTGATCTCCTTAGTTTCTCCTTACCCTCTTCCTCCCCTCTTTGTGAACTTTATTTTGAATAAGCCTCCAGAAATTAGTGTTTAAATTTTAAACTAATATATGACAAAATTTGAGACATATAGTATTTGAATTTCAGATCATAACATTACTCACTCAAAAGTTTTATTTTTCTATAATTGAAAAGGAAAGGTACACGTAGAAATATCTCAACTGCAGCTCAATACTAAGATATTTCTATTATCAGTAGTGTCCTCACTGCTCTCTATCCCCTAACAGTGGATAGCTCTTCTTGAATATACCAACCTGACCTAATTATGTTTTGATGTACCTATGTATATAGTTACCCTGTTGATCCAAGTTTAAACTCCTGTTTCAATGTAAGCACAGAACAGTCTCCTGACTGTGCAACCTTTGTTACATGTAAACCGCACTGATAACAAATAGCGCGGTATATAAAAATTGTTAAATAAATAAATAAACTGTGTGCTACTATAGGGTTCATTCAACATATCTTTAAAACTGTCAGAGCTTAGGGCTGAGCTGTCAGGAACCAAACTAAATTCACAGCATCAGCCCGATGCTCTTCCTGTGTAAACCAGGAGCTCTGTGTTCCCATTCTCACCCATTCACATACACACAGGAGTCTAGATGCCCAGTGATAAAGCTGTAGATTAGGGAGAACCATCCCACCTCTATCTTTAATCCTAAAAGGGGTTGTTAGCTTGATCCAAACAAAGCTGAAAATATAATTGGGCATCCTGCAGATCCTGACTGCCCCCTGCAGTTGAAAATGCAATATTGAAGCACCGCACCTGCCAGCAGGAATGTGGATAGAGGAGTCTTGCACTGCTTGGAGGGAACGCTGGATGGGGGGCAGGAGGGGTCCTGGCATCCACTTCTTCTATGATAAAATGACAGGAGAATAAAACCAACTGAGATCTAATACATTCTGAGCTCCTCCCTGCGTCCCTGAGTGTGTTCCTGGTTTGTGTTTCAGAGGCGAGTGACATTTGAAGACATCACTGTCTCTTTCTCCCAGGAGGAGTGGGGGTATTTAGATGAAGGGCAGAAGGAACTTTCCAGGGAGGTGATGAAGGAGAATTATGAGACTCTGATCTCCCTAGGTAAGAATTGCATTATCTGTATTTCTAGCAGATACAGGAATATAAAAAATTTTCTGCACATCCTCTACTGGGAGGATTTATAACACTTTCTAGATAGAAGCATTAAGGCCGGGCTCCCTGGTTCACTGTGATACCATAAGAAGGGTCACAAACTCCAACCCCTCCCCTCAGCCCTGCCATTGAGTGACTGTTCTTTGCACATTGACCCACTTGTCAGTACCATTATTCAACCCCTATTGACCTATGAAATTTTGCCCCCCCCCCCCCCCCCCGCAATCAGTCTCTGCACATGGCCCCGCTTCCCTCTGCATCCCCCTCAAGCCGTCCCTGCCTCCCATGGAACTGGCTGGGGCCTACCCCGGTCATTCCTCTCTCCTTTTCTCATCCACAATCCTCCCCAGAGAAGCAGCCCTAGGAAACTGCCAAATTTGCCTAATGTTTTTGGCCAGCACTGGAAAGGAGAAGACCACAGCTGCCCGGTTAGATATTGTGAGGAGGAAACAGGCATTGAAGATATAAGGGAGGAAGGAAAGTGACTGAAATCAGAAATATCAGGGGTAAAAGCTGGTAGAAACGTAGAAATATGACGACAGAAAAAGACCACATGGCCTATCTAGTCTGTCCTTCCATAACAACAACTGCAACAGTCCACTTTTTACCTTTAGAGATCCTCTGTGTTGGTCCCATGCTTTCTTGAATTCAGTTACTGTCCTCATCTCTACCACTTCCACTGGGAGACTATTCCACGGATCCACTACTCTTTCCGTAAAGAAATATTTTCGCATATCACTCCTGAATCTATCTCCCTTCACCCTCATCCCATGTCACCTCGTAGCAGAACTTGCTTTCAATTGAAAGAGGCTCTCTCCCTGAACATTTATGCCACGGAGGTATTTAAACATCTCAATCATATCACCTCTATCCCGCCTTTCCTCTAAGGTGTACATATTAAGATCCTTAAGTCTGTCCTCATATGCTTTATAATGAAGCCCATTAATCATTTTGGTAGCAACCCTCTGCACCGACTCCATCCTGTTCACATCCTTTTGAAGGTGCGATCTCCAGAATTGCACACCATACTCCAAATGAGGTCGCACCAAAGACTTATACAGAGGCATTATCACCTCCTTTTTTCTGCTAGCCATTCCTCTCCGTATGCACCCAAGCATCCTTCTAGCTTTTGCCGTCGCCTTTTCTACCTGTTTAGCTACTTTAAGATCATCAGACACAACCACGCCTAGGTCCCGCTCTTCTTTAATGGACAAAAGTACTTCACCTCCTATACTGTATTGCTCCCTTGGATTGCTGCAGCCCAAATGCATGACCTTACATTTTTTAACATTAAATCCCAGCTGCCAAATTCTAGACCATTCTTCAAGCTTAGCTAGATCCCTTCTCATGTTATCTACCCCTTCGTGGGTGTCTACTCTATTGCAGATTTTGGTATCATCCGCAAAGAGGCAAACCTTACCCGACAGCCCTTCCGCTATATCACTAACAAAGATGTTAAAAAGAATCGGACCAAGGACAGATCCCTGGGGCACACCACTGGTAACATCCTTCTCCTCAGAGTGAGCTCCATTTACTTGTACTCTTTGTCGCCTCCCACCCAACCAATTTCTAACCCAAGCAGTAACTTTAGGGTCCATCCCTAGGGTGCTCAGTTTGTTTATAAGTCGCCTGTGAGGAACAGTGTCAAAGGCTTTACGGAAATCTAAATACACCACATCTAGAGCTCTCCCTCGGTCCAACTCCCTGGTCACCCAGTCAAAGAAATCAATCAGATTTGTCTGACAAGACCTGCCTCTGGTGAATCCATGCTGCCTCGGATCCTGTAATCCGCTGGACTCCAGAAACCTCACTATTTTCTCTTTGAGCAGCGTTTCCAATAATTTACTCACCACCGAAGTTAAACTAACTGGCCTGTAGTTTTCAACCACATCCTTACTTCCGCTTTTGTGTAAAGCCACCACATGAGCCTCTCTCCAGTCCTTTGGCACCTCTCCCGACTCCAACGAGGCATTGAAAAGGTCAGTCAGTGGAGCTGCTAGAACGTCCCCAAGTTCCCTCAGTATTCTAGGGTGTATCCCATCCGGTCCCATCGCTTTGTCTACTTTAAGTTGAGCTAGTTTCTCACGAACACAGTCTTTTGAAAATAGTTCAAGATGTCCCTCGCTTCTGTTCTTATTTGTGGGTGTTTTCTGAGGTCCTGCTCCTGGTTCTTCATCTGTGAACACAGAACAAAAATATTTGTTAAGCAATTCCACTTTATCCTTATGAGCTTCTACATATTCCCACCCTGCACCCTTGAGTCTGACAATACCACTTTTGCCCTTCCTCTTCTCACTAATATATCTGAAAAATGTCTTATCCCCCATTTTATTGCATTGGCTATTTCCTCCTCCTTTTGAATCTTTGCCTTCTTGACTACTTTGCTAGCTTCTCTAAGTTTTTCCAAATACAGATTCCTGTCTTCCTCTCTCTGTGATCTCTTGTATTTCATGAAGGCCTCCCTCTTTTTCTTCACTTTTTCAGCTACTTCCTTCGGAAACCATAGCGGTCTCCTGTTCCTTTTGCCTTTATTTACCATTTTAACAAAAAGGTTGGTTGCCTTTAAAATACCCCCTTTCAGTTTTGCCCACTGTTTTTCTACATCCCCCAACTGTTCCCATCCCACTAACGACTCCCTGAGGTATTGGCCCATCTTCGCAAAGTTAGTCTTCCTAAAGTCTAAGATCCTCACCTTGGAATGGATTCTAACAGCCCTAGTCCTAATACTGAACCACACCATCTGGTGATCACTGGATGCAAAATGATCTCCCACTACGACATCAGAAACACTTTCACCATTGGTAAGCACCAAGTCCAGTATGGCCCCTTCACGTGTGGGGTCTGTTACCAATTGCCTGAATAGTTCTCCCTGTAGAGAATCCAGGATCTCCTTACTTCTAGATGATACTGCAGCAGGAATGTGCCAATCAACATCTGGCATATTGAAATCTCCTATCAGTAGCACTTCCCCTTTCCTAGCAATGCTGCGTATGTCTTCAATTAACTCTCTGTCCACCTCTTCCTCTTGTGAGGGAGGTCTGTATATCACTCCAATGCAAATAGATTTCTCTTTCCCTCTTTCTAGTTTAACCCACAATGCCTCCTCTCTCCCTTTTAAGCTCTGTAATTCCAAAGCTTTAATAGTAGTTTTTACATATAGTGCCACTCCTCCTCCTCTTCTTCCTACCCTGTCCTTTCTGAATAAAGTATAGCCAGGTATAGTTACATCCCAGTCATTGTTTTCTGTGAACCATGTTTCTGTAACTGCCACTAAATCCAAGTCAGCCACTCCCACCAAAGCTTCAACCTCAGGGATCTTATTTCCCATGCTACGGGCATTAATACACACTGCTTTCCATATGTTACCCCTGTTACCCATTTCCATAAAGGTATTTAATGTATCACCTACCTGGGGGCTTTCACTTACCTGGGGGCTTTCTTCACCCATCCCCAATGAATCTAGTTTTAAAAGCCCTCTTCAGTAGATTAGCCAGTCTACTACCAAAGATGTGTTGACCTCTCTTGGACAGATGGATGCCATCTCTGCTTTGCAACCCTTGGAACAGCATCCCATGGTCTAGGAAACCAAAACGCTCTCGATGACACCATCCACGCAGCCATCTCCAGGATGCGAGCCTCTCTGCCTTGGCCTTTACCCTCAACAGGGAGGATTGAAGAGAACACCACCTGTGCACCTAACTGCTTCACCCTCTGTCCCAGAGCCATGAAGTCACTTTTGATACGTTCCGAGGTATACCTGGCAGTATCATTTGTTCCAACATGGATTAGCAACATTGGGTAATAGTCAGTGGGCTTGATGAGTCTCGGCAAACTCTCTGTAACATCTTGGATTTTGGCACCAGGCAGACAGCATACCTCTCTGGACATCAAGTCTGGTCGGCAGATGGACGCCTCAGTACCCCTCAGAAGAGAGTCTCCAACCACCACCACCCTTCGTTTCCTTCTGGTCACTGATTCCGCAACTTTGGGGTACTTGAACTCTGGTTCTTCCCTTTCCAGGGATGCTTTCACCTCCTCCACTTCTAGGGCTGCATAATGGTTCTTCAATTCAAGGGCTGGAGAAGTTGGATTGGTGATTTTGCAGGCCCTGGTGACTTGTGTCCAACCATCGACATTCTGTTGGCACCCATCTTCTCCGGTGCTGGAGAGCCTGGTTGCTGCAAGTAGCATCTCATCAATGTACTTCTCAGTGTCTTGAATGCTACTCAGCCTCACCACCTCCTCTCTGAGTTCCTCCACCTGTTTCCTCAGAGCTTCAGCATGCAGGCACCCTGCACATGGAACCAGTCCTTCAACCGGCATTAGGACCTCTGTCTGGACCGAGGCAGAAGCTGTAACGGGGGCAACAGCTTTAGCAATACTATTTTTCCCAGCCATTGTTCTTTTCGTGGAGCTTAGGTATCTGTTAGAGCAAAAGAGAGATCTACCAAGTACCAGCCGGTTTCGCAGCTGTCCTTTTAGAGAAAAAGCAGTTAAAACTCTTTAATTATATACAAATGTGCTGGTCCAATTCACTGTGATTTTTTAAAGGGGGAGGCGCCCTATAAAGCAAGGCTGCTCATTAGGGGTGGGTGGGAGTCGGGGTGGGTAGGGAGGGAACTAACTCCTGATTAGGTGTTAGCAGCTTCTAAAGCTGAGGAGGTCACTGGAGTCAGCAACCTAGTGTGCTCAAGTAAAGTTCCCCTAAAGCAGCAAAAATGAAAGTAACCTTGCTTTTAAAAATATACACAAAACCCTTTTAAGAGCTCCCAGTCAGAGAGCTAGCAATGTAATAAAAAAAAACCAAACAAAGAAACCCTCAAATCCTTACTTACTGTTTGATGTGTGGAGCCCTGGTTAGGAAAGCCTCAAAGGGGCAGGGCGCAGGAGCCTTTTTATGCAGGCTTCAACTGCACTCAGGAAACAGGCCCACTAACTCCTGATTAGGTGTTAGCAGCTTCTAAAGCTGAGGAGGTCACTGGAGTCAGCAACCTAGTGTGCTCAAGTAAAGTTCCCTTACTGTTTGATGTGTGGAGCCCTGGTTAGGAAAGCCTCAAAGGGGCAGGGCACAGGAGCCTTTTTATGCAGGTTTCAACTGCACTCAGGAAACAGGCCCACTAACTCCTGATTAGGTGTTAGCAGCTTCTAAAGCTGAGGAGGTCACTGGAGTCAGCAACCTACTGTGCTCAAGTAAAGTTCCCTGTTTGATGTGTGGAGCCCTGGTTAGGAAAGAGATAAAACAGAGGATAGTAAGGCTTCTGGAATCCAGTGAATTGCCAGATCAGGCAGCATGATTTTACTAGAGGCAGGTCTTGACAGAGAAATCTGATTAATTTCTTTGACTGGGTGACTAGAGATTTGGACAGAGGGAAAGCACCAGATGTGGTGTACTTAGATTTCAATAAAGCCTTTGACATCAGAGCTCACTGCATTACCTGTCTCGCTGTAGCCCCAAACAGAGCTCGGTATTAACATGTGTGCAGGGTGCAGGGAACAATTGCAGGTAGAGCAGTGGGGAGCTTCTGCCCCGGCTCTGCAGATTATTTTGACTGGGTCCTGGGGATCCATTACCCATGCCGCTCCATCTGGCCAGCTACATGGTGAAGTGAGGTGAGGTGAGGCGAACTCGCACAGCATGCTGCGCTGACTCTTCCCCTCTCCCCCCAAGTACAGCAGCAAGCCTTATGGCTTTCCTAACATGGACTTTGGGCATTCCTCCTGCTCCGCAAACCATGTGGCTCAGGCCAGTTCTTGTGCAATCTTCCGTTCCAGTCCTTGCTTCCGATGGGGGCATGTATGTACTTCCAGGCGGGGTACAAATGTGCCCCTACATTTTTGCACTCTGTGCGGCCGCACCACTGGCACCAGCCTAGGAACAGCACTGTAATAACCCCCAGATC
This sequence comes from Ichthyophis bannanicus, assembly GCA_033557465.1. Classification (NCBI taxonomy): domain Eukaryota; kingdom Metazoa; phylum Chordata; class Amphibia; order Gymnophiona; family Ichthyophiidae; genus Ichthyophis; species Ichthyophis bannanicus. The sequence continues at coordinate 123,656,972 of CM066031.1, forward strand.
CCTCTAATTTATGATAGGTAGTATTAGTAGATACTCCCTCTGCTCCCCTATCATTTTTTTCTCTCAGAGCTACTACTGTGTATTTTTCAGTGAATATAAGGGAAATATAACTCATTTTTCATGTTTGTTCCTGAAAACAGGCAATGAAAGGATCAATCTTGATATATTATCAAGGATTAAACAAGAGGAAGAGCTGAGTGTCTGGAATCTTCAGGAGTCTGGAGAAAGAGCAGTTACTGACTCATACCCAGGTGAGTAATAATAAATACTATACTGGGTAATAGGAGATATTATAGAGTACAGATGAGTAATGCTCATTTACAGTCCCTTTCTTTCCCTTACAGATCCTCTGTGTTTGCCCCATGTTTTTTTTAATTCAAATATAATCCTTATCTCTACCACCTCCACTGGGAGACTATTCCATGCATCTACCACTCTTTCTGTAAAGAAATATTTCTTCAGATTCCTCCTCCATCCTGTGCCTCCTCAATACAGAGTTTCCTTTTAGTTGAAAGAGGCTCTCCTCCTCTGCACTTATGCTCTGAAGGTATTTAAACATCTCACTATCTTCTCTCTCCTGCTTTTCTTCCAAAGTATACAAATTGAGATCTTTAAGTTTGTCCCTATATGCATTATGTTGAAGACCACTGACCATTTTGGTAGCCACCCTCTGAACCAACTCCATCCTGTTTATATCCTTTTGAAGGTGCGGTCTCCAGAACTGCACACTTTACTCCAAATGAGGTTGCATCAGAGACTTATACAGAGGCACTATCACCTCCTTCTTCCTGCTGGCCATTCCTCTTCCTAAGCACCCAAGCATCCTTCTGGCTTTTACCATCGCCTTTTGTACCCATTTAGCCACTTTAAGATCCTCAGAGACAATCACTGCCAGGTCCGGCTCTTCTTTCATAGACAAAAGTACTTCACTCCCTAAATTGTACCACTCCCTTGGATTTTTGCAGCCCAAATGCCTGACTCTGCATTTTTTAGCATTAAATCTCAGCTACCACATTCTCAACCATTCTTCAAGCTTCACTAGATCCCTTTTCATGTTTCCTATACCTTCCTGTATATCCATCCTATTACAGATTTTGATATTGTCCACAAAGAGACAAGCTTTACCAAAAGCACTTCAGCAGTATCACTAAAATGTTAAAAAGAATCAAACCAAGCACTGATCCCAGCGGCACACCACTGGTGACATCCTTCTCCACTGGTGATATCCTTCTTCATTTACCTGTAGCCTTTGTTGCCTCCCAGTCAAACAGTTTCTAATCCAGTGGGTCACTTTAGGGTTCATCCCTATGGTGCTCCATTTATAAGTCACCTGTGTGTAACAGTGTCAAAGGCTTTACTGAAATCTAAGTACACCACATCTGGTGCTTTCCCTCTGTCCAAATCTCTAGTCACCCGGTGAAAGAAATTAATCAGATTTGTCTGCCAAGACCTGCCTCTAGTAAAATCATGCTGCCTGATCTGGCAATTCACTGGATTCCAGAAGCCTTACTATCCTCTGTTTTAGCCACATTTCCATTAATTTATTCACCAGAAAAGTCAAACTAACTGGTCTGTAGTTTCCAACCTCATCCTTACTCCTCTTTAGTGCAGTGAGACCACATAGATCCTTCTCCAGTCCTCTGGGAGCTCTCCCAACTCTACAGAAGCACCGAACACTTCAATCAGCGGAGCTGCCAGAATTTCCCTAAGTTCCTTCAATACTCTCAGTAGTATCTCATCTGGTCCCATCACTTTGCCTACTTTTAATTTAACTAGCTCCTTATGAAGACAGTGTTTTGAAAATAATTCAAGATTCACCTCATTTCTGTTCCCATTTTGGGTGTTTTCTGAGGTCATTCTCTTAACTCTTCATCTGTGAACACAGAACAGAAATTTTTATTGAACAATTCTGCTTTATCCTCATCAGCTACTACATATTCCTCCCTTTCACCCTTGAGTCTAACATTACCACTTTTGCACTTCCTCTCACAAACATCTGAAAAAATGTTTTGTCCCCCCTCTTTACTGCATTGGCTGACTAGTTTTTTAGCTTTTTCAAATACTGATGCTTGTCTTCCTCTTTCTGTTGTCTCTTGTATTTACAAAGGACACCTTCTTTTTCCTCACCCATTTAGCCACCTCTTTAAGAACCATAGTGGCCTCCTCTTCCTTTTACAATTATTTATTTTTCTAAGAAAAAGATTTGTTACTCTTAAAATATCCCCTTTCAGTTTTGTCACATCCTCCAGCTGTTCCCATCCTGCTAAAGACTTCTTGAGGTATTGTTCCATGTTGACAAAATTAATTTTCCTAAAGTCCAGGACCCTCACTTTTGAATGAACTATCTCAACCCTTTTCTTAATACTGAACAACACCATCCGGTGGTTATTGGATGTGAGATGATCGCTCACTATAACATCAGAAACACTCTCCCTATCTGTATGCACCAGGTCCACTATGGCCCCCTTCTATGAGGGTTCCTTTACTAGTTGCTAGAACTTTTCTTCTCGTAGAGAATCCAGGATCTCTAGATGACACCATAGCAGGGATATCCCAATCAACATCCGGTATATTGAGATCACCTATCCATGGCGGTTGACATTAGGAGTGCTGACAACACTGTCATGTTGCGGACATTGCAAGTCCGGATGTCACCTTCTAGTTTCAGGATACATTCAACAAAAAAGCACAATCCACGTGCAACAAACCAACCCAGTACAAACCGAGGATAGCAAAGGAAGAATTTATTTTAATGATCGATTCCAGCCATTGGCCCAACACAGGCCGTGTTTCGTTGTGCCTTTCTCAGGGGCTATTATGGCTAAAAAGTACAAATACAATAATAAAAACATATACATTAAAAAACTAATAGAATATAAAAAATATTTAATAATAAGAATGAAATGATAAACACCATTCACCTTAATAATTCATAAATGAACATATTACAAATTAAAAATTATTGCTTGATTAAAATCACGTACATGTATAGCACTATCATTGAATCGGAGCCTAAAAATATAATTTAACATACGAATTGTAAAAGTAATAACAATAAATAAACAAATGTAAATGAATGAATTATTAATTAAAATATATAAAGCCATAAAAATCATAAATACATAAACATTTAAATTATATGAATTATGAAAAAACTCACTCAACAGGAGCCTAAAAACATCATTCAACATACAAATTATACAAATAATAACAATAAATAAATAAATAAAAACATGTAAATGAATGAATTATTAATTGAAATATATAAAAATCCATCAACACTTAAATTATATGTACTATAGAAACACTCACTCAACAGGGGTGTGTGGCAAATAATATGGTACAAAAATACCTGCATGTTCTAATACATAAACACTTAAATTATGAATCATTTTGAATCGACATGATATAATTTTCCTATTTATTAATATGCAACGTTTACTCAAGCCGGTCTAATGATCAACATTACAATATAGTTTTAAGACAGTTTTTTATCAATTTTAAAATTAAAAACAAGGGTATAATTTAGATAATGCTTTAAAAAACGATGCATAAATATCAAGAATGATCTCTCTTGGGCGTATTTTGAAAAGGATCAATATGTTGACTCACGAATCCACAACCCCATACAATAGATATGTATAAATAGTTATAGGGTTTACCAACAGTGCCAGGAACTCGGTGGAGTAGGAAAATACATTCTTTTGGGAAGCCCCTTTTCAAAAAAATCTGCGTGATAAAGCGCGCACAGAAATGGGTGTTGTAACATTCCTCTGCATCTGTTCATTCCACTTTGTTTCTATATTATTCATGTTGTCTTGCCCCCTTTAGTGATATATCGATTTGGATATACATTAGAACATACAGGTATGTTTGTACCATATTATTTGCCCCCCCCCCCCCGATGAATGAGTTTTTTCATATTACATATAATTTAAGTGTTTGTATTAGAACATACAGGTATGTTTGTACCATATTATTTGCCATACCCCCCTGTTGAATAAGTGTTTCTATAGTACATATAATTTAAGTGTTGATGGATTTTTATATATTTCAATTAATAATTCATTCATTTACATGTTTTTATTTATTTATTTATTGTTATTATTTGTATAATTCGTATGTTGAATGATGTTTTTAGGCTCCTGATGAGTGAGGTTTTTCATAGTACATATAATTTAAGTGTTTATGTATTTATGATTTTTATGGCTTTATATATTTTAATTAATAATTCATTCATTTAGACGTGTTTATTTATTGTTATTACTTTTACAATTTGTATGTTAAATGATATTTTTAGGCTCCGATTCAATGATAGTGCTATACATGTACGTGATTTTAATCAAGCAATAATTTTTAATTTGTAATATGTTCATTTATGAATTATTAAGGTGAATGGTGTTTATCATTTCATTCTTATTATTATATATTTTTTATATTTTATTAGTTTTTTAATATATATGTTTTTATTATTGTATTTGTACTTTTTAGCCATAATAGCCCCTGAGAAAGACACAACGAAACACGGCCTGTGTTGGGCCAATGGCTGGAATCGATCATTAAAATAAATTCTTCCTTTACCTTCTAGTTTCAGGCCTGCCTAGGCATGTTGTTAAGGGCCATCGAGTCAGTGTCGACTCATGGAGACCCTCTGGATAGCTGTCCTAAACTATGTTTGATCTTCAGTCTGGTGGCTCATTGTTGATAGAGTGGCATCCATAGCTGCTGTTATTGTATCAATCCATCTCATTACTGGCCTTCCTCTTTTGCGTTAACCTTCAACCTTCCCAAGCATGATGTCTTTCTCTAAGAATATAATAAGTTTGCTTTGGTTCATTGGTACACATATCCTTTCATTGTATTTCCTTTTATGTGCTGGATATCCCATCCCTATCTAACATGATACTTTTTCAAGTAATATTACTATCATATGTATATAGTTCAAGTTCTATTATCCTTTGTTACTATTACCTCTGTTTTCCAAGTTTTTCTTCCTGTTCCATGTAAAAACAGATATATGTATCTTATCCAGGGGCGGCCCAAGGGGGGTGCGGGGCCATGTGCGGAGACTCGGTGCGGGGCCTCATTTGCATAAGTGGCCTTATTTGCATAAATATTTGCATAATGCTAACATTCATTAAGAGACATGTTTACTAAAAGTTAGTGTGTGTATGGATAAAGACAGACTAAAAGATTTCTACATTACTATAATCCAGTGCCAACCGCCAGGCACATTAGGAACTACTACAAACACTGCCCATTTAGAACCCATAGCAAACCCGCCGTATCCTAACAGCACTACCAGAACTCACAAAGCACCATACCCTACCTATCAAAAGGCAACACTGCAAATATTAAACCAATACATTTCAGAGAAAAACAATACATGACCTACTGGGGAAAGAGAACAAGTGCAAATGTCAAATAGGAATTACATAAACAGAATACCTCAGCTCAGTTACACATGCAGAACATAGACCATCACCAAACAAGGAATCACAATTTAGAAACAGGAAGGCAATAATTAAACTGGGAACCCCAAAAGCCAAACTTGGAATGTACAACAACTGTAGAAATAAAACTATAAATTAATTTCCTCTTGTACCAAACAAAGCGCAGACGTTAATGATGCACATTTCCCAGAGCTTTCATATTCCAGTTAATAAATTCAAAATAAAGAGATATCTTTCTACCTTTTGTGCATTTTTTTTCCGGTTGCAATTGCTCCAGCCACTTTCTTCTGGTTTCATCATGTTTTCTGCTAACTCTCCATCATCTGCTGTCTCTTCTCTCTTCTAGTTTTTTTTTCCATGCTCTCTCTCTCTACATCTGCTTTAACATACTAATCTTTCTCCTTTTGCTCTTTCCTCATTCCTATTTCATCCACTCACATTTTACCCCTCCATCCTCAATCCCCACTTACTCTCCCAATACCCAGCTAAGTGTAGATTTTTTACCCCTACCACACAAAATATTTTTCCCCTCTCCATTTTACTCTCCCAGCCCCATCCCATTCTAATCCTCCCCTAATCCTCCCCCAACATCAGCTCCCTTCTAGTTCCAGTCTCACCCAGCATCCATTCCCTTCTTGTCCCTGCATCAGCCCATTTCCAGTCCTAGCCCCCCATCAGCCCATTTCCAGTCCTAGCAACCCCCCAACCCAATACCAGTCCTAGCCCCCCCCCATCAACCCACTTCCAGTCCTAACCCCCCCATCAGCCCACTTCCAGTCCTAACCCCCCCATCAGCCCATTTCCAGTCAGCCCCCCATAGCCCATTACCAGTCCTAACCCCCCCCCAACAGCCCACAGCCCATTACCAGTCCTAACCCCATCAGCCCACCTCCAGTCTTAATCCCCCCAGCCCATTTCCAGTCCTAGCAACCCCCAACCCATTACCAGTCCTAGCCCCCCATAGCCCACTCCCAGTCCTAATCCCACCAGCCCATTACCAGTCCTAACCCCATCAGCCCACCTCCAGTGTTAACCCCCCCATCAGCCCATTTCCAGTCCTAGCCCCCCCATAGCCCATTACCATTCCTAACCCCCCCCCAAACAGCCCACAGCCCATTACCTGTCCTAACCCCATCAGCCCACCTCCAGTCTTAATTCCCCCCAGCCCATTTCCAGTCCTAGCAACCCCTCCAACCCATTACCAGTCCTAGCCCCCCATAGCCCACTCCCAGTCCTAATCCCACCAGCCCACTCCCAGTCCTAATCCCACCAGCCCATTTCCAGTCCTAATCCCCCTCACCCAATTTTCAGTTTAAGCCCTCCCATACCCCATTACCAGTCCTAACCTCCCCATCAACTCACTTTCAGTCCTGATCCCATCAGCCCATATACAGACTTAGCGCCCCCCTAGCCCATCACCACTCCTAACCCCCCCAGCCCCCCATAGCCCATCACCACTCATAACCCCCCCCCACGCCCCAATTGCCAATAACCACCCATACCCCCCCACTCCCACCATATCCCATAACCACAATTAACCCCCCCCAGCCCCCATAGCCCATCAACACTCCTAACCCCCCCAGCCCCCCCATAGCCCATCACCACTCTTAAACCCCCCCAGCCCATCACCACTCCTACCCCCCAGTCCTCCCATAGCCCATCACCACTCTTAAACCCCCCCAGCCCCCCAGCCCATCACCACTCCCCCCCCCCAGCCCCCCCATAGCCCATCCATCACCACTCTTAAACCCCCCCAGCCCCCCATAGCCCATCACCACTCCTAACCCCCCCAGCCCCCCCATAGCCCATATCCTCTCTTAATCCCCCCCAGCCCCCCATAGCCCTTCACCCCTCCTAACCCCCCCAGCCCCCCATAGCCCATCACCACTCTTAACCCCCCCAGCCCCCCCATAGCCCATCACCACTCTTAACCCCCCCCAGCCCCCCCATAGCCCATCACCACTCTTAACCCCCCCAGCCCATCACCACTCTTAACCTCCCCCAGCCCCCCATAGCCCATCACCACTCCTAACCCCCCCCAGCCCCCCATAGCCCATCACCACTCCTAACCCCCCCCCCCCCAGCCCCCATAGCCCATCACCACTCCTAACGCCCAGCCCAGCCCAGGGAAATTTTTTAAAAAAAGAAGTTGTCTTCTCCGGCAGCCGGGCCGCCGCGGCAGAATCGAGTGTGCCGCGGGGCCCCCCTGCCCAGCAGAGCCTGCCCTCCCGAGCCTGCCCTCCCCTTTATCACCGGTCTTCGCAGCTCTAATCAACCGCGCCGGCTTTCAGAGCGCGAAAGGGCTAGTTTCCCTTTCGCGGCTCTGTTAAGCCCGCGGGGGCTGATGGGAACTTCCCATCAGCCCCCGCGGGCTTAATAGAGCAGCGAGGGAGAAACTCTCCCTCGCGCTCTGAAAGCCGGCGCGTTTGATTAGAGCTGCGAAGACAGGTGATAAAGGGGAGGGCAGGCTCGGGAGGGCAGGCTCTGCTGGGCAGGGGGGGCCCCGCGGCACACTCGATTCTGCCGCGGCGGCCCCGGCTGCCGGAGAAGACAACTTCTTTATTCTTTTTAAAAATTTTACTTTAGGATTAGAATGTTTTTTGCGCGGGGCCCCCTGAAACGCGGGGCCCTGTGCAAAAAACATTCTCGCTCAATGGACGGGCCGGCCCTGATCTTATCTTATCTGATGTTTTGTAGTTCTATGTAAACCGCGCTGATGATGAATAGTGCGGTATATAAAAATGTTAAATAAATAAATAAATAAATAAATAAATATAATGAATTGGTTATCTCCTGTTTTCTCTTTGCCCTCGGTGCACGCTAAAAGTGGCTTCTATGTGCAGGAGCGGAGTTCTTGAACAGTTCGAATTGAAGGAGATCATATCGGTCAAGACAAACAGTGGCCATTCTTGATCGCAGATACGTTTTTCTTCTGCAACAAAGTAAGCTCTCTCTTTTTTGGGGCACATTTTCACACACTGTTCTGTTTCACATTACATTAAGGCACAATTCATTATTTTTTATTGTAGGTTGTTTTGGAGTCCTAGGTTCTTTTTAGTTTATTGTTCCCTCCTCATTTCAAGTTGCTCAAAATTAGACAATATAGGCTTTTATCTAGAGTGTTTGGGTGCAGTTCGTAAATATAAAGGCATTTATATAGATAGTGGTTTGTCCTCTCCATATACCTGGTCCCTCGGGTTTTTCTGTGGTAGTGTTTGCATATGGCATTTATAACACAGGTACACTAAAAAAAAATTTTTTTAACTGCCTCTAATGTTTCGATTGATTTTTACGTTTTTTGGTGCGCTGAATCCAAATCTGGTAACCAATTTGCTCCATCACGTACAGACGTTTTGCTACATTGGGTTAGCAGTTTGAGGTGAACGTTTCAGATTGAGTGCGATCGAGATAAAAGTTTCTTGGATGAATTCTTTATACTAATTGTTTAGTAGTTATTCAAATAAGAATAAAGAAAATTGTAACAAGGCAGCACATAAGAATAGAGTAATGTCAACAAAACACACTGTGATGGTAGCAAAATTGTCTGCACTTAAAACAGCCACATACATGTGCACAAACATTGAGCATATAAGAGCGAGGTTAGACACAAAGCAAAGCAAAGAAATGTGCAAAAAATGTTGTACAGGTATGTATGTAAGAATAGAAAACGCAAACCGCACCATTGCAATACATGAAGACAAACACCCGATGGTGTGAAAATAAAATTCTAATAAATGAGATCCGACACTGTGGTAATAACTAGCAAATTTTTATTTCAAAGTTTAGTAAAAACACGATATTTGTCAACACAGTTTAGATTTTAAAGTCATTCTTGGGTCAATCAATCTCCTGGTGGGCCCGTTTCTTCTTCCCCCGAATGCTTCTCTTGGTGCGCTGCTTGGCGTATTTTTCATCTGGGGTTTCCCGCAGCAGCAACCAGCAGAAATCAGCCATCATAGTGGTGTTCCATCTTCCTTGGTACCTTCTCTCTGCATCCTTGATGTCCTGGTGAAACCTTTCACCTTGTTCTTCACTGTACGCCCCCAAGTTTTCGGGAAAGTAGTTCACATGGGAGTGCAAGAAATGGACTTTCAGGCTCATGTTACAGCCTTGTTCTTTGAAGGCATTGAGCATCCTGGCAACAATATCCTTATAGTTCTCATCCCGCCTGTTCCCCAAGAATTTGAGAACAACATCCTTGAAGGAATCCCAGGCTTCTTTTTCCTACTCAGACATCGTTTCAGCGAATGCTCCATCTGAAATGAGTTTCCTTATATCAGGGCCAACAAACACTCCTTCCTTTAGCTTTGCTTCAGAAAGTCGGGGGAACTTTGAGCAAAGGTACCGAAAGCACTCACCATCTTTTGGAAGGGACTTGATGAATTGCTTAATGAGACCCAACTTAATGTGGAGAGGTGGTAATAGAATTTTATCACGAGGTACCAAGCTCTCATGAAGAACATTTTTCTCACCGGGTCTCAAATACTCCCGAATTGGCCAGTCTTTTTTCCCCCAGTGTAGGTCGAGGGCCCGGCTATCCCACAAGCAAAGGAAGCAGGGATATTTGGTGAAACCGGATTGCTGCCCTAATAGCATGGATAGAATTTTAAAGTCTCCACAAATCATCCACTTATGCTCATCATAACGAATCTTCTGAAAAATCAGGGCCAAATTCTCGTATTTTTCTTGGAGAATAACAGAGTGAGCAATAGGAACTGAAGCGAATGTGTTGCCATTATGAAGAAGAACACCTTTTATGCTGTCTTTTGACGAATCAATGAACCGCCGCCATTCAGCAGGATCATACTTGAGTTTAAACTTTTCCATCACTCCGTATATATCGTTGCAAAATACCAAATCTTCCTCTTTGCTGAAATACTTCAAAAATTGTGTCTCGCGGTTGCGGTACCAATAAAAGTTGTTCCTGGTGACAATAGATTTTTCTGTTTAAGCCGAGAACCTAGCAGTTGGGCAGCATCTTTTGGGAGTCCTAAATCCCGGACTAAATCATTCAATTCAGCTTGAGAGAAAAGTTCAGGTTTCGGATCTGGTTCAGTTTCAAACTCGGAAGTACTGGACTCATCGGGAAAAGCCATCTGATGAGTCTCATCATGATCAGAACCGTCCACACAAATATGATCCAAAGATTTTGGTGGTTCAGGCACAGGTACTTCGTTGCTATGAGGCATAGGCCTAATTGCTGAGGGAAGGTTGGGGTAACTTATTACGTTCTTATTTTTTAAGTTGTATCCCTTCACAATGCAAGAGCAAAAATAGCAGTCACTGCTGTGGTCTCTTTGTTCACGCCACATCATAGGTATTCCGAAACGAAATGCTTGTTTTTTACCTTTCATCCATAAGCGTAGATCTTCCTCACATGTCTTGCACACTTTGTGAGGAGCCCACGGTTTGTCTTGATCGCCTAACTTCAAACCGAAATAGGCGAAATATACTTTTTTAATAAATGCAGAAATGTTCCTCTGCCGCTTTTTCACGGTATATTCCCCACAAATAAAACAAAAACTGTCCAGAGAGTTGACGCAACCTCTGGCTCTGTGAGCCATCACAAATACACAGCACTGCAAACTACAACTGTAGTGAACCACTTCGGAATAAAGCTGGATTACGACTGAGCAAACAAAAGGTAATAATGAACTTGCAAGAAACTGACATTTGACAGGAACGTTCATGTCGCAACCACCGTGTTTGAGCGATGCGAACGAGGCAAGGCGAACAGGAAAGAACATGCGCCAGCGCGAGTACTGGATTTAGCCCCCCACTCCCAATTGTCCTGATAATGTATAAAATGAATACAAAACACTCTACAAGATCCTGAGGGAGTGTTTCTAGTTAGTTAACCATTACAACCTCTATTTTGGGCCAAGAAAATAAACTGCAGTCGGCTAAAAAGAAATTATGTGAACATTCCTTATATGGGTAAGAAATCTAATTTTGCAAGAAAACGTGATGTGATGGAACATTTTGGCTATTTTTCCTGGATTCAGCACCCCAAAATCTATAGGAATCAGTTGCAAAACTGGAGGCAGTTTTTTGGTAGTGTACCTGTGTAATCTTTTAGGTTATATATGAGACGTTATGGTTTATTATCTTTTCGTGAACTAAGGGTTCCATTGTGCTCATATTTATTATGGTTTACATCTTTTAGATTCCTTTCAAAAAATTCTTTTTCACAATGATCATTATGGCCCATTGGTTTAGTCATTGTGTATTTTTAATTTAAGGTTTTTAATAGCTTATTTTTCATTAAATGCCATTGGTCAATACACTTCTGCACAGATTTTAGTGGGGTATACTACATTTATTACTTTATTTCGTTTTCATCACATCTTTTTCTTTTCTCTTCTTCTCTTTCATTTCCATGATCAAACAGATGAAATTTTAATAGAAGTAATACGTTTACAGGTGGGTTCTTACCCGTTGGTTGCTGTCACGTCCTCCACGAGTTTTCTTTGTTATATGCGCATGTTTTTTATGTTTTCTTAACAATATGTATGTTCCTTGTGGGTTTGTACCACATATATTTCGCGTTCATTTAGTATTTATTTATTGCTTTTAAGTACACAGCGCATAATTTATAATTTTTATGGTACTGTATATACATGGTGCTGTACGCTTCTAAGTTTATATATTTATATTTTTATACAAGTTTTTATATAAGTTCAATACATTTATTATTATCATTATTATTATTATTATTCATGTTACATTTGTCCATACATTCATGTACAGTTCCAGTATGATCTAGGTTATTAAGATTTTCACATAGTCATTTGTTTTATTAGCTCACTTTGCTGTACATATTTGTAGTTTTAACTCTTTATTATTTATTTATTCATATGCTGGTGTGTGTCTATTCTTTGTGCTTTTAATCATTTATTTCTTTAGTATATTTTTAAATATGTTTTATGATTGTTTTCAGCCATTTAAGCCCCTGAGGAAGGTCTTACGAAACACGGCCTGTGTCGGGCCAGTGGCTGGAGTGGTATATTTAAATAAAAGCTAATTTACACATCCTTTCTGCATTCCACGTTTTTTACTGGGTGTTTCTCTGCACGTGGTATCCTGCTCTTTTCGTTGGACTATCATTTTACAGTCCATCTTTCACATCCATAAGATGTTATTGGGCATAAGTGAAGTAAATGCAATATGCTAGCCATTGAGATAGCCTGTGCTTGGCTATGGACTTTCTAAAGGGCTTTGCAAATGCAATGCAATGTGTGCCTTTGAGTCAGTGCTGACTCCTGGCGACCCAGCATCTCCTAAGTTTTCTTGGTAGTGTGACCTGAAGTTGATTGCCAGGCCTTTCTTATGAGGCAATAGAGGGTTAAGTGACTTGCCCAAGACCACAAGGAGTGCCAGTAGGAATTGAACCCTGGTCTCTTCGTTACCAAGCCAATGCTCTAACCACTAGGCTACTCTGCTCTAAATAGCTAATATTGAACCACACCATCCACACTTTACAGTCCAAAGTGGAGTGGAGGAGTAGCCTAGTGGTTAGAGTGCTGGCTTGGGAACCAAGAGGCCAGGGTTCAGTTCCCACTAGTACTCCTTGTGGCCTTGGGAAAGTCACTTAACCCTCCATTGTCCAGAAAAATCCAAGTTATCAATGTCCCTGTTTAATGTATGTTCATCAAGTTTAAGTTACAGTGTAAACCACTTTGACTGAAATGATAAAGCAGTATAAAAAAAACCTGTTAAATAAAGTGTATGTCATATTCACTGTTATGGGTATGAGGCTTGGGAAAAACTGTTGGAAGGACAATTGACTGGCAAAGATGGAAATCAGTTACCATCACAGAACCACCCTACTGTTAAAGACTTTGTGGAACAAGCACTTTTCGGATGCCTAGTCATGCCCTGCAGCATAGAAACATGATGGCAGAAAAAGACCACATGGCCTATATAGTCTGCCCTTCCATATCAACTACAATATTTCATTTATTTATTTAAACATATTTTTTTACCACCTTTCTACCATTCAAAGCGGTTCACAATTAACAAAGGTAGAAGGGCCATGAAAGCACTCTGTTGTTCAATGAAATAAACAGTAAACCAACATTTTAACATTTAGAGCTATTTACAGAGTAGACGTAGAGTGTAGGTAATCAAAAGATCGACATTGTGAAGTACTGAGTCCAATTCCCAATGTGTATATAGGGTTTTTCTAATTATATATAACTAGGGAGGTTGAGTCTCCTTTTTACCTTTAAAGATCCAGGACACACCTCTGACTTGCTCCTGTGTGACATGGACGTGATCGTGCCAGGCACGTGTATCTTTAGAGGTTTCTAAAATGGGTTCTGGGACATATTTGTGATTCCCACATCTGAATGGCCAATTTCAGATGTGAAAATCACGAGTAGAGTGTCTAAAATGACCCCCATAGTCTTTTACAGGCCGCTCTGCCAAATGTAGAGGTGCAGGACTGCATATGTCTGTCTCTCCATGTCCAGTGGGAGTAGCGATTTTTACAAAGTTTGATGTAGGGGAAAAAAAACCTTTAGAAATACCCCCACATATTTGTGGAAACAGCTTTATAAAATCGCTGCTCCCACTGTAGATGGACAGCTTATCTTGCAACACTAGTCTCCCTTCCACCCAATCCCTCCACCCAACACAGAGCCCAACTCCGATAAGCCCCCAACATCTATTCCCCCCTTCAGACATTCCCTTAGACCATCTGATCCCCCCACCTCTCTGACATCTGATATTTCCAACTACCCACCAATTCAGAATGCTAGGGATGTAAACGCTAATTGCGACCGGGTGCAAGGCTGAACTTTTGCCTAGGATGCCTATTACGCTTACACTGGCCCTGCAGGTATGCGCAGTTGTCCTGAGTTACACAAGACCTCTGAGCTGCATATTTTTCGCCTGAAATTTCTAATAATGGTTCTTCACATGAATAGTATGAGGACACCTGTGCTAACCCATGGAATTTTCTGTCACAGAACCCATAATGTTATTGTGTGATCCCTGAAAATTAATTTACTGATCATTAGTAGCTTCCAATAGTCACTAAAGCATGATTAATGTCTTCTGTTTGTATCCTGCAGATAATCAGGCCATAAAAGAACAGAAGAAGGAGGAGAATCGAGAAGAACCTCCTGTAGAAATGGAACAAATCTCAAGACAATTAGGAAATATTTCTGAGAATATTTCCCACGGGACTGAGAGGAAAAACACAAGGCATCATCAGCAGGAATCAGAGAAGGAGAAGAGAGACCCTGCAGGAGACTCACCAGATGGAGTCACTGAGTGTGAGAGGTGATAGGGAGCTCACAAACATCCTCGAACACCAGATACACCTGAGAGCAGAGAGATCCTTCCAAAATAACAGCAGTGATCAAATTACTTCTAAACACCACCAGGGAGAAAGGAAAGGGAAGAAATTCTTTCTGTGTGACACCTGTGGAGAGAATTTTGATAAGAAATATGATTTATTATTGCACCAGAAGACCCACAGTGGGGAGAAGCCCTTTATATGCTCTCAATGTGGAGAATGTTTCAAACAGAAATTGAGTGTGAAATTACACCGGAGAATTCATGCTGAAGTGAATTCATTTACCTGTACTGAGTGTAGCAAAGGTTTCTATCGTAAGGAGCTATTAATTACAAACCAAAGAACGCACACTGGAAAAATATCTTTCAGAAGTAATAAATGTGTGAAACATCATAGCAAGCAATTCTTAAGAAAGACCCAAAAAGTAAACATAGGAGAGAGAAAATTCTCATGCTGGGAATTTGAGAATTGCTTCCCTGGTCTATCAGAGCCAATAATTCCTCCAAAGAGTCACACTGGGGATACACATTTTATGGGTTCTGAGTGTGATAACAGCTTTGTTTATCATTCACAACCAAAAGCTCACCAAATGACCCAAAGTGGAAAGCAACCTTTTGCATGTACCGAGTGTAATAAGAGTTTCACTCATTCATCGCATCTTAAAAATCATCAAATGATTCACAGTGGAAAGAAACATTTTGTGTGTACTGAGTGTAATAAGAGTTTCACTCTTTCATCGGATCTCAAAAGGCATCAAAGGATCCACAGTGAAAGGAAACCTTTTACATGTACTGAGTGCAATAAAAGTTACACTCTTTCATCAGATCTCAAAAGACATCAAAGAATGCACAGCGGAGAGCAACTTTTTGCTTGTACTGAGTGTAATAAGAGCTTTACGCATTCGTCGCATCTTAAAAATCATCAAATAATCCACAGTAGCAAGAAACCTTTTATGTGTACTGAGTGTAATAAGAGTTTCAATCATTCTTCCAATCTCAAACGGCATCAAAGGGTCCACAGTGGAAGGAAACATTTTACATGTACTGAGTGCAATAAATGTTTCACTCTTTCATTAGATCTTAAAAGACATCAAAGGATCCACAATGAAAGGAAACATTTTATATGTACAGAGTGCAATAAAAGTTTCACTCAGTCATCACATCTTAAAAACCATCAATTGGTCCACAGTGGAAAGAAACTTTTTACATGTACTGAGTGCAATAAGAGATTCACTCTTTCATCAGATCTCAAGCGGCATCACATGATCCACAGTGGATGGAAATCCTTTACATGTACCGAGTGTAATAAGAGCTTCACTCAGTCATCTCAAAAAGCATGAAGACTTCCGGTGACGTAATCGGACTGAATGGCGGTGCGATTTTAGAGCTCTGCCGCCTAAGCCTTTCATAAAGGTGGAAATTGCACCAGCAAGAGAACGGGGCAGCTCAGCGGTTTGTGCGGCTGAAACGGTTGGGAGAGGAGAGCAGGATAGTCGCCGGAGGCAGCAGCAGTGCAAGCTGAGAAGCCTGTAGGTGGGTGAGATGGAGCGGCTGCAATCGCGGAGCACGTGGCAGGGGAGAGCGGCAGAAAGATCACTGCGGCGTTTGCGGGAAAGACAAAGAGCTGCACGGAGTGTAAACCGATGCTGGAGAGAGCGTTGCTGAGGCGATCGGGAGCCGCCGAGGGTGCCAATCTGCGGCAGACAATACCTCCGGAGAGCAGCAGCAGCGAGTGGGGCCGTGCTTGCAGAGGCGGAGGGCTGCTGGACAAGCTGAGCAGGCAAGAGGGAGCGCACATGGTGCCTGCGAGACGCAAATAGGCCCCGGGGGCTAAAGAGACTCCACCATCAAAGGGGATTGAAGAACAAGAGGGGAGAGTCAGCAGGAGTTGGCAGCAGTGTCGGGACGGAGGTGAGAGAGGCACAGATAGTGGGTATAAGCTGCTATAAGCCTGGGAGGGCGAAGGAGTGCAGGCTGACAAGAAAAGCATGGGGGCTGGATACTTTAAGCACGCTAAACCCCCTAAAGCCAAATTATCAATATCACTGATTCCTGGAAGGCCCGGCAGTAAACCCCAAAGGAGAAGGCTGTAAAGAAGATGGAGGAGGGATAACAGCTAAGAAAAAATTGGCGGAGTACAGATCTTCATACGCCCCCCTGAGAGACGGAAAGGAAAGAGACAGGGAGGGCAAAATGGTGGCAAAATCTGAGGCAGAAGCAGGAGAAGAGATGGAAAGTACGTGGGGCCCGGGAAGTCCAGAAATGATAAAGTCGTGGCTGAATGAACTGAAAGAAGAACTTAAAGTGGAAATATGTGGTGTAAAAAATGACCTTAAAGAGACTTTGCAATCGTTAAGACAAGACATAGGGGACCTTGGTGCCTGAGTGGAAGAGACGGAAACACAGCTGGAACAACAAGGGGACCTGTTGGAAGATATTCAAAAAGGATGGACAGAATTAAAACAAGCGCAGGAAGAGTTGAGGGAGAAGACGGAGGATCTGGAAGATCACTCATGGAGGAGTAATGTAAGAGTGCGAGGCATTCCAGAGAGCCCCCACTATTGAATTGTGAAGACGTGATTCGAAAAGTGTTTGCAGCGGTGCTACAAGCAGCGGCCATAGATGAAGGTGCTGGGGGAAGAGTCACTTCAAATTGAAAAGGCACACAGGGGGCTGGACCCAATGCGAGATAACAGACCAAGGGACATAGTAGCGTGTATGCGCTCTTTTAAAAGCAAAGAGAATATCCTGAAGGCGGCTCAGAAACTGGGTCATTTCCAATGGGAAGGATGTGCGGTGGAGTTCTTCCAGGATTTATCTCTGGGGACCTTACAGCGTCGGAGAGAAATGCAGGAGGTGACGGCATTCCTGAGGAGACAGGAGGTGCGTTACAGATGGCAGTACCCTTTTGGACTGCTTATAACGGTGAAAGGCATGTTGAGAAGGGTGAGGAATAGTGAAGAAGCATGGGGGGTGCTGGGAGATTTGGGACTCAGTAACCTGCCGGTAGGCAAAGAGAGCCAAGCATCCTTAAAAAAATAGCACGACATCTGAGGCCAGGGCGGCCAGTTCGCGATGGAAGAGGACACCAGCCCAGGGTTGAAGACCAGCGAGACTGACCAAAGGCAGCCCCGGCATAAACTCCTCTGCGAAGGATAGCGGCTGAAGATGAGAGACCCAGAGTAGATGGCATCAGATGTTGAATTAAATGTGCAATGATGTAAAATATTGCTAAGAGGTGGAAGTCTGCGATGAATTTTGCAGGAGAGGGGAGGAGGGTGGGAGGAGTAGGAGGAAGGTGGGTGGGAAGGGGGGTGGAAGATATAGAGGGCAAGGTTAGGTAGAACGTTAAGTAGGTTCATAATGGAGAGTGATAAGGGGCGGAGGGGAGGAGGCAAAAGGGTTGGTGTGGGTGGGACAGAGGGGGAAGGGTAGTAGGGGAAGGTAGGTGGAGAGGACCAGGGTGGAAGAAGGGAGACGGTTAGGATAAGAGGGAGAGAGAGATCAGGATATTGAGGTGGGGACTAGGTGTGAAGAAGGGAGAGGGGTGGAAGGGAAGGGCAAGGCATAGGTCTGATAGACGGTCACCATATATGGAAGTCGTGTCTCCATGGAAGGGACGAGGGAAGGGGTTGGGTGGAAGGTGGGAGGGGGGAAGGGAGCTAGGGAGGAAGGCGGGAGAGGGGGGGAGGGTGGAAGGGAGGGGAGGTAGAGGGGGATCCAGAGCAACGGGAGAAGGGGGGGAGGGAGTAGAAAATGATATACGGTGAGTTAAAACTTGTAACACTGAATGTCAAAGGGCTTAATTCGTCAATGAAGCAGCAGAAATTGTATAAAGAGGTAAGACGCCAAAAAGCATGAATTGTGCTTCTACAAGAGACACACTTAACAAGAACAACAGAACATGTGGTCCAGCTTCAAGGGTATGGGTTCAGTTTCTATGCATCAAACACAGTGGAGAAAAAGAAGGGTGGGGTGGCGGTTTTTATATCATCCAAACTTAAGGTGGAGGTACAGAAGATAATTAGGGATAAAGAGGGGAGGTTTATACTGTTACGTATAAAAGTCGGTAATGAATGGTATTGTATAATGAATGTATACGCACCGACAGGGGGCAAAGGGAATTTTGGACAAAACTAGAAGCTG
Organism: Ichthyophis bannanicus; assembly: GCA_033557465.1. Lineage (NCBI taxonomy): Eukaryota > Metazoa > Chordata > Amphibia > Gymnophiona > Ichthyophiidae > Ichthyophis > Ichthyophis bannanicus. The sequence goes on from CM066031.1 coordinate 123,675,874, forward strand.
AGGTGGGACAATTAGGGGATGGAAAACTCATCTGCGGGGGAATTTCAATTTAACATGGAACTCAGAAAGAGATGCAATGGGGAAAAGAGCAGGTAAATGAGCGGATAGGCGTAAATACTGAAATTTTGTCACACAGCACTGCTTGATAGATGTATGGAGATTTCAGCATCCCCGGAAGAGGCAGTTTTCATACTTTTCCCCAGTGCATGGTACGTATTCCCGGATAGATGCTATATGGGTAACAAAGGAGCTGGCGGGCAGGGTTAAAGGGGCAGAAATGGATCCTATAACATGGTCAGATCATGCGTTAGTGGAGGTCAGACTGACAATGGAGGGGGAGGGAGGAGGAACCCAGTTCTGGAGGTTGAATGAATCTTTACTGGAGGATGAGAGGGTTCGGATGGAGACAGAGAGGGGAGACAGTGGAATATTTTAGATGGAATGATAATGGTGAGGTGGCCTGTGGGGGAGTCTGGGATGGTTACAAGGCAGTAGTGAGGGGAGTATTTATAAAATGGGGAGCACAAAAAAAGAGGGAGCGGGAGGAGAGGGAAAGGGAATTGCGTGAATGATTAGTGGAGTTTGAAGCGCTAGATGTGAGAGATGGAAGAGGGGCCTATAGAGGCCAAGTACTGGCTGCTCGAGCGCAATTAAATGTTATGCAGGCTGACATAATAAGATATCGTATGCAGCTCCTGAAACAGGGCTTCTCTGAGGGGGGAAATAAAGCAGGGAGGTATATGGCGCAGAGGTTGAAGCAGCGGAAATTAAGATCTCAAATATTGAAAATTCTGGATAGGGCAGGGAATTTAGTTCATAAAGATGGGGATATTCGGGAGGCATTTAAAAGATACTATCAAGAGCTCTACGCAGCCCGAGCAGCTCCAGATTCTGCACGAATGCAAAGTTACTTGGACTCTATAAAGCTCCCGACCTTGGCGGAGGAGGAGCAGGCACAGTTAAATACAGCTATTGAAGCTAAGGAGGTCTTGCAAGCTATAAAACAGTTAAAGGTTGTTAAGGCCCCGGGATTGGATGGGTTTACAGCACGGTTTTACAGGAAATTTAGTGAGATTTTAATTGTTCCACTGTTGAGGCTATTTAACGTTCCATGGGAGGGGGGAGTGCTAGCGGCTTCCATGGGATGGGCTGGGATCACAATAATACACAAAGAAGGTGAGGATCAGAAGATCCTGGTCTTTCCTCTTTCAGGTAATGAACAGAATGGGGTTGGGAAACGAGTTTAAGGGGTAGGTGGAAGCATTATATCGGAACCCGAAAGCGTGTGTCAGGGTCAATGGAGCCTACTCGGCCTTCTTTGAGCAGGGGAGAGGGACACGGCAGGGATGTCCACTATCACCCCTTTTATTTGCAATATCACTAGAGCCCTTCGCTGAGAGAGTGAGAGAAAGGGAAGATCTGAAGGGATAAGTGGTAGGAACGGTGGAATATCGAATATCTTTGCTTGCGGATGACATTATCATGAGTGTGACTAGACCGAGATATTCAATTCCACTACTTATGTGGGAACTAGAAGAATATGGGAGGCTGTCGGGCTTCATGATAAATTGGACAAAATCTGAAATTTTGAACCTGTCAACACCAGAGGAAGAGCAGGCGAGATTAAGTGTACAGTACCCATTTAGATGGGCTAAGGGGAAGATTAGGTATCTGGGGATCCACATAAGCCCTAAACTAGAGGTTTTGTATGATTTAAACTATAAAAAGCTATTCGGGATGGGGGAGGGGGTACTTATCCTGGTTTGGGCGAATAGCCACAGTAAAGATGATGTTACTGCCCCGATTTCTGTTTCTCTTTCAAACGTTGTCAATAATGGTACCACATCAAAAGCTGAAGCAATTACAAAGAAGCGTCACTCGATTTATATGGCTTAATAAGAGTCCCAGGGTTGCTATGTCCATACTGCAGAGAGCAAGGGAAGAGGGAGGGTTGGGGGTTCCTAATTTTAGCAAATATTACATCGCACCACAACTGAAAATGCTATACGACTGGCATAGAGAAAAAGGGAAGCCTTGGGTGCAGATGGAGGAAGCCTCAGTAAGGGGAGTGGATTGGAAAAGCTGGTGTGGAGGGGCAGTACAATACGAACCACAAATGCCATGAATCCATTTGTAGTGCATACTTTGAACATCTGGAAACAAAACAGGAAAATCCTAATCCAAGATAAAAATATATACAAGGGATGACGCTAGAGGCTTGTTTTGAGAGGGGACAGGGGTCAGGGGTGACTATATTGAGGAGATGGGGGCAGCGGGGACTTACGCATCTCTCCCAGATAGTGGTAAAGGAGGGAGTACAGGACCTTGAGGGAATCAAGGACTTATATGGATTATCTAGCATGGACTATTATAGTTATATCCAGATAGGTCATTTTGTGCGGGAGCAGAGCGTTTGGAGGGACCTGTGGAGTAACAGAGGGTGGTTTGAGGCATTATGCTCTGGGAACCTCGGTCAGAAAGGAGCCTTGTCGAAGATCTATAAAGGGCTAATAGAGGGCGGAGTGGGCAAACTGGAGTTCATGAATAAATGGGAGGCAGACTTAGCGGTACAATGGACTGAAGAGTGATTGGATAAGGTAATAAAGACAATAGCATGAATATCTATAGCTACACAAATCAAAGAAAATGCCTATAAAGCACTCTACCAGTGGTACTGGACACCGATACGTAAAAAAAAAGCAGGGTTAGGGAAAACAGAGAGGTGCTGGGCAGGGGGGGGGGGCGATTAGGTAATAAGCAATGTTATAATAGAATTAAGGTAACATGGTTATGATGCTGACAGTCTGTCCATATATAAATGTTATATGGTGGGTTAAGACGAAGATTGTATAATGTATGGTAGAAGTTTTATAAAAATGTTGAATGGAAAAATGAGTACTGCTAGTATGAAGTGGGGATTATAAGCTAAAAGTTGAAAAATGGTGAATATTAGTAATATACCTGAGAGATATATGGGGGGACATGGAAGCATGTATCAACAAAGGGGGAACGTGAGAAGGGAGGGCGGGAAGGCGGAAGCTCAGGTATTATCGATTGTTGTAAGAGCAAGTTGGAGATAAAAGATTAAAATCATTATTAAAAAGTGCTTTATTGTCACAGAATAAGATAAAAGCCATCAATCAGCTGGCAAGTCCTGCACTCTCATACAGCTTTGGGATTGTGGACTGGCCTCTCAAGATCTTGAAAAACTGGATGTGTGAACAAGAAAACTCCTCCATGCCCATGAAGTAATTTACAAGAATCAGTGCATGCCATGACTGTGCATCGCTAGAGCTGAAGGAGAGCTAGGCCTCATAGAGATGAATTACCCAACCAGAGCTACTGCCATAGGCCTTGAGGCCTACCAAATAGAATCACCAGATCCAAATATGCAAAAAAGTGCTAAAATAAAGTAAACATCCAGAATCTGTCTCCATCATTATATTTGGACAAGCATTCTGACAACTAGAATGAATGAATGAGAATCCAAAAGCACAGACAGGGAAGGAACAACAGACTTTTTAAAACAAAAGAAATAGCTCTTCAAAGAATTAGATGAGCAAATGAGGAAAAACAAAGTGGCAAATGCACAAATACAGTCGGAAATACAGTGTTACTCCAGGAACCCTATGTGGATCAAGATCAAACACATGAATGGTTAAGGAGAGATGAAATGACACCAAAGGATGAGAGGTTGAAAATTGCAGTCCAGCACGGTGGATTACAGATGAGATGGTTTACAGCGAGCATCGAAAAAACTGGCAAAACATATGCCAGTTCTGTAAGAAAGACCTGGAAACAGTTATTCACCTCATGCTGTGAATTCTGATGGCGGAAAATTTCTATACAGAAGGATACAACAAACTAGCACGTCATCTCCATTGGAAACTCTGTAAACACTACAACATTACTGTGCCTGAAAAGCACTGGGACTATGACCTTAAGAGAAATATGGAGAATGATGACGGTATGATCACTTGGGATATTCCCATTCTGACCAATAAAAAGCTGGTTGCAAGGAAGCCACTCATAGTGGTAAGGGAGAAGAATACCAGAGCGGCATTGATTATATAAATGTCAGTCTCAAGCAACGTTTCTGTGATTCACATTAAGAAGGAGAATATCTTCAAGTATGAAGAAATGCAGCTAGAGAGCAAGAAAATGTGACAGAAGGATATTGAGTTATTTCCCATCATTTTGGGTGCTACAGGCTTGATTAAAAGGAATTTTCAAACACACCTTGAGAAATTGCCTATACATGCTACATCTCATGAGCTCCAGAAGGAGATGCTCTTTGGCATGATGCAAGTACATTATGTGAACATTAGCAGTAAATTTGAGAGACTGAGGTTGTGTTCCACATACCCTGGCTTAGCAGTAAGGTTCATTACTATCATGATATGTGAAAAACTAACCCATCTGGGGAAATTGCCCCAAAGGAAATGTTGTACATGTACTGAATACAGTATGTTTCACTCTTGTTGCTTCTGAAATTTAACAGTTTTTTAATACCGCTTTATCATTTCAATCAAAGTGGTTTACATTGTAACTTAAACTTGTTAATGTACATTAAACAGGAGCATTGATAACTTGGATTTTTCTGAGCAATGGAGGGTTGAGTGACTTGCCCAAAGCTACAAGGAGTGCTAGTGGGAATTGAACCCAGGTCTTGTTGTTCTCAAGCCAGTGCTCTAACCATCAGGCTACTTCTCCAGTCCAAATGGAACCAAATGATCCATGGTGCACATTGTGCTGAAAAAGAAAAATACGCGAGCATTGTTAATAGAGGTTTCAGTGCCAAGTGATTGTTTTGTGCATTGAGTGGAGAAAGAAAAGATCTTCAAGTACCAAGCAGTGCAGTGACAGAATAAGAAAATGTAACAGAAAAGTACCAAAACACTTGCCATTGTATTGGGTACCACAGGCCTGATTAAAAGAAATTTCCCAATCACAGCTTGATAATCTGCCTATTCATCTCACATCTTATGAATATAAGAAAGAGGCTGCTTCTGGCATGATGCAAATACTATGTTGAATATTAATTGTAATTAGTTTTCTTTAATATTTATGCAAAGGGGAAACGTGAAACTGAAAAGGAAATAATGTACTGTTTGAAGAGCTTACTTAACTCTCTCCTCACCAGTAACCTCACTGGGTTCTTGAAGCTACAAATAACTACATTCACAAACAATGGGAAGGTTATCAAATACAGCAATAAATACAACACAGTTCTATAGAAAAATTGTGATATAGCAAGTCCTTCTGGCCCGGTAGAAAGGCTTAAAAACCAGGTAGAAAGTGCAGGGCTGCAAGGTAAACAAAGGCACATGGCTACCAGTTGTCAGGGAAACCAGGCAAGAGAGAAGGAAACACGCCCCTGCTATCAGTTTAGCAAAGAGTCACGGGGAAAGTCTGAACACCTGCTAGGGGGTGGAGCCAGGCCCTACCCAGGAAGGCTGTCTCATAAGGAGGCCCCAGCAGGCAGGGAGAGAGAGGAAAGCAGACTTCCGGTCAGAAGTTGGAAGGAGTTTTCAGCTGAAGGGAGGTCAGAGGCTCCGGCTGAGAGCTATCGAAGGAGCAGACCAGACCAGCTGAAGCATACACGGGATTACAAGCAGCCAGGAAGGCATTTGGAAACTGCCTCACACAGGTTCAGCAGGGAACCAACCGGTATTTTTAAACCCCAGAGAAAAGCTTCCACAGCCAGGTCCCCAGGTAAGCCCAAGGGCTGGGATTACAGGAATCCATGTGAATGTAATGACCTGGAAGGTTGGGGCTACAATACTGGCTTTAACCGGTATTTAAATCCTGAATGTTTTGAAAAGCTCAGGGTTGAAGAAAAGGGCGCGGCCCTAGAAAGAACTGGTCAGATTATTCCTACCTCAGAGGTGGAACATATGGACACAGAGCCGTCCTATATGAGTTACCCCACAGAGGAAATGGATTGCACGATTACATTAGCTGAACAGATAATATCTTTATGTTAGAGATATGGTGAAGAAAATACAAGCTGGCTGTGAGGGAAACAGAGCTGTATGAAACCATGTGCTGAATTTCAACCTGCTGGAAAGAAAAATGTTTATTTCATGCTGAAGAAAGCTATTCTTATTTTGTCCTTTTTGCTGCCAGAGAGCAGATATTTTGTGTTACCTTTTTGTCCTTGTGAAGTCCAACCCCGGGAAGGGAAATAAATCCCTTTTTGCTTGCAAACATTCTGAGTCACACTACTCTTCATTTGAACTGGTGGTAAACTACATTTCCCTACAAGCACTGCTCCAGGAAGTAGCAGAACATTGGTTTAAAGAAGGAACTTAAACTCCTTAACCCCTACCTACGGGTACTGGAAAGGGGAGGGATCACAAAATACACCAAAGCTTTGTGGAGAGAAACTGAGAGAAGCACGTTCTCCCTGTTTACTCTAACGTCTTAGCCATGGTTCACTTTATTTATAAGGCTTTTGTAGATGATACAGCATAATTTCACTTTATCATTATACGTCATGTATGTATCATATTGTAGGTCAACTTATTCAGTGTGGGTCAATGTGGAGCCATAAATGGAGTCCAAGACATAATTATTTACTGTTACATGGCCATTATAAGGAGACATACAGGAATCCAAGATATAGAATGACCTAATTGACATAATTGTTTACTGCTGATAACTTGATATCTTCTAACCTTGAGCGCTTCTTGATATCTACTAATTACTAACCCTGAAAGTATTTTAGCTAATAACCCTGAGACTGCTATCTGGTATCCCTGAGACAGAGAGGCTGGGGTACAACGTGCCCTTTCTTTATTTCAGGACATGTAAACCTTCACCTAGTAAGCTAATATATGAAGTTTTATTTCTAAGCAAGGTTCTGAACAGAATTAACTCTTTCTCAGTTTTAGTTAGTCTAATAGTGTATGGTACCCCGTACTAATATACATGCTTTCAGTCCCTCCTCTGATTCTGTAAAGAATCATTTCTAAGTAAGGAAACTCATATATTGCCATTGAAGTGGAAATACAACTTGATTCTGGGCCAATCCATAACATTATTGCAGGGGTCAGTGATCCTACTGATTTCTGATTTAGAAAGCTGTGAAAGGTGAAGAGGTAAAAAGAAACCAGTGCTGACATAGAGAAACAACTGTCAGTACATAGAGGAGTAATACTTCTAAAATAAAACATCCCAAAATACCAAGCAAAGATGCTAACACACCTTGCAAAGGCCTGAATACTGAATTCCAAAATAAAGGAACAGAATCAATGAGAGCTGAAAAGGAATTTACATAACTCTCATTTGAAACAAAAGTACAGTTACTAACTTTATCTAATTGGCCTTTCACTATTTTTCCATTATTATCAAGCATACTATAACAAAATCAACTAGTACTCTGCATACAGCATTTTCCTTTGCTAGGAGAAAATCTAAAAACCATTCAGTTCCTGACTGCATAAGCTGACACTATGTTTACTGGACCTTGCAATTCACACTAATTGCCTAAAAGGAAACAACAGAGCAGTCACTATGACTGCATCCTGAGGGGAAACATCCCTTTTTCTTCTTAAAGATTTATTCAGGATGGATAACAAATTAATATAGTAAAGTTCAATTCACTATGGGGTATCCACCAGGGCTATATATCAAGCACCTGACCAACCTCTGAGAAACTCTGCACTACAAAATACTAACCGAAACATCAATTCTCAAATCGGAGATTACAAAAACAGCACAACAAAAATAAAATACCAGAAGACTATGTTTCACAATATACCAAACGGTAAACCAGTGTTTGGAGAGGTTAAGAAAGAGAATCAGACGTGCAGAGAGAAATGTTCACAGGTTTGGGAAAACGTGCAAGAACCTCAAAGCACATGTGATCATTCTGCACATGAGAAAACCCGAAATGCACAGTCCAAAATTAACAATGCAAAAACAACTTGGACAACTTGAAAAAACATCTGCAGCCCTATTGCAACAAAAGAAGAAACATGGCTGTCGTGGGGCGAGCCTACAAGAACTACAGCAGGAGAACAGAAGATTGGAGGAGCTGAACAGACATGCAAAAGATGCTCTACTTTTGCCAAACCACAAAAAACTAAATTACCAAGCAGACAATATTGAAGAGAGGCAGATAACAGCAATGTCTGGCTTGCAAAGCAAATACAATGAGCCGCAGCAAAAATGCTGAACCGCTAAGATGTGAGATTCAGAAACTCACTGAGGACAGGATATATTCTGCATACAATTACTCAAAACCCTCTGAGGCATGACCATTAAATTATTTCACTTTAACTCTGGTTAAGTATGCCTAGGTCTGAACTAGAGGCATCCAAAAAGGGTAGCTAGAGCTACACATTTAGTTCCCATTAACTGACATTACTTTGTAAATTACTGAAATATATGAACCTGTACATAGGATCTTCATACCTATATCTTTAATTACTCTAGGTTCTGTGTTTGTATATGACTATATGTTACAAAACCCCTCAAAGGTTATAGGCCTAACTCCTGGTAAACTTCCATGCTGAGGAGCTGTCACTGTCAGAAGACAAGCAACAAACTTTGATAACTTACAATGTTTTTCCCATCAAGTGTAAATGTGCCTCAAAAATATTTGGATATTCCTTCTAACATCCTCATGATTCTGAATATAATACTGCTTCATCAATAAATTACCACAGCACATCTAGAACCAGATTAGGAAATATGCATAGCCAATATGCATAGCAATAAAAATATTCTCAAAAATATTCTAAGACAAACTAAATATATATATATTCTTCTTAATACTCTTCTTAAGATGATGAAGAGATATACTATCGCTATACTGGCCCTCTAATTCTCAATTACTTTATTAAGTAGAGGTTCAGTACCTAAAGGTCATTACATATATATCAGGAAAACACTAATCTAAACTATCCTCATCCCTCTAGGTCTTACTATAAATACATAAAAACATTTTACATGCTATATAAAAGTTGTTGTTTTTTTACATGCATAGTCCATAAAGAATTTACTTAATACAATAATCTCTTTGTAATGTCTCTGTTGTTCTTTCAGAAAATACTTTGAATCATAAAAGTCCTTTTCTTCAATATCACTATTTGTCCAATAAGACTCTGCGTTGCAAACTCTTGATTCACTGACACAGGAAGCCACTTTCTGGACTTGTGAGGGGGCCACCGTATAAGATGCATTCGTTGAGAATGTCTTCTCACTTTACACGCTGAATATCCCACCAGGAACACACGACATGGACCAGGAACTCCGGAGCTGGGAGTGTCTTCGGATGCAACTTTAAGCAGGACCCAATCTGGTGACTTTACTTCTGCTAAAATAATTCTGCAGATCCCAGATATAAAGTACTTGTCATCTCGTTAAGGAGAATCTCTTGCAATAAAAGGAAAACAAACAGGTCTGAGTGCAACCGTACACAATAAGTTAAGATAGCGCTGCGCAACACCGGGTGTCTGGGATAACTGCCAAGGCATTCATTAATTATTTCAAATAGTGTCCGGGGAAACACACACCGCCATAAGGGCTAAAAAGGAAAAGCTTTTATTCAATCGGAGGCTGTATCAGAAATATCACCTCCCTCCTCTGATACAGAACAGATACCAAAACAAGTTGCAAAATCAAAAATAGAATGAATCCGATAGGCAGGCATATGTATATACTGGCCCTAGACTGGCCCTACAATTGCAATCCGTGAAACAGTTTCAAAAAGAAAAATATTCTCAAAATGCATAACCACAGTGGTAAGCTTCCGCTGCAGAAACAAGGCAGAAACAGACGATCAGGGTAAATAAACAGATGATTCGTTTCCCAGCTGCCCTGGCGAACTTCACGAAGTCCAAAAACTGGGTTTCAAAAGAAGTATCTTCAAAGGGAGATAAAAGAAAAAATAAAGTCATCTTTAACAGTGCTACATACAGTGACATCTGTGACACAGATATCAGAAAAGAGTCTTTTCGGTTCACCGAATAGTGTCCCTTGGATTTCAAAAATCGTGACGTGTGCTAGCAAAATATCAATGAGGAAAGCAATGAGATCCAATTGCAAAAATCATTACCATATAGACAGAGCAGAAGTTACTTCATTAATTCACTTTGAATAAAAGCTCACTGGCTTACAGCCAGTTGCGAAAATTTACAAGAACACACAGATAACAAGGACATCAGAAATAGCTACAAACAATTTGAATAGTTTACAATAACCATGGCACTACTTCCCAGTACATTTTTGTTTTACATTTACATTTAAAACATGGCGCATTTCCCAGAATATTGCAACCATTCAAAAACAAACCTTCTACTGCGATAACAGAGAGACAGAGAGACTTTCTGATCCTTCTGACCAGAGAGTGTTAAGACAATTCCCAGAAAGTTACATTTTTACAAGACACCGCAGTTTAAACAGAATTAACCCTCAAACCTAACTGACCAGTATAAACTAATAAAAGGCACAAATCTGACCAATAACATAAGTAATTCAGTTTACATTAAAAACAAATCATTCACATAAGAAAATTAAAAAGGGATGGTTGAGTTTCTCATCAGATAACGCAGTTTCTAGGGCCTTTGCAAATATGCAAGACTAACCTTCAAAAAGAGCAGATAAAATCAAAACTGCATTTTTCTTTGCCAAGTCATAAGCAAATCGCAAATCCACAACAAAAGTCCAGGGAGAAATTGGCAAAATCACATTATGTACTGCACAAGTCTATGTCTTACCGTACTTTCACAGACAGTCTCGCTTTCGACACAGAAAGAGTTGAAGTGACACATACTGAAGTGACACTGTATGGCTGGAGATAACTTCTTCACCATCAACTACTGGCAATGGACACAGCTGACAGTCTAAGAAACGAAACTTCAGGTCTCACGGCGACCCTTACAGGCGAGATGAAAGGCATCCGATATCTGATCCCAGCACTGTAGATGAAAGTTTTCCAAGATAACGATGCTTGCATCTGCAGGAAAACAGCACTTCATCTGCAGAAAACGGCACTTCAGAGGAAAGAAACACAACTGACAATGTGCGACATTTTATCCTGGGGCAGCCCACAGAGCAGATAGAAGTCTTCCAGGATCAGGGTAAATAGTTGTGACATCTGCAAAGAATAGCAGGGAAAGCATCTCTTCTGACCATCCCCCTGCTCTGATTCCAGAGACAGTTTTTTTGCTTGCAAAAGCTCAATGACAAGCTTATCTGAACTGTCTCGCTGAAGATTCCTATGACTTTCTCGCGCTCCAATCTTACCCCTTGCTCCTGGGAGGTTGAGCAATCGTCAGCTTGAGCAACTCAGTCATTTCACATCAAATGTCAGCTCACTGCACCAGGCACTTTTCAGACTTACACAAGCACTTTTCAGACTTATATCAGTACTTTTTCAGACTTACATCAGCTGTCCTAGCTGGTCAATCTATTCGAAGTTGTAAAAAAATACCTTTACTCACGAATTAAACATTTATAAAAACAATTAATGAATCCTGCCTTAAAGATGCTTAATCTCAACCAGTCCTTTTCACAGGTTTGCTATAAGTGTACTACTACTACCGTAAGTGATTTTAACAGAAAATCATCTTTTAACCACTAAAACAAAATTATCTCTTCGAGTTTTCTCTTGGAAATCTATCACAAGGTATGTCACAAACTGAATAAAAATCAGCTGGGTTATAAAACGCAGTTCTAAGCAAATTATCTAAAGCAGCCCAAGTAGGACATGAACTATTATACTGACACAACACAGTTTGAAAAAAAAAAAACTTATAGCACTTGTCAGACGGCTGCCTGGGTGAGAATCTTCACACTCTTGGCAAGTGCATATTTCTATATGATTTGCAAGGTATTGTGGGCAATGTAGTTCATTCACACCAGACACAGCTGCTGACAATAATTTAGTTGTGCTCTTGGGTAAAGCCAATAAGATATTTATTTATGGGGTTATTTCTCCCAACACAGATATGCTTGGTAGCACATAAATTAGGTTACTTGCTTTCAGTGTTAACTTGGAAAAACAAAGTCAAAATCAGGAAAACAACAAATGAAAAGCCACAAAGCAAGAAACAAACTGTTCTTTTCAGGTTAACTTCTGATTACTTCCCACATAGATACAGAAGTGATTCTCTCCTAGCTCACAAGCAATTAGGTAAGGCTTAATTAATTAATTTATTTATTTAAAGTCTCTTTTATACCGCGCTATTCAGCATCAGCGCGGTTTACAATAAACAATGAACATACACATTTCCAATAGTACTTTGTGTTTACATATGAACAGGATATTCAACTTGGCTAACAGGGTAACTATGTACAATCACAATATATACAATATATACAATTTGTAGGCTGATCATGTGTTTGTATGGTTTTAGACAGTGGAGATATGGGTGGTTTCGGCAAATGGTGCTGAGTTTCTATTGGTTTCCGGGTAATGTAGGAGGAAGAGGTAGTGCTTCACGGCCTTCCTGAATTGGAATATGTCCGGGATTGATCTGATGTTGTGAGGGAGGTTATTCCAGATCATTGGTGCATAAAGTTGGAAGGACCTGCTGGATGTTGACTTGGTGCATTGAGTTATAGATCTTGGGACTATCAAAGTGTTTTGAGCTACTGACCTTCTGTCCCTGTTGTGGGGTGTCATCTGGATTAGCTCTGTTAGTGAAGTTGACGAGAGACCTTTGGTGGCTTTGAAGGTGATCAGCAAGGTCTTGAATGTAATTCTACCTTGAATCGGGAGCCAGTGTAGTTGTTTCATTATGGGTGTGACATGGTCTTTCCTGGATGCTCCGTGCAGTACTCTTGCTGCGGTGTTCATTGCCATTTGCAGTGGGTTTAGGGTGGTTTGGGGGAGACCTTGCAGTATTGCATTTGCATAATCGAAATGCGGGATAATTAGTGCCTGATAGATAGTCCTGAAATCATCTGGCTCCAGCAGAGATCTTAGGTATCTAAGGGATCTAATTTTATGATATACTGCCCTTACAGTGTTACTTATATGAGCCTGCATATTTAGGTTCTGGTCTAGTATGATGCCGAGGTATCTGATCGCGGATTTGGTCTGGAGGTCTGCATCCTTCACTTTTAGTACTGCCGGCGCAGTGAAGTTACGGTTCCTTGTAATGAACATCACCTCCATCTTCTTGTGTTGAATCCGGAGGTTTTGGGATTGTAGCCAATTGGATATTTCATTTATGCAGCATGTTATTGGTGCGAGGTCTGGGTTTCTGTTGCAAAAGGCGTGTATAATAGCACATCATCTGCGTATATCATGCAGTTAATGTTGAAAGACCGGATCAGGTTGCAGAGAGGTTGCATGTATATATTGAACAGCAAGGCGGAGAGGGAGGATCCTTGTGGGACACCTTGGCTTTGGTGGAATGGTTCTGATGATGTGTCTCTGGATCGTACTTGCTGCCATCTGTCCGAGAGGTAAGACCTGCACCACTCGAGTGCTTTACCGGAGATTCCCTTTTCTTTGAGGCGTTCTATGAGGTGCTCATGGCTAACGGAATCAAACGCTGCCGTGATGTCAAGGAAGACAAGGACAAAGCCTTGGCGGGTATTGTCGATGCCTGATATTATGCTGCTGAAGAGTGTGATAAGAAGGGTCTCGACCCCGTGGGCTTCTCTAAATCCGTGCTGGCAAGGATCCAGTGGTGCATTGGAATCAATGTGATCTTGTATTTGTCTCTGAACTACCTTTTCCATTATTTTTGCTAGCATTGGTATGCTTGCTATGGGTCTGTAGGATTCTGGTTTCTGTTGGTCGAGTTTGTTGTTTTTTAGTAGCTAGCAGTTACCAGCTGAAACCCCTTAGCTGGCTTGCCTTCCACTGTGTGGGTCAAATCCTGCTTCAGGAGCTTTTCTGAGTAGATTAAAGAACAAATTTGTATTTCTTTGTGATGGTTGCTGTACTTTATAACAGAAAGTTACCAACGGAGTTTAGATAGAGAGCAGTCCATATAAACAGGATCCTCATCTGCTATTATTCCCCCTTGTTCAACAAGCATGGGTTCAATATCATGGGTTGGCACAGATGAATCTCTCAATGGAGCATTTTCAGGAGAATACTTGTTTCCCTGCTGTCTTTCAAGGTTATAGCTAGGGCATAGATCAGTGTTCATACCTGAGCTTCCATTGCTGCTAGAGTTCCTCTCTATATAGCCTGGCCAGTATGTAGTCCAGTTCTTATGTCCAGCCTTCCAATCCAGATCCCTGGACACTGGATCTCTCTTCACATACCTTCTGGCACAGGTCTTAGGGTCCCTTCCACGTGCAGCCGTCTCCCTCACAGGTAGCCTCTGGTGATTCCTAGCTCTGCAGCACCATTCCTCTGGCTTTCCCCAGTCCAATGGTGTATGCTGGCCCTTGGAATACCTCCCAGTATACGTACTGCTTTGGACTCTTCTAGACCTCTCAAAGGCTTTTCTCTTCCTTCTTCCAAAGGGTCTCTTTCCCTCTCTGTCCGTCCGGTTTGGCTTCTGCTTCTGATGATCCTTCAGATGAAACTGATAATCAATCTCAAGCTGATTCTCAGGATACTGAGGACAATTCTCTGGATATCCAAGGTGATCATGAAGATGATCATCTGTAGAATAAACTCTACTCTTATTCTGCTTAGATGAGTGCTCCTCCCTAATACAGCGCAGCTGTGCTGAATCAGGCCCTGCCCTTTGAGATGAGTGCTTAGGGATTACCTCATAGCCCTCCTGATTGAACACACGTTTCCCCACTTCAGCTCCTCTAATGGCTGTTGGAAACCTGGTGCATTCTGGGACTGGTAGTCTTTTATGGGAAAATTCTGTTTTCTTATTTCTACCAGAACTGACAAGTTGCTTGTTCAGAGTCACTTCACCTTTCCTATAGCTCCTTCCTGAGCTATGATAAGCTTCCTTATCACACACTATATAGTTGAATACATTTCTCTCTATAGGTCATAAAATGCTTATTCAGACCCTTTTCAATATCATCAACAAGTTTACTAGAAATTCCTAATTCCTTTGTAGCAGAAATATTATTTCTTAATGTTTCCTCTAAGGAATCTATGATACGTACAGTACATTTTGTTTCACCACTAAAAAGATCATTCGTTTCTCTGAGTTGGGACACATTGCAAGTCCCAAAATTCGTGATCTGTGTATTTCCCAATATTCTTTGCTTATCTCTTATCTTAATTTCGCTAAACGAGTGACTATCTTCCCTTCAGAAACTACATAATTCTCAGAACACACAGGGGAAGATGACGGAAATACACCTGGAACATCTTCAAATGCAGCCACCTCTGCTTTCTCCAGTGGTTCACTCATTGTATCAACATTCACTAATACAAACAATTCATTTTTCAATTTATGTGCCATTCGCTGCCATCAACCAAACACTAGCCCTTCACGAGCATTGCATATTCTGTGTTTAGCCTGCAAAGCACATTTCAGATAACAAAGCTTATCTACAGAAAATGTTCCTTCCAAAGGAAATTGTAACAGCACATTATTAATAGTTACTGCATGCCAGTGCACAACATAAGTGGTAGCCCTATCTCCATATTTGTCACGCATACAACAAGAAGGGCTACCTTTCTGGAGAGCTAAACGCATAGCCTCAACATGCCATTCACACAATTGAGTCAACTCCTGTTCACCTAACAGATTGCTCATTGCTGGCACCATAAATACTCAGAAACACCTTCCCTCCTTGTCAGGAATGTTGAAATCTGTAGATGAGTCATGGCACCAACTGAAGAGCTTACTTAACTCTCTCCTCACCAGTAACCTCACTGGGTTCTTGAAGCTACAAATAACTACATTCACAAACAATGGGAAGGTTATCAAATACAGCAATAAATACAACACAGTTCTATAGAAAAATACACCAAAGCTTTGTGGAGAGAAACTGAGAGAAGCACGTTCTCCCTGTTTACTCTAACTTCTTAGCCATGGTTCACTTTATTTATAAGGCTTTTGTAGATGATACAGCATAATTTCACTTTATCATTATACGTCATGCATGTATCATACTGTAGGTCAACTTATTCAGTGTGGGTCAATGTGGAGCCATAAATGGAGTCCAAGACATAATTATTTACTGTTACATGGCCATTATAAGGAGACATACAGGAATCCAAGATATAGAATGACCTAATTGACATAATTGTTTACTGCTGATAACTTGATATCTTCTAACCTTGAGCGCTTCTTGATATCTACTAATTACTAACCCTGAAAGTATTTTAGCTAATAACCCTGAGACTGCTATCTGGTATCCCTGAGACAGAGAGGCTGGGGTACAACGTCCCCTTTCTTTATTTCAGGACATGTAAACCTTCACCTAGTAAGCTAATATATGAAGTTTTATTTCTAAGCAAGGTTCTGAACAGAATTAACTCTTTCTCAGTTTTAGTTAGTCTAATAGTGTATGGTACCCCATACTAATATACATGCTTTCACTGTTACTATGCTACAAACCTGTCATTTAAGTTGAAAGGGTGGACTAAGAGAGCAGAACAGAAACTGAAAGCAAGAGGAATATTATTAAAAGAAAAATCGCAAAAATCAACAGACACATATTTGAGATCTCTAATTGAAAAAAATGAAAAACTAAATACATGACAGCACCTTCAAACAGTCTGAGGGCTGATGTAGAAAGAAAAATACTGAGAAAAAGGAGATCACACCTACTTTCTGAAGCTGTAGAGGTCCTATGATCGTCCTCTGACAGATTATCTCTAAATTAGGAAGTGTTTCCCAAATAGCATCATAAATATTTTTAGCCTGAACGGATGTGCATTCTCCTTAAAAGGAAAATGAAGAAGAATTGAAAATATCTCTGTGACAGAAGACTGTAATATAAAAGAAGTTGATCAGGAAGGCGTATATAAATGTGTGGTGTAGAAAAAGAAGGTACTATTTGGCTCTTTTCAGATCACCATCATCGATCCGAAAAAAAACCTCATTAAAGTGTCTTGATATTATTTACTACAACTAGTACTACTATTGAGCATTTGTATAGTGCTACAAGACATAAGCAGCGCTGCACAGACATATAAGAGATAGTCCCTGTTTATCAGAGCTTACAATCTAGTCAAGACAGACAACACAGTAGGTGTAGACAGGCATACATCTAGGGGGACTAGTAAGGAAACATACGAGGTGTGACAAAAAAGAAACGAGACTGTGGCAGCCACGTCCATGACTCAATGACAATTTGCTAATCGCTTATGTCACTATATTGTGCAACATTTAACCACTATTCTGCTATAATATTTTTCATCTCTCTCACTCTGTTTTTCTTTTTCAGGTTTTTTTTGTAGTACACTGCTCCATCGCTTTGTCACGCAACTGGAGGTGGCAGAAATATGGAGCAAAGAATCAACCAAATGAGTGTCTCCAACTTCTCCAAAAGGCTTATGGAGAAGATGCAATGTCAAGGCCGTGAGTTTTCGAGTGGCACAAATGCTTCAAGACGGGCCATGAGGAGGTGGAGGATGACCCCATGTCAGGACGGCCTTCCACGACAAAGACGGCTGAGAACATTGACCAAGTGAACCAGCTGGTGCGGAGTGATCGCAGATTGACGGTGTGGATGATAGCTGAGGAGCTCAGCCTGAACAGGGAGTCAGTGCGGACCATCTTGGTGCAGGAGCTGGTGATGTGGAAGGTGTGCGCCAAGAAGGTGCCCAGGCTTTTATCGGACGACCAGAAGGAGCACCAGGTCAATGTTTGTCGAGACTTGCTAGAGAAGATCAGAGAAGATCCAGAGTTTGTTGGCCGAGTCATCACAGGAGACGAGACTTGGCTCTTCTAGTGCGACCCTGAAGGCAAGAGACAGAGCTGCAGTTGAAGGCTCAACTGTCACCCAGATCCAAGAAGGTGCGCATGTCCAAATCAAGGATCAAGGTCATGCTGATCACATTCTTCGACCAGAAGGGAGTGGGCCATCATGAGTTTGTGCCTGAGGGTCAGACAGTCAACCAGCACTTCTACCAGCAGGTCCTCAATCGCCTCCATGACTGGGTTTGGTGTAGCAGGCAGGCTCTGTGGAGAGACAAGTCGTGGCTGCACCACCACGACAATGCACCCACACACACCGTGCTCAGTATGAGGCAGTTCTTGGCCAACAAAAACAAATCGCAGCTGTCGACCACCCTCCTTATTCCCCAAATCTCGCACCGTGCGACTTCTGACTCTTCCCCAGGCTGAAGACAGTGCTCAAAGGAACTCATTTTGCCTCTGTAGAAGAGATCAAGGCCACTGTGATGAGGGAGCTGAGGGACCTCAAGGAGTAGGACTTTACCGAGTGCTTCCTTACTTGGCAGAAGTGAATGCAGAAGTGTATTAACTCTGGGGGAGATTACTTTGAAGGGGACAATGCATAATTTCTCTGTAGATTTTGTAATAAAACATTTATGGGACAGTCTTGTTTCGTTTTTTGTCACATCTCGTAGATTTTAAACATTTAATTCTCATTAAAGTACTTTCTTTTCTTTAAAGTGCCTTATTGATATAATGTTATAATGTCAGTCTATTTAACAGTATAGGTATTCAGTAACATAGTATCAGTTCACTTATTTTAAATATAGGAAAGCCATTGCTTTAACGTTGAAAACTGTAGTAGAAAAAGCCGTTGAACACAGTCACTTATCTCAGCATGAGAGAACCATTAATAGCATTGATAACTGTACTTGAAAAAGCCATTAACACTAGAAGCACTAAAGTGCGTCAATTGACGCAAATGCATCTTCGAAGTTGTATACCAGCGCCACTGCTAGAACCATGTCAGTCATGTTCCATGACTTTGTTAGCAAGGTCAAGATGTTCAAATATGTGTATTGAAAGTTAATGACAGATGCACCACCTAGCGAGAAAATGAATTTATACCTAGAAGCCCCAAAGTACATCAATTGACGCACTCAATTGTCTTGGATGCATCAATTGACATACTTTGGGACTTCTAGGTATAAATTCATGTTCCCACTAGGTGGCGCATCTCAATCACTGTCTATAGTTTGTGATGTAGCAGACTCTTATGAGGCAATGGAAACTGATAGTGATCCGGTGGAGAGAGCCGGTACTGCAGGGGAATGCAGGATTTTCTCTGATGAGAGGAAAAAAGAATGCAGAGCTAATCAGGAATCACTCCTCACTTCAAGGCAGGTGAGAAGCCAAGTCCCTGATTGGGCACGCCCAAGCAGGAGGCGGGCAGTGCAGCACTCAGCCAGCTTGTTAAAACAGAAACAGTTAGACAAGCCAGGGAAGCAACGTGACAAGCAAGGAGTTTGGGAAGAAGGACACAAGCACCTGGACGAGGAAAGGTCAGATGACCAGGAACAGGAACCGTGGGAGAGAGAACCACTAAGCAGCTGTGATCCAAGAAGGAGCAGACAGGAGCTGGGAGACTCAGGGGCAGAGAAAGATTTCTGGAAGCAGAAGAATTCTAAGGCACTGAGAGACCCAAGGCTGCAGCTCAGGAGTTCAAAGGACCCAGAAGAACCTTGGAATAGGAGGCAAAGGGATAAGGAATTACCCTGGAAGAAGCCCAAGCACAAGGTATCTGGTGGGTGTGGCACGGCTAGCAAGCTTAACAGTGGAAAGCCAGAAAGAGTGAATTTTAATTGTGAAAGACAGGATAGAGGCAGAAAGTTTGATAATAACTGGTTAAGCCAAGAAAAGCCTGACTGTTTTCCTTTTAACACTCTGAGAGAATCTCTAAACACAGCTGAAGCGTTTTACCCTGCACTGCCATGTGGAGATAGGTGGGGGAAGGGAAATGCTTGCACGCTGAAATGTTGTCCAAGTAAAAGCACTGATAATTGCCTAGAGATAAGAAATATAAACAAGCAATTACCTGAAGGAGGATTTGCCCAGCCTAGCTCAGAAAATACACAGGCTGAATTACTTCTCACTGAATTCAGAGAGTTCCTTAAAAGCAGAGCAGTTTCTACTCAGAACGTAGCAAAGCCATTGATCAGCTGGCAAGAAGAAATGCCTTTAATTTCTTTGCCATCTACGGAACAGGAAGTCCCGATTGATTGCTCTACCTGTATGGTTTCAAAGGACATTTAAGTGACTTGCGTGCCAGTGTTGTATGTAAGAAAATAGCAAAGTTACCTCACTGTTTGCTGTGATAAAAGAGCTTATCTGAAGGGAATAAGTGGAAGCATATTCTGTGCAATTCAGGAGCAGTGCTGGTATAAGAGTTTTCTGTTACCTTAATGAAAAGGAGATCACATGACAGGTGAATGTGATCAGTAATGGACACTCAGTTAAGCAGTGGAAAAAGCCTTGTTTAAGTTCAGTTTCTCAACTTTGTTTTGTGCCATATTATTTCATGTACGTCTGCTGCATTTGAACTGCGAAAGCGGGAAAAAACCTCAGGAAAAAGAAATATTCTTTGCCTTGCCTTATCACTTGAGCAACAACACAACTACAACATTGACCCTCAAGGGCATTCAAGGCCAGCCCCTCCCTTAACCTTCAAGGTCCAGGGAGTGGGTGGGTGGCAAAGTGGCGTAGTATTGAGGATACTGCGCAGGCACAAGAAATAATTACAGCAAGAAACTGCAGAAGCTGACTTCCAGGAGGTGCCCAGCCGAAGAGCTCACCAGCCAAGACAAGGAAGGAGACTGCAGGACTACAGGATCTTCTGTTCCTGACGTGCTTGTATACCACCTGAGCCAGGTAAAGGGTATCCACCCCGGGTAACCAGGATACCAGGGCAAGGGTGAAGCCTAGTGGTGACTAGGGAGAAAGGGAAAAAAAATAAAAAAGAGCAGATAGCCAAAGTGTACTGTGTTTTCTGCACTTGGGTCTCTTTTTTTTTATTTCTTTCAGGTATCCCAAGATGGCGATGGACGCCAAAGAAATTTTTCATTGGATGGCGACGCAGCTGGAGCGCCAGCGAAATCTTGCGTTAGAGGCCCAGGAGAAAGCCAACGCAAGCATGCGTGAACAGCAGCAACCTCTACTCACTCTCATGGAGGAATGGATGAAAGAGAGGAAGCAAGCCGCTGGACAATCATCTACTACAGGTTCCATTTTAACAGGCCCTGTACAACCTGTGGGTTTACAGGCGGGAACTTTGTTTAATTTTGGACAGCTTACCAATCAAGATGACGTTGATGACTATCTTGAGAGCTTTGAAAGAGTAGCTCGCCTTAGCTCATGGCCTATGGAGCACTGGGCACTGAGACTGGCAGCATCCCTTACTGGGGAAGCGATGGCCGCTTACCGTGCCATGCCTGCTGCCATGGCTGGCAATTATGATGAAGTAAAAAAGGTAATCAGGGAGAGATTAGGGCTCACTCCTTTAGTCTACCACACGCGTTTGAGGAGTGTGAGACTGAGGCCGAGTGAGACGCCTAAGTCATTATGTTATAGGATTCAAAGCTTGCTTGATAAATGGTTAACTCCAGAAGGGAGGTCTGTGGAGTCAATACTGGATGCTTTAACATTAGAGCAGTACATGAACACTCTACCACAGGGAATCCGCACCTTCCTAATCTTGCAGAATTGCAAAACTTCCCAAGAAGCTGTTGCACTCTCTGAGAGATATATAGAGGCAGAGCTAACTGCCCAGAGAGCTGGCACTACTTCCCAGGAGTCAGGCAATGGCAGATCAGAAAGGGACGGAAGGGTGCTAGAAGACCCTATAACAATGTGCATGCCTTTATGGAAAAGCTCTAAGAATAGGCTAAGATGTTACAGATGTGGGCAAGAGGGACATTTGCAAAAACAATGTGTTGTAAAAACTGCATTGATAGCGGGTAGTCCTATGGATGACAGACCCGGATTTCTTTTTGCTATTGAAGTACAGGGAATTACCACTCAAGCTCTGTTGGATTCAGGGGCGGAGTTAAGCATGCTCTCTGAAGAGTTTTGGCAGAGAATAGAGGCCATGCAGGGCAAGGAAGTAATTAAGCCTGTGAGTTCAGTTAAAATAAGGTGCGTCCATGGAGGAACTTCTACCTACCCAGTATACAAGTTACGCGTAGCAGGGTTAGGTGCACCAAAGACTGTCCCATTAGCAGTTGTCCCAGGACTTCCCCAGGCAGTAATTCTAGGCAGGGATTGGCCGCAGTTCTTCAGGGATATGGAAAGAGAGTTGCAGGTGAAAGGTGCAATGGTCTCCACAAGAGCCCAGTCCTCCGCCTTAGAAAAGAAAGAAGATACCTCAGAGGATCTCGGAGAAGTTCTCCCCTCTGATGATGCGTTGATATATACTCCAGACACTAAAGTCAGGAAGCCTAAATCTGCGAAACGTAAGGAGAAACAGTCTCGCTCTAAGAACAAGTCTGAAGTACAGGCAGGGCAAGAGCTACCATGGGTACCAGAGGAGCTAATGAATAAGTTTCCCACGTTCCCAAATGAGCAGCAAGCGGACCCCGCTCTCACACAGGCGTTCAAATGGGCTCAGACTACTAGAGATACCTTACCTAGATTTATCCTGACCGCAGGCATACTCTATAGGGAGAGTAAAGATCCTTTCACAGGAGATAGTAGAAAGCAGTTGGTTGTGCCAACGACCTTTAAAAATATAGTGCTACGGTTGGCACACGACCATCCTGTTGGGGGGCATAAAGGCATTCAGGGAACTCTCGATCAAATCTTATCCAGGTTCTACTGGCCCGGTGTCTTCAAAGAGACGGCCAAGTTCTGTGAGGCTTGCCCCGCGTGCCAAAGGGTTTCAGCAGCCCATCCCAGGGATGTCCCCATGATACCATCACCAGTGATTAAGGATCCCGTCCAGAGGATAAGTGTTGACATTGTCGGACCTCTGATTAAAACACCCCGAGGTTTCCGCTATATCTTAGTGGTGGTAGACCACGCTACAAGGTTCCCGTGGGCCATGCCACTACGCACCATATCTGCCAGAGTGATTGCAAACGAACTTATTAAGTTGTTTTGTGAAGTGGGTTTCCCTAAGGAAGTTCTCACCGACAGGGGGAGCAACTTCATGTCAAAATACTTAGGACAAGTGTGGGATGCCTTTGGTATTCACCACATTAAGACAGCAGCATACCACCCTCAAACGAACGGTTTAGTCGAGAGACAAAACCAGACTCTTAAAAGGATGTTACGTAGGAGTTTGGAGGGGGAAATGGACAATTGGGATACAATCCTACCCTTTGTTCTTTATGCATGCCGAGAGAGAAAACAGGCCTCATTAGGAACAGCACCCTATGAGCTACTATACGGGAGGACTCCCCGAGGCATTCTCGATATTTTGAGAGAACAGTGGGTAGAACCCGATCCCAAGGAAGTAGAAGTGCCCGAGTTCCTGAGGAACTTAAAGAAGCGGCTACGCCAGACTTCACAAGTTGCAGTGGATAACCTGAAGTGTAGTCAGGCCAAACAAAAAGCCTATTACGATAGGAACACAAAGCAACGTCAACTAAATGTAGGAGAGAAAGTTATTGTAATGGTGGCTGGGACAGAACCAAAATTTGAGAGCCATTGGAAAGGACCGTGTCGGGTAGTACAAGCTGTAGGACCTGTGTCTTACTTGGTAGAGAATAGGAAAGGTCGCAGGCAAGTTTACCATGTCAACGTGTTAAAACCATGGCATGAAAGTGTAGCTTTAGCCCAAATAGCCACAATAGCCTCTCCCAGACAACAGCCCCAACAGAAGCTCATCACCACTGAACCCATAGATAGAATCACGTGCTGTGCGGGCATACCTATGCCAGCCCGTGATATCTTAAGGGGGGGATCTGTGATGTAGCAGACTCTTATGAGGCAATGGAAACTAATAGTGATCCAGTGGAGAGAGCCGGTACTGCAGGGGAATGCAGGATTTTCTCTGATGAGAGGAAAAAAGAATGCAGAGCTAATCAGCAACCACTCCTCACTTCAAGGCAGGTGAGAAGCCAAGTCCCTGATTGGGCACGCCCAAGCAGGAGGCGGGCAGTGCAGCACTCAGCCAGCTTGTTAAAACAGAAACAGTTAGACAAGCCAGGGAAGCAACGTTACAAGCAAGGAGTTTGGGAAGAAGGACACAAGCACCTGGACGAGGAAAGGTCAGATGACCAGGAACAGGAACCGTGGGAGAGAGAACCACTAAGCAGCTGTGATCCAAGAAGGAGCAGACAGGAGCTGGGAGACTCAGGGGCAGAGAAAGATTTCTGGAAGCAGAAGAATTCTAAGGCACTGAGAGACCCAAGGCTGCAGCTCAGGAGTTCAAAGGACCCAGAAGAACCTTGGAATAGGAGGCAAAGGGATAAGGAATTACCCTGGAAGAAGCCCAAGCACAAGGTATCTGGTGGGTGTGGCACGGCTAGCAAGCTTAACAGTGGAAAGCCAGAAAGAGTGAATTTTAATTGTGAAAGACAGGATAGAGGCAGAAAGTTTGATAATAACTGGTTAAGCCAAGAAAAGCCTGACTGTTTTCCTTTTAACACTCTGAGAGAATCTCTAAACACAGCTGAAGCGTTTTACCCTGCACTGCCATGTGGAGATAGATGGGGGAAGGGAAATGCTTGCACGCTGAAATGTTGTCCAAGTAAAAGCACTGATAATTGCCTAGAGATAAGAAATATAAACAAGCATTTACCTGAAGGAGGATTTGCCCAGCCTAGCTCAGAAAATACACAGGCTGAATTACTTCTCACTGAATTCAGAGAGTTCCTTAAAAGCAGAGCAGTTTCTACTCAGAACGTAGCAAAGCCATTGATCAGCTGGCAAGAAGAAATGCCTTTAATTTCTTTGCCATCTACGGAACAGGAAGTCCCAATGGATTGCTCTACCTGTATGGTTTCAAAGGACATTTAAGTGACTTGCGTGCCAGTGTTGTATGTAAGAAAATAGCAAAGTTACCTCACTGTTTGCTGTGATAAAAGAGCTTATCTGAAGGGAATAAGTGGAAGCATATTCTGTGCAATTCAGGAGCAGTGCTGGTATAAGAGTTTTCTGTTACCTTAATGAAAAGGAGATCACATGACAGGTGAATGTGATCAGTAATGGACACTCAGTTAAGCAGTGGAAAAAGCCTTGTTTAAGTTCAGTTTCTCAACTTTGTTTTGTGCCATATTATTTCATGTATGTCTGCTGCATTTGAACTGCGAAAGCGGGAATAAACCTCAGGAAAAAGAAATATTCTTTGCCTTGCCTTATCACTTGAGCACCAACACAACTACAACATTGACCCTCAAGGGCATTCAAGGGCAGCCCCTCCCTTAACCCTGAAGGTCCAGGGAGTGGGTGGGTGGCAAGTTTTACTCCGACATTACAAACAATAAACACATGATGACGTCATGTAATGACGTCACATACTGCTCGTATTTAACAAATAAGAAACTTCACATTAATTCACATCTGCATTTCATGCTAAACGCAGTCATCATGATAATGCGTCAATTGACGCACTTTGGGGTTTCTAGGTAAAATTCCTTTTGGGGCTTCTAGTGTTAAACATAAACCTGACAGAGGCGTCTGTTTTGTCAGAAACCTGATTGTGAGATAGTTTACATCTTTGGAATACTCCAATTTTTGGGAAGTTGTAGAAAAAAATGTGCTATTCCAGCACAAATTATGGAGAGAAAAGGCCAGCAAAGAATATTACAGGAGACTGAAAATGACAATGAAATTTGTTTAAACAGCACAGAATAAGAGACAAACCATTAATATTCTTGCAGTCCCCATGCTCCCCTACAGTGTTGATATTGCAGACTGGCCTCATAAAGATCTTGAAAAATTGGATATAGAAACTCCCCCTTGCACTTAAGATGATGTATAAAAATCAATGTATGTCAATACTATACATTCTGAGAGCTAAATGTCTTAAGGAAATAGATTATATATACAGAGCTACAGTTAACCGACTCCAGGTATGCTTAACAGTATCAGCAGACCCAGGTATGTTAAACATGCTGATGTATGAAAGTAAATGTCCACAATCAGACTCCATCCTTAAACTTAGATAAGTATTCCAATGAATGGAGGGAATGAGTGAGAATTCACCAGTACATCTGAGGAGAGGAGAGAAGCAATAGAATTTGCAAACCAAGAGAAAACACTCTTTAAAGAACCAGATCAGCAAACAAAAAAAAGCAAGAGGCAAATTCACAGATTGTGAGTATCCATCTAGTCTGCCCAGTAAGATGGCAAGAGTAGGTACACCTGCTGCTCTGTGCAGGACACCCCTCCCCATGCCTTTCTTTAGGCATGAACCCACTGCTTTGTGTGGGACACCCCTGCTTGTTGAGAAATTAGATGCAATGTGTGCCTTTTGAGTTAATGCTGACTCCTGGCAACCCTGAAGTTCCTGGGTTTTCTTGGTAGTGTGACCAGAAGTAGACTGCCAGGCCTTTCTTCTGAGGCAATGGAGGGTTAAGTGACTTGCCCAAGGCCACAAGGAGTGCAAGTGGAAATCAAACCCTGGTTGTTTGGTTACCAAGCCAGTGCTCTAACCACTAGGCTATCCTACACTCCAGAGAAATTAGATAGTTCAGTTTATTTTGATTTTATCCTGTTCAGACGAGTACTAGCAGTAAATTTGAGATCAGAAGCAACTGAGGTTCATTCCTGGCATGATGAAATGAGAATGAGTTTTGGATGTAATACTTATTTCAAATGGATTTATTTATTTAATTTTTAACATTTCTTTTATACCGCGCTCTTTATCATCAGTGCGGTTTACAGTTAACAGAACGACTCGAGGACACCTTCGCTTCATTCCTCTTCCAGCAGGGCTCGCAGCCTTGCAACTGGCATGACGGCTTCGGGTCCCTGCCTTCTACCCCCAACCTACTCGCCCCTTTCCCACCCCTTTTCTGGCACAGACTGCAAGCAACTTCTTTTCTTTCAACCACATATTTGTTTTATTTGATAACATTGGTATTAACAGAACAAAACTGTTGACCACAGCATGCCCATAATATCTATGCATTTTCTTAACACAATTCACTCATCTAACTTCATTAACATGCAAACAACAAAAATGCATTGTGTGCCTTCAAGTCAGTCCTGACCCCTGGTGACCCAGAAGCTCCTGGGCTTTTGTGGCAGTGTTACCAGAAGTAGATTGCCAGGCCTTTCTTCTGAGGCAATGGAGGGTTAAGTGACTTGCCCAAGGCCACAAGGAGTGCTAGTGGGAATTGAACCCTGGTTGCTTGGTTACTAAGCCAGTGCTCTAACCACTAGGTTACTCCTCTGTTCCAAGCAAACAGCATTCATAAGCAATTTCTTTTTCACACTTCTTTTGTTTTCTTCCCCCTCGAGAGACACAGCCGATTTATCCCATGGGCCTGGTAAATGTGTGGTGGAAAATTGTCCGTCAAAGCCTTTTTCCGTCTGTCCGTGCGCCATCTGCCTATCTTCATGATCTGCGCTATCTGCCTATCTTCATGATCTGTTCTCTTGACATCCCAATGTCGGCCACCATTGAAGCAGCCCCAATGCGGAAGGAGTGCGAGCCGTAAAAGCGCGCCTCCCAGCCCACCTGTTCTATTACCAGCTTTAGCACTCTGGCAAATTGGAAACGTGATGGGGGGCACCATTCGCATGGACAAATCAATGTGCACCTCTGTCTGGGCGTATCTGTTGATATGCTATGAAGTTTTTTACTGGGCATGAGGGGGTCACCCGGCAATGGTGACAATACCACTCGCCCACCTTTTCCTTCTGTATCGGTTTTGGATCTGCGCAGGTGTACCACTAGTGCTCCTTGCTGCATACCAATATCTTTATTTTCAATACCTCCACAGGCTGTCTTGCACCCTGATGAGGCTACAAGCTCTCCAATCCAAAATGCCCCTAAGAACGCCCAGGAAAAAAAAATTGAAACAGTCTGGTCTCATTCCCGTTGAAACAGACTTGGCTTGCGATTCCCATCATTCTCTGCAGCATCTGGTTGTCGCTGGTTTCCCTTCTGGCACTGCACCAATGACTAGCCTTTCATGACCCTCGTGATGACAATATCTGTCCTTGGGCTCCTTTCCCCCATTTCCCTGGCAAAAAATGCAACTGCTGCCAGTCGGGCTTGCACTGCCGCTTTAGTGACCCCACTGCTTTTGCAATGTAAAATCCATTTCAGAATCGCCCACGCCTTGAGTCTGTCCTCTTCGTGGATCTTGCTATCCCGGCAGAATCCTTGGAACTGTTCCCATGCTGCTACATATTTTTGTCTTGTCCGCTCTGCTAAGGAACCCAACAGGAGCTCCCATACTTCGGAGGACCACACTCCTAGACATGCTCGGGTACTGCTGTCTTGACTGCGTCTGCCTTGGGCATGAGCTCCCGAAAAAACATGATCTTACAACGAGAAAGAGCATCAGCAATGTTATTATGGACACCGGTTATGTGCTCTGCTCTAATAGTCACATTGTGCACAAGGCATAGCAACACAATTTTTCTTAACAGTGTCACTACCCCCGGTGTCTTGGCCCGCCTTCTATTAACTGCCCAAACCACTGGCAAGTTATCGGTGTGGAAGGTGATTGCTCTGTTGGTGAGCCGCAGAGCCCAGATACACAAGGCTACCATTAACGGAAACAGTTCGAGGAACGTGATGTCCTTGGTGGTTCCTGTTGCGTGCCATTCCATAGGCCATTGCTCTGAACACCACGCCCCCTTGAAATATATGCCGAAACTGGTTCCGCCTGCGGCATCCTTGAAAAATTCTATGTCAGCATTGGAGACAGGAAATTCTTGCCAAAAGGCTAATCCGTTAAAAGTCATCAGGAATTGCTCCAAGACCCAGAGGTCTTCGCGTATTTCTCTAGTAACTCGGATACGATGGTGTTTCTTTCTAATACCTTTTATTGCCATTGCCATGCAGCGGCAAAAAACCAGCCCCATTGGTATCACCCTGCAGGCAAAACAAAGCAAACCCAATAGTGACTGGAATTGCTCCAACATAGTCTTACGTTGCCCTTGCATCTGTTAAATGCCTCTTTTCAGCTTCTGTACCTTATCTGCTGGTAAATGCAACCTTTGTGCCATCACGTCTAGCTGTATTCCAAGGAATGTGATAATCCCTGCTGGGCCACTTGTCTTCTCTGTCGCTAACGGTATTTCGAATGACTGTGCCACCTGCTCAAAGATACCAAGGATCCCTTTGCAATCCCCATAATCTTTTCCGATGAATAGAAAATCGTCCAGGTAGTGCACCACCGTGTTGGGACCAGCAACGCCCTCCACCACCCAGTGGATGAATGAACTAAACAGTTCAAAATATGCGCATGAGATTGCGCATCCCATGGGCAGACATTTGTCATAGAAGTATTCCCCATTGAATGTGAAGCCCAACAATGGAAAGGACTCAGAGTGCATTGGCAGTAGCCAGAACGCAGATTCAATATCTGCCTTTGCCAGTTGTGACTGCTGTCCCCTGTTCCGTATGAGTGTGACTGCCTGATTGATGGTAGCGTACCTCACGGAACATATTGCAGGATCTATGTAGTCATTTACTGAACTTCCTTCTGGGTATGATAGATTGTGTATCAAACGGAAGTGGCCTGGTTCTTTTTTTGGTATCACGCCAAATGGGGACAGTACTATATCTTTGAAAGGCGGGTTTCTGAATGGCCCTGCTACTCTCCCCATACCTATTTCTTTCGCTAACTTGCTATGTACCACTGAGTTGAATTTGCCAACTGATGGGGGGTTGTGTTGGACATATGACTGCGATTTAGTTGGTATTGATGATGGTATGCGGAAGCCATAAGAGAAGCCGCTCTCAATATTGAGAGCTTTGTCCCATCTCGGGTAAGCCTGCAGCCACGGGCGCATTCACTCAAGCCTGATGGGCGTTGGTGCCATGGCTTTCGTTTGTGCGCTGCTGCCCTGATCTAAATGGCTTAGCTTCCTTCCCTGATCTGCACATGTACGCTGGGTGCCCGCCTCCAAAGGATGTACATGAGTGTCTAAATTTACATGGCTGCCATGTACAACTCCCCGTGTTGTATTGGTGACATGCTCGGCACCCTATCGGCTGGCTAGCCTGCCTCCCTTGCGCGGCTTGAAATGGCTGCAGTAGCCCTACTTGGCTCCATGGCCTGTTGGGAGCCATTTCATCCATCCACAGGTCCAGTATTCTGTGATGCCATGTTAATGTGGGATCCTCTGCCATGCTCTTTCTGAACTTTACATCGTAGTTCAGCCAGGCCCATCCTCCGTAACGCTTATGCGCTCGTGTGATTGTGTCCAGGAACCTGGTCAAATAAGGCCCTGATTCGGGTTCCCTCTCCATCACAACATTCATGAATATGTGGAACGCTGACACCCAGTTATTGATGGACTTTGGAATTTTTGACTTCCTATCTTTGTCCCGCTCCCCTCCTCTTTCTCTATCTTTCCCATCCTTAGACTCCCCTTCTTGATCCGTAAGCAAGAGGGAGAATATGTCTATGTATTCTTGTCTCCAAATGCGCTTCCTTATCTTTTTGGGCACTGAGCTGGCCAGTGATCTCATACCACAGTGTGGATCTCATCCTGAATCGTGCACTATGACCTGCCGCGCTGTGGCTGTTCCTGTTGCTACATTCTCCCGGACTTCTCCCCTCTGGGTGGGTATATCTCCCTGCCCTGACCACGCCCTTCACTAGGGGATTTGATTGTTTTGTTTTTTATTTTTCTTAAAATTTTTTAGTGCATTTTGTATCACATCTGCTAACGCCAGCTCGCCCTCACTCTTGGATAAGGAGTCCTCGGATGATGAGGATAGATGCTCTGGTGCCCCCACTACACCCCCAGACTTACCACCTGCCGTGCTGGCGCTCGATGTAATTGCCGTGCTACTGCTCTCCGTCCGCTGTTCTTCGCACCGTGAGCCGGACACCTCAAGTCTTTGTCGTATTGAGCCTAGGCCGTGTTGCGTAACCTGTTCCCGTACCATGCAAAGCAATTCATCTAGCTCCTGGCTTGTCGCAGGGTGTGTGGGTGTCTGCTGTTGTTGTTGTGTCTGCTTATTGTGCCGCCTGGGTTTAGACGCTGCAGTGCTGGCTGCTTCTGTGCTGCTCGCTGCAACCTGTCTGCTGGCCACACCCCTGCTTGCCGCTGCTCCTCGGTCTGCCATCCTTTTTGACCCTGCAGATGCTGTCTTCGCTGTCGCTCTGCCCACTGACTGCTGTCTGCTGCGGGACTTGGGGGCATTTTTGTTGATCTTTTGCAGCATATCTATACTTGTGTAAAATACTAAGAAGAGGCAGGGCAGAATACAACAAATACTACATTAGGACTTGCCTAGCCACCTTGATAAACTCCTGGACCGCTCTGGCCTTATAATCCCTCTCCCTTTGTATTCCCCTACTCACTTCCTCATTCAAACTGTTTTTTTTAAATATGCATTTGATGTATTCCAATAATTTAATTATTAATCATTCCATGCCACTACACCGCTAAAGTGTCTTCCAATAAATTTCAAAACACTTTTTTTTTTTGCAATTAAATACCGAGCCTGCAATTTTGCTTTGTGTCCCCTAGATGGCAGCCTCACTTTTCCCTTTTGTTGCAAGCTCAATTGATTTTTTTTTTCAGTTTGCCACTCTTCTTTATACATCCTGCAATCATACCTTGCAAATGCCTCCACGTGCGGCCCGGAGCGAGGCAACCCCTGCTAAATCCTGTTGCGACCCACAGGTTGAGAACCGCTGCCATAGAGAATCAGGGCTTGAGCTGGTACTTGGTGAAGGGCAGGAGAATGGCTGCAGGGCTTTCTGCTCAGCAGGTAGGAGACTGGCAGGAGATGGGTAGCTGGGGACGCAGTGCCAGGCAATCAGGGGTAGCTCTATAATGAGGTGGAGTGAAGCAGCTGCCTAATGTGGCAAACGTTTGGGGATGGCAAGAAATGCTCCCAAAACAGCTGTCTCACTCTATTCAAAGACTTTAAAAAAAGGTGAACAAGCTGCTGCCACTGCTTCTCTGCAGTGGCAGAATCAATTCCTCCGCCCCACACCACTTCTGCCGTTGCCCCAGATCCAAGGACACTGGGGCAGCGACAAGGAGCTCTAGCCATTGGCCAAAATGAAAAGATTTTGAAAAGCACAGTTTATAAGCCTCTGTTGGCTTGTAAGTCCCTTCTGGGTCTACCCCCTCTGACGCGAAAAGCATCATCAGAAGGGACGGGACGCATCAGGGCCTTCATGCTTGGGGGCAGGAGGACAAATGCTGGACAACAGGGGGAGAAGGAAGACAAATGCTGGACACGCGGGAGGGGGGAAGCAGTAAGACAAATGTTGGATGGGGGAGAAGACAAATGTTGGACGGGGGAGAAGAAAGACAAATGCTGGACAACGGGGAGGGGAGCAGAAAGGCAAATGCTGGATATAGAGAGGAAGACAAATGCTGGACAGAGGGGAGAAGCAGGAAGACAAATGCTGGGCAACAGATGGGGGGGGGGGGGTAGCAAAATGACCAATGCTGAACTGGGGCCAGTGCTACCCAGTAAGCTGGGTAAGCACAACAGGGAAGTGCCGACATCAGGAGAGTGCCGTCGCTAGCTGCCTGCCCCACTCCCCATTCAGGATGGCCTGCAGAGTGCTGGTGGCTTATTGGAGAGCCTGACTGCAGGACACGCTGCTCCCATGGGCAGAAGGCTGTGAGAGGCCACAACCACTATTCACAGCCTTCTGCCCACAGGAGCAGTGTGTCCTGCGGACAGGCTCTCCACTAAGCTGCCGGCACTCCACAGGTCATCCTGAGTGAGGGAGGGTGTACAGTGACGGCAGCCTCCAGATGTCGGCTCCTGTAGGCAGGCTCTGTTTCTCAGGGCTGCAGTCAGGGCTCGCACAGCTCATGCCTGCAGGACATACTGTTTCGGCAGGCAGAAGGGTGTGGTGGGGGGGCAACGATTGTGGCCCAGAGATCAGAACCTGCCTGTAGGAGCAGCGTGTCCTGTGGGCAGGGGCTGTGCAAGGCCAATTGTACCCTGCCTCTCTGGGCTAGGATCACTTCATGCACAGCCCCTGTCCATCAGACATTCTGCTCCACAGGCTGACTCTACCTTGTACATACAAGGGGTGAACATGAAGGGGCATTGGGAAGTACACGTGGTTGGGCACAGTGAGTCAGAAGGGAGCTGCTGGTGCGGGGGGGGGGGGAAATAGGGAGGCATCAAGATTGAGGTGGGGGGCTAGGAAGATAAAGGGAGATACTGGACATGGAAAGGGGCAAAGGGAGAAGCAAGGAGGGGAGATGGAGTGGTGATGTTGGCCAGGGGGTTAGAAGGAGACTATGGGATCATGCTGGACTTGGGGAGGGGGACAGAGGGGAGATGCTGGACATGGGGCAATAAGGGGAGAAGGAGATGCAGGGCATGGGGTAAGAGAGGGAAGAAGATGGACATGGGGTAAATAGGTTGAGAAAGAGATGGAGAGATGCTGGCATGGAAGTAATAGGGAGGGGATGGTATGGTATGGAGATGGGGTAGATGCTGGTTGCAGGGGGGATAGGAAGGGAGAGGGCAGACATGGAAGAAAAGAGAGAGTGGAGGTACTGGATGGAGGGAAAGAGAGAGAGAGAGACACTGGATGACGGGGGGAGAGATGTCAGACATGGAGGAGGACAGAGAGTGAGCAAAAGACTGGGGAACCATGGACCAGGGAAGAAGAGCTGGGGAATGGAAGGACTGGGGTGGAGGTTGAAAAGCGGTAGGTAGATGGAGTAAACAAGAGGGAGACTGAGAACTGGATAGTATGGAGTAGTGAAATCTGGGCAGTCAGAGAGAGAAATAAATGGAAGAAAACTGAAAGGAAAATAAATAAAATATCAAAGATGAAAGGAAGTGAAGAAAACAAAAGGAGAAATAAAAAATGGCAGATTGACTAGAGACTGTAGAAAGAAAGCTAAGAGAAGACAGAGGAAAGCAGAAGCCTCAGATCAGGACCTGCATGATCAGAGAATAAAATGGTCAGACAACAAAAGGTAGAAAAAATAATTTTGTTTTCATGCAGTCTGGCTTCTTGGGATTTCAGTTTAATTTTTGTCTACATATTTTTATTTTTACTTTAGGTTGTGGTCACTTATTCTGTTCTTGGTGAGGGTTTGTGTTCTGAATATGTGACCAAGGTCAGGTGTTCTGTTAACATGGAGTTTGTATGTAGTGATGTGTACTGTAGTAATCAGAATTGTTCAGCTTTTCAAATAGGTGTTTGGATGTTGCAGGGCCCACTGCAGTATTTACAGTGATGCTTTTTTTGGTGGGCTCCTTTTGTGAATTTTGGAAGTAGGTGCTGATATAGTATGTTATAGTAGATTTGCTCTATAGATCCTCAGTGACTTTGGTGTAGGGTCTTGTATTAGTTCACAATATGCCTGGTACTGGAGAATATTTGTTGTTGTTGGTGAGATGATCAGAATCAGATTTTTTTTAAAGATATTGAGCTGTGGGTGAATGTCCTAGTTCTGCTTTGCACCCACTGTTGAGGGAGGGGGCTCTGTGGATGTAAAATATATGTTCAAAAAGAAAAGGCAAGAACCATAACACAGTTTATAACAACAAAAGAAAAGTGAGTTATAATTTAGTTTTATAAACTGTGCTGTGGTTCTCGCTCTTTTTAGTTCCTTGATGTGCAAACATCTTGCATTTCCTCCATATAATCTAATTGGCATTTTGGCTTGGTTCCGTCCCTGACTGGAGTACTGAAAAAGCCCCCCGCCCTCCCTCACTACAGGGAGGGGGCATCATCTCATCTCTCGCCTCAGGCAGCAAATTGCTTGAGCCGTCCCTGGGAAGGAGAGGCATCCCAAGTGCACATGTGCTCGGAAAGGAGGTTTAAGAATTACTGCTGGTGTCTGTTGTTCCTGCTGAGAGGAAAACCCAGGTGTTGGTCTGAACCTGACTTTTCCTAGATTAGGTCTGAGGGCACATTGGACATCAACCAACATGGTTTCCGCCCTAACCATTGTTAGAAATGTTGTAAAGGGTTTTAAATGTGTTGTTTTTACAAAATATATGCAGAACATAGAATATGTTTATGTTTAATAAAATTTGATTAACCGCCCTTCACAATAAAATCAGAGCGGTTTACAATACATAAAAACCAATAAAAACAGTAGGGCGCAAGGCCAGTAAAAGAAAAGGAAGTTACACTTTAAAAAAAAAAAAAAAAAGAGAAAGACAAGGGGGTAAGAGAAGGTAGGAGGAGAGGAGTAGAACTATAGAGGGGGGGGGAGGGGGGGAGGTTAAAGGCTAGGGAAAAGAGGTGGGTTTTTAGCTGCTGTTTAAATGCTGAGTGGGAGGGTTCTAATCGGATAGAAGAGGGCAGGGAATTCCACAGTGCAGGACCAATGAAGAAAAAAGCTGAAGATCGGGTAGATTGCAGGTGGGCGGCAGAAGGGGGGGGAAGGATGAGCCGGTTTAGGTGGAATGAACAGGGGGTATATCTGGGAGTGTGGAAGTGAATTAGATCAGCTAGATATTGTGGGGAATTGGTGTGGAGGGCCTTGTGAACCAGAGTAAGTAATTTGTATTGGGAGCGGAAGGGAACAGGTAACCAGTGTAAGTGGATAAGAAGAGGAGTAATATGGTGAGAATGAGATGAGAGAGAGAAGACGGGCTGCGGTATTTTGGATTCTTTGAAGACGGTGTAAATGAGAGGAGGCCAAACCAATAAGGATAGAATTAGCAAAATCAACCCTGGACATAACAAGAGAGAGAAGTAGAGTAGATAAGGCAGAAGGAGAGAGAAAAGGGCGGATAGCACAGATTTGACGCAGAAAATAAAAGGAAGTTTTAGTAATGTGTGAGATATGGGCGTGAAAGGAAAGATCTGAATCAAAAAGAACACCAAGATAGCGGAAAGTAGTGACTAAGGATATGGGAGTGTTGGAGAGGGATGGAGCTAGTGAGGGGGGGGGGGGGTGACCGTAGGGGAACCAGATAGCAGTGGTATTTAATAGAATTAAAAATCTATAAGATGTTGTTTGCTTGCACTAACACATTGGTTCACATATTCCATTTTCTTATGCAGTACAAAATAAAGATATTTTTCTTGGCCTTGCAAAACTTAGGTTTCCCCCATACACCCCTCCCTTAGCTTCCAGGCTTTTGCCCAAAAAACTTAGAAACTCAAGGACAATAACAATGAAACATGCTGATACAAAAAATGCTAGATACAGAGAAAGAAACGAACTCTGAAAAAACAGGAAAAAACAGGCCATGGGCATAAGGGAAAGGGGGGATCTCTGAGAAACCATAAGACCGATAACATAACCATAAAAGGAATAAGGTAAAAAAAGGGGAGGGGGTAAAAAGGGGAAGGATTAAGAGAAGTAAATGGAGGTGGAGAGCCACATGGCCCAAATAACAATCACTAATAGGTAGGAAATTAGAAATACTTACACCAATAGAATAATAGGGAAGGAATTTGTAGAAGAAATGAATGTAATAAATATGGAACTATTCATATGACAAAGTGTGGTCACGAATAAAAAATTGTGGCCACCCATCTTGCAAGACTGGATAATAAATAAATAAATAAAAGAAACTTTGGTTTCACTGAAGTGTCTGTTATTGTGATAAAATTATTATTGTTTATTACAGATTGGGCGCTCGTCCCAGGATCGTGTCATCACTGGAGGGGGCCACCACCGCTGAGGATGGGCAGACGCGTCCCGTTGAGTTCAACGGCCTCGTGTTGGTGATGGCGGACTCCACCACTGCACTGACCATAGAATCCGGAGACTGGTGAAAGCAATACAGACTCAGTGAACCAGACCAGGTATAGTGAGCACATGCGCGCCAACCAAGTAATTCCGTGCACAGACCAAGGTAAGAAATAAGACTGTGAAGTATTACCCTGGTGGTTGTGGATCGAGACAGAGTGGTGTATGTGTGAGACGTGTCCTGGACACGAAGTGAGTGCAGAGTCTTAATCCGCGGTTCTGACACATCCGCGAGGAGTGCGGCCGGAGAGAGACAAAGTGACATACACACTGGTGACAGAAAGTCTCGATGGGAAATAAAGGCTCGAAGGGAAACTCGAGTAAGGATGGGGCTGGTAGTACAGGCCCTGGGAACATCCCTCCAGGCAGTCTATTAGGGAGGATGTTGAAGTACATCAGGAAAAGGAAGAAACACCTTCCATTTTCCTGAACAGATTAAAAGATCAGATGAAAATTCTCAGGAATAAGTGCAGACAATGAGGTAGCCAAAGGACTACTAAAGGTGCATTTTGTGACCAAGTCCTGGCCAGACATAAAGAAAAAAAAACTTGAAAAAATAGAGGGTTGGAATGATAAACCACTAGAAGATTTGCTGAGAGAAGCACAGAAAGTGTATGTGAAAAGAGAGGATGAGAAACAAAAACAAAAGACAAAGATGATGGTAAATACTGTTAAACAGGTGATGAGTAAAACCAGGGGAGGTATAGGGCAAAGGGGGAAAGGATGGGTTAACAGAAGTACAGGGCAAGGGTGGAGTGGAGGAGTAGTCTAGTGGTTAGAACACTGGCTTAATAACCAAGCAACCAGGGTTCAATTCCCCTAGTACTCATTGTGGCCTTGGGCAAGTCACTTAACCCTCCATTGCCTCAGAAGAAAGGCCTGGCAATCTACTTCCAGTGACACTGCCAAGAAAACCCAGGAGCTTCTCGGTCGTCAGGACTGACTCGAAGGCATGCATTGCATTTGCAATTCTTGGTCCAAGTGCAGGCAGGATGTTATCACTGTGGGAAAATAGGTCACTTCAAAAGAGGGTATCCTGAATTAAAGCAAGAAGAAGAAATATTACCACAGATAAATTTTGATGAAGATTAGGGGTGTCAGGGGTTTCTTAATCTAAGGTCCCACCAAGAACCCTTGAAAAATGTGAAGGTGGGGCCAAAGGAAGAAGTAGTATTTTTAGTAGACACAGGGGCTGCCCAAAGTTCTTTAAATTATGTACCAAAAGGAATGAAGTTATCAAATCAAAAGCTTACAGTTTCGGGAGTGAAGGGAGAGGGGTTTCCAGTTTCAATATTTCAACCGACACTGCTAAAATTAGACAAAGAAGAGATAGAGGGACATTTGCTGTGCATTCCAGAGGCAGGGAGTAATCTTTTAGGAAGGGATATGATTACACAATTAAACTTACAAATGAAGGTAAAAGATGACCAAATTGTTGTAGGAATGGCTCTCCTCAATGAGGAGGAAGAAAGCCAAATAGACCCTGTAGTAGGGGCAAGGGAAGGAAACAGGGGAGGACTGGATATTCCACCCCTAAAGATAGAATTAAGAAAGAAGGGCGAGATAGGGCGCCAAAAACAATATCCCATTTCCTTGGAAGGCTGCAAGGGCCTCCAACCTGTTATAAAAAACTTACTTCAGGATGCACTATTAGAACCATTTAACACTCCCATCTTGCCAGTAAGAAAACCAGATGGATCATACAGGTTAGTACAGGACTTAAGGAAGCTGAACCAAATAGCACGGGTAAAGCAGCCAGTGGTGCCGAACTCCTACACAATACTGAGTAAAATACCCCAAGTGCATAAGTGGTTTAGTGTTATAGATTTGAAGGATGCATTTTGGACCTATCTGGACAAGTACTGGAACAAGTATTAGAAAAGTTCTCTACACCATTCGGTGTGACTCTTTTGCAATATGTAGATGATCTTTTAATATCAGGAGAAACGAAAACTCAAGTCAGTGAAGCTACCAGAGCCCTCTTGGAGTTTCTGGGAAGTCAGGGGTTTCGAGTTAACAAAACCAAATTACAATTTCTAGAGAAAGAAGTAAAATACCTTGAACATCTGATTAGTGAAGGAAAAAGGAGAATCAGTCCAGAGCAAATAAAAGGAATTGCAGATTTACCACTTCCAAAGACAAAAAAAGAACTAAGGAAGTTCCTGGGATTAGCCGGATACTGTAGGTTATGGATAGACTCATATGCCCAAAAGATTAAAGGATTATACTTGAAGCTGTTAGAAAAAGAACCTAACAACTTAATCTGGAAAGAAGAGGAGCAGAAGTTAGTAAGAGAGCTAAAACAAAGCTTGGTAGAAACCCCAGTCCTGGCTTTACCCTCGCTGCATAAACCCTTCCACCTTTTTGTCACCATTGACAAAGGGACTGCATTGGGGGTCCTTATTTATTTATTTATTATTATTTATTTATTTATTTATTACAGGCTCTTATATACCGCTCTATTAAGAATCAGCGCGGTTCACAATATAACAACATACCATAACAACAAACTGTTAGGTTTTTACAGAGAACAAGGTCAGAGAACTTGGATAAAACATGGGACGTCATTACTGCAACTATTTACAAGAGTATTTACAAGTATACATAACAGGATTTGTTCTTAGTTTGGGTAGTGATTAAGATTGGTTAGTTGGTCAAGTAATATTGAGGGAAGAGGTGGGATTTGAGTGCCTTTCTGAAAAGGGATAGATCAGTTGCATATTTATCTACAATTCTAGATTCATTGTCTAGAGGATGGCCGGAGTGTGTCCAAGCAGTGGCTGCAACAGCCCTACTGGTGGATGAGAGCAGGAAATTGACTTTTGGAGGGGCCCTAGGAGTAAGTACCCCACATTAGGTGAGAACCATACTAACCCAGAGGGCTGGGAGGTGGCTCACTGATTTACGAATCCTGAAATGTGAGGCAATACAAATGGAAAAAGATGATTTAGTGTTAACCACAGAGCAGTGTTTAAACCCAGCCACTTTCTTATGGAAAGGTGAGGGGGGAAGTGAGGAACTAGAACATGATTGCTTGGACATCATAGAATACCAGATCAGGGTAAGTCCAGACTTAGGGGATACCCCCTTGCATGCAGGGAAGCATTTGTTTATAGACAGATCCTCTAGGGTGATAGAAGGGAAAAGACGAAATGAGTATGCAGTAATAGAAGGAGAAAGTTACTGCTCCCTTGAAGCAGGCGGGCTACCCAATAATAGGTCAGCACAAACATTTGAACTATATGTATCAGGCTTTGAAGCTATTAGGGAGTGGAGATGGGACCATCTTCAAGGACTCAAAATATGCCTTTGGAGTGGTACACACCTTTGGGAAGATCTGGGAGGAACGAGGTTTGATAAACAGCAAGGGAAAGGAGTTAGTGCATGAGGAATTAATCAAACAAGTGTTGAAAAATCTGCTGCTACCACAAGAGATAGCTATAGAGCATGTGAAGGGACATCAAGCTGGGAATTCATTTGAAGTGAGGGGGAATAGAATAGCCCATGAGGC
Organism: Ichthyophis bannanicus; assembly: GCA_033557465.1. Classification (NCBI taxonomy): domain Eukaryota; kingdom Metazoa; phylum Chordata; class Amphibia; order Gymnophiona; family Ichthyophiidae; genus Ichthyophis; species Ichthyophis bannanicus. Next base: position 123,715,975 of record CM066031.1, read on the forward strand.
TGCTAAGGAAGCTACCTTAGGGGAAAACATATCCCCTATATTCTACTTAACCCCAGAAGTAGTGAGTCACACAGTAAATCCCACATTTACTGCAAGGGAAAAACAAGCTTGAGGAAATAGGGGCAACAGAAGCAGAAGGGGGAAAGTGGGTTTTACCTGATGGAAGGCAGATGGTGAACAGTGTGTCTGTGCTGACCCAGACCCTGCATGCAGCCCATTAATTCCCACACCCCAGGGCTCAGTGCTGTAGGTAGGAAGGAGATACATGCCCATCTACACTGTGCCCGGAAAGGAGCTCCTGCACATGTAAGAGTTACTGCTGGTGTCTGTTATTGCTGCGAGGTGCTGAGGGAAACCTAAGTGCTGGCATGTACGGTGAACATCAGACAGTGGGGACTTTACCAAAATCAGGTCTGTTGCTTCACTGATTGGGAAATACTGGCTAGTGTTCAGTGAAAGTGGCTAGATCAGGGGTCTCAAACTCAAATTGCTTTGAGGGCCAAATGAGGACTTCTAAAGTAACCCGGGGGCCGCATAAGACGCGGGGCCTCATTTGCATAAGGGGCATCATTTGCATAAATATTTGCATAATGTTACCATACACTAACTTTTAGTAAACATGCCTCTTAATGAGTATGGATAAAGAAAGACTAAAAGATTTCTACATTACTATAATCCAGTGCCAACCGCCAGGCACATTAGGAACTACTACAAACATTGCCCATTTAGAACCCATAGCAAACCTGCCATATCCTAACAGCACTACCAGGACTCACAAAGCACCATACCCTACCTATCAAAAGGCAACACTGCAAATATTAAATCAATACATTTCAGAGAATAACAATACATGACCTACTGGGGAAAGAGAACAAGTAGCAATGTCAAATAGGAATTACATAAACAGAATACCTCAGCTCAGTTACACATGCAGAACATAGACCATCACCAAACAAGGAATCACAATTTAGAAACAGGAGGGCAATAATTAAACTGGGAACCCCAAAAGCCAAACTTGGAATGTACAACAACACTGTAGAAATAAAACTATAAATTAATTTCCTCTTGTACTAAACAAAGCGCAAACGTTAATGATGCACATTTCCCAGAGCTGATATATTCCAGTTAATAAATTCAAAATAAAGAGATATTTTTCTACCTTTTGTGCATTTTTTTTCAGTTGCAATTGTTCCAGCCACTTTCTTCTGGTTTCTTCATGTCTTCTGCTAACTCTCCATCGTCTGCTGTCCATTTGTCCTTTCTTCTCTCCTAGTTTTTTTTCCATTCTCTCTCTACATCTGCTTTAACATACTAATCTTTCTCCTTTTGCTCTTTCCTCATTCCTATTTCATCCACTCAAATTTTACCCCTCCATCCTCAATCCCCACTTACTCTCCCAATACCTGGCCAATTGTAGATTTGTCTTCTCTCCCAGACAAAATATTTTCCCCTCTCCATTTCACTCTCCCAGCCCCATCCCATTCTAATCCTCCCACAACATCAGCTCCCTTCTAGTTCCAGCCCCACCCAGCATCTGCTCCTTTCTAGTCCCTGCATCAGCCCATTTCCAGTCCTAGCCCCCCATCAGCCCATTTCCAATCCTAGCTCCCCCCCCAACTCAGCCCATTTCCAGTGCTAGCTCCCTCCCCTCACAGCCCATTTCCATTCCAAGCCCCCCTCCCCATCAGCCATTTGCAGTTCAAGTCCCCCTTCCATTCAGCCTATTTCCAGTCCTAGCAACCCCCCAGCCCATTACCAGTCCTAGACCCCCCATAGCCCATTACTAGTCTTACCCCCCATCACCCCATTTTCAGTCTTACCCCCCATAGCCCATTACCAGTCCTACTCCCCCCATAGCCCACTTCCAGTCTTACCCCCCCCATCGCCCCATTTTCAGTCTTACCCCCCCATAGCCCATTACCAGTCCTAGTCCCCCCACAGCCCACTTGCAGTCTTACCCCCCATCACCCCATTTTCAGTCTTACCTTCCCTCATAGTCCATTACCAGTCCTAACCCCCCCATAGCCCGTTACCAGTCCTAAACCCCCAATCAGCCCACCTCCAGTCCTAACCCCCATCTGCCCATTTCCAGTCTTAGCCCCCACCATAGGCCATTACCAGTCATAACCCCCCCTGCCATTAGCCCACTTCCAGTCCTAACCCATTACCCCATTTCAGTCAGCCCCTCCATACATCATTACCAGTCCTAACTCCCCCCATCAGCCCACCTCCAGTCCTAACCCCCATCTGCCCATTTCCAGTCCTAGCCCCCACCATAGGCCATTACCAGTCATAACCCCCCCTGCCATTAGCCCACTTCCAGTCCTAACCCATTACCCCATTTCAGTCAGCCCCTCCATACCTCATTACCAGTCCTAACTCCCCCCATCAGCCCACCTCCAGTCCTTCCTAACCCCCATCAGCCCATTTCCAGTCCTAACCCCCCCCCCCCTATCAGCCCAGGTAAATTTAAAAAAAAAACCTGGCTTCTGCTGCTGCAGCCGTGGCAGCGGCAGAATCAGCTGTCCCGCGGCCCCTTCCCCTCTGCCCGGAAGAGCCCTGAGTCTGCTCCATCAGCGGCGGGCTTTTCAAGCCGCGAAGAGAGTATTTCCCTCTCGCGCGGCTTAAGCCTATTCACTTTTCAAGCTGCGCGAGAGGGAAATACTCTCTTCGCAGCTTGAAAAGCCCGTCGCTGATGGAGCAGACTCAGGGCTCTCCGGGCAAACGGGAAGACGGGAAGGGGCCGCGGGACAGCTGATTCTGCCGCTGCCACGGCTGCAGCAGCAGAAGCCAGGTTTTTTAAAAAATTTGACAGTTGATTCTGCCGCTGCCACGGCGGCAGCAGCAGAAGCCAGGGTTTTTTTTGTTTGTTTGTTTTCCTCCGTCGCGGGCCGCACAAAGTATGCGGCCCGTGGGCCGCGTGTTTGAGACCCCGGGGCTAGATGCAGGACCAGCAGTCATATACTCTGCCTGCCTTTCTTTCTGCCTCTTGTGAATGATGCATATACATGTGTAATAAAGACTGTTGGACCCTCCCTTCCTGAACTGCTTTTTTTTCTGTTTTTACAAATGGCTACACTGTCCTTAGCCCTGGAGTGTAAGCTGCCCTACCTGTGCAACTCTACCTCAGCCATTCTCTCTCCTGCTTTTCTGGGGAGGATTCACTTTCAGATCAGGAGGATTCACTCTCACTTCTCTCTCTTTCTTTCCCAGGATGAGGCTTTGGGCTCTGCTTCTCTCTCAATGGTGGAGGCTTGCAGAGAGGGCAGGAAATGTTCTGCAGTTAGGGGAGGAGAGAGGAAGGGGAGGAGGGATCTAGACTGAAAAACAAGAAAACCCTGTGCTCTCAGGATCTCATGCTGGCGGCCATCTTCAGTGTGGCAACAAGCTGCTGAGACTCCACTTTCTAGTCACAGTTTAGTTTAGTTTATTGCCTACCCGATATACTGATTTTAGTGGAAACAGCAAAGTAGTTTACAGTACAAATAAAAACAAATTTATCAAAATATATGAGATACAAAAATTAAATTAACATTTAAAAAATTAAATTAAAAAAATCTATGTAGTGCAGTCCAGCAATAGACACTCCTCACCACTCAGAGCAACCAAAGGCCTGTTCAGAAAATGTAAGTTTTAAAATTCTTTCTAAACGACTTCAGAGCAGTATCCTGACATATATAAAGAGAAACTGAATTACTCAATGTGGAAGCAAGAAAAACAAAAAGGAAGACAAATGTACAGATTTGCATCTCGCACAGCTATTGTAATAGGTTTCCTGGCTAAGAAAGGACACCTGAGGCCTTCGTGAAAGCAAACAGCAGTTTATTAGCCGGCGTGAACTCAGTGGAATAATTTCCAAAGACTGAGCTTCCGCACAAAGGTTTCAGTTACACTTATAGATTCCTAGCCCTATGCAAACTAACATTCCTTTATCTCTATTTGGGTATAACATGATTGGTACATAATAAGTTCCCCCTTAACCGGTCCCCCATAAGGCCGGCTGGGGGGGGGGGGTGTTTCATAAGGTGAGAAGCTGCTAAAGATATGCATTTGTTACTGCGTAGCTACTACTACCAGGCAGGTTGCAGAAATAATAAAAGACAAAGACATTTTGGGTAGGCCACAGGCCTATCATTCCAAGGTACACTTATGACACTACTACACTCCCCCCTTAATTCGGCACCCTCGCCAGCAGGGTGCCAAGAATTATAAGCAGGCGCAGGATTAAAATCATGTGCCGGGTCCGTGTTTGGAACCGGACGGCACTGGCATAAGGCCAGGACATGGGCAGCGGATTTCCGGTCAACGGCACCGTCAATGGCAGCATGAAAACCACGCAGGCCGAGAAGGAGTAGGCAAGGCAAAACAAGGCAGACCATAACGACCAGTGCGGCGATGACCAAAGGGGACTTCAGACCACCTAATCCATTAAAAACACTTCAAAACCATCCGTCAGCTGACAGACCATTCCAGGTCTGAACAGGAACATGGGCTAACTTTCGCATACGATCAATAATTTCTTCAATAGCCTTACCAGCATCATCTATCTGTAGAGAGCAATTAGTGAGGTTAAATGTCCCACAGACCCTGGCGAATTTAAGGAATAAATGTCTGACAGCTGTGGGTATGGGGTCCATCTGGGTCACCATCTCCTCATAGAAGGAGTGGAAAACACTAATTAGGTGGGATTGTCAATTTTTTTGCTATTACCTGGATATGAAGATAAGTACCGGGGTCTGTTGATTTTTTTGTGGTCAGTCTTAGTTACCTTCAAATAGGGGGTGCAGGGGAGTGGATCAGTTACAACGGAACGCATGGTTACCATCAGAAATACAACTACTGCAAACTCAGTATACATAATACTGTGGTTGGTATAAATACAGTTTATAAACAATGGGTCCTTGGGTTCTTTGTTCCCAGTCGTTGATCCTCAGTCTTCAGCTGTACATAGACCCGTCAGCTTCCGGTGGTGACAGGGGTAGGGCGTTGCTCTGATTGACGTGCAGGCTGAGTCATTCTGGACAGGGTAAGCTTCAGTTCATTGTCAGGATCCGTTCTGGCAGTCCATGTGCTGTCAGTTGGATGGGTTGCTGGCTTGACTCGGGTATGGTGAATTCACGGCACTACTTCGGCGACCTTCACAGCTGTGGGGGTTGACAGTAGGACCGTATATGGCCCCCGCCAGCAGGGCGTCAAAGGTTCAGAGTTCCATTCCTTAATCCAGACAGCAGAATCTGGTTTGTAAGGGTGAATGGGTTCAACAAGGATTACTGGTAGTCGTTCTTGAACCCAGGAGTGAACATTCTGCAATACAGAACCCAATGCTATCAGTTCCTAGCAGGTCAGCAGTGATCCAATCTGACCCATGTCTATTAGCACCCCCTTAATCAAGGGAGGGGGTCGTCCATACAGGATTTTTCGAAGGGGGACAGATTCAAACCCTGACAAGGGGAGGCCCGTATATACAGCAGGGCCATAGGGAGGACAGAGGGTCCTGTTCATACGTTCGACTTTCCCTGAACTCTGGGGACAGTAAGCGGTGTGCAATTGCCAATCTATCTGTAGGGCCTGGGCTAGGTGTCTGGTGACCTGGGAAACGAAAACTGGGCCATTGTCTGATCCTATTACTGGCGGGTGTCTAAATCGGGGTATAACTTAAATGATGAGGGCTCAGGCGACCTCACAAGCCTTCTCGGTTCTGGTGGGAAAAGCTTCTATCTATCCTGAATAGGTACAGACTAACACCAGAAAGTACTTATGACCCCCAGCCCTAGGCATCTGGATAAAATCCACCTGCAAATTTTCCATGGGAGCAGTCCCTACAGCTAGGAGACCAGGAGGTGGTAATTTCCCTTGTCGAGGATTATTTCAGGTACCAACCAAGCTAGCACGAGTCCACGTGCTTAATACAAACCCAGTCTGAGACGTGGACAGCAGTTGAAGGACTTACTTTATTAATCTAAAAAAGCCTATGGCCCGACACAGGCCGTGTTTCGTTGCCTTCTTCAGGGGCAGGCTACATAATTCATAAAAACAATAATAAATATAAACATATACAAAAATCATTAGTCACAACATGAGACCTAAAAGTTAATTAAAGCACCTAAATAAATACTTGATACAACCAAAGATAAAACAAAGATCAGCACAGCAAACAGACATGATTCAACTTATAATACTCTATTAAAAGAATATAACCCAACTATCTATAAGTTAACCTATAATAACCTTAACATATATATAAAAATCATCATTTAAAATTATATACATCAATATTTAAAAGATTATAAATAAATAATTAATATATTAATATATTAAAAGATTAATATATTAATATTAATATATTATAATATTAAAATAATAATAAAATAATAATAAAATAATAATATATTAATATATTAAAAGATTATAAATAAATAATTAATATACATAAATTAACTCAAATGACATACCAACACATATATAAACCACCATGCACATTCTAATCATACCTTCATCAACTGTCTAACCTTCCAACGTACTGTAATTGCTAAAGAAGGGACAAGGAAGAAAACCACATAGGTAAATGAACCCACCATAGAGAATGACCATCATTTTAATGTAGTGTTATAATAAGGAAATTGTAAAGTGGCCATATAAAAAAAGGAATTGTAATAAATTGATACCTGGAAACGTCATTAAATTTCACTTGGAGTAAAAGATGTCGTGGTGGCAGATGCTAAAAACTACAAAAACAAAAAATATTGTAACACCAATATCCATCAATACATACAGCCCCCACCCTTATCATTTGTATTAAAAAATTCCATGCATAACAAAGGTTTACCAGCGCAGGCCTACACCTTACTCACAAGATTGCCATAATCTCTTCCAAACTTTTAGGTGTTATCAACACACCCCTGATCACAGTGGAAAACCACATCATGCGCTAACACTACGACCGACCCAGCACTGATATGTTTGCAAGTGCCGCCAGTGATAGAGCTTTTTTTGCGGTGTTCTTGCGTACCTTGGTGAAGTCTTTTGGTGTATTGATGATGTCAGAGGTGCCTCTCCTCCTGGGTCTTGTGCTGATGTCGGGTTGTATGAGTGGTTGTAGGCTGAGTGCTGAGGTCCGGTGTTTGATTTTGAATATGTTTAAGACTGTCTTATATCTGATGCGGGAGCTGATTGGGAGCCAGTGGAGGTGTTTTAGAATGGGGGTGATGTGATCTTGTTTTGATGAGCCAGATATTATGCGTGCTGCTGTGTTTTGAGCCATTTGCAGTGGCCGGAGTGTCTGCTTTGTTAGGGCAAGATAGATTGGGTTGCAGAAGTCTAGGATGGGAGTTATTAATGCTTGACAGACTGTGCGGAAATGATCTTGAGAGAGGAGGGGTTTGAGGCATCGGATTAGTCTTGAGATATGCATTTTTGGTGGTTCTGCTGATGTGTGACTGTAGGTTTAGTTCTTTGTCGAGTTTTATGGGTATTGTTGTGGTGTTGACCTTGATGGAGGGTGGAGGCATGAAGCTGGTGTTTCGGGTGATGAGTAGTGCCTCAGTTTTGTTGTAGTTTATGGTTAGGTTGTTGTCTTGAAACCAGCTGGTCATATGTTTGAGACAGTCTGTTATTTTGGTGTAGTCAGGGTTGTCAAGGTTGACTGGGGATATATCATGATGTCGTCGGCATAGATTGTGTATTGTATTTTGTATTCTTTCATGATGTTGCAGATCGGTTGAATGTAGAGGTTAAATAAAAGCGCTGATTGGACAGATCCTTGTGGGACACCTTGCTTGATTTTTATGGATCGGGAGAGTAGTAATAATGGGTGATTTCAATTACCCTGGTATCGACTGTGTCAGTGTTACGGCAGGACAAGCTAGGGAGATAAAGTTTCTAGATGAAATAAATGACTGCTTCTTGGAGCAGCTGGTTCATGAACCGACCAGAGGGGAAGCCATACTGGACCTAGTCCTTAGTGGAACGCCAGATCTGGTGCAAGAAATAAGGGTGTTGGGACCACTTGGCAATAGTGATCATAGCATGATCGTGTTTGATTTAATTAGTGGAGGAGGGATAGTAAAGAAATCCACAGTACTACCTTTTAACTTTCAAAAGGGAGACTATGATAAAATGAGGAATATAGTTAAGAAAAAACTAAAAGGAGCGGTTGCAAAGGTTAAAGACTTACAGCAAGCTTGGGTGTTATTTAAAAATACTATCCTCGAAGCCCAGACCAGCTGTATTCCACGCATTAAGAAAAGTGGAAGAAAGTCCAAAAAACTGCCAGCATGGTTTAAAGGTGAGGTCAGAGAGGCTGTTGCTGCCAAAAAAGCATCCTTCAGGAAATGGAAAAAAGAGTCAAACGAAGAAAACTGGAAACAGCACAAGCACTAGCAAGTTAAATGCAAAGTATTGATAAGGCACGCAAAGCGAGAATTTGAGAAGGAACTTGCTACGGAAGCAAAAACACGAAATAAAGACTTTTTCAAGTACATTCGTAGCAAAAGGCCTGTGAGAGAGTCCGTTGGGCCATTAGATGATAGAGGGGTAAAAGGGGCAGTAAGAGGAGACGAGGCTATAGCAGAGAGACTGAATGAATTCTTTGCTTCGGTCTTTACTGAGGAAGATGTAGGGATGTTACCCAAGACTGAAGTGGTATTTAAGGTGATACTGCAGAGGAATTGAGAGAAATATCGCTACACCGGGAAGATATATTACAACTATTTGATAAACTGAATAGTAGCAAATCACCTGGACCGGATGGTATACATCCAAGAGTGTTGAAAGAACTGAAATATGAGATTGCGGACCTGCTATTGGTAATCTGTGAACTTTCATTAAAATCATCTGTAATACCTGAAGATTGGAGGGTCGCCAACGTAACACCAATCTTTAAAAAGGGTTCCAGGGGTGACCCGGGAAATTACAGACCGGTGAGTCTGACGTCAGTACCGAGGAAATGGTAGAAACCATCATAAAGAACAAAATTACACAGCATGTAGATAGTCATGGCCTAATGGGAGACAGCCAACATGGCTTTAGACAAGGAAGATCTTGTCTTACTAATCTGATATGTTTTTTTGAAGGTGTGCATAAACAGGTAGACAAAGGTGAGTGGGTTGATATAGTGTATCTGGACTTTCAGAAAGCTTTTGATAAGGTCCCTCATCAGAGACTTTTGGCGAAACTAAAAAGTCATGGGATAGGAGGCAGTGTACTATTGTAGATCGGGAACTGGTTAAAAGATAGAAAGCAGAGGGTAGGGCTAAATGGCCAATATTCCCAATGGAAAAAGGTGAATAGTGGAGTACCCCAGGGATCTGTACTGGGTCCGCTACTTTTTGACATATTCATAAATGACCTGGAAACAGGGCCGGCCCGTCCATTGAGCGAGAATGTTTTTTGCACAGGGCCCCGCGCAAAAAACATTCTGATCCTAAAGTAAAATTTAAAAAAAAAAAAAAGCTGTCTTCTCCCGCTGCCGGGGCCGCTGCGGCAGAATCGAGTGTGCCGCGGGGCCCCCCCTGCCCAGCAGAGCCTGCCCTCCCAAGTATCACCTCTCTCTTCGTAGCTGCAGTCAGACGCGCTGGCTTTCAGAGCGCGAGAGGAGAGTTTCTCCCTCGCTGCTCTGTTAAGTTCCCATCAGCCCCCGCGGGCTTAACAGAGCCGCGAAAGGGAAACTAGTCCCTTCGCGCTCTGAAAGCCGGCGCGTGTGACTGCAGCTACGAAGAGAGAGGTGATACGGGGGAGGGCAGGCTCTGCTGGGCAGGGGGGGCCCCGCGGCACACTCGATTCTGCCGCGGCGGCCCTTGCAGCGGGAGAAGACAGCTTTTTTAAAAAAAAATTTCTCTGGGCTGGGCTGGGGGATTAGGAGTGGTGATGGGCTGGGGGGGTTAGGAGTGGTGATGGGCTGGGGGGGTTAGGAGTGGTGATGGGCTATGGGGGGCTATGGGGGGGTTAGGAGTGGTGATGGGCTGGGGGGGTTAGGAGTGGTGATGGGCTATGGGGGGTAGGAGTGGTGATGGGCTATGGGGGGCTATGGGGGGGTTAGGAGTGGTGATGGGCTATGGGGCGGCTATGGGGGGGTTAGGAGTAGTGATGGGCTATGGGGGAGCTAAGTCTTTATATGGGCTGATGGGATTAGGACTGGAAGTGGGTTGATGGGGGGTTAGGACTGGTAATGGGCTATGGGGGGCTTAAACTAAAACTGGGCGATGGGGGACTAGGACTGGAAATGGGCTGGTGGGATTAGGACTGGGAGTGGGCTGATGGGGAGGTTAGGACTGGTAATGGGGTATGGGGGGCTTAAACTGAAAATTGGGTGATGGGGATTAGGACTGGGAGTGGGCTATGGGGGGCTAGGACTGGTAATGGGTTGGGGGGGGTTGCTAGGACTGGAAATGGGCTGGGGGATTAAGACAGGAGGTGGGCTCATGGGTTAAGGACTCGAAATGGGCTGTGGGCTGTTGGGGGGGGTTTAGGACTGGTAATGGGCGATGGGGGGGGCTAGGACAGGAAATGGGCGGATGGGTAGGGGTTAGGACTTGAGGTGAGCTGATGGGGTTAGGACTGGTAATGGGCTGTGGGCTGATGGGGGGGGGGTTAGGACTGGCAATGGGCTATGGGGGGCCGACTGGAAATGGGTTGATGGGGTTAGGACTGGAAGTGGGCTGATGGGGGGTTAGGACTGGAAATGGGTTGATGGGGGGGGCTAGGACTGGTATTGGGTTGGGGGTTGCTAGGACTGGAAATGGGCTGATGGGGGGCTAGGACTGGAAATGGGCTGATGCAGGGACTAGAAGGGAATGGATACTGGGTGAGGCTGGAACTAGAAGGGAGCTGATGTTGGGGGAGGATTAGAATGGGATGGGGCTGGGAGAGTAAAATGGAGAGGGGAAAAATATTTTGTGTGGGAGGGATAAAAAATCTACAATTGGCCGGTATTGGGAGAGTAAGTGGGGATTGAGGATGGAGGGGTAAAATTTGGGTGGATGAAATAGGAATGAGGAAAGAGCAAAAGGAGAAAGATTAGTATGTTAAAGCAGATGTAGAGAGAGAGAATGGAAAAAAAACTAGAAGAGAGAAGAAAGGACAAATGGACAGCAGATGATGGAGAGTTAGCAGAAAACATGAAGAAACCAGAAGAAAGTGGCTGGAGCAATTGCAACTGAAAAAAAATGCACAAAAGGTAGAAAGATATCTCTTTATTTTGAATTTATTAACTGGAATATGAAAGCTCTGGAAAATGTGCATCATTAACGTCTGCGCTTTGTTTGGTACAAGAGGAAATTAATTTATGGTTTTATTTCTACAGTGTTGTTGTACATTCCAAGTGTGGCTTTTGGGGTTCCCAGTTTAATTATTGCCTTCCTGTTTCTAAATTGTGATTCCTTGTTTGGTGATGGTCTATGTTCTGCATGTGTAACTGAGCTGAGGTATTCTGTTTATGTAATTCCTATTAGACATTGCCACTTGTTCTCTTTCCCCAGTAGGTCATGTATTGTTGTTCTCTGAAATGTATTGGTTTAATATTTGCAGTGTTGCCTTTTGATAGGTAGGGTATGGTGCTTTGTGAGTCCTGGTAGTGTTGTTAGGATACGGCGGGTTTGCTATGGGTTCTAAATGGGCAGTGTTTGTAGTAGTTCCTAATGTGCCTGGCGGTTGGCACTGGATTATAGTAATGTAGAAATCTTTTAGTCTGTCTTTATCCATACACTCATTAAGAGACATGTTTACTAAAAGTTAGTGTATGTTAGCATTATGCAAATATTTATGCAAATAAGGCCACTTATGCAAATGAGGCCCCGCACCGAGTCTCCACACATGGCCCCGCATGCCCCTTGGGCCGCCCCTGCCTGGAAAACGGAATAACAAGTGAGGTTATCAAATTTGCAGATGATACAAAACTGTTTAAAGTTGTTAAAACCCAAGAGGATTGTGGAAAACTGCAGGAGGATCTGGATAAATTGGAAGACTGGGCATCCAAATGGCAGATGGCAGATGAAATTCAATGTGGACAAGTGCAAAGTTATGCACCTAGGAAAGAAAACGGAGTTACTTACCTGTAACTGGAGTTCTTCGGGGACAGCAGGATAAGTCAGCCACAATTGGTGACGTCATCCGACGGCGCCGAGACGGAAGTACTCTCCATAGCTCAGAAGGGCTTTCGCCCTTCTGAGCATGGGCCAACTGGCCCTACCCCCCTGCCCACCCCTAGCTAACCAGTATGTCCCTAGCTGAGCCTTTGCCGCTAGGAGGCGGGCACCAGGACGGAGGTTGACCCCTTTCCAGGGGAGGTGGGCGGGTATGTGTGGCTGACTTATCCTGCTGTCCACGGAGAACTCCAGTTACAGGTAAGTAACTCCGTTTTCTCCTAGGACAAGCAGGATGTGTCAGCCACAATTGGTGCCTCCCCAGCTGCCATGAGCTGTGGTAGAAAGGGGGAAGGCCGAGGCACTTCTCCGGGAGACTAGAGGCTAGGCTAGCAGGCAGCCTGTGGTGCAGCATGTTGCCACCAGAGCATGTAGGCCCATAGTGGTATGAGGACGCGAAGCACGTACATGCAGAGGGTGCAGTACAAGGCACACTTGTGAGGTAACCAAGACACACTTGCAGAGGGTGCAGTACAAGGCACCCTAGTGAGACACACTTGTGAGATGATCAAGACATAGGCCCGTCGGGCAGTCTGAAGAAGACCAGCCACAATAGTGCTGGGTACAAGAATGGAGCGAGCGGTGCAAATGGGGCGAGAATGCCCCACTAATAAGAGAGGCACCTCTTAATATTATTTATTCAGAGTTGTCGAGAACCGTTAGCGAAGCAGGGTATTGGGGCCCGGAGATTGCCGCTGGGTCCAGGCTTGTGGAACTTGTGACTCTGGGGAACTTTCTCTGGTGAGACATGAGCTAAATTGGTCAGTGTTGGACGCGACCTGCGTTGGTCACTGTTGGGACGGAATGCTGTGCACCGCCATGCTACAGGCTTGGCAGTCCAGTCATACCCTGCATTCAGGGTGTGTGTCCTCATTCCCTGCATGCTTGCGTATCTCTGTTGGCATCTGCACTGCGGTCAACCGCTCACACAGCCAGGTTGGGACTACAAACGCAAGTGTGGTGCAGGATCGGGTGGTCTGCGTCTGTAGCTGGTGCATTATTCTCAGGGTGGGGGCTCCTATCAATCTAGGCGGAAAGGTGCTGCTGTAAGCCGTTTCCTTGGTGGAGGGCGCCCGGAACAGAAGAGTCAAAGAGCCCAGGTTGGGGCCCCCTGATATTGGTGCATTATCCCGTGTCAGTGGGCAAATTACGGGGACTGTTTTGGTGGGGACCACAGCTGGGACTCGAACTTGTGACCTTCACTGGCTGTGCGTACAGCACCACACTGTTGCCACTGAAAGAAGAGCTGGAAAGGGGAGCACCTGGGTGCAAACCAGGGACCTCTTGATCTGTAGTTAAATGCTCTTCCCCTAAGCTGTGCTCCCACAAGGATGAGGGACCAGATGCAGGGTCTCTGAGACTGGGATGGGGTTCAGTTAGTAGATGCACAGGGCCCTGATGCAGTCCGGGGTGTGGAGTCCTCTTCCTCCAAGAAGCGTGGGGTGCTCCTGATTTGGGAGGCGGCTCAGTCCTGGAGGGACTGCACACAAAAAATGGGTACACCATAGGGTATGTGGTTTCCCGACACTCTATTGTCGGGATAGGAGGCCGGTCTAAGGGGAATCATTCCTCAGGTAATATGATTAGAGGGTGGGCATCCTGCCCGTGAAGGTAGAAAGGCGGCAATGAGATGGAGCAGTACAGTCGCGGTGGTTATGAAAATGCCGCTAGCAGCACTGCTTTATAGTAAAGGGTAATGCCTCAGACAGCCTTACTCATTAACCCCATTGGGGGATTGAACTCATGACCCCTGGTTCAGTAGTCCATGTATTAACCATTGCGCTACCCCTCTCTTACTACTGCTGATGGGCCGCCTGAGGAGAGACCAAAGACTATTTCGGATAGCTACCCGGAGGGTCGTAAGAGTCGACAGCAACTGGACCATGCTTAACAATGACAACCACTTCATCTCAGCAGCTTAGAAGAGCTGACCTGGTTTGCGCCGCAGAGATTGAGGGCGATATTAGCCCATGCTAGGACACTCTGGGTGGTGTTCTCAGCAGCTTGCATGAGCTGGTGGGGCGCACGCCGTGGTTGATTGAGGGAAATGAAGAGCAGATAAGGCCGGGTAGCATGTGCTATTAGGTCCCTTTGGGCGGTGTTTAATGTGATCTACATGAGAGGCGAGTGAGTGGTTCATAGGAGGGGACCATTTGGTGCAAAGAGATCCAGTTCAGGTTGGTGCCACCCGACAGGAGAAGACGTCCGGTCGAGGGAGGAGGAACCGAGGGTTCGTGGAAGGGGTCCAGTTGGTGCAGCATGACGGTAGAAGAAATACAGCTGCTGCTCTAAATATGGGGACTGGGTTGGCAGGAGCCGCAGCTGGGATTGGAACCTGTGACCCTTGGCTCCTGAACACACTGTCTGTGTTCACTACACCACACTGTGGCCGCGGTATTACCATGCCAGGCAGGGATGGCTTCTTAGTGTGAGGGCTGGTGATAGGGTGAGTTGTAGCTCTGACCCCTGATCTTTCACGGTCCGTAGCGTGAGGTGACTAGCTTACCGTAAGGAGCACCAGCGGGCTTGCGCTTGAGCGGGATTGAACCCTTGATCGATCATGCCCTGGGCACGGGTTCAAGATGCTGGGCAAAGTGAAGGTCTGCCCTGAGCGAAATTGGTCTAGGCAATGCAGGACAACAGGTGCTTCTGCGACCACCTCTGATAGGTGTCGATCTAGGATGTCAGCACTAGGGAGACAGGGAGGGTGCCCTACTTGCCAACCTGGTGCCAGTACCAGTGATTCGCGCTGTCCGGGTGGTGTTATTCCACCATCAGTTGGGTCCTATCCCACCTTCAGTCGGGTCCTGGTGTTAGTACACCCCAGTCGGACACCGTCAGAGGGGACAGGTGAGTCAGGCTACTACATGGCCTTGTTATGTATATTTCTTATATACTGTGCTAGTCAGCATCAGTGCGGTTTACATTGAACAACTGAATTACATTGAGCATGGCATTACAACTTGGCAGATAACTCTTGTACCGTGGATGTGGGCTATGGTGGGTTGAGAGGCTTGCCCTAGAGCACAAGGAGCGACTGTGGGACTAGAACCCCAGTCCTTCCGGGCCAAGGTTGCTGTCCTCTAGCAGGACTTGAACCCCCAATTTTTTTTTTTTTGGGGCTGAAGTACATTCCCCCAACCACTAGGCCATTCCTCCACTCATGTTGGGTGGCCTAAGGATATATATATATATATACATATATATATAGTGTGTATGAGTCATATTGTGTTGAAGTCGTCGCAGTGAAGTAGAGCTGAGGTAGAGCTGTGCAGGGTTTCGAGGCACTGAGTGGCCGAGCTTATTGATGGCTGGCACCAACTTGACCTGAGGGGTTTGCCCCTGGCTGAACCGGTACCGATTGTACCCTTTAGAATCTGAATAATCGGTTATCTGGATTGAGCCAGATAGGAAGCGGGTCTGAAACCTTTCTTTCTACTTTTCTCATTGCCCTGCCCAGACCCTGGGCTCCGGCCGGGAAGTAGAGAAGTGGAAGAGTAATGTGGACGGGGTCTTAATTCCTGTGCACTGTCTCAGCGGTCTAGGTCGCAGCGGTTGAGGATCCAGGACATAGGATCAGGGCCTCTACCCCACCGCCGCCCTTTGAGGGCACCGCACGCAGGGCATCCGGTTCTGAGCGGTTGCTCAAACCCTAGGCTGATACTCCAACCTTGGTTAGCCTGCACATGCAGGGGAACCGTTTGAATGTGGCCATACCGCTGATGTCTGGTAATTACCAGTAAAAACCTTTTAGAAGAGTAAATGTGAGGACCCCACAAGATAAATTGAATGGGGAGGGGGTGCACTGCCATTCACGGTGAGGGGGTGCACCGCCATTCACAGCAACATACCTGCAGTGTTACCGGACCTTAGGGCAACTGCAAGGGCAGCGCTTATTGATGGGGTCATCACTCCTGCAGGACTCCATTCCCCTGCGTTACCCTGGAGCCTGAGGAATCCCCTCTGGTTAGCAGCCTTGGCTGTGGCCTAGAGTCTGTCTGAATTGTTAGTGCCGGAGGGATCACCGTTGGTGCTATCAGCTTTAGCATTGTCAGCACCAGAGGCTCACCACTGTTTAAGTATGTGGATTGGATTGGCAGTAGCCCCAGCTGGGCTGGGCTTTAAACCTGTGACCCTCTGTTCTTGCACACACTGTCTGTGTGCACTGCGCTGCCGTGTTGCCACTGTAATCAGAGTCTTAGAGCTGGTTGGGCTCTCAGTTAACTTGAAGCAGATGTGGGATGACTTGCAGCTCTTTAGGGTTGTCCGAAATGAAGGACAAACAAGCAGACTTTGGGCCGGGCCAGCAGCGTTCGGAACCTTTCCCCCAGCGGAAAGCGTCAGATTACTCACAGCCTGGTGCACGGTTAGGGCTTTGTCCGTTTATCTTTCTCTTTCAGTCTCTGTCTCTTCGCTGCTGTCGGAGCAGGAAATTTGCCTTCGGTGCCGAATGGTGGGAGTGTCCGCTGAAGGGCTGAACTCACTTCGATGTGCGCTGACCAACGGTGCTGCAGAGGAGGGGCCGTGATGGCAGCGGGCCAACCTGGGGCGACTCAGCGCCGAAAGAACCATTGGCGCCGACGGAGGAGAGGTCCCTCCTTTCTGGGGGAGTGCCTCCGCGCCGAATAACCGTGTCCTGCACTGTGCAGAGACGAAAGAAGGGCGATCAGGCCTCCTTCCTGCCTGGAGCGGCGCCGAACACTGTGGGAGTGGGGGGGAGCCGTAGAAGTCAGGCCGTAGATTGGTTGGCGCCGGCCAATGGCGCCGCAGGGGGAAGGAGCCTGGAGCCGTGATGTCACCGGCCAGACGGGTGCCTCCGCCGAAGAACCATCGGCGCCGACGGAGGAGAAGCCCCTCCTTTCTGGGGGAAGCCTCCGCATGAGAACCCCATGGCGCTGAGAGAGGGGAGGAGGCGGGGCAGCGTTCCAGCAGATCTGCGCCGACCAATGGTGCTGAGAGAGGGGAGGGCCCGAGATGCAACGGGAGAGTCCTCTGTGCCTGGATCGGCGCCGACCAATGGCATCGAGGGGGGAGGAGCCTCGCCCGTGACGTAATCTGCAAGATGGCCGCCGCCATGAGGGCCTCGTAGCTTGCAGTTTCGGGGATGCCGGAAGGCCTCGCCGAACTCTCCGGGACAAGCAGGAAGGGATTGGCAGTATCGGGGATGCAGTGAGGCCTCACCGAACTCTCCGCACAAGGAGGTATTTCGCCGGAGGTCTCCTGCGCGATGTCCTTCACTTCCCTTTGCACTAAGCGATGTAGAAGCCGCACCGTGGGGGGTCCCAGAAAGGAGATTCCAGCTACGGGAGCAGAGCTATCAATCTGAGAACTGCAGCTGGAGATGGAGGCCTCAGAGGCACATCTCAGGCTGCAGAGGTGTAGCGGCGGCAGCGACTCTTCACCTTAGGAGTGCTGCTTGAGCCAGGCATGCAGACCGAAGGGATGGGAGCTCAGCTGCAAGATCTGGAGAAGGAGGTATGTAGAGGGCTAGCCGGGGACGGAGGCCTCTTAGGCACATCCTGGGCTGCCGTGCTGGTGGAGACCTTTCCCCACGGACAGCTCAAGCTCACGCTGGTCTGGATAGATAGGTATCTGAAAGAAGCAAGCAGAGACAATTAAAGCTGATAATACATACGTGTAAATGAGAGAATTTAATTTTGATTTGGTGGAGAGTAGCAAAGTCCGTCTTGCTGGCAAGGCGGAAGAACTAAAACTGGTTAGCTAGGGGCGGGCAGGGGGGTGGGGCCAGTTGGCCCATGCTCAGCAGGGCGAAAGCCCTTCTGAGCTATGGAGAGTACTTCCGTCTCGGCGCCGTCGGATGACGTCACCAATTGTGGCTGACTCATCCTGCTTGTCCTAGGAGAACAACCCACACTATAGTTACACAATGCAAGGTTCCACATTGGGAACCACCACCCAGGAAAAAGATTTAGGAGTCATCGTGGATAACATGTTAAAACCCTCTGCCCAGTGTGCAGCGGCAGCCAAGAAAGCAAGTAGAATGCTAGGTATCATAAAGAAAGGGATGGAAAATAAAACAAAGGATATTATAATGCCTCTGTATCGTTCCATGGTACGACCGCACCTTGAATATTGTGTGCAGTTCTGGTCACCGTATCTTAAAAAGGACATAGCATTATTAGAAAAAGTACAGAGAAGAGCCACCAAAATGGAGAAGGGGATGGAAGACTACTCCTATGAAGAGAGGCTACAAAGGTTGGGGCTCTTCAACCTGGAAAAGAGATGGCTGAGGGGAGATATGATAGAGGTCTATAAATTAATGAATGGAGTGGGGCGGGTAAACGTGGATCAATTGTTTACGCTATCAGAATATAGAAAGACTAGGGGACATGCAATGAAGCTACAGGGTAAACTATTTAAGACAAATAAGAGAAAATATTTTTTCACTCAACGTTTAATCAAACACTGGAATTTGTTACCGGAGGATGTAGTAAGGGCTGTTAGTGTAGCTGGGTTTAAAAAAGGTTTGGACAAGTTCCTGGAGGAAAGGTCCATAAACCACTATTAAAAAGGGACCCAGGATAATCGATGCTTGACCCAGTACAAGGATTGTGGAACCTGTGTCTTTTAGGGATATTGCTAGGTACGTATGACCTAGATTGGCCACTATTGGAAACAGGATACTGGGCTTGATGGACCTCGGTCTGACCCAGTATGGCATATCTTATGTTCTTATGGGAGGTGTTGGGGCCAATCTTGACCTGGATCTGTCTGTCCGTTAGGTATGAGTTGAACCACTTCAGGGTGGTGCTGTGTAGTCCAATGTTCTGTAGTCTTGCTAGTAGAGTTCTGTGGTCCACTGTGTCAAACACTGCTGAGATGTCTAAGAAGATCATAAGTGTTCCTCTCTTGCGGTTGTCTATGATTTGGATTATGTTGTTAAAGAGGTATAACAGGAGTGTTTGACTCCATGGTGTAATAAACAATAATAATTTTATCACAATAACAGACACTTCAGTGAAACCAATGTTTCTTTTATTTATTTATTATTCAATCTTGCAAGATGGGTGGCCACAATTTTTTATCCGTGACCACCCTTTGTCATATGAACAGTTCCATATTTATTACATTCATTTCTTCTACAAATTCCTCCCCTATTATTCTATTGGTGTAAGTATTTCTAATTTCCTACCTATTAGTGATTGTCATTTGGGTCATGTGAATCTCCACCTCCATTTATTTCTCTTAATCCTTGCCCCTTTTACCCCTCTCCCCTTTTTTTACCTTATTCCTTTTATGGTTATGTTACCGGTCTTATGGTTTCTCAGAAATCCCCCCCCCCTTTCCCTTATGCCCATGGCCTGTTTTTTCAGAGTTCCTTTCTTTCTCTGTATCTAGCATTTTTTGTATTAGCATGTTTCAGTGTTCTTGTCCTTGAGTTTCTAAGGGGTATGTTTACTAAACCCTCTTAACGTGCGCGCCGCGGTAGTCTGCAGGATGCCATAAAAGGAGTGGACGGTCCAGTCAAAAATTAGCAAAACGGGATTAGCGTGCGCTGCGCTGTGCACTCTTGTGCGCCACGCACATTAGCGCACGAGGAATGCGCGCAGGAAGCATAAGCAGGCGCGCTGATGTGCGAACAGAGGAACAGGTCTGCAGTACAATGGTAAAGACACTGACAGATGGTTCAGGGGTCATGGATTCAGTCCCCCACTGTGCCCAATGAGCAAAGCTGGCTGAGGCACTACCATTTATGTGTAATATTACATTATGAGGCTTTTTAATTTTATTTTAATTACTGCTGCAAGCAAACACACTCTCTCAAAGCGCTGTAACATAAGGTGCTGCATAAGGCACCCCATAAGGTACCCCAGAGGGCACATTTTAAAGTGCACTGTCTGCCACGGCACCCTACAATGATGCATAAAGGGTGGCCTATAGGGCGCCATATAGGGTGTCCTATGAGGCACGGCAAGGTCATAGCACTGTTTTTGATGGCAGCACTGTGCATTGTAACGCATGAAAATTTTCAGTAGGTGCGCTGACATGCAAGGAGAAACAGCAGTGTAGCACAATGGTTAAGACACTGACTGATGGAGCAGGGGTCGTGGGTTGTCACCCTTACACCCACTCCCTAACCTTGAGGGTTAAGGAGGGATGGGCCTTGTGTAGTTGTGGGGGCCAATTAAAGTCGGGAACAAGAAAATTTATATTCACAAGGATTTTATTTTCCCCGCTCCTTGGTGGTCAGGAACAGGTGAGAAGGTTAAGCAATCAGAAAATTATACAAAAACAGAGGCTTTCAATGTTGTGCTTCAACTTATTCTTCTCTGAGGAAAACACATTACCTCATGTGTCTCCTCCGTGCAGTATTCACAAAAGTGCTTTGGTAAGAAACAATATTGTTTTCCCTTGCAATTGGGATACAGTCCAGCTTATTTCACAGCTTCAATAAGCTTCCCTTTCAATTGCTTAAAACAGTATTTCTTTCATATGCTTTTCATATATTCTGGGTTAGCCTTACCAGAATAAACTGTCCTGTATAATCATTCAAGCTTTGCATTGATTAGTTTTCTCAATTAGCCCAATCGAGCAGTCCATCGGCTCATTAATTTCAACCATGGGACAAGGAGCCGGTGTGGGAATTCCTATTCCAGGATTGCTCCCTGCTTGAATGCTAGCCTCTTCTGAAACTGCTCTTTTATTCAAGAATTGTCTAAATTCATTCAGGAGTTGTTCTGCCTGTCTCCTAGCAGGACTATGGAGTAAATCTTCTCCTGGCTTGGGCAGGTAATTATCTGCTCTTGGTAAGCAAACACTGCTCTCCCTGTTTAGACAGTCTGTGCCCGTGGTGGAGTTACCCCTCCCCCACTTATCTCCGTTAGTGAGTGGTGTAATCACAGGTTCCTTTAAACAAGCTCTGCTCTTAAGAAAAGCTTCAAAGGTAGGCCCTTTAGTATCAGTATAGCCTAAACCTTTTGTAAATAGTTTGGCTGGGTTTCTTTCGTCAGCTTGCTTGTTAAAAGCAGGAATTACTGACTGAGAAAAGCTTGGTTTACTTAGAGAACTTTCAGGCTGTACCCAACGTCTCTCACACTGCCTGAAAGTATCCTGTACTTTAAAATCAGGATTCCCTCTTTCTGGCAGGTAAAACTTATGAAAGGAATTAAGTGCAGCAGGTACCTTAATATGAGACCGGTCAGAAAATGCCTTGCCAGCGTGCCTCTCTCTCCAAGGGTAAAAACTGTTTCCCAACAACATAGGCTTTTCTCCTGGTTCAGAATCAGTTTCCCTTCTGTTGCAGCTGGGCAGTGTTTCTGTAGCAGGGTCAAAGGGTTCTGCAATCAAGAGAGCTTCTTGCCTTCCCAATACCTTTTGCCTTCTCTCTTGTGGATTCAAACCACCTTTGCTTCTCAATCCGTTTGTAGTGCTCACTTCTCCATTCCTTCTCATTCGTATTCCTCTTCCCAGTCCTGTTCTTAGTCTGATTCTATCTGTGTCTTCACTCTCTCTGCTTAACAAGGGGCCCCTGCTCTGGGAAGCCCGCCTCCTACTAGGGCGTGCCCAATCCATAGCTCTGCTTCTCTCCTCCCCTGAGGTGAGCTGATTGGTTGCCTGTAAGTTGTGCTGAGAGTGGAAAACTCTGTCTTTTCTTGCAGTACCTGAACTAACCAGAGGGTCAATATCGGTTTCCATGGCTTCTGCATTTGCCACTGCGTCACAGGGTTCAATCCCCCACTGTGTCCAATGAATAAGGCTGCCTGAGGCACCACCTGTTATGTGTAATATTGCATTATGAGGCATTTTAATTTTATTTTAATGACTGCTGCTAGCAAACGCACTCTCAAAGCACTGTAACATAAGGTGCTGCATAAGGCACCCCATAAGGTACCCCAGAGGGCACATTTTAAAGTGCACTGTCTGCCACGGCACCCTACAATGTTCCATAAAGGGTGGCCTATAGGGCACCATGTTAAGTAGGTGCGCTGACATGCAAGGAGAAACAGCAGTGTAGCACAATGGTTAAGACACTGACTGCTGGTGCAGTGGTAATGAGTTCAAATCCCCAGTGTACCTAATGAATAAGGTTGGCTGAGGTAATTCCTTTTTCTGCTTGCAACTGTACAACAATCTGTGCTGCCATCTAAAAAGAACTCCACCCTAGTGCCATAAATTAATGCACCTTTTAAGGTGCACCAGAAGGCACATCCTGGAGTGGAGGAGTAGCCTAGTGGTTGGGGCAAGGTACTTCAGGCCGGAAGGTCGGGGGTTCAAATCCCACTAGAGGACAGCAACCTTGGGCCAGAAGGACTGGGGTTTCTAATCCCACAGGTGCTCCTTGTGGTCTTGGGCAAGCCACTTAACCCTCCATAGCCCATGTTCCCTGTAAAATAGTTATCTCCAAGTTATAATGCCCTGTTCAATGTAATTTCAGTTTGTTCAATGTAAACCGCACTGATGCAGAATAGCGCGGTATATAAGAGAATGTAAATAAATAAAAAATCCTAAACAACCACGTCAGCAAAGGTGAGTTATAATGGTCCCCAGAGGCGATGTTGAAAGGTTGCCAACTCCCAAGGCACCATAGTAGGCACCCCATAAGTTGCCTGAATCGAAGGTGTGGCATAAGATGCCCCAATGATGTATAGGTGAATCCAAAAACATTGGCCAAGAGCAGTAAGGCTCCCCAGTTTGAAGGGCAAGAGAGGTATGTGCCAAACGCACACGCAACCCAAACACTGCACAGAGCAGAAAGGAAAGACAATGCATAAGTAAAAGAAGGATGTAGATCAGAGCTGATGGACCACACAAATCAGCTCCAGCCCATGTGGCAGCTAGAAAAATGGACAAACATATCGGGGGCAGCTGTAGCTATGCACAGAGTGATGGTAATGTACCATGCTATAATGACAGTGTGTGACAGAGGATGGGAAGATGTGTGCAGCAGAGGAGCCTGAAATGGCAGGATAGGTGAAATATCAGGATGACAGTGGAGTAGCAGTGCTATGCAGAGCACACACAGGAGAGGCAACCAGGGAGAGCTGCAATGCAGGAATGTGTAGGAGTGCAGAACGTGGGGTAGCAGCATGCACATTAGGGTAGGCTGGCAGACAGAAGATGGACAGAAGGATGGTTCACAACTCTGATGAGGGTACAATGTGCTCACAGCACAGATATGACTGTCACACGAATGAAAACTAGTTCTGCAGGACAAGCATACAAATCAAAGAGAACAGAGAGGAATCACACCTAGGACCACTACCACAAATGGCAATGCACAAACCGGTAGGCCCACACCACCAACGTGAGCTCATTAGCAAAGGCTGCATACAAAAATAGTGCAGGGCATCACACAAGATGCCTGCTGGCTGTCAGGACAGGCAAACCCCCAACAGTAATCATGACCAAATGCACATGCAGATCTGCTGTGTACAGATCAGATCCCAGTCTGTAATTGGGACCAGAGACAAATGAACACCATCAATGAAATGTTATGCAGTGGATACAGCATGCAAAAGAGGAAAGAAACTAAACCCCAAGGGCAGCAGAGGATGCTCTGTGGAGCTGGTTAACAATCTGGAACAGGACAGGAGAGAATTCAACATGCAAACAGGTGTACCACACACCAGCTGAACCACAGCAATACAAAACCCCCAGGTGCACTGCCATGTAAGCACCATAAAGAAAGAGACCTATGTAACAGATAATATCTGATGGCTAGGCAGCACAGAGGGCACACCTTGGTGTACAGTGAAGAGAGGGAAGGGTGTGTGTGTAGAGAGGTGATGAACCTGCTGATACCTAATGGTCCAGTTAGCACAACAGAAAAGAAAAAGATAAACCACATGTGGGGATCAAACCTGCAAAACTACTGAGTTATAACACATGCCTCTAACCACTCCCACACAAACAGCACACTGAGCACAATGCAAAACAAATACCCCAAAGGGAGGGTGTGTATGGGAACCTGTAATACCCAGTGTTGTGGCAAATGGCTGGCAGATACACAGCTGCCACCGTACAAGGATGTGAGCACAGGTGGGCCATGTACATGACCAGAAAATCAGTAGATACAAGTGTCAATGTGCTCAAAGAGTGGAAGAGTAGCCTAGTGGTTAGAAAACTGCCTTGGACACCAAGCAACCAGGGCTCGATTCACACTAGCACTCCATGTGGCCTTGGGCAAGTCATGTAACACTCCATTACCTTGGAAGAAAGACCTGACAATCTACATCCAGTGACACTGACAAGAAAACCCTGGAGTCTCTGGGTCACAAGGAGTCAGGACTGACTCAAAGGCACACATTGTATTGCAAGTTTGTCACCATGATCAAGCAGCAGCACAGACAAATGTATATCAAACACATATGTTTATTTGGGTTCATCTTCACATATAGTGTAGATCCCGCCATCATAATATCAAGGTGAGTGGATCCAAGGTGAAAGACAGAAAGGTCACTGGCCCGTCTACAAATGAAGGGCAGGAGACATAATGTGCAGCACTATGCATTAGGCCCCCACCCCCCACATGCTGCTGCACGCCTCAAATGTGTTACTCACATATGAGTGCATGTAGACAGTAGGCAGTGCATGATGAGGGACCAACACACATCAGTCATGATCTGTTCCCCAAAATTGATCTATCTGGCAACAGAGAAGGCACACAAATGAAAACAGCATATGTTGTCACAATGTTTTAATCTGAAAAACACATTCTGAAAGTAATGTTTCAGCTCTCACCTAATGCCTGATCTAGGAATCAAAGCTGCAACAATGTAAACCCAAACAATCATCAAAAGCACAATGAGGATATGCTAGCAGAGGCACATGAACACAGAGAGAATACAAACTAAACTATCTGCAGAAACCTGCAATGCAGGAGGTCCCCCTGCACTGTTTGTTGGATAGACAGTGTTTGGACACATATAGCATGGTACATGGAATGCACGATTGAAGGAGGACAACGGACACCCACACTGCCACACTCCAAATATAATGGGACAATGTGAGTGTCGTTACCACAGGGGATAAACAGGACCGTGCAGACATGCAATGCAAGGTGTGTACATAAATGCAGAGTGTCACGTCTGTACAGTAAACAAACACAAGAACCAGCATGTGAAGATGGAAATGATGGGCAAACATGTTACAGTGAAACACACAGAAGCCTGTGATAAGGAAGCTTATCATAGCTCAGGTAGGAGCTATAGAAAAGATGATGTGACTCTGAACAAGCAACCTGTCAGTTCTGGTAGAAGCAAGAAAACAGAGTTTTCACATAAAAGACTACCAGTCCCAGAATGCACCAGGTTTCCAGCAGCCATGAGAGGGGCTGAAGTGAGAAAATGTGTGTGCAATCAAGAGAGCTATGAGGCAATCCCTAAGCACTCATCTCAAAGGGCAGGCCCTGATTCAACACAGCTGCGCTGTGTTAGGGAGGAGCACACATTAGGACAGAATAAGAATAGAGCTTATTCTACAGATAACAGAGACAGCTATAGAAAGAGCTTCAGGAAAAGATACAGCAACGGCTACAAGCACCAACATCACTTGGAGAAACAGAAGCCAAGCCAAGCGGATAGAGAGAGAAGGAAACTCTCTGGAAGGAAAAGAAGGAAGGCTATTGGAAGGTCTGGGAGATTCCAAGGCAGTACCTATACTGGGAGGTATTCCAAGTGCCAGCAGAGTCCATTGGACTGGAGTCAGCCAGAGGAATGGAATGGCAGAGATAGGAATCACCAGTGGCTACCTGGAAGAGAGAAGACTGCACGTGGAAGGGACTTTCAGACCAAGGCCAGAAGGTATGTGAGAGGAGATCCAGTGTCCAGGGATCAAGATTGGAAGGCTGGACATCAGAACTGGATTACATACTGGCCAGGCCATACAGAGAGGAATTATGATAGCAGGAGAGGCTCAGGTATGAACACTGATCCAGACCCTATCTATAATAGTGAATGGCAGCAAGGGAATAAGCATTCTCATGATAGTGCCTTATTGAAAGACTCGTCTGTGCCAATGTATGATAGTGACCCTATGCTGATTGATGAAGGGGGAGATACAGCAGATGAAACTATTCATTACATGGACTGTTCTTTATCCAAGTGCTATTGCTAGCTTTCTGTGAGCAAACACATCAGCCATCACAAAGAAACCTAACTTTGTTCTTTATTCTACTGCAAACAGCTCTTAAAGCAGGATTTGGGTTCACACAGTAGCAGCCAGCCAGCTATAGGGTTTCAGCTGGTCAATTGATAGTAATTAAAGCTGCACCTGATTGTGTGTGTGAGCAAGGGAGAATCACTGCTGGGATCTGCGTGGAAAATAAGCAGAAGTTAACCTAACAAGCAAAGTTTATTCATTTCTTTGTGCCTTTTTATTTGGTAATTATTTGCTAAGAAAACATTAGCTAATTGCCTGACAAGCTGAAGGTTGTTTTTCTGATTTGCTTTGTGACTTTATGTTATCCATTTAAACACTGCAAGCAAGTAACCTCATTTATATTGCTAACAAGCATACTTGTGCTGGGTGAATTAAACCCCATCAATAAAAGAAGTATTTTATTGGCCTTACCACTGGTATCACAACTCAATTATTGTCTTCAGCTGTGTTTGGGAGTGAAAGAACTACATTACCCACAATACCTTGCAAGAATCATATGAATATATGCATCGTCAAGATTGTGTAAGTTCTCACCCTAGGCAGCCGTCTGACAAGCCGTAGGTCCACATGCTGTGGTTCACCAACATAGTCATTCATATGCACAAGCACCATCCACATACCAACATGATACAGTGATGCCACACATGCACGTAAACACCCTTGGCCATTGCGAACATCAATCCAGGATGGTGGTGTGCATGAAAGGGTTGTTGTGGCAAAACCTGTATCATGTCCAGATGGAGAGCAGGTGGACCTAGACAATAGGATCACTCCATCATTGCCCCTATGCCACACACATGGCTGTATGCTTGTGTTGAAACAAACAGATGAGCGTATCCTGTGTGCCATGTCACACACATGGCCAAAACACAACAACAACACAACTGTGGAGGAATGTACAATATACAGTGACAATGTCAGTCCCTGCTGCCCACGGGATCAGTACACAGCGTCCAACGTGCAAAGTGTATCTGCCATCCAACAGGTCAGGTTAAAACTGTCCTTGCAACCCTGGGCATGCATAGTCAAATGTCACATCCCAATATGCCACAGTCCTTGAAAGTTCATGTGTGTCCCCTGCAATGAGCAGGACTCCCAGCCAGAGCATGGCAGCAACAGGGTGTTGGACAGGTCTGTCATGGGCAAAGTAGCAGTCCAAGAGTAATACTGTCCATCCCAGGCATGTGTCTCACTCGCAGAGGTCAAACATCCAATGGCACAATTTTCCACAAAACGTTCCATGGTGTTGTGTCCCCCAACAGGTGGGTGATGGCGACGCCAGATGCACTGTAAGAGATGTGTCCGGTATGTCCTCTGCCCTGTGTCAGGAGAGGATAAGTATTGTATTGTTAGACGCCTTGCCAAAACAGCACAAATTGCAGACCGTTGCACCTTAGGAAATACAGAAGAAAGGGATGCAAAGGCAAACATGACATGATCTCAACACAAAACACACCGCATATTGGTGACATCTTGAATCATAAACGCAGACACGGGTGTCACATGGATATGGTCTGTGGTGAAGAGCGCCCTCCTGAGGAAATGGAGACTGAAGGAAATCCTGAAATGCAGCAGGATTTACACAGGATTTACAATCCTAAAAGGAAATAAAAGCCCTCTTCTGGTGAGCTGAGAATGAAGACCAGCCCAGGGGAGGAGTTGAGCAGTGCTGATTGGGCACACCCAGGGGTTGGACGGGGTGTGGCTGAAAAAGAATCCCTTTATGAAGTGGTGAATGACGCTGCTAAACAGAACTGGAGGGGGAAGTCCCGGATTGAGATCAAGCAGATGACCAAGCAGACCAAGGGGAAGCAGAAGCAGAAGAGCTGTGAGAAACAGGAAAGCCATGAGCAGATGACCAGGAAGCAGTTTGGCTGCACGTCTGAGCCTGGTAGCAGCAGAGGACCTGCAAGGATCTTAACAGGTGCTTGGAAAGGAAGTCCTGTGAGAAGTGGATGAAGCCCTGGTTTAGAGTCTTGGGAAAAGGCAGAGCCCTCGTGGATACAGTTTGGACCGGAGAGACCCAGAAGCACTCACAGCTGCAAAGCTTTTGAGCTACCTAAAAGGAGAGGAGCCTGGCAGAAAGACAGCAGTTTCTATAGGAACCTGTATAGAGAAGGTAAAGTCCCATCTCCTATATTTAAGGCTGTTTTAAAAGATCCCAATTGTTATCCTGAGTCATTCAAGCCAAGAGCTGAAGGGGGAAACATTATTGACTGGGAGAAAAACTCAGTGTTGGCTGACAACGGTTTGTCAGGAACTGAACAGGCTGAATTGCTCCTTCAGGACTTTAAAGAGTTCTTAGAATTGAAAGCAGGCAGACAGTCAAAGCTGAATGAGGACAACAGCTCTGTGCAGTCAGAAGATTTTATGCAAGTGGAAAATGCCTTACCTTTGATAAACTCTGACGATAATAGCATGGACTGTTCAATATGCTGTAAGGAAATAGCAGTGTAACAAAGCTTGCCTGTACCTTGTGTGAAAAGAATACAACATGGCAGTTTCTGCTGCCGTGCTCTGAAAACCTAATTGTTTGCACCTGAGTTTGAGTTCACACTGTGAAGGGAACAGTGATTGCATGAGGCCGCAATATATGTAAGTCACCTCTTGAGGCAGAGCTGAGTTAAGCTCCATAGAAGAAAAGCTGATCTCACTTTACGTTGTCTTATATTCCTGAGTTTCTTCTGTTACCATTTAAAGCACCATTTATGTTCATGTATCTGAATTTTGATGCGCTGGAGGAATCTCCCCAACACGAATAAAATATTCTTGCAAAGCCTTACCATCTCTGGCGCAACTACATTTATCAGTGAGAGAAAGGAGAACAAAACTACATCTCCCATCATTCCAAGGGAATAGTTTTAATCCATTCCTCATGGGACAATAGGCCACTCCTGTCCTTTAGCCCTAGGGCGGGGGCAGGAGCGTCGCAGGTCATGTCCATGCTCATGTCACACAGGTGTCTCACAGCTACACACTATATGCATCTGTTTCTGTGAACAGAGAGGCAACATGACATGTACATGAGACAAACAGTAAATCATCAACAGGTAAAGGCAGATGTAATCCCCCAAATAACAAAGGTGCAAACTACCTTGTGTGTGCATCAGGTGTACGTCATCGATCCCTTGAGCGACTCAACGGCCATATCAGGTCACAGTGAAGAGAGCCAATGTCAGCAAAACATGTAGAATCACCATGTCAAGCCACTGTTGATGCATGTCCACATTATGCTGATATCTGTGATAAAAAAAAGCTGGTCAACAGTGGTCCGTCAAAACACAAGACACAGTTCTGCTCACAGCACACAACACATGTCGAGAATGTTCACAAGGTAAACAGCACTACGGTAGAAGTAGCACAGTCACCACCGCCCCCCAGGTGCACAGACCCCTCACAGCACATGATAATGTACTATGCCTGAACACTGCATCATCACACAGCCAACCCATAAACACACACCCACACAGTATGCTAAGGTCAGCGTGCCAGCTGTAACACATGGCCTGTATGTGCACAAGTGGAGATTTGTAGACATAAAGGCCCAGTGAAATGCAGGGATACCCTGGTGTTGGCTGATGGTACAATGTTGGGGTAGGGTGCAAGTGTAGGCCGCCACCAAAAACAAAACGACCTCCACACACATGCAGCTCTGTTGTACATGTCCCAGAGACAGTGTTGCAGAGGACATACTGGACACAAACACATGAGGATATGTGTGACAACAGCAAGATATGGGTTAGGGAGGCGTAAGGAAAAAAGGTGAACCACAACATCTGCACAATATGACACATCACTGAGGACATGTTTTCCCCCTGACTGCTGGCACAGACAATGTAGCTGTAGATCCACCTACCCCGGACCACAGCATTTTGGCTGATGTACAGTCATGTGCCAATGCACCACAGCAATAGCATCTTCACGAAGTATGTCCTGTGCATTGGGAAACACAAGAGAAACAAACATATGTCATGTTCTAGCTGTGCAACACACACTGCACCTTCCTGTCACCAGCTGTCAGACCCCACAACATCACATACTGACTGACTGTTCACTATCACACTGTACAGAATTCTCACATGTGAGAGACAGCACGGAGGTGTCGGAGGCAAACTACAAGTGTCCGTAATCTCTCTGTCCCCTCCCTTACTTCTCTGTTGTTGTACACACTGGTCAATAAAGGTGTCTGCTCCCACCATGTTTCTGCCTCACCCCAAGGTTGCAATATTAGCCCGGGTCCCCCATATTGCCACCAATGCCCCCTCTCCGTGTGTACTGGTGTCCCAATGTTGTCTGTTACCCCACTGTCAATTGCTGTAACACACGGAAATATGCAGGCACACCTCCTGTATGCACTGGCCAAATACATATCCTGGTTTGTACATCTCATACCTTGAATAATACTGACAGCTGTGTGCTGATGATGTGCACAAATAGATGGCAATGTCTGCGTCATGTCAGCAAAACCACACCCCCATGTCTGTTTGTGACCTGACCATAATGGCTGCATGTCATCCCACTGTGTGACAGTGAGAATATCAAAGCATGGATAGCCTATATGTGCACCTTAAAAAAAAACCTCTCACCTAAGTCTCTGTGTGTATGTGGACATAACCTCCCTCGCTAGGGTCCGCAAGGTAGTTGTTGTCGTGGACTGTACTCTCCTGCCCTACACACATACACAGCCTGTAGCTGAGGCATGTTGCATATGGTGAGATAGCATCAGCTAGATATGTCATGTCCTCCCTGAAAGAACCCCTAAAATACAATCCACCCACACATTCAGCACTCAACTTGCCTACTGTAACCCACACCTTGCTGATCTGGCCCGGATCACCTCTGTTTGTGTGTACATATGCAACACTGCACTGCAGGACTATTCTCCAACAACAAAATGTAGCAATGATACTCCCCCTGGCTGGACACTGCACAGGTCCCCATCCTTCACCATATCCATGTCAGGGCTACGCGATGACCTATACATTCAGGCACACTGTGGGGTTGCATGAACACCCCTCAAGGATAGTTAACACCATCATGAAAAACTAGTACTGAGCATGTGTATTGTGCTATGTATGACATGTGGCGCCACACATAAGAAACAGACACACATATCCAGCTGACAGGAGCATAACACCCACACAAGCAGCTCGAAATTGTACAATATAACCACACCCCGCTGGACAACTGTCCCCAAACATGGTCTGCTCTCCCACTGTGAATACCGCACCATATGCCTGCCACCGTGCTGCACCCATAGCATCAAACCAACTAACTGTGGTTGCACAGCAGCTGCTATCACAACCAGCCACCAACTGGGAATATGACCCCCAAAACCTCCCACAGGCGTATAAACACCCACCCACATAATCCACCACCACCTGCTGTTGTGCCCTGCCCACATTGTTTGTCTCACACTCATGCCTATATGTGACGTTGGGATTGTCTGTTAAATGTCAATGCAGTGTGGCATCCGAATGATATATTTACAGAAACATCAACCTTTATAACCATCACACACATATCAACACATGTAGGTGGGAATATATGCAATACGTACATGAG
This sequence comes from Ichthyophis bannanicus, assembly GCA_033557465.1. Taxonomy (NCBI): domain Eukaryota; kingdom Metazoa; phylum Chordata; class Amphibia; order Gymnophiona; family Ichthyophiidae; genus Ichthyophis; species Ichthyophis bannanicus. Next base: position 123,747,798 of record CM066031.1, read on the forward strand.
AAGATCTCTGCGATCAACCTCCGCCTGACCGCTGTGCCCTCCCGTGTGTCACCACTGGCACGTACAGGGGGGCACGTTGGATCATCCTCCAGATCTTCATTAATCTCTGCAGGGATATCGTGCCTGAGAGCAATGTTGTGCAGGATGCAACAGGCTATGATTATCTCTGCCACAGTCATTGGCTTATATTGTAAGGCCCCGCCTGTCCTATCCAGACACCTGAAGCGACTCTTCAACACGCCAAAGCTGCGCTCTATGACAGAGCGGCTGGAGGCATGGGCCTCATTGTACCTCTACTCTGCACGTGTCCGTGGCTGACGCACAGGGGTCAGCAGCCAGGGGCGACACCCATATCCTGCATCACCTGCAGAAAGAAATGTTGCATGTGAATGCAGGAGCTCATGTTCACCCAAATTGACACATGCATAGACGTGAGAAACAAATGCAGAACACATCCTGACAAAAACATATGACAGCACAACTATGCAGTTGAGAAAAATAGACATATGATGACAGAAAAGGACCACATGGCCTATGGAGTCTGTACATCCATGGCAAAAACTACAACAGTCCCATTAATACCTTTACAGATCCTCTGTGTGTGGCACATGCATATTGTAATGCAGTTACTGTCCTCATCTCTACCACCTCCACTGTGAGACTATACCACCAATCCACTGATCACATGTTCAAAGTATATGTCAGCATAGTACCCACGAAAAAACGTGCTGTCATTTGAAGGAGGCTCACACCCAGAACATGTATGCCATGGAGGTCTGGCAAAGTCTAAACCATATCACCTCTATTCCCCCTGTCCTCTAAGGTCTACATATCAAGATTGAGCAGTCCATCTCCATATGCTGCATACTGCTGACCACCAATCATTTTAGTAGCCTTCCTCTGCACTGTCTCCATCCTGTTCACAGCCTTTTGAAGCTGCGGTCTACAGAATTGCACACTGTACCCCACATGAGTTTGCACCAATGACATATACAGAGGCAGAGTACTTTCCTGTGTATCTGCTACCAATACCTCTCTGTATGCACCCAAGTAGCCCCCTAGCTTTTTGCCGTCCCCTTTCCATAATGGTCAGCTACATTAGGATCGGCAGACACAACGACGCCTAGGCCCCACTCATCTACAGTGGCCAAAGGTACTGCACCCCCTATACTGTGTTGCTCCCCTGGTTTGACGCAGCCAAAATGCGTGACCATGCAAACATGTACTCCCAGCTGCAAAGGTCCAGAACATCCATCAGATTTAGCTAGACCCCTCCTCATGTTATCTAGTGCTTCCTGGGTGACTACTCTAGTACTGAGTGAGTGTTGTGGTGGAGAAGCAGGCTCAGAGTGCAGGAAAAGAAAAGGGAAACAGTCTTTTTTTTCTAAACCCAAAGAAACTGCAGGCACAGGAAGGGTTAACACCCAAAGTAAAGCCAAAGATCTCCTGCAGAGGAGTGCAGGGTCAGAGACACACCCAGTTCCCATGGAGACCGAGGGAGGAGATGGGAGTGGTTCGGGGAGGAGTCAAGAGCCATAGGACAGCCCCAAACATTTAGGCAGGGAAATTTCACTCACAAACGGATTGCATCGAAGTGGAAGGAGACACAGGAAGGGATTGCACCGAAGTGGAAGGAGACACAGGAAGGGATTGCACAGAAGTGGAAGGAGACACAGGAAGGGATTGCACCGAAGTGGAAGGAGACACAGGAAGGGATTGCACAGAAGCAGAAGGAGACACAGGAAGGGAATGCACAGAGATGGGCATGGAAGGAGAAACAGACACGAGCTGAGAAGGAGGAGGAGATTGAAAGCAGACACAGAGGCACTGAAACAAGCAGAGTTGTGGCAGCGCCACTGGGACGAAGGAAGCTGACCAAGGACAGGAACAGAGAGGTGAGAAGGCCAGAGGAGAGCTCAGGGGAAGATTCGTCTGAGGAGGAGATATTTTCCAGAAGCTTCTGGTCTGGCCCTTCTCAGTATAAGGGGCCTACAGGAGGACAACACACTACTGGCAAGGTGAGCCCTTTACAAGCCTTAAAGAAGCTTTTAAATAGGGAAACCTTTTCCTGCCCTTCCCCCCACTAGCTCACGTACTGAGAAGCATAATTGGGAACAAGTGTTGAAAGATTTACATCGAGTAAAGGCTCCTCAGGCAGACCCTGAGGAGGACAAATATCTGAAAGAGCCCAGTGAGGAAGAAATGGAACTAGGAGACAATTTTTATGAAAGTGGGGTTTCAGATATGGAAATTGAATGTGCTATCTGTGCCAAAGAAGAATAAGGAACTGAATAGGGTTTTAGTAACTGGAGAAAAACCCAGGAGTTCTTAATAAGGACATTCTATGCAAAGCCCATAACTTTTAGCTAGGCTAATCAATGACTGCTTGGCTGATAAAGCTGCATGGTTCACGAAGCCAGAAAGGAGCTAAAAGTATAAATTGTATCGTGAAGAAATACTATTGAATTTTAAAGTCTCTTGGTGGACCAGGAAATGTTATGCTATACCAGCTGTGAAACGAACAGTGAAGTATTGTACTGCCTCCTGGGGACCGGAGAACAGACTGCTGTTGTGAAGGATTTTTACTTGTGAAAAAGGTGTGTTTAAACTAAGCCAAGCCAAAGACTGTTTAACCAGGCTTACGTTTATGACTGGAGAAGTATCCTGAACTTTATGTTTGTAGTCTTCAACATTCTTGCCAAAGAATTTAATTTGGTTGGGAAAATCTTATTTCTTGAATAAAATAAATTTCCTGTGACCTTTGATCTTGGCTCTAATCTATTTAAGACACAACTACATGCTATTGGGCTAACTTTTTATACAAAGGACGATCGGAGCCCTCTCACACTACTAGGCAACTGCCTGGCCACACGGGGGAGCTCCGACAGTGTGTGAACCTAAGACACACATGACAAGGGTTAGTTGTATGGATTGGCAATAACATAAACATTACATAACATGCAAAAGCTAGCAGACAATTAATCGGCATCACAGGTGGATGTGAAGGGCACCAACCCCCCCCCCCCCATCACATGTGGGCAGTTGGCACACACACACACTAGGAGGGATCCACCACTAGGACAGACATATGCACACGTGCGTAGTCACATGAACACCATGTGCAGGTTATGATCATATAATGTTATAATCCTGATGGTCTTATTTCAATTAGTTTCCCTGTTACTCTATGTTTATACTCCTGTAACAATGTAAACTCAGAACAGTCTTCTGTCTGTTTAACTTTTGTTATTTGTAAACCGCACTGATAACAAACAGCGCGCTATATAAGAGTTGTTACAGAAATAAATAAATACATACATAAATAAATAACTAATCTGGAAATACTCACCCAGCAATATACAATCCGCATACCGGCCTGCCTCAAATTGTCTGAATAGTGCCGAGTGATGCAGGATATAGGAGTCATGGGTGGACCCTGCAAACCTAGGGACCACATTCAGAATATGCAGATTAGCATCATATACAACCTGAACATTCAGGGAATGGTAATGTTTGCGGTTGCGGAACGCTACCTCCCTGTCTCTAGGCGGGACCAGGGCAACATGCATGCAATCAATAGCTCCCATCACGTGTGGTATCCCGGCTAACGCCTCAAAGGCCTGGTTCAGGGTCCACCACTGTTGCCTAGTGTGAGGAATGGTAATATAATTCCCCACCCGGCTGACCATGGCACGCAGTACTTGGTGGAGACAGGGTGAGAAGGTGGGGCGGCTCATGCCACCCACTGCGGCCACAGATGATTGGAAAGAGCCAGAGGCAAAGAAATGTAAGGCAGCAAGGAGCTTGACTAAACCAGGTATGGCATGGGGCCGATCAGTCAGGGGCTCGAGGTCAGTTCTTAGATCCTCATAGAGCTCCCTAATAGCCCTTGTGCTCAGTCGGTACAGGGAGATGACCTGGTCCTCATGCATGCCCTGGAGCTGGGCCCTGGGCCTGTGGAAGCGAGGCTGCCGAGCCTGCACCTCAGCACGCCTTCTGCGCCGTGCACGCACAGCACCTGCCTGGACCGCCCCCACAGCTGCAGGTCTGATTTGATGCAGGACTACACCCATGCCCTGTGCCTCAGCCCCATGGACACCATCTCCCCTGTCCTGAAACTGCAGCATCTGCCCACATCTCAGGGCACATGCACAAACATAAATACCCACCATAAACTCCTCCCGTCCGGCTACACAAACACACTCATACACACACATGAACCTCCCTAAACAGTGTACACCTTACAAACCACACAAGACAATACAAACACAATACAACACAATACAACCAACACACACAATACAACCAACACCAATACAATCAACACCAACACCTGCTTTGACTCTCTCCATTCCTCTCTGCAAACACACACCTCCTCTCCCTCGCCTATGAAACAACCCTCAACGTGGACCAGGTGTGCAGGCAGATTTATACATTTTTCTTACATTACGGCCGTTGCGCATGCGCAGTTGTGCGAGCATGGTGCGTGTGCGCAGCGCGCATGTGCAACTCTTTGCGCATGGGCATCTGTCTGTGCACGGTGCACATGTGCAACTCATTGCGCATGGGCATTTGAGTGTGTGGTCCACACATGTGCAACTCGCCTCGCATGTGCATGTGGATGCACACACGCAAACGCCCATGCGCAACGAGTCGAACATGCGCACCACGCACAGAGAGATGCCCATGCGCAATGAGTTGGACATGGGTGCCGCGCACAGACAGATGCCCATGTGCAAAGAGTTGCACATGCGCGCCGCGCACAGAGAGATGCCCATGCGCAATGAGTTGCACAAGCACGCCGCACACAGACGCCCATGCGCAATGAGTTGCACATGCGTGCCGCGCACAGACGCCCATGCGCAACGAGTTGCACATGTGCGCCGCGCACAGACAGATGCCCATGCACAAAGAGTTGCACATTCGCACCGCGCACAGACGCCCATGCACGAGTTGCACATGCATGCCGCGCACAGACAGACGCCCATGTGCAATGAGTTGCACATGCACGCCACACACAGACAGATGCCCATGCGCAAAGAGTTGCACATGCGCATGGCGCACAAGCACTGCGCTCGCACAACTGCGCATGCGCAACGGCCGCAACGTAAAAAAACCTATAAATCACCCTGCACATCTGGTCAACGTTGAGGGTTGTTTCAGGAGTTCGAGGTATTGTGTCAGAGGTAGAGGTATTGTGTCAGAGGCTGTGGTGGGAGTAGTGGAGGAAGTGTGTTTTGTAGTGACATCTGTATTGTGGTGTGTAGTGTGTCCTGTATTGTGGTTTGTAGTATAGTCTGTATTGTGGTTTGTAGTGTGGTCTGTGTTGTGGTGTGTGTAGGTGAGGGTAGGCAAGGAGCAAGTGAGGGAGAAAGGGGGTGAGGTGAGGTGAGGTGGGGTGCGGTGAGAGGAGAGGGTGATGGAGAGAGAGATGGAGAGGAAGAGGAAGGGTGAAGGTGAGGGTGTGGAGGAGGTGGACCCACCTGTTGCCAGGGAGACACATAGGGCAGGGACTGCAGGGCATATGGAGGCAGAGGCAGGCCCATCGGGTAGGCCACAGGCTGCACAGTGCAGCCACACTGGCAAAAGGAAAAGAATACCGGTTCCTGCACCACAGAGGAGGAGGGCCACAAGGTTCAGTGATACTGAGAACCACATCCTCCTGTCAGGGGTACTTGAGAATTATGATGTATTATACGGCCAGCTCAGTAGCCACACAACTGTGGCCACAAGGATTGTGGTGTGGGAGGAGGTGCGTGTGTCATTGGCTGACGCAGGGGGCCCCCCCAGAGACATAGAAAGCCTAAAAAAAAGATTCTCAGATATAAAAAGAGGGGTGAGGCAGCACATGGCCGCAGAGCGCCAACATGCTCTGGGCACAGGTGGCGGTGGCCCCCTCATACCATCGCTCACGCCCCTGGAACAGGAGCTGGCGGCATGATTGGGGCCTATATACCTTTGTGGTCTGCCTGAGGCCCTGGACACTTCACATTCGCAGGCAGGTATGTATGCTACGTACACCTTTCAGCTCTCAGGCCATGCCTGAAATCCCCATTGTGTAGACATCAGCCATCTGCAAACACCCTCCCATGCCTGTCTCCCAAGCCCCACCATGTACCTATCCTGGTGGCACATGTGTGTGCTGTACCCCTGCACACACTGTTTTGTTGCCATGTTCCCAGGCCACATTCAACATGTGTCCCTCATCCCATCCCTCTCCCCATCTGTCCCAAAAATGTCCATGCACACCAGCCACTACCCTACCCCCACACCTGTGATTGCCATCCCCTGTATGATTGTGAGGGCCTTTGATCAGGGCATGTTTGTGTGACATACTATCTGCACAGTGCTGCATGTGCTTGGCAGTGGCCCAGAGGTGATGAATAGTCGTAGTCCGCTGCATAGTGGGTCACTGCCAAACACATGTAGCACTGTGAAGATAGTATGTTCAAACAAAATATGCCCTGATCAAAGGCCCGCACAGTCATACAGGGGATGGCAATAACAGGTGTAAGGGTAGGGTATTAGCAGGCGTGCGTGGACATATTTGGGGCAGATGGGGAGAGGGATGGGATGGGGGCTACATGTGGAATGGGACCAGGAACAGGAACATGGCAACCAAACAAGGTGTGCAGGGGTACAGCACACACATGTGCCCCTGGGATAGGTACATGGTGGGGACAGACAGGTATAGGAGGGTGTAGTGGGTCCTGTATGCAGTACACATGCAGGGCCCCCCCCCCATCATGTCTGTGGTGTCTGTAGCACACACGTATACATAGGTGGAGTGTTTAAACATATGTGTGCTGTCTCTGATTGTTCACAATGCAGGTGACTACAGTACAATGGGGGCCCATGAGGAGGAGGAAGAGGAGGAGGAGGAGGAGGAGGAGGAGGTGGAAGTGGCCGTGCCTCAGAGCGTGGATGAGCCCGAGGCTGCTGTCTCTGGGGGCAGCACAAGTGGGGGCGAGGAGACACTGGAGCCACCCATCACCAGCGGGCCAAGAGTGGGGGCTGCAGCCACCAGCACACAGGCTGGTGTGAGCCCAGCAATGGGGGCCATCCAACACCCCAGACAGGCACCAGGCGCAGATCCCACAGACATGGCTGTCATGATGGAGGAGCTGAGGGCACACGCCGCATCAGCACAGCGCGATGCCGAAGGTGGGTGACAACAGACTGTCACAACCACAATGCACAAACCACTAGTCTCTGGTTGGTGTGTGTGTGGTGGATGTGGCAACATTCCTTCCACAGCTGTTACATGTATGGTTCACGTAGACGGGATGTAGTGGAGCAAACAAAAGGGTATGGCGTATGACAGATGATGTTAATGTGACACACACCAGAACAGCCTAGGGTCAGTTACCACTTACAGAAGCAGACATAAGAGGAATGTTGTTTAAGGTCCAGCACGTTGTCAGCCAAAAAATAAAAACAAGCATTGCCCTTGCAACAGTCTGCCTCATCGCAGATGCCCAGCCGTCTCGCAGAGAACAGGATGCCACCTGTCCCATAGTCATTGGACAATCAGAGCAGACATAACCAAACCTAAGCATCTTATGTCATGTAATGTCACACAGCCTCCATTCCCTCCAGTCTGCATTTCCAGGTGAAAAACAATCATAGGATATGAAATGAGCAGTCAAAATGTGTTAATACACCCATATACCAGGATTTACAGAGATGACAGGATCAAAGATCATGTAAAGATGGTTTGGGAGAGGGACAGGTCCCTCAAGGCTGCCTGTACGTCAACAACTAACATCTACTGCTTGGCATACAGACAAAGCCATGAACATATTCCCTTCCTGTAGCTCTGACACTGAGTCCCCCGATTGCATAGGTTGGGACTCACCCACTCGAACACACAGGTCAGCTAACGACCTCTGTTGTGTTTTGAAAGACTCGCCACCTCCCAGCTGCCACCCCTGTTGCCAACCTGAATCAGGGAAACACCCCCCCAGCTCTGGGTATCGCAGCCCTTCCCCAGGGGTAATCACCTGCTGTGGATTCCTCAGCATTACGCTGTCCGTGTGTTCCTGGGGTCTGTCCACCTCTGCTGCACCCTCTGTTGCTCCCCCTGCTCTGTCCAAACCCTCCACATGTTTACCAAGGTGTACACGCACTGGTATCCAACCCCTCCTCTTTTGCCACAAGGTGTATGTGAACCCCTCTGCCGTCAGAAACATGAAGCAGCAGTGCACTTGCGCACGTAAGAATTGATATCCTTGTGCTACCACTCCATCCTTCTGAGTCAATAGGGCATCTCCTGTAACCTGTCCGAGCTGCATTTATCCCTCCAACTGTGCCCCCACTTGGGCTGGCTTTCCTCGACCTTCCTCTGATCACCACTGCTGCTCTCCAGCTGTGGTTGCTGTCCCTGGTTCATGCTCCACCTCCCGTACCCAATGGACATGTGTTTGTTATCGGTCCCCAAGCCTGTTGCTACGTCTGCAGTACGTGGGTGTGTCAGCGCAGCCTATGGCTCTTTGTGTTTGCCTTCCACATCAAGCTACTGGACCATGTCCTGTGCGTGGCTGTGACTTATCCTACTGTGAGAATGATGGCTCTCACCCCTATCCATGTGTCTACTAGAGTCTGCCCTATCACAATAACGATCTTGTGGGATATGCGTGACATGTTTGTGTGTGACGGTTGATTACTGGAGAGGTATCTCACAGACCACCCTGTGTCCCACCCACAGGTAATCGTCAGGCGCTCAACAGAATATACAGTGCGGTGGTGGAGAATACCAGGGAGCTGAGGCACTTCCGGGAGGAGGTTCGAGCGTTGCTCTTCAACAGGATTGCTGATGTCCTGGAGGGCATGCTGGCCGTGATGCGTCAGGCAGCACTGCCAGTACCACCAGAGGCACCAGGAGAGGGTGTAGCACTGCGGGGGGGGGGGGGGGGTTGCCACTTGGCAGGCGTGGACGGCCACATAGTAGGTAACTGTGTGGCCAATAAAGAGCTGTCACACACTACATGCAACATGTGTTTCCAATGTGTGTCCCTGTGGTCCCCTATGTAGTGTGCAAATGCATGTCGTGTCCCTGACCATATGACCTGCACCCAGGCCCCTCGCTGGTGGGGTGTTTGCACTACCAGGTATTACTGCACAGATGCCATCACATGCCATGTGTGACATGCACAGTGTGTGTTCACTGCCCCTGGGCTGCAGTGTGGCGGTTTACACAGCCACCCAGGTTGCCACAGGGGGAATGTTCTGAGGTCACATGTTCAGTGTTCTGATCCATCACCATGTCCACCCCCTCATATCCCCAACATTGCATGCATATGTGTGACCATTGCCCCTGCCTGCAACACTGCTTACGTACCTGCCCCCCCATAGGCATGCATGTGGCACAGGCAGACATGGGTGGCATGTGTATGTCGGCTGCTGATTTCCGCAAACACCTTTGGTGACAGTACACCCATCCCTGGATGTTCCCGGGACGCTCGCTACATTGCAACATCTCATGCACCACCCTGGTCTCACACCCCTACACACATGGTTAGCCCCCAAGATTGCATGTAGAGCCAGTCCACGCATGTCCACCTCGGAGTTACACTCGATCAGCAGCTTAATATGAAGGCTCACATCAATAACATAACAAAAGCGGTCTATCACAAAATCCGGACCCTCCGCCATCTTCGTCAGCTGTCAGAACCTGAAGACTTTCGAACTGTTTTTCAGGCCCTAATAATGCCTCACCTTGACTATGCTAATGCAATATTACATGGCCTACCAAAGAGCACGACCAACCCCTTACAACTTGCAATGAATTCTGCTGCAAGAATCCTTCATGGAGCTTCCAGAAGATCCCACATCACTCCAATACTAAAACAGTTGCATTGGCTACCCATACAAGCCAGGATCTCCTTCAAGATTCTAACCATGACCCATAAAGCCATCAAGAAATTCCTAAATGAAAATACCCCGGCTCACATAACCTGCCGTATAGACTAATCACAAAATCAAAAATTATATTTTTTAACACTTTCTTTTTGTCGGAATAACCAGGTAAGAGAGAGCAGGAAAGTAACCTACCCCTCGCCGTGGTCAGTCCTTTTTAATAATTTAAAATGCTTGAAGAAACTTATCTTGTTTTTTGGTTTTTCTTTAACTCAGCCAGCAAAGAATTCCTAAGACACAACGTGCCACGTTTCGGACCATCCAGACCAACTGTGGCCCTGCATCAGGTGAAGTTTGTTGAATCCCAAAGAGTTTGTTGAATCCCAAAGAGTAAGCCAACTCTTTGGGATTCAACAAACTTCACCTGATGCAGGGCCACAGTTGGTCTGGATGGCCCGAAACTTGGCACGTTGTGTCTTAGGAATTCTTTGCTGGCTGAGTTAAAGAAAAACCAAAAAACAAGATAAGTTTCTTCAAGCATTTTAAATTATTAAAAAGGACTGACCACGGCGAGGGGTAGGTTACTTTCCTGCTCTCTCTTACCTGGTTATTCCGACAAAAAGAAAGTGTTAAAAAATATAATTTTTGATTTTGTGATTAGTCTATACGGCAGGTTATGTGAGCCGGGGTATTTTCATTTTGGATTTTGCATTTTGCCCTGTGCTAGGGGTTCTTTTTTGACTGGACATCAAGAAATTCCTGGCTACTGCCATCTCTGACCTAGTATCAATCACACCTCCTAACCGGCTAAGGAGATCGAATGCTGCAAACACCCTCATTCTACCTAAGGTAAGCACTAAGTGCTCCCAAGCTACCAGATCTAGAGCATTTGCCTTTTTTGCACCTTCTTGCTGGAATGCACTACCGGCGACTATCAGAACCATCAGTGATCTCTCCCAATTCAAGAAGGAACTGAAACATCACCTGTTTCTCCTTCACTATGATATCTCAGCCCCCCCCCCACACCCACCTACCTTCACTTCTCATAGCAGCCCCTCAAGCCCACGCATCCTACACTCATAGTCTGAATACCCGCATCCACACTTTAACCGCCTCCATATTTAACCCACCTTAAGAAACTTGTGCTGTGCACTTAACCCTGTATATAGTTACATTAATTTGCTTGCATATATTTATCATGTTCTCCCTGTTAAGAAACATGTTTAATTGTATACCCAAGTTATTTTACCTGTTTATTGTAAGCACAAATCACTAATCTGAGTTGTGTAGTTTTAATGTTCATTGTAAACCGCACTGATCTCAAATAGTGCGGTATAAAAGAAAATGTAATAAATAAATAAATAAATGATACCCACGTCAACCTTTACAACACATACCTGTCTACACACATATCCCATGCTTGCATCCATAGTGTGTTGCTAAGAGGGACACGTGACCATTTCAAGTTACGAAAAAGTGTGTATATTGTATAAAACATAAAGAACATAAAACAAGGATAGGGATGGGAAAATACCCATCACCCTCCCCCCCAAACACCCCCCTCCTCCCCCCTGCCACCCCCACCTGCCCTATGCACCCTCCCCCACCCCACATCAGCCACACCCTCTCCCTGCATGCTGCATGCCCAGTGATGGAACACAGGACAGCACAGGGCACATGTGTGGACGTCACAGCCCCCATCAATGACTGCTGTGACGCCCTTCAGGGGATGGCCGCTGACACGGTAGCCGCTCCACCTCGGCGGCCACCCCCTGAATGGCTCCCGTCAGCCACTGGTGTGAGTGCACCAGGAGATGCACGCGCCACTCCAAGGCATCCAGGGCCACATACAGGTCCGCCACACACCTGCCACCACACACACACATGGTCCCAGGGGTCTGGGTGGTGGCATGTGCATACGACCTGTGTGTGGCCCTGGATGGTGGAGAGACATGGCATGGCTGGCGGGAGCCCACAGTGCCCTGTACTGCACTGTGTTCGTCATCACTCTCCCACATACACACATCCCCCTCCTCCCCCTGGCCACCTCCCACCCACCCTCCACACCCTCCTCCTCCTCCCCTCTCCCCACACCCACATCAAACACTCCCTCTCCCTCCCCTGCCACCCCGCCGCCCACCCCTTCCATGCCCCCATCAGCCCCCTCCTCTGCTGCAGTGTGGCCCGGCTCTTCGGCCTCCTCCTCCTCCGGCTCGACTCCCAGCTTGTCATCGGCCGCCTCCACCACCACCACCTCCATCTCTGTGGCATGGGGGGCAGGGGGGCTCCTCAGCACATATGTTGCTGTTGTGGGTTCATCATTGTTCTCATCACCCTCTGTGGAAGATGACAGTCATCAGCACATTAGTATGTCTGTAACATGGCATATGTACCTATGCAGGCACCACACAGGCTACTGGGCCAGTGACATATGTTACTGGGCAGCGAAGTTGCCAATACTCACCGTCGCCCTGTGACAGGGCCCCCCTCTGGAGGCGGTCAAGGTACTGCTGGTGATGGAGGCGCAACTCTCGCCCCTTCTTCCGGAGATCCTCTACCTGTGGATGTGAAAAGTATGGGTGGGGGCATCAGTGACCATGTATCTCTGGTGGGTGGCCAACATAAACAAACATCTGTGTGGGCAGCATCTTGCTGCTCCTGCTCCACTGCTGTGTGTGTCCTGTACAGCATATTTACACACCTGTAACAGGTGATCTCCAGAAACATGTCTGCACATGTGGGTATCGTCAGGACCAACAGAGCCTGTGTGGAAATCCTCCCCAGCGTCCTATAGGACACCTTTTGGGAGCATCCCACAGGGCCAGCATGCTGCCTTCCCACCATTCACACCTGCCTCTCTCATGCTGAGCTTAAAGCTCATACAAAGGGAAATAGATAGATAGGGAATGAGAGAGAGAGAGACAACCCCTAGGGGAGATGGGTGGGGTGTGAAGGCTTATTCCTGCTGTTCCCGTAGATAACCTGTTACAGGTGCGTGACTATGTCATCTCCATGAACAAGCAGCAATTAGTCATCACATGTGAGGACACCCTAGATGTCGCTGCCAGGGAATGAGCCCCAGGGCTGTGAGGCCCTGTGGAGGGGTTCCACCACCTCCCCTGGATCTCTGGCATCCTGTACGAGAGGCGGCTAGGATTTGATTACGTATGGGTGATGTTTTGGAGAGCAGCCTGACCAACCAGAGCATCCCTGCGGGATCCTTTATCCAAGCAGTAGTGGACTGTGAACTGAGGACAAGGTCGCTGCTCCACAAATGTTGTTAATACAGACGGAATGGAGGTGCGCCCTAGAGGCTGCCATGACTCTCACATTGTGAGCAGGACCATGGACCTCCAGTAAAAGGTGTTTGCTATTATAGATACAAGTAATACATTGTGCAATCCAGTTGGATAGACATATGTTGGAGATTGCTGTACATAATTGGGATGGATCAGAGGCTATGAATAGCTGAGAGGACCTTCTGTGTTGCTGGGTCGTCTGCAGATGAACAGGCACAGCTCTTTTACAGTCCAAAGTATGAGGAGTTTTATCTGCATTTGAAGCATGAGGCTTTTGAACGACTACAGTTAACGAATCCTCTTGGTTCAAATGCAATGTGGAAACCACCTTAGGCATGAAGCGTGGATGTGTCCTTAGGACTACCTTATCATGGTGAAACAGCGTGTAAGGTGAATCAGCCACTAGAGCTTGTATATCACTGATACAACTTGCTGATGTGCTTGCAAGACGGAATATTACTTACCAGGACAGACACTTCAAGGAAGTAGTGGCTAAGGGCTCAAGAGGCGGCAGCATAAGCTGGCCTAGCAGCACATTGAGAACCCATGCCACGGGAGGTGGTCTAAGGGGAGGTTTTGGGAGCTGCAGACCTCTCATGATTCTGAATATGAGAGGATGGGATGAAATGGGTTGTCCATTGATGGTGTCCGAAGAAGCAGCAATGGCACATGCATGGGCTCTGACTGACTCAGGTTGGAGACCAGTGTTTGAAACGTAAAGGAGTGAGTCCACAAATGTGTCTATAGGGATGACAAGAGGGTTGACGCCCTTTTGTTATCAGCAAATGGAAACTGTCTTCCACTTGAAGGTATGAGATTGACTTGTGGAAGGTTTCCTGGAAGCATAACGGACATCTCGCACTTCCTGAGTGAGGGGACAGCCAAAGCAGTTACAGCCTTCAGTAGCCAGGCTCTGAGGTGCAGACACTGGGGGTTTGGATGCCATACTTTCCCCTCCTCCTGCGACCGTATGTCTGGAGCTGACCCTATGTCCAGGGGTGGAACCTGGGACAGATGTTGAAGCAGAGGGTACCACACCTGGTTTTGCCAGCGTGGGGCTATGAGGATCATGTTGCCTCTGTCCCTCAGGAGCTTTAATAGGCTCTTGGCAATCAAGGGAATGGGAGGAACGGCATATAAGACTTCCTGCCCCCAGTTGAGGTGGAAAGCATCCCTCACTTGGCAGCCCTGAGCCTGAATCCGTGAACAGAACCAGGTAGGTTTGCCATATGAAGGACTTGCAAAGAGGTCTACATCTTGACTTTCCCAGAGTTGCAATACTCTGGAGAGTTTGTCCATGTGTACAGACCATTTGTGCGGAGGCAGAACACGACTGTGTGTGTCTGGCCAAGAGTCCTGATTGCCAGGGAGATAGCCTGGCAGGAGATGGATCCACTGCTCTCTGGCAAACGTCCACAGTTGAAGATCTTCGTACCAAAGGGTCAGAAAGCCTGTTCCTCCTTCTTCCCTCACATAGACCATGGCTACATGATTGTCTGCGTGACGTAGTATTCTCTTGGCCTGTAGAAGGGAATGGAATAGGTGAGGAGCCAGGCCAATTGTTCTGAGCTCCAACAGCTTGATGTGGAAATCAGTCTTCTGACAATTCCAAGGTGGCTTGGGTGGAGGTGTCTAGTAGATGTGCACCCCACCCCATTTTGGAGGCATCTGTTGTTAATGTGATCTGAGGAGGGGGTTGCAGGAAAGGTGGCCACTCCAACAGGTGTTGTGCTGAACGCCAACAGACCAGGGACACGGTACCGTGGTCTGAGCTAACTATCAGATCTGTGAGACAGCATGTTGCTTGCGTCCACTGGGAAGAGAGTGCCCACTGGGCTGGTCTCATGTGGAGACAGGCATAGGGGAACACATGCACCGTAGATGCCAGGTGACCCAGCAGCTGACGCATCTCTCCAGCCGAGAGGTGGGTCTTTCGTAGTGCTGAAGAAACCAGTTGCACAATGCAACGACAGCGGGGCTGAGGCAGGTAGGTCATTGGCAGTCTGGTAACTAGCATTGCTCCTAGGAGCTCCAGCGATTGCGTGGGAGTCAGATAGGATTCCCGGAGATCTATGACAGGGCCTAGATATTGAAGTGCACGCATTGTGTAGGAGAGAGAGGCCTGGGCTTGTGTTTGTGACTCTGCCCAGATGAGGCAATCGTCCAAGTAAGGGCAAAGAATCCCCTGATATGCAATACACACGCTGCCACAGCCATGCACTTTGTGACTACTCTGGGTGCTGAGGCAATGCTGAAGGGAAGTCTATGTTTTGATAGTGCTGTCCCTGATGGTGTAACCAAAGGGACTTTCGGTGTGATTGTTGGCTGCGAAGATGGGTGTACGCATCCTTGTGATCTACAGAACAAAGTCAGTTCTGGCTGTGTAGGTCAGGAAGTACTGTTCATAGAGAAACCATTTTGAATGTCTGTTGGAACAAGAACGTGTTCAGTTCTCAGAGGTCTAATATGGGTCTGTGACCTCCTGTTTTTGTAGGTTTGAGGACATTTGGGGGGAAGAACCCAGAACCCTGTTGAAGGTGAGGTACCTCTTCCATTGCTCCTTGAGGTAATAGATGTTTTACGTCTGGATTCAGTTGGGGGGACCTTCGGAAACGGACTGTCCTTATTATGGTAGGGGGCGGCAGGCTATGTGAATGACGCCTGTACCCTCTTCTATGTTGGACAGAGTGCAGGATTCTGATGTAATCTGCCTCCATCTGCGGATGAGGTGACCTAATCTTCCTGTGATTGGTGAAGGTTGTTTTCCCTGGAGGGCCTGGAAGGGCAGGTACTCTATCACGGAGTCAAAGGCCGTGTGGGGGCTGAGGCTGCTGGGTCTGCTGAGGCAGAGTAGCTCTTGGCTTTCTCAGCTTAGTAGATTGTTGACCCTTTTTATCAGCTTGTACTGCAGGTTGTCCTTGCTGAGCATAGGACTGATAGTATCCTCTCTTTCTGGAGAGGACGGTCTTTTGTAAGGCTCTGATCTTTGCAGGGTCTACAATATTTGAAAGCCTTGCCAAGGTAGAATTGTCCTGCCGGTTCTTCCACAAATGTTTTCACCAGTACAGGGGATGTTTGTCAGTTTATCCTGTACCCAGTGTTCCAGGTGAGAGGCTTGCAGCCAGCCACGTTTCCTTGCCCCAATAGCAATGGCAGAGACTCTGCCTATGCATGACAAACAGTCAAACGCTGCCCTGTTCACAACTTGTGAAATGTTCTGGCCATGCTTGACAGGTGCTACATAGTCGTGACCTCTGGGATCTGGGAGATATCGACTTACCAGTTGTAGGTCTCCTGTGACCTCCGTCAGGAACATTCCCATGTACATGATATAGGAACCTGTTCTACCTGACAGCATGGATGTTTGGAGGACACAGCAACCAAAGGCATCTAATGTCTTACACTCCCTACCAGGAGGGTTGGTGGCATGTTGTTGGTAACATTAAATTCTCCTCATAGCAGACTCCACCATGATGGAGTGATCAGGGAGGTGTCCTTTCTGCAAACCAGGGGAGGGAGGCACATGATACAGAGTAGGCACCTGTGAGAATGTGGCGAGGTGGTGAGAGGAATCCCCCACATTCTCAAAAGAGGATTCCTTAAGATCTGATGTACTGACAGGATGTCTGCCTCCTTTGGAGTTTGGTGATATTGTTCAATCTCTAGCTCCCGTGGCCTGTGCTCACATTGAGTTACTAATGAAATGGCGAGGCCCTTGACTACATGTGTGTGGTGATCCAGGAAGGACATATCCTGAGGAGGGCACAATCTCTTCTTGGGAGAGGCAGGCTTGTCCTACAGAGGTACATCGTTACCCTCTGAGCTGTCAGAGTCATCAGACCCCTCAGGAGATTGGATGTATGTTCTCTACGGAGGCTCAGGAAAGGTGTGGTACTGGTACCAATTGGCATCAGTATCGGAGTGACCCGGTACCGGGATGTGGATACCGGTACTCATCAGCACCAATGGTGCAGTTGCCAATGCCGGTCCTGCAATTGCTGCACATACCGGTGCTGGACTTTGCAGGGTCTGGGGTGCAACCAAGGTCTTTGATGCCGCAAGGAGAGCTGCCAGACTGCATTCGATGGCCACGATCCTCTGGTCAATCAATACTGCCGATGTCTGTGTATGAGTACGTGCCAAAGCCAGGACCCCAGAGCATAGCACCAGGTGGTCGGACCAGGTTGAGGCCTGCACAACCTCATGGTGTCCCAAAGTGGCTTTGGAGGCCAGGGACTCCCACCGGGGCTGTTTGCCCGGAGCGTGGTCCTCAAGGGCAATGCCAGTCACAGTCCGATATTTGGAGGGGGATCTACCCTTTGAGGAACGGACACATTTGTGTTTGGTTACCTGCAAACCACGGGAGGAAGAGGAAGCCCTTGACAACATGGTTGCCACCGAGGCCACGTTGGAGGGAAAGAGGGTACCGAGCTCGGCTGCTCTGTTCTGCCAAACACTCTTGAATACCATCCCACAGGTCAAACATTCAGGCATGGATCGATCCAGCCATGAGCATTTGCAACACCAATCATGGTTGTCAGTGCCGGAGAGGGTAACGGCACATTATCAGCATATTTTCTGAACCCGAGGAGTGCTTTTCCATGATGGAGGAGGGATTTGGGCCTAATGCCAAACCGGGGGGGAGACCTACAAAGGGGATTTTGCCTCTTTTGTTAGAAAGCCTTGTTTGTGTGAGGGAATCATACCTTTTTGAAAAGAAAATTACAAGACCGGTGGTACCAGTAAAGAAGAACAGACAGACACTGCCACAGGAGTGGCACTACAATAGCTGTTTTTCAGCAATGACAGGAACAATGACCTGCTGGCTCTGTGGAAAACAACGAACTGGAGAGAAGCATTTGGGAAAGGCAAGATGGCAGTACACAGGTGCTGTGGGATGCTTCCAATAGCTGTCCTATTGGACACTGGAAGCGTTCCCACGCAGGCTCCGTCGGTACAGATGATACCCACAGGTAAGGACTACTTCCTGCTTGTTCCTGGAGATTATCTGTTCCCAGTGACACCTGCATGTGTAGCTGTGTCTCTGGGCATGTGTGCAGTGACACCTATGTGCAGTGTGCCTGGCACCCTGAACACATCATTCCAGTCCCCTGTGGCGCCCTTGCATGACCATGCCACATTTGGATTGCCAATGATGGTGTCCATGGTAAACCCCCTAACCCCGTATGTGGTCTGGTGATCACATTTGTGTTGTCATGATCTACGCACATCCTCGGACCCAACCCCACTGGCAACATGATATCCTACCAATCATGGGTGCTGTGTCCATACATGGAACATTGTGTGGGTGGCCCTATTCACCTTGCCAGGAGCCACTACCATGACATTTGGGTTTCTACAGGGCCCAGGAAAGCAATGCTTGGCCCACTACAAGCATTATGTAACGTGTCTCTCTTGGGGATACTGCTAGGTACGTATGACCTGCTTTGTCCACTGTTGCAAAGAGTATACTGGGCGTGAAGGACGAGGGTGTGACCCAGTATGGGCTATCTTATGTTGTTATGTTCCTATGACCTGGGCCTTGTATGCTTATGGCAGGTGTGGTTGCCAACACCAGGGGCAGGGGCCATTGCACCTGAATAGGCTATTGCCACCTGTGCTCATGTCAGGGTTTCTGTCTGTGCTGTGCAACCACAACAGGTGCATGTATCCTTCCAACACCATCAGTAATGTTCATCTGCATCAAGGTTTGGGATTAGTAGAAGGTGGGCAGATGTGTGACCTGACTCAGCATACAGTTATGGGGACATGGCTCTGTTACAGACCTTTGTAATCAGATCTTATAGCTCATGGGGGTGGGGTGCTGTTCCACACATCCACATCTGCACCTAGCATACCATCTGGATACATCAAAGATGTGTGTGATGAGGTGATGACCTCACAGACTACGGGAGATGTGCAACCTACCTGCCATGACCTAACACAATATCTGAATGACATACCCACCATTGCAATCAGGTCTCTGGCCCCCTGGGGGTTGGGTGTCCTAGTACACATCCTCAGCTCCATACACCATAGCAACAGGGTAACTGACAGTCACCTTACACAGGTCTCAGGACTCCTGGGGATAGGGAGAATGTATTCAACTGTTTAGGCACACATGACCATATCCCCAGGGTGAGTGATAGCCCACTTTGATGGGCTCTCAGGACTCCTGGGGATAGGGAGAATGTATTCAACTGTTTAGGCACACAGAACCATATCACCAGGGTGAGTGATAGTCCACTTTGATGGGCTCTCAGGACTCCTGGGGATAGGGAGAATGTATTCAACTGTTTAGGCACACAGAACCATATCACCAGGGTGAGTGATAGCCCACTTTGATGGGCTCTCAGGACTCCTGGGGATAGGGAGAATGTATAGAACTGTCTTTGTACACAGAACCATATCACCAGGGTGAGTGATAGCCCACTTTGATGGGCTCTCAGGAACCCTGGGGATAGGGAGAATGTATTCAACTGTTTAGGCACACAGAACCATATCACCAGGGTGAGTGATAGCCCACTTTGATGGGCTCTCAGGACCCCTGGGGATATGGAGAATGTATTCAACTGTTTAGGTTCACACAACCATATCACCAGGGTGAGTGATAGCCCACTTTGATGGGCTCTCACGACCCCTGGGGATAGGGAGAATGTATTCAACTGTTTAGGTACACACAACCATATCACCAGGGTGAGTGATAGCCCACTTTGATGGGCTCTCAGGACTCCTGGGGATAGGGAGAATGTATAGAACTGTCTTTGCACACAGAACCATATCACCAGGGTGAGTGATAGCCCACTTTGATGGGCTCTCAGGACTCCTGGGGATAGGGAGAATGTATTCAACTGTTTAGGTACACAGAACCATATCACCAGGGTGAGTGATAGCCCACTTTGATGGGCTCTCAGGACTCCTGGGGATAGGGAGAATGTATTCAACTGTTTAGGCACACAGAACCATATCACCAGGGTGAGTGATAGCCCACTTTGATGGGCTCTAAGGACTCCTGGGGATAGGGAGAATGTATTCAACTGTTTAGGCACACAGAACCATATCACCAGAGTGAGTGATAGCCCACTTTGATGGGCTCTCAGGACTCCTGGGGATAGGGAGAATATATTCAACTGTTTAGGCACACAGAACGATATCACCAGGGTGAGTGATAGCCCACTTTGATGGGCTCTCAGGACTCCTGGGGATAGGGAGAATGTATTCAACTGTTTAGGTACACACAACCATATCACCAGGGTGAGTGATAGCCCACTTTGATGGGCTCTCAGGACTCCTGGGGATAGGGAGAATGTATTCAACTGTTTAGGTACACAGAACCATATCACCAGGGTGAGTGATAGCCCACTTTGATGGGTTCTCAGGACCCCTGGGGATAGGGAGAATGTATTCAACTATTTAGGTACACACAACCATATCACCAGGGTGAGTGATAGCCCACTTTGATGGGCTCTCAGGACTCCTGGGGATAGGGAGAATGTATAGAACTGTCTTTGCACACAGAACCATATCACCAGGGTGAGTGATAGCCCACTTTGATAGGCTCTCAGGAACCCTGGGAATAGGGAGAATGTATTCAACTGTTTAGGCACACAGAACCATATCACCAGGGTGAGTAACAGCCCACTTTGATGGGCTTTCTGGACTCCTGGGGGTAGGGTGGATTGGAAAACAGCAACAGCAGCATATTCCATACCAGCAGAGGTCCTGTGGACCCACCTTTTTGGACTTTCTGGCCAATTGGGGGTAGGGCAGATGTTTTGGACTGCTGGGTCGCACACACGCATATCACCATTGGGACCAAGATACCATTTTGGGCACGTTTCACAGCCCCTGGGGGTGGGGCAGATGTTTTACCCTGCAACTGCAGACCCCATCATAACAGCAGGATGTTTAGAAACCCTCCTTAGTCTGATCTATGGACTACCTGTGTTACAGTGTGTTGTAGCATATCACCAGCAGCAGCTGCCATGAGACCAGGATGGCATCAGGAACTCTGTGAACAGGTCCTTAGCCCCCTGGGTACAGGGCAAACCACTCAGATATGATATATAGACAATATGGCATGTGGATTTACCTGATACACATCACTGAGATAGACTACCTCCACACATCAGCATGCACAGCTACAATGAACACTGGATATATCTATGTGGATCTACTGACCTGTCCCCATACACTTACCTCACGTGGGTAATCAGCCAGACGATTATAGTGCTGGGTCAGCCGATCCCACGCCCTCCGGACCCTGATCTGGTCCTGATGCCTTGATGAACCAGGAAAAAGTTTGTGCTGGCGCACAGCAATCAACTGTGCCAGGCAGCGTAGCTCCCGTGGGGTGAAGGCAGGCTTCCTGGATCGGGTTGCCATGTTTGTCACCAATGAGGAATGCACGCACGATGCAACACGCGCGCATGCTTAGCACTCCACCTGCGCATGCGCACCTCAAAATGCACGCGTGCATGCGCACCACGCGCAGTTGTGCCCGCCCCGCGCGCATCTTTTTGCCGCACAGGGTATGGTGTCGCCAACAATATTTATACAGATCTATGATGCAGACAGACATTGCACCGATGTGTCTGACATTTAAAAAAAATTGTAAGTCTTCCCTGTTGTTTTTACACTTGGGTCTCAAACCCACCACCACTGGTTCCAAGGGTACTGTTGAAACCGGTGTGCTATGCATTTTTATATAGCAATGACTGGCTAAACAGTTACACCAAGGAGTCCTAAGAGCCCATCAACGTGGGCTGTCACT
Source organism: Ichthyophis bannanicus (assembly GCA_033557465.1). Lineage (NCBI taxonomy): Eukaryota > Metazoa > Chordata > Amphibia > Gymnophiona > Ichthyophiidae > Ichthyophis > Ichthyophis bannanicus. Next base: position 123,769,728 of record CM066031.1, read on the forward strand.
CACCCTGGTGATATGGTTCTGTGTGCCTAAAAATTTAAATGCATTCTCCCTATCCCCAGGGTTCCTGAGAGCCCATCAAAGTGGGCTATCACTCACCCTGCTGATATGGTTCTGTGTGCCTAGACAGTTGAATACATTCTCCCTATCCCCAGGAGTCCTGAGAGCCCATCAACGTGGGCTGTCACTCACCCTGTGGATATGGTTGTGTGTACCTAAACAGTTGAATACATTCTCCCTATCCCCAGGGGTCCTGAGAGCCCATCAAAGTGGGCTATCAATCACCCTGGTGATATGGGGTTGTGTGTGCCTATGGGGTATGTTCATTAATCCATCTTAATGTGAAGCCAGCAATGATGTGCAGGATGCCATGGGGGGGGGGCCTTCTGGGCTAAATGTTGGACTCACGCAATAGGTTATGTACCGCACATTATGACACGATGGAGGTAGGTGTAGTATATTACTGTGTGTTAATCCTAGGCATGTGTGCTGGCATACAGACCTAGTGGAGGTAGGTGTAGCACATTGGTTGACAAATTGCCTGATGGTACAGGGGTCATGGGTTCAATGCAACATTGCAATTCCGAGGTTAAGTACAATTATCTGAGTGAGCTGCATCATGGCAATCTTTCTGATGTCTGTGGAGTGTGCTACAGGTCTTGTGTCTGACAGTGTTTACCACCCTGGGGAGTGACCCCAACAGTACTGCGTGCCATAGCCATGCCTGCACTGTGCCCAGGACTGAAGCGGTGCCCAGGGCTGCCAAACACCCCTACAGTTCTACAATGCTGGCATAGGTGTGGGAGTGTGTATCTGCTATCCAGTGTGTGGTGTTGCAAACACCCCCCACAGCCCACACTGCCAGCACTGTTGGCAGTATTGGCCTCCAAGGGCACAGAGCAGTGGCAGGAGGTGCTGGGGGGAAGCGTGGACGTCTATGCAGGCACCCCTACCCCAGAGCCCGCACCATAGGCAGCCGCCTACCCGCACACTGGATGGCCTAAGACTGTGCACCACCCGCACCACCAGCAGAACGGCATGTCAGCATGGTGGCAGAGGGGTACTGGTGGTGGAGGGGGCAGTGTCTCCTGCCCACAGCACACCATGGCCTAGCCCTCTTCACGTGGGTGCCGTGCACTGCAATAGACAGACCCTGTCTGACAAACAGCCATGGAATGCAGGGAACCCAGGGAATGCACTGTTTCTGTGCCAAAACAGTGGTACAGCGCACACAGCCAGTGTCTTCAAGAGCAGAAGATCACAGGTTCAAGTTCCAGCTGGGGCTCCTACCATCCCAGTCCCCACATTTTACCCACCACAAAAATGTGATAATACAGCCAGAACCTTTAGTGCAGATAACGTAAACATGCCCAAAACATTGACATTTTACCCTACAGAGCACAGATACCAGAAACATGCGCATTACCTAGAGCAGAGTCCCCCAAATGCAGTCCTGGAGTGCCACAAATCATTCACGTATATGCTGTATCTAATAAAGATGTGTGTGCTTCATTTCCATGCGCCGCCTCCATGGTATGCAGATGTAACTCATGCATATTCATTTGGGACAGCAGGAAAACATGAACAGTGTTTGGGCCACCAGGACTGGAGTTGTGGACCTCTGCCCTAGAGCAGCGGCCAACAGGAGCAGAAAGAACTGCACCCACAGGCTCCTTTATGGAAAGCCCACGGAGAGGCAGGATATTGGGCCTTGCGTACATCTCACAATACTAGTACGTGCATACCTCACCAATGCCCCCATAAACCTGGGAATATGGTACACATATATCAAAAGGTTGCTATGATTACTGGCAGATAGCAAATCCTAAGTTAAGCACAATATGCTCATTGAGCTGTATCATACCAATATCTCTGATGTCTGTGGAGTGTGTTTCATGTCTGGTTTCTGACCGTGTTCACCACCCTGGGGAGTAACCACAACAGTATTGCATACCATAGCCATGCCTGCGCTGTGTGCAGGACTGGTGAGGTGGCCTGGACTGCAAAAGCTCTCTATAGGAGCACAATGCTGGCATAGGTGTGGGAGTGTGTGTCTGTCCATCCATTGTGTGGTGGCTGCAACATCTTACTCAGCCCACACTGTTTGCACTGTGTCCAGTGTTAGCTTGCCAATGTGCATAATGAGGAGCAAGGTACTGTGGGTATAGCTCGGACAGGGTGGACTGGGTAGGATGCATGAGCACAGGGCATAGGGCAATGGCTGGGACATTGTAGTGGCCGGCCATCACCTGCACGGACAGGGTGGCCCCTGCATGTCCTGCTGGGAGGTCACTCTCACCCTGACTGAGCAGTCACCATGGCATGGCTAGGACCCCCATAGTGCTAATAGCATCTCTTTCAAGTGATATCTATGGGCTGCCTTTTTGGGGCCCAATCACTAACTTATCTGCTTGGTGGGTGTGCTGACATCCCGGTTTTGGGTGCACACATTTCTTCCAGTAATATGCACTATGGACTAACTAGCAGACTGTTTGCAGTTAGTATGTGTGAGGCTGGAGCACCTTGCAGGGTGCAGCGGCTGCAGATTCACTGTGCTTGCTGCTGGAGAATGTCAGATAGTGGTGGTGGGCAACTGAACGTTTCCAGGCCTCCTGTCTGTGTGCAGGTAGGCGGCTGCCTATGGTGCGTGTTCTGGGGTAGGGGTGCCTGCATAGGCATCCACGCTTCCCCCCAACACTGCCTGCCAATGTTCTGTGCCCTTGGGGGTACTTGCTGGATACTATCCCCTGTGACACTGTGATAGACACTCTCGTGCCCATGTAGGCCCTCATCAGTTGCTGTCTGGCTGCTGTTCAGTTTCAGAATTCCTAAGTGCCACCTAGGCAACTGCCTAGTCCGCACTGTGCCCCAGCTGCACCACAGCATGTGCCGCCTGCAGCCCTCTGTATCCCCTTTCCCAGCATCTGTCCAGTTGCCCATTCCGACATGCCCGCCCTGCTGTTGTGGAACATGTGCATGCCATAGGTAACCTGTCCAATGGAGAGGGAAACCCTAATCAGTGCTATTTCACTGTGGGATCATTCACCTTGTATGGGGACGGAGCGTAGACCCTTCCAAAATTCATATTTATTTTTTGGGGCTTTCTTGGGAGTGTTTTGATGTTTCCCATTACTATCACTATTGCCCAGCTTGATTATGATTTTTTTTTTATTTTGTTGGGGTCCTTTTCAATGTTTATTTGTACTTTTGTTCTGTGCACATGTATCACACTTATCACTTTTTAGTAGGTTTCCCTGGTTTTGCTGTACATTGCTGACATAAATGGTTTCTCTTCCCTTTAAATCGGCTCTAACGCGAGGTTTTCACTTGCATTATTTTTGGCCTCGAATTTCACCTCACTAGTGTATGGGGAGCCTCTCCCCTCCCACTCTCCACCCATTGACCCCTTCTCTCCGCCCCTGGGGAGCCTTCCTCCGCCCTCCGGGAGCCTTTCCCCGCCTTCAGCGCTCGTGTGCGCCGCTGCGCGCATGAGCGCACACTAAAGCGCATTTTTGCCCCGTAAAGCGTCATTAGCGTGCGCTAAGGTACCTTAGCGCGCACTCATGCGCGCCATGCACGTTAAGAAACTTTAGTAAACATACCCCTAGGTTTTATGTGCAATAACCTGGAAGCTAAGGGAGAGGTGTATGGGGGAAACCTGTTTTGCAAGGCCAAGAAAAATATCCTTATTTTGTACAGCATAAGAAAATGCAATATGTGAACCAATGTGTTAGTGCAAGCAAACAACATCTTATAGATTTCTAATTATGTTCTATGTTCTGCATATATTTTCTAAAACCAACACATTTAAAAACCTTTAAAACATTTCTAACAATTCCTCCCTTCCTTTTTAATGCCAGTTGGTGTTTTTTCATTTATTAAACAATTTCATATGAAGCTTCTAACCTAGACAACATTATTTCTGACTCTCATTTTCTCCTTGGTTATCTTCATCTATAAGTAGAAGGGTTTCTTCATATGTTGGCGGTCTCATTATTATTTGTTTGGTGACTGCTGTCTCAATTAGTCTTTGTGCTAATCCCCTAATACTGTGGTTCTTAACCTGGGTTCGATCAAACTCTAGAGGTTCGGTGAGTCAGTCTCAGGGGTTCGGCGGAGGTCAAGACACAAGACACGCACCCGACTCATATGATTCATGATGACACGCCCCGCTTGGCCATCATTGGCTGCAGGTGATCACGCTACATTGCTTGGCCAATCTGTGCTGCAGGGAATTTGGTGCACTCAGTAGTCGACTTGTGACTGTCGTGATGGTATGTCATGTGATTTCTTTCTTAATATTTTAATCCATACTATGTCGAGCAAAAAAAGAAAGTGGTCGGACGAATATGGACAACATGGATTCGCATATATAACAGAACGTGATAGGAGTCAGCGTCCTATCTGCATGATTTGCAATGCCAAGTTAAGCAATTCTAGTCTAGTACCGGCAAAACTAAAGGAACACTTCCTTAACCTGCATGGAGATGGGGAATACAAGAACACAACGCTTGCTGAATTCAAGGTGAAGAGAGCCAGATTCGATGAAAAGGCTTCTCTGCCTGCTCTCGGCTTTGTACCCATCAACAAACCGATCCTCACAGCATCGTACGAAGTTGCTTACCTGATCGCAAAGCAGGGCAAACCACACACCATTGGTGAAACACTCATAAAACCAGCTGTATTGAAGATGGCGAATCTGATGCTGGGAAAAGCGGCCGAAGTTAAATTATCCCAAATTCCTCTTTCAAATGACACCATCAGTGACAGAATAGAGGACTTGAGCAAAGACATCTTGGCTCAAGTAGTTGCAGATCTGATTTCAAGCCCGGCAAAATTCAGCCTCCAACTCGACGAGACCACAGACGTTTCTAATCTAAGTAAGCTTGCTGTATTTGTGCGCTATGTGAAAGACATGATAAAGGAAGATTTTTTATTTTGTAAGCCTCTTACAACAACAACTAAGGCAGCCGATGTGAAGAAACTTGTGGATGACTTCTTCAGAGACAACAATCTTTCGTGGGATATGGTTTCTGCAGTTTGTACGGACGGAGCTCCAGTCATGTTGGGAAGAAAGTCTGGTTTTGGTGCGCTAGTGAAAGCCGATGCACCACACATCATTGTTACACATTGTATTCTGCACAGGTATGCGTTGGCAACAAATATCTTGCCTCCAGAAATGACAGAAGTATTAAAAATTGTAGTGGAATGTGTGAACTATGTGCGAAATAGTGCACTGAGGCACCGCATCTTCAGTGAGCTGTGTAAAGAAATGGGCTCTGAATTTGAGGTACTTCTGTACCATTCTAACATTCGGTGGTTATCCCGGGGACAGGTGCTGAATCATGTTTTTGCCATGCGTGTGGAATTAGCCCTGTTTTTGCAAGAGCACCAACATCGTCATGCAGATTGCTTCAAAAATTTTAAGTTCATTCTCATTTTAGCGTACATGGCTGATATATTCGCATCTCTCAATCATCTCAATCAGCAGATGCAGGGTGGTGGAGTCAACATCATCGAAGCTGAAGAAAACCTGAAGGCTTTTCAAAAAAAAGCTACCGTTATGGAAACGACGAACAGAGAACGATAACTTCGCAAACTTTCCCCTGCTGGACAACTGTGTAAGTAAGATCGAAGATGTGTCTGGAATCGGAGACATTACTGTACCCACGGAACTGAAGCAAGCAATTGCCACCAACTTAGATGAGCTTGCAAAGTCTCGACGGATACTTCCCTACAAGCGAGTCATATCCAGCATGGATGAGACAGCCATTCACGTATGGTGTTGAGACAGCAGATGTCAATGATGAATACCTCGACGAAATCATTGAAATTCAGCAGAGCCAGGTTCAACAGCAACTCTTCAGAACAACAACGCTCTCAACGTTTTGGTGTCGACAAATGGTAACGTATCCTGTTATTGCTAGGAAAGCCCTGGAAATTTTTATACCATTTGTTACAACATATCTTTGCGAGCAATCCTTTGAGGATGCTGGACATAAAAAACGAAGAAAAGGAACAGACTTTGCTGTGAAAATGACATGAGAGTGGCACTTGCCAAGGTGAAGCCATGCATTTCTGAACTGGTCTCTCAAAGGCAACAGCAGAAGTCACACTGATTTGCAGTAAATATTCATTATTATTGTAGCGGTGTAGCCTGATGGAAATTAGGTGATGGGTGTGTGTTAAAACGTTAAAAATAATAAATAGCATAAATACAATAAGTTCATTATTGGAATACATAAGGTTAAAAATTAAAACCATTTCAGTGTGGTAGTATTAAAAAAGGTCATGTCTTTGTGAAAAGTTATCTTTATCTTTATTGGTGACTTAATATACCGCTCAGGCAAAATGCGTCAGAGCGGTGTACAATATGCAAAACAGCTGCAGGGAAGAAAGAAAAGAACGCCAAATATATGACAGGAAAGATTAGGAGAAAAGGAGAAAGCTAAAGGGAGAGGAAAGGTAACAGGAAGAATAACTACAGAGAAGTCAGTGGAGGGGGGGGAGGGGAAGGAGGTGGGGAAAGATCAAAAGCAAGACAAAAGAGGTAGGTCTTTAAGTGGGTCTTAAAGGTTTTCAGGGAAGGTTCCAGACGGAGGTCCAGGGAAGCGAATTCCAGAGACGGGGCCCAAGGAAATAAAAGGCAGAAGAGCGGGTGGATTCAAGGTGAGCCTGTGAGGGGGATGGTAGGAGCAAACGGTTAGCGTGAATGGAGCGGAGCAAGCGGTGGGGAGTGTGGAGACGGATCTGATCTGCGAGATAAAGAGGGGTACCTGAGTGGATAGATTTGTGAACGAAAGTGAGGACCTTATATTGAATGCGGAAAGGGACAGGAAGCCAGTGCAATCGTATGAGAAGAGGAGTGACATGATCAAAGCGGGAAGAGCAGGTGAGAATGCGAGCTGCAGTGTGATGGACTCTCTGAAGGCGTTGTAATTGGGACTGGGGAAGACCGGCCAGGGAAGCATTACAATAATCGAGACGGGTGACAACAAGTGAAAGGAGAAGGGTGGTCATGGACGAGAAAGAGAGGAAGGGACGAACAGAACGAAGTTGGCGCAGAGTAGAGAAGCAACGTTGGACAACAGAAGAAATATGGGGTTTAAAGGATAAGGAAGAATCGAGGGTAACACCTAGGTATCGTAGGGAAGAGACAAGAGGGACAGGAGAAGAGGAAAGCACAGGGAAAAGAGACGGAATAGGACTGCCAGCAGTGAACCATATCGCTGAGGTCTTGGTGAGGTTGACATGCAAAAAGTTGGAAGAGAGCCATGAAGCCACGGTGGAGAGACAGTTGTTGAGAGGTGTAATGTCAGGGGAGGCAGAGTTTGTGTGATAGAGTAGAAAAATGTCGTCGGCATAGTAGTGTGCAGATATACCCTGTTGTTGTACTAGGAGAGCGAGAGGAGCGAGAAAGACATTGAACAAGAGGGGGGCAAGAACAGACCCCTGTGGGACACCACAGGGAAGGGGAGTAGATGGTGAGGAGAGAGGACCAGTGGACACACAGAAGGAGCGACCCGAGAGAAAGGACTGAAACCAGCGGAGGACGGTGCCAGAAAGACCTGCGTCGAGTAGGCGTGAAAGGAGGGTGCGGTGATCAACAAGGTCAAATGCAGCAGAGAGATCAAGTGAGACAGCAATAGTGAAGAGACCGCGGTCGTGGGCAGAGTGAAGCTCATTAAGGAGGGAGAGAAGAACAGTTTCGGTGCTATAGCCGGGGCGGAAACCAGATTGGAGAGGGTGCAGGGTAAGTGAGGCTTCGAAGACAGCCTGGGAGAAGACAAGTTTTTCAAGGAGCTTAGAGGGAAAAGGAAGGTTAGAAATGGGACGCCAATTAGAGGGGGAGGATGGGTCAAGGGAGCTCTTTTTCAGGACAGGGCGGATGATAGCGTGCTTCCAGGGGGTGGGGAAGATACCAGTGGATAGGCTGTTGTTGATAATGGAGAGAAGATAAGGGGAAAGAGCCAGAGAGGGATCTAGTAGCCAGCGGGAGGGAATGGGGTCAGAGGGATATGAGGTTTTACGAACGGAGTGAAAGACCTTGGAGAGGGTGGAGGCAGAAATGGGCTCGAAGGAGGACCACCTGTGGGAAAGAGGGGGGACACACTGTGAGGAGAGCAGAGTGGGAGAGGGAGGAGGAGTGGGCAGGGGATTGGGTGGAGGAGGGGAGAGGGGAGAGGGACAGGAAGGGAAGGAAAGGCGAAGGGAAAGTATCTTAGAAGAGAAAAAAGCAGCCAAGACAGCTGGGTCAGGGGAAACAGGAGAGGGGGAAGGTGAGGAAAAGGAACGGGGGGCAGACAAGGAGTGAAGGACGGAATATAGCTGGCGAGAGGAGTTAGCAGATGTTGAGATAAGTGTAGAAAAGTAATCCCGTTTTGCAGCGTGGAGGAGGGCGCGGTAGTGATGATAACAGGTTTGAAAATGGTTCAGCGAGAGGGGTGCTTACGCCATAGTCTTTCAGCCCGGCGAAGGTATCTACGGTGGAGGGAAAGATCAGGGTGAAACCAGGGGTGATGACGAGGGTGGCGGGGAGCAGGACGTGATTGAAGGGGAGCTATGTTGTTAAGAGCAGAAGAAAGAGTATCATTCCAAGCATGGACCTGGGCATCAACAGAAAGAAGATGAAAATCAGAGGAGAATAGGGTGTCGGGGGAGGGAAACTGAAGTAGGGTGTCCGAGGTAATGCGGCGAGTAAGAACAGGGGGGGAGGGGTGGTGGGAGGAGGGGAGGGAGGAGAGTGTAGTGGGAGTGAAAGGGAAGAGAAAAGACAGTAGTGGTCAGTCCAAGGAAGGGATAGGGAAGAAAAGGAAGAGAGGGTAAAGGGAGTGGTCAGGGGAGAGATGAAAAGATCAAGAGTATGACCAGCAGAGTGGGTCGGAAAGGAAACGAGTTGTTGGAAGGAAAGGTCTGCTAAAAGTGAGAGAAAAGCATGATCACGAGAGGAGGAGGGAGAAGTGGCATGGATATTGAAATCCCCAAGGATCAGGAGCTGGGGGAAAAGAAGGGAGATTTCAGATATGGTTGAAAGGAGGGAGTCCCAGGTAGGGGAAGGAAGAGACGGCGGGGCATAAATAAGAAGAAAGTGGAGTGGTGGAGAGGAGGCCAGCCGAAGAAGCAAGGATTCTGGGTAGTGTAGTGCAGGGGAAGTTAGTTCGTGAAGAGGGAGTGAGGAGCGGTAGAGGACAGCAATCCCTCCACCACTTCTACCCCGGCGAGAGACAGAGAGAGCAGAATAGCCCGGTGCTAAGCAGCGATTCAGGAGGGAGTCTTCGCTGTCCCTTAGCCAGGTTTCGGTAAGGAAAAAGAGGTCAGGGGTATGCTGGGAGGTGAGATCCTGAACTAAAGTAGTCTTAGAACGAAGAGAGCGACAATTAAGAAGAGCAAGCTGAAGTAGCAGGATTGCTGGGGGGGACGGGGCTGGGACAGAATGGGAAGAGCAGGAAATCAAGTTAAGAGGCGAGCGAGCGAGTGGACCAGGGCTAAGAGAGACAGGGGGGGTAGGGCGCCAGCCCCAGTGGACCGGGATAGCAGACATGATACAAAGAAATAGGAGGCACAAATGTAAGGTACTAAAGCTGAGTGTAGAGCGGCACTTACCGTGGTGATGTGGAAGGAGACCAGATAGGAACCGCAGGTGGAGGGGGAGGTAGCTGGGTCTGGGCCACATGCAGTAGGCAGGAAGGGTGGAGTGAGAAGGCTCTGGATATTCGCCCCCGGACTCGCCCCAAGGAGCTCGCCCAAGGAGCAGGACCTGCTCCTTGGGTGCGCTCCTTCGGTGCGCACCCGTGGCGCGGAGGGCTGCCCCGAAGTTCTTTAAATAGGCAATGCTGCCTGGTATACAGAGGAGCGCGGGCGCGCGAAGTGCGACCGTGTCACTTCCGGGTCTTCCGGGTGCAGGAGAGGCAACCAATCAGGGAGCAGTGGGCAGATACCTGGAGAGAGCAACAGAGAGGAACACAGGTCAGGCACAGTGGGTATCAGCAGGCAAAAGGACAGCAAGGAGAGCAAATAGCAGTTGTGAGTTCATGCATTGTATTGGTTTTGTTCTTTGAACATAGTGATGTCAATGCACAATTCATTTTGTGAACCAGTAAAACATATACCTATGTCTTGAATTTGAAAAAAAATCATATTTTATTTTTCAATAAAGAAGGGTTTGGTGAATGTGCATATGAAACTGGTGGGGTTCAGTACCTCCAACAAGGTTAAGAACCACTGCCCTAATACATGGTATTATGCAATATCCTACTGCTGTTAGCATACCTGCCACTATTGTCCCAGATGTAAGGATAGATACCATCACTCCTTTCCACTTTCCAAACCAGGAATCTAGCCATCCTGTCAAAGAACTATCTATTCCTGAATTTTCAGCTAATTCTTCTGCTAAAATGTTAAGACCTTGTAATGCCCTGGTTATTGTACCATCAGGGGCAGTGTGATTTGGGATAAACATGCAACATCTACTCCCTCCCAACATTATGCAGGCCCCACCTTTTTCAGCCAACATCATGTCTAAAATCATACGATTTTCCCAAGTCATCCTGCTTATGGCATCCAACTATTCTGCGATTCCTTTTACTGCCTCCCTTGTGTAGTTTATAAATCCTTGCAGATTATAATATATGTAATTTATCCAATCTACATTTTTATTAATGGTGGACCACCAAAATAAGGCTGATTCAAACCCTGCTGCTATCTGATTTCTAGCTTTGAACTCATCTGGAACTCCCCGGGGTACCCCTGTAGCATCAATGTAAATTCTATCATCAAATGATGTTCCTAACACATTTCTTTTGCTTCTACCCTTATAAGTTATTCTTTCTTTTTCAAATGCCAGGGTGAATGGAATACCCAATTGAACAATTACACATATTCCTGCCCATAGCTGTGGTAGTGTCTGCCTCAAGATCTTCCCTCCGCAGTACCACCACAGATCTGCCCTGGGTACTCTCAGCTTAGAGTAGTTTCCTTGCATGTCGCTGGTTCCAGTGAGGTTAAGGACTTCAGTGCACAAGGTTTGTTCCCCTACAGCCTTGGTATAGTCCTAACCCTGCCTGGTGAGGCAGACAGAGTGATTCCCATATACTGCAGAGAACACCGGTGGCACTTTCATGTCCGTCACCTTCAGAGGTGGAAATAGAAGAGCAAGGGACTTACAGTTCTCCTTTCCCCAGGCAGTTGCTTCTTGATACAGAGAGATCATGCACTTCATTCCATCCGGATCCGTCTTCTAGTTCACAGGAAAAGGTACTACCTGTGCTATGGGTCTTCCTGAGGCACATGCATAGCAATTGCTTTTATTTAAACTTTTAACAGTATATTTTACCCATTCAATACAGGCATTTGTTTCTCCATACCCTGTTTCAATTTCAAAGGTCTGTCTAAGATCCTCAACTTCCACTACTTTCACTACTGTAGCATCGTTAGGGGATTGCAAATTAACTGTCGGCCTCACTGTGCTACCAATGCTAGCCCTCTCCTTTTCTATTCGAATTTGAAAACAACAATCCCTTGGATCTATTCCTGGTACATCTGTTCCCATACCATATGCTGTACCATTCATATTCATGTTAAATGTCTGTTTTAAAGTTATAATTACAGGGTTACATTCATTCTTGCCACACTGATCATTTAATTATGCCATTTTCTTAGTCCCTTTGCTGTCCCAACCCCCTGGGACAGTGGGCCACTGTACATGATTCCAGGTACCACAAAATGAATTTTTACACACATATTTCTCAGCATTAGCTATTTTTCCTCTGGTTCTCCAAACTTCCACAATCCACTAATTTACATGCATCAAACTAAAAAATCTGGGGTGTGTAGCTTTCTTTTACCTTAATCACAAACTTTATAGAACCTACTACTGCAAATCCAGCTTCACTCACTTTCAGTATTGCCATTAAGAGTCCCACCCCATACAACCAAAATAGGGTCTTCCCCATGTTGTAATTTATTCTTTCCCCAGAACCAGGATTTCTTCCAACAGCAAATTATCACACCTATCACAATTAAAAGCACTAGCTTAGCTATAATGTACTCCTCACTTAGTAGCATAAGATAATACAGTTCTAACACTATATATACTATATATAGCACATAAAAAAAGTACAGATAGACAAGCCTGTCTTTGCATTATCTAGAGCAGGATTCTCAAGCACTCTGTAACGGGATAATCCTTATTCAGATATTTTGAGGGTTTTTTTCAGTCTCACAACCATGGGGTCTTCAGTTGGCTGCGTCTCCCAAACTCCAAGGTCCGGGGAAAGAGAAGGTGCTTCTACTGGTCCCTTGATTCGGGTGTAGTGCGTTGTCACGCCCTTGCCCCTGGCCTCTGGCTTAGAGGGGCGAAGTAACGGAGAACTTCTCTTGGTGAGCTCAAATAAACTAGCTTTTCCTCAGGTGGATTCTGGGACATGTAGTTTGGCTCTTAAGAAGAAGTGTAGTCATGGTCCGATGTTAAGGCAAATGACAGAATTTATTTTAAAGTAAAGGTTCAAGTAAACTGTACACAGGAATTTTGTCCATTCAGGATTGTTTGCAACAGAGCATTTAGATCAGTATAACTGCCTCAGTCTTTTAAACACATGCAGCTGGTTAACAACCTTGCTCAGTCTTAGAGAAACAGCTCTGCTCAGCAAGGTAAAAATACTTCTTTTTAACCTTATGTTTGTGAAGCACTTAATAGCAAAAGAATAACTCAGTTCCTCTAGAACAACCTCTTCTTTCCCTCCTTCCTTTCAGGATAGGTTTTAAACTCAAAATAAGAAAACAGTTAGCAAACATTCACAAGCTGTCTCTTCAGCGTGACTCAGCACTTTCCTGAGAAATGCAAACACGTGGAGTTTTCTTCAAACCCAATTCCTGGCTCAATTCCAGTTACCTGCTTCTAGGAGACTCTTATTCAATGCTAGTCTTTAGCATAATGATTCCATGCTTGTAGCTTGACACAGGGTACAGTCCATGGGGATCTCTAGATCTTGCAATTCCTCCCCTGCCAACTCAATCTGCATATCCTCTGGTGTTGTTAGGGCAGTGTCCTGTTCTGAGCTCTGGACACAGTGCTCAGAATACAGCCTCCCTGGGTGTTCTAATGTCTCTCCTGAGCTCAACTCTCCCCGATAAAGACAGTCAGTACCTGAAGCACTGGGCACTTCTCCCTGGTTGTGCTCGCTATGGTTTTTATTTATTTATTTATTTATTTATTTATGCTTATTTCTATACCGCTTTTTCCAAAGATCAAAGGCGGTTTACAGGTAACATTTAGTGAACATGGTTTTACATAGAACATCGTTTTTTTCATAACTATGTACAGTTAACATGATAAACGATAACATGGAACATTGTTACAGAACTAAATACAGTTTAACATGGATTATTGTTACAGAACTATTTACATTTTAACATTAGCTAGTAATGGTTCCTTGTCTCCTTCCAGCCTCTCTGGAACAGCTCTCTGTATACCTCTCTGGGTTCTCTCCTGGAGATCTGCAGGTGCTCCTGGTTCCACTCCTGAATCCTCTGAGTCTTCCGAACCTCCTGAGACCTCTGCCTCCCCAGAGCTTCTCCTTTCCTCTGAGCTTCCTCTTTCCTCTGCTTTAGCAGGGGTTTATATTTCCCTCTCCAGGGCTCCAGCCCTTCCCCTACTCCTCCCAGGTGATTGTAATCACCTCTCAAGCATGCAGTTAGGTCATAGGAGTTAGGTTGTGGCTGCTTGAACTTTCTCTCCCTCAGGTTTCTTTCTCTAGGAGGGGCCTGAAATCCATGCCCTGCAGGGATTTCTCCTTTCTCTAAGTTAAAGTCATTGGCCTTTTCTATACTCATAAGCTCAAAACAGGCTTCCTTGTCACAGCGTCCAGCCTCATTCTGCCATTCTCACAGCTGTTTCTGTGCTCAGGAGTATCTGGAATGGCCCCTCCAAATCTGGCTGCAGCTTAGACTCCTTCCAGGATTTTATCAGAACCCACTGTCCAAGTTTAAAGCTGTGGACTGCAAAGTCCAGAGGAGGTGTCTGTGCCAGGAGCCCTTTATTTCTGAGGAAAGATAAAGAGGAAGACAGCGCAAGTATATATTCTTTTAGAAACTTGTCCTTTGTTTCAAACTGAGGAGTTTCTTTTAATTGTCCCAGGTAGGGTAACCCAAATAGCATTTCATAGGGAGACGGCCCCAGGTCTTTCCAAGGGGCTATTCGGATTCTCAACAATGCTAAGGGTAAACATTTGGTCCAGGGCAGTTTTGTTTCTAACATCAGTTTGGCTAACTGTTTTTTTATAGTTTGATTCATGCACTCCACTCTCCCGGAGGAGGGTGGATGCCAGGGAGTGTGAAAATCCCAAACTATTCCAATAGCTTTTATTATTTTCTGCAATACCTTAGCTGTGAAATGACTTCCCTGGTCAGAGTCAATATGTCCTATCCTTCCATATCTTGGAATGATTTGCTCCAAAACTATCTTTGCTACCCCTGTTGCCGTGGCAGTGGCCATGGGATATGCTTCTACCCATCCCGTCAGGTGATCCACTATTACTAAGAGGTATTTTACCCGCCCAACCAGGGGAAATTCAGTGACATCAATTTCTATATTTGGAAAAGGGCGGAGACCAGGATCTTTCCCTCCCTGTGGTTGTTTCCTAAGGACCTTTTTATTTATTCTCTTACAGGTTATACACCTCTCACACACCTGCTTGGCTACTGTGTATATCCCCATACATGCATGGTACCTTAGAATCAGATCACACATTGTACACTCCAATGACTCCCTTGGTGTAGAATGGCCATAATTTCTCTCATGATTTGTTTGTTCACCATCTGCCTTCCATCAGGTAAAACCCACTTTCCCCCTTCTGTTTCTGTTGCCCCTATTTCCTCAAGCTGTTGTTTTTCCCTTGCAGTAAATGTGGGATTTACTGTGTGACTCACTACTTCTGGGGTTAAGTAGAATATAGGGGATATGTTTTCCCCTAAGGCAGCTTCCTTAGCAGCCTCATCGGCTATTCTATTCCCCCTCACTTCAAATGAATTCCCAGCTTGATGTCCCTTCAGATGCACTACTGCTGTCTCTTGGGGTAGCAGCAGATTTTTCAACACTTGTTTGATTAATTCCTCATGCACTAACTCCTTTCCCTTGCTGTTTATCAAGCCTCGTTCCTCCCAGATCTTCCCAAAGGTGTGTACCACTCCAAAGGCATATTTTGAGTCCGTGAAGATGGTCCCATCTCCACTCCCTAATAGCTTCAAAGCCTGATTCAGGGCATATAGTTCACATGTTTGTGCTGACCTATTATTGGGTCGCCTGCCTGCTTCAAGGGAGCAGTAACTTTCTCCTTCTATTACTGCATACCCATTTCGTCTTTTCCCTTCTATCACCCTAGAGGATTCGTCTATAAACAAATGCTTCCCTGCATGCAAGGGGGTATCCCCTAAGTCTGGTCTTACCCTGGTCTGGTATTCTATGATGTCCAAGCAATCATGTTCTAGTTCCTCACTTCCCCCCTCACCTTTCTATAAGAAAGTGGCTGGGTTTAAACACTGCTCTGTGGTTAACACTAAATCATCTTTTTCCAATAGTATTGCCTCACATTTCAGGATTCGTGAATCAGTGAGCCACCTCCCAGCCCTCTGGGTTAGGATGGTTCTCACCTGATGTGGGGTACTTACTACTAGGGCCCCTCCAAACGTCAATTTCCTGCTCTCATCCACCAGTAGGGCTGTTGCCGCCACTGCTTGGACACACTCCGGCCATCCTCTAGACACTAAATCTAGATTTTTAGATAAATATGTAACTGGCTGTTTCTTCCCTGCCCATTTTTGAGAAAGGACCACCAACGCAGTCCCTTTGTCAACAGTGACAAAAAGGTGGAAGGGTTTTGCAGCGGGGGTAAACCCAGGACTGGTGCTTCTACCAAGCTTTGTTTTAGCTCTCTTACTAACTCCTGCTCCTCTTCTTTCCAGATTAAGTTGTTAGGTTCTTTTTCTAACAGCTTTAAGTATAATCCTTTAGTCTTTTGGGCATATGAGTCTATCCATAACCTACAGTATCCGGCTAATCCCAGGAACTTCCTTAGTTCTTTTTTTGTCTTTGGAAGTGGTAAATCTGCAATTCCTTTTATTTGCTCTGGACTGATTCTACTTTTTCCATCACTAATCAGATGTCCAAGGTGTTTTACTTCTTTCGCTACAAATTGTAATTTGGTTTTGGAAACTCGAAACCTCTGGCTTCCCAGAAACTCCAAGAGGGCTCTGGTAGCTTCACTGACTTGAGTTTTCTTTTCTCCTGATATTAAAAGATCATCTACATATTGCAAAAGAGTCACACCAAATGGTGTAGAGAACTTTTCTAATACTTGTTCCAGTACTTGTCCAGATAGGTCCAAAATGCATCCTTCAAATCTATAACACTAAACCACTTATGCTCTTGGGGTATTTTACTCAGTATTGTGTAGGAGTTCGGCACCACTGGCTGCTTTACCCGTACTATTTGCTTCAGCTTCCTTAAGTCCTGTACTAACCTGTATGATCCATCTGGTTTTCTTACTGGCAAGATGGGAGTGTTAAATGGGGACATACATGGTTCTAATAGTGCATCCTGGAGTAAGATAATTTGATAAAGATGAGATCATTTCCCAAGTTATCCCAAACCTTTCTAAACCAACTGGAACTATCAATGAAATGGTATTAAACTGGAATGACACCTTCAGTCTTTATGCCTATAAATCCACCACATCCAATCAATCTTCATTCAACAAGAAGACATCAAGAAAACAGAATGCACCATGGTACACTCCTGATTTACGAGCCTCTTTGCTTCAACTGAGGAAACTAGAGAGGAAATGGAGACGTGCTATAAATCCCTCCAATTAAGAAGCTTACCTAGTTCAATTAAAATCCTACCGTGAACTAACCTTTGCAAAGAGAAAAGAATTCCATTCGTCACTATTTAATCGTTCTCTTAACAAGCCACGTGAACTCTTCCAACTAGTAAAATCCTTATCCAGAGAACCTTTCATACCTCAACAAGAACAAATACAGCCTCAATTATATGCTAATTATATTCAAAGGCAATCAAAGTTACATTATTGTCAAAAGAAATCTCTCATCCTCCCAGCATTCGGTTTCCACTAAACAAATTTACATCTCCTTCTCCAAGTACCATTGAAGACATTTTAGCCACTATTAATACCACCACAGCTCCAAATGATCCTTGTCCAGCTCATTGGATCAGAGCTTTGAAAGTGGAGCTTAGCTCATACATAGCATCTATAGCAGACAAATCATTCACCACCGGTGTTTTCCCAGCAATCCTCAAGCAGACATCAATTCGACCATTGCTGAAAAATAACAAACTTGACCCAAAGAAGGAGGACTCTTATCGTCCAATTTCTAGTATTCCCCTATTAGCTAAAATTCTAGAAAAGGTGACCTTGAGACAGATCCAACAACATATCGATACTGATGCCCCTTTAGACTCAAGTCAACATGGTTTTAGGGCAGCACATGGAGTTGAGACTCTTCTTGCCTCTTTAATGAATTCCCTTATCATTGCTATAGATAATATCAATCTTCAAAAAATGATACGTCCAAAAGGTAACTTATGTAAGAAATTAGCTTTATTGGTTTTTCTCATAATTCTAAAATTTCATCAACGTGTGTTGAAACCACAGTATATCCCAGGTTTTTCTTCAAAGAAACATATCATTCAATATTCAATATGCAACTCTTTCTAATCTTCAAAGTGATTCCCAGGTAAACTGTAGTATACTGAAGTACTGATTTATAACTTTAATCTCCAGGGTCTCGGGTCTCGACGCTCAACTCTGGCGCCTCTATGGCGTTTCAAAACATATTTTCATCAGGAGACCTTTATCATTCTATGATGCTGCCCGCGTTTATCCTCCTTCTTTCAACTACGGAGGAACGCCGCGCGGGCAGCATCATAGAATGATAAAGGTCTCCTGATGAAAATATGTTTTGAAACGCCATAGAGGCACGAGAGTTGAGCGTCGAGACCCGAGACCCTGGAGATTAAAGTTATAAATCAGTACTTCAGTATACTACAGTTTACCTGGGAATCACTTTGAAGATTAGAAAGAGTTGCATATTGAATATTGAATGATATGTTTCTTTGAAGAAAAACCTGGGATATACTGTGGTTTCAACACACGTTGATGAAATTTTAGAATTATGAGAAAAACCAATAAAGCTAATTTCTTACATAAGTTACCTTTTGGACGTATCATTTTTTGAAGATTTATTAGCGTTCAAAGAAAACGGACCGTACGTTGAAATAATAGATAATATCAAGACCGGAGTTGCATTGGTCTTCCTAGATATTGCAGCAACATTTGATTCAGTTAATCATGAACAACTTCTAGTCCGCCTCCATGAGAAGGGAATACAAGGAATTGCATGGGACTGGTGCAAGTCTTATCTAGAAGACCGATGGCAACAAGTTCGAATTGATAACAATACATCTTATCCATTCCAACAGAAACAAGGTGTTCCACAGGGTTCCTCACTATCAGCATTGCTTTTTAACATCTATATGCAACCAATCTGTAATATTGCCCGTACCTTTGGTATATCTTGTCTTATTTATGCTGATGATGTGCTGTTGTTCACACCTATTAATGTGATTAGCCCTGATTACACAGTTTTAATTAACTGTTTCAATTCAATAACCGATTGGCTGCTCACTCAGAACCTTCAAATAAATTTTAAAAAAACTGAAGTCCTTATCGTTACAAGCAACAATGACTTCTCTTCACCACCTTCATTAAGAATACGAGACGCTGATTTACCTGTTAAATCCACCATTCGATACTTAGGTGTCATTCTCGACCAGCGACTTGAATTTAATGAGCATATAAAGTTCACAGTAAAATCCATTTATCACAAGATTAATACTCTACGACACCTAAAACCCATGTTAGACCCTGATGATTTCCGCACAATATTCCAAGCGCTAGTCACTCCACATTTTGACTATGTGAATATTATCCTGCAAGGCCTACCTAAATCTACGCTTAATCCATTACAGCTTGCTATGAATGCAGCAGCTAGATCACTATGTGGAATTACAAGGAGACAACACATAACCCCCATTCTAATGGAGCTTCACTGGCTCCCAATAATTTGTAGATTATCTTATAAAACACTTCTTATGACCTTCAAAGCGTTCCATAATATTTCACCTCCTTCAATCTCTGATCTACTCATTCATACCCAAAACAACAGATCAAGATCTACAACTGAAAATACTCTAGTGATTCCAAATGAATTAGTAAAATGTACTCAAACTACCATTAACAGATCATTTTCATCCTTTGCTCCAAGGTGCTGGAATAAGCTTCCATTAAACATCAGATTGATAAAAGATATATCGCAATTTAGAAAAGTTTTAAAAACCCACCTTTTTTTCCAACACTTCTCTTACATCAATATTTCCCCTCCTCTCACCCCATTATCTCAACTCAGCAATAATAGTTAAATGATGATGTTAGACCGTTCCACCTTATGATATTTCACTGTATATACCTGCTCTGTTAAATGTTATTTATGACATGTCTCTATACCCACTCAAGATCTCTAGTCTGATGTAATTGCTTTTATTTAATTATTTATATGCTATTCCCCAGTTAATCCTTGTTTTATTCCCCTGTTACCTGTAACTTGGACAAGTTCTCTAAATCTGAGTGTATTTTGTTTAATGTAAACCGCACTGATGTCAAATAGCGTGGTATATAAGAGCTGTTAAATAAATAAATAAATAAATAACAGGTTGGAGGCCCTTGCAGCCTTCCAAGGAAATGGGATATTGTTTTTGGCGCACTATCTCGCCCTTCTTTCTTAATTCTATCTTTAGGGGTGGAATATCCAGTCCTCCCCTGTTTCCTTCCCTTGCCCATACTACAGGGTCTATTTGGCTTTCTTCCTCCTCAGTGAGGAGAGCCATTCCTACAACAATTTGGTCAACCTCTACAACCTCTTTCTTGAAACAATTCAAGATCTCGAATACCATCAAGTAATAAACATACCTGTACTACTACCTAACTTATGCTTTAAACTGTTTAATCCAGACTCTATAGAATGCTCTCAAATACCGTGGTCTGATCATCACCTTATCAAACTAAATCTCAATTACAATACCATCGACACCATAAAACAAAAAAGAAATGACCATACAATTAAATTTAAAAAATTTAACGAAACTGAATTTCTGGATGCCACAATCCCTCTCCTTGATCCTTCTCCAACAACCCTGGATGAAGCAGTCAAAAACTGGCATACTACCATAAACAATGCAGCCCAAATACATCAAACTAATAAAAAATCAACCCAATCAAAAACCAACGGCACCCCATGGTTTAATAGCACTTTAAAACAAATGAAAAGAGAGCTAAGAAAACTAGAACATAAATGGCGCAAAACCAAATCCACTATTGAGAAAGAAATATACTACAACCACCTCAAAAACTATAAAGATGCCATAGATAACTCAAAGAAAAATTACTATGCTACAATCCTATCAAAATCATATAACAGACCAAGAGAACTATTTTCCATAATTACCAACCTAACAACCAACCCTCAAGATTCTAACAAGGAAATCACTGACATCTCTGCACAAACTCTAGCCAATTATTATCAAAACAAATCAAAACACTCACCATTGACCTTAGATCCTATCTACAAACCTCTCCATATGCTAAATGAATGGCCAGAATTTTACCCTTTATCCAAAATATCATTAAAGAATATCATTATCAATCTTAACACCACAACATCCTATCTAGACCCTTGTCCAGTAACCTGGATAAAAAACACACTACCAACACTTCTTTCATTCATACTTCCTATGGTCAATTTATCACTACTCCAAGGTTACCTCCCACCCACCCTTAAACAAGTACAAATCAGACCAATCCTGAAGAATAATACACTTGACAAAACCTCCCCAAAATCTTACCGACCTATCTCAAGTATACCATTCTTAGCAAAAGTCATCGAAAAAACTGTACAAATACAAACACAAGAATTTCTTGACTCATCCTACCCGCTAGATGACCAACAATATGGATTTCGCCCCAAGCATGGAGTTGAAACACTCCTGACTGTTTTTATCGATACACTACTAAGAGGAATAGACAACCACAAAAAAGCTTTTATCCTCTTATTTATTGACATATCAGCCGCTTTCGATAGTGTTAACCATTCAATAATGCTTAACTACTTAAGACACATAGGAATATACTCTACAGTTCACAAATGGTTCACCTCTTATCTGAGCAATAGAACGCAAAATGTTAGAAATGTAAGGCCGCGGGCCCCGTGCCCGTGGCCGCTTATAACCGGGGGGGCGGCAAGTCGCTCGCGCCCACCGTGTTCCGGCGGCGTGCGGGACGTGGTGGGTATCGCACGGGCCCGGTGACCTCATTGGCTCCCGTGGCGTTTGAAACGCACGGGAGCCAATGAGAAGGCTGGGGCCATGACAGCGGAGGGGGGGGTGTGGGGCGGGGACACGGTTCTGCTCCGGCTGTTGTCGGTTGAGCAGGAAGGCGCCGGACGTGTCGGGGAGCTGCTGCTGGTGAGCCGAGAGAAGCTGGGGCCTCGGCGGCGGGAATTGTCGTCCAGTGTGGCAGCGGTGGGGGGTTTTCAACGGCGGCGGGGTTTTTCCTGGCGACAGTTGGTCCTGTTTGACGGCGGCGGCCCGGGCAGAGAGGCAGGGGGTTTTTATCTTCCTGGCAAGTGGTTCCCATTCCTGGTTAGCAGCAGGTGTGTGGTCTCGGTTCCCTGTGGGCTGGGTGGTGCGGGGTGGTGGCGACTTTAATTTACAAAAAAAAAAACAAAAACGGAGATGAATTGACGGTTATTGCAGGACAGGGGAATGAACATCAGCCAACATTTTTCTAATTCTCTGTTGTTTTTTGCTGTGGGAACTTTCCAATATTGGGACTTGTAAAATGTAGATATTTATTTATTTTATTTATGTATTTCACATCTCTTCTATACCGCACTAGTATCATCAGCGCGGTTTACATGGAACCAAACATATCCATACCGAAAAACTGTAGTGCATTTTACAAGTAACAGGAATTTGAACTTGGTATGTGGGGAATATGTGGGGAATCACTGCTGCTTTATCAATGCTTGCAATATCAGGGCTCTTTTGAGGAGAAAAAGCGGGAGCGAACATTCAGTTGCTTGGGCCAGGGGGTTGTTGTGCCTAAAGGCGGGGAGTCCTTATCAATTCTTTTGTGAGATTCTTGGGATGTTTGAATGGTCTACCACTGGAGCAGGCTTTTATTTGTGTAGTTTCCTCATCTTGGAGAGGCTGTTTCAGAACAGCCGTGTAGCACAATGGTTAAGATACTGACTGATGTTGCAGGGGTCCCGAGTACAAATCCCCAGTGTACCTAACAAATGAGGTTGGCTGAGGTAGTTCCTTTAATGCAGAGCCGTTTTGTGGACAGTTTGCTGGTCTGTGCAGCTAGAACAAATTTATGTATATATTGCTGGAGTATGATTGTATAATCATTGTTTAGGCATGACTGTGTTGTTGATGTCCTGCTTTGAATAAATATTGGAGTGTTTCATGTTTTGTTTTTCTCCATGGACAAGTGGGATAAGTTCTCACATATGGATGGTGGCACTGAGGGAGCCCTGTGCTGGGCTTACTTTCAGTTCCCTGGAGGCATGGGAGGTATCTCGGGGCTTGGAGTGGCCCTCGGGCCTTTTTGGGCGGCCCGGGTGGGGGGCTCGGTGCCTGCGGAGGGCGGCGGGGGTTTGGACCTGCCAGGGGGTGGCGGGGGTTGGTGGAGGCAAGTCTGGGGGGTTTGTCGGCTGTTGCAAGGGGTGGTTGCTCGCCTGCTTGGGCGCATTGGCGGAGCGTGGGTCGGGGCTCTTCCAGTGCGGAGTAGCTGGGGGCGTGGCAGTCCCAGTGGGCTGTGGCAGGTGTCCCTTCGCCTTTTCCTGTTTTTTCTCCGCATGTTTCTACAGGATGGCACTACGTGGGTCATCCTTTGATGGCTGCTGCTGGACGGACGGATGGTGTGGCGGCGAGCACCGGCGGAGGCCCCTTGCTTGTCGGAACCGGGTGAGAACCTGTGGCTGCGGCATGGACGCGACGGGAGACGAGTGCGGCTGCTGCAGGTGAGTTGGATGCTGGCGCTGCTGTGCGGGCGGCTGGCGCTGCGGTGCGGGTCGATGGTGCAGCGGGGGAGATGGTGCTCGGTCAGCCGAGGCGGGTGGGGAGTGTGGGAACGAGAGGAGGCTGCATTCTTGTCACCGGCATTAGGCCTTCGGGATCCTCCTCTTATACAACTTCTGAGTCTTCGTCCGGTTCTCTTTCGGACAGGTTCGGCTGTGGTCGCGCGGCCACTGGTGATGCGGGGCGTGCAATACCGGTCGGTGCGGCGCCCTTGGGGCGGTTTTCTCTGAGTTATTGGGAGGGAGTGCCAAGGAATCTTCGGAAGAGGAGTGTGAAGCGTCGCTACTTAGATATATTTCGTTTGCGCGAAGGTCGCAAATGGTCAGGGGACAGTCAGAGGAAGCGTAAGGAGGCTGAGAGGGCGGGTAGGGTGAGAAGAGTGGTGCGGAAGGTGGTCAATTGGACTCGGGCCTTCCTGCGTTTGGCTAGTGAGTAGTATGGTATGCTTCTGGCTTACGCGGATTCCATCTTAGAGGCATCACAGACTCATGAGGGTTGGGGCTGGGCTCAACTATGATGAGAAATTCCGTGATAAGATGGAGGAGATTCAAATGCTTTCCTGGGGACTGCACGACATTAATCTGTGGCTGACGCAGATGGCGATCAGACCGGTGGGCGGAAGTGTGAGCAGGCAAAAAGGTGGATTGTTCGTCACCACGAGGGCGGATCTGCCCTTTCGAGCGGGCGTGCCCCCGGTGGTGCAGGAAACTCCAGGGGGGGGGAGCGAGGGACTTGTGCTGGCGGTTCAACAAAGCTTCATGTCCCTTTCCTGATTGCACATTCCATCCCGCTTGCTCCATCTGTAAAAGGGGCCACTCAGCACTCAAGCATATCACAAAGAGAGTTGGGTGAGCCGCGGTCCCCCCCCCCCCCAAGTAGTAGAGGCTCGTGGAGTTTGTCCCCCACTCCGGTTGCGATTGATGTTTTTAGGTCTGTGGCTTAGGAGATATCCGAGGAGCCAGGTCAGCTGCAATTTCGAGAATGAGTTTCGGGAGGGGTTTCCTATACCGGGAGTAGGTAGGGTAGGGGCGAACAAGGCCGGGTATTCGACTTCCGTTCGGCATTTTGTGCGGCTGGTGTGGGATCAGTTGGCAACCGGGATTGAGTTGGGTAGGGTAGCGGGCCCTTTCAGAGAACAGCCTTTCGCTGACTTTTTGGTGTCTCTTTTGGGTATCATTCCTAAGAAGGAGACGGAAAAGTATCGCTTCATACATAAGCTTCCCTTTCCCATTGGTTACTCAGTCAATGGTCACATGCCTCGGGAATGTTGCGTGGTACGTTACGCCTCCTTAGATGAGGCTGTGTGGGCGTTACGCCTCCTTAGATGAGGCTGTGTGGGCCTGGGTGCTTGCTGGCGAAAGTGGATATGGATCCACCTTCCGTTTATGACGGTGCACCTGTCAGCCTTTTCATTTGTGGGGGTTCTTTTTGCTTCGAAGGACAATTTTACTTTGATAATAGCAGGCCTATGGGTTGTTCAATTTCCTGTGCTTATTTCGTGCAGTTAGCTCGTTTTGAGGCTGGGAGGTGACTTCAGCGGATCTGCAGTTGTATACCGATGCGGCTGAATCTTGTGATTAAGGCTTGTCACGGGGGTAGCTTCTCAACGGGGGCTGCTGCAGTGTGGTCTCCTTTTTGGTACTTCAAGGATGGGGGGAAGGTCCAGCCTCTCATGAGCGGGGTCCGTAGGGTCAGCAGCTAAGGCTGCGGGATTGTCGCGGACTACTGTCCGGAGAAATCTGGCGGGCTTCTCCTTTTTTGGCTCGGGCCCTGGGGTGGGGAGGTGCGGGTGGGGGGTCTTTTCAACGCGGACGCTTTTGCGTGATTGGGAACGATCCTGCCCTTCTTCGGTTGATTGGCGGCGCCCCATCACGCATGACCTGCTGCGGCGTTTTATGCGGCGCATTGCCCCAGATGTTTTCGTCATCATAAGAAATGGT
Organism: Ichthyophis bannanicus; assembly: GCA_033557465.1. Taxonomy (NCBI): domain Eukaryota; kingdom Metazoa; phylum Chordata; class Amphibia; order Gymnophiona; family Ichthyophiidae; genus Ichthyophis; species Ichthyophis bannanicus. The sequence continues at coordinate 123,794,877 of CM066031.1, forward strand.
GCAATTTCGGACTGTTTTTTTTTCAGTAGCCTGATTCGGCGGGGTGAATTGGCGGCGGAGGCGGGTCGGATTCGCGATGGAAGGGAGGTCCAGCTAAGTCAGGTGCAATGGATCGGGGGTGGGGTTCGTATCCGCCTTGCCCGTTCTGTGGGCTGTCTCTGGCAAGGGGTGGTATGTGGGCCGAATTGGCAACGGTGCGGGGCTCGTGTCCTGTGGCGTTACTGCAGGCATTGTTACGCGTGCGTTCGGTAGCCTTTTATACATCAGGTTGCGCGGGTTCTTATGCGTTTCAGTTAGCGGCGGTCCTTCGGCTGTCGTTACGGCGGATTGGTGCGGACCCTGGTGCATCTGCCCCCTCACTCCTTCCGGATTGGGACGGCGATTAGTGCAGCTGCTGCTGGACTGCCTGAACAGGAGATACGGTGGATAAGTCGATGGCTGTCGCGGGCCTTCCAAAACTACATGCGTTTGTAAGGGTGTGTGTGTGTGTGGGGGGGGGGTGATAACTGTTCTGTTCTTTCTGTTGCAGATGCACGGCCAGGATCGTCTTTTGGGATTGGCCACTCCTTTATGTGCTGGGCTGGTCGGAGAGCAGAGATGTGACCATTACAGGGCTGGGCGAGCAGGGACTTCGGTGGCTCCAGCTTGTGCCCTTGCTTCGGCACCACCAGCGTTGAAGAGGCACACCGGACATCCTGCTGCTCCGCTTAGGTGGCACTGAGCTGGTTTCCTGGCATTGTCGACAGTTGATTCGTGCAGTTCTAAAGGACTTTGGGGTGGTGTTGGGAATGTTCAGATGTCATGTTGGTTGGTCTAGTATCATTCCAAGGCCGGCCTGTGGGGGGTCAGCGACGGTGGTCACGGGGTGTGGCGAAGATTAACCGTCAAGTTGGCAGATGGGTGGGGGGAGCAGGGTGGCTGGCAAATCCTACACCCTGGGGGGGACGTTCAGTGCGCGGGCCTCTACAGGTCTGATGGCGTGCACTTGTCCCCGGGGGGTTGGATGTATTCCTTATCAATTGGCAGGAGGCCTTGGAAGTTATTAGGTCGGGGGCGAGGACTGGTCGCAGCTTACCTTTGGGGGGCGGCTCTGGTCGTGGCTGACCTGAGCCGGTGGCGGGATCCCGGAGGTTTCCGGGGTCCGGAGCCGGTGGCAAGCATGAGGGCGGGGGTGGGGTACCCCCGACCCGGTTAATCCCTCAGGTTTTTGCTAATAATATGGCGAAGCCGGAAGAGGGAGGGTGTGGAAAATTGTCGGGCCTGTACCCGGCGGAAGCGGATGCGGCATCACCTTGCTACTAACATGGCGTGTGAGGGCTCGCTCTGCTTGGGGGGGGGGGGAGTTATAATGTGTCATTTTGTATTGGTTGATTTGTTAAGAAAGGTTATTAAAGCTGCGACCAGTTTAAGTCCATGATTGTTGTCATGTGTTTTGTTTTGAATGCAGTGTGGGAGGGGAAAGTTAGGGGGGGTGGCTTAGAAGGGCGAGAGGCGACGTGTCCGCCTTACCCGGTTGATGTAAGGCCGCGGGCCCCGTGCCCGTGGCCGCTTATAACCGGGGGGGCGGCAAGTCGCTCGCGCCCACCGTGTTCCGGCGGCGTGCGGGACGTGGTGGGTATCGCACGGGCCCGGTGACCTCATTGGCTCCCGTGGCGTTTGAAACGCGCGGGAGCCAATGAGAAGGCTGGGGCCATGACAGCAGAGGGGGGGGGTGTGGGGCGGGGACACGGTTCTGCTCCGGCTGTTGTCGGTTGAGCAGGAAGGCGCCGGACGTCCCACCCGCCCTCCCTTCCTTTGGGGATGCTCGGCTACGGGGGTAGTGGGTTGTTGCAGGGGGGGGGGGGGATTGGCGGGCTCCCGGAGGTTTCCGGGGTCCGGAGCCGGTGGCAAGCATGAGGGCGGGGGTGGGGTACCCCCGACCCGGTTAATCCCTCAGGTTTTTGCTAATAATATGGCGAAGCCGGAAGAGGGAGGGTGTGGAAAATTGTCGGGCCTGTACCCGGCGGAAGCGGATGCGGCATCACCTTGCTACTAACATGGCGTGTGAGGGCTCGCTCTGCTTGGGGGGGGGGGAGTTATAATGTGTCATTTTGTATTGGTTGATTTGTTAAGAAAGGTTATTAAAGCTGCGACCAGTTTAAGTCCATGATTGTTGTCATGTGTTTTGTTTTGAATGCAGTGTGGGAGGGGAAAGTTAGGGGGGGTGGCTTAGAAGGGCGAGAGGCGACGTGTCCGCCTTACCCGGTTGTAAGCAATCAAACTTCTGAATCATATAAATTTGAAACAGGATTACCACAAGGCTCAGCGCTTTCAGCTCTACTATTTAATATATACATAAAACCAGTTTGCAATATCTTTAAGAAATATGGTGTACTCTATCATCTATATGCAGATGATATTATGATGTACATCCCATTCACTATCCCTAACATACCGTTGCAACTCCTTTCGGATTGTTTTAATGAAATAACATTATGGCTAAATGCCCACAATCTCCTAATAAACCATTCAAAAACTGAAGTGCTAATAGTCACCAAAAACCAAGATTATACCCCACCAACACATATAACACTTCAAAACCAAGAAATTAAAATAAAGAATGAAGTGAGATACTTAGGAGTCATTTTAGACAAACATCTCACTCTAGATACCCATATCAGAAATACCACAAAGAAAATTTACTACAAACTTAAAATACTTAAACAACTTAGACCTCTTGTTTACATACATGATTTTATCAGTATAATCCAAGCCACTATAACCCCCCACTTTGATTTTGCGAACCTTATATTATTAGGTACATCAAAACAAAACATCAAAAGACTGCAACTCGCACAAAACTTAGCAGCTAGGATAATAACAAAAACACACTCTCATCAACATATAACACCAATTCTAGCATCCCTTCACTGGCTTCCAATTCAAAACCGAATAACATATAAAACACTAATAACAGTATTTAAATCACTATTTGATTTGACACCATCTACTTTAAGTAACTTAATTACCAAAGAACATCCAAAACCTACTCAAAGAAAAAATCAACTAAACAAACTTAAAACCCCCATAGATTTCATAAAAACAAATAAATCAACAAACAACAGAGCGTTCTCACATGCAGCCCCAACAGCCTGGAATTCCCTCCCTGTTGAACTAAGAATATTAACAGAGATTAATGAATTCCGAAAAAAACTGAAAACACACCTCTTTACAATGCACTACAACACTATAGAACAGCCATCAAAAGAATTAGACAAAGGCTAAACAGTTTTATCTACATCTCACTATAACAGAAAAGAAATCCTGCCCTATCTGCATCTGTACTACTCATAATGATTATATCCCACATAACTTGTATATGTATTTAATAATATAATGTTAATGTACATAATGTATATAGTGTTGCACTGTTCAGTGCTATCTGTTCAACATTTCTGTTTACTGTACATTGGTTATAGTTATATGACGTTATATGTAAAACAAATCCATGATTTGTTGCCTGTTGTTATTTGTGAACCGCAGCTGATCTTAGGAAGCTGCGGTATATAAGAGATTGTTAAATAAATAAATAAATAAATCTTTTACCTTCATTTCTAAGTTTAACTGTGTATTCATATCCCTTCCTAAAAGATTGCTCCCTGCCTCTGGAATGTACAGCAAATGTCCTTTGTCTAATTTTAGCAGTGTCAGTTCAAATATTGAAACTGGAAACCCCTCTCCCTTCACTCCCGAAACTGTAAGTTTTTGATTTAATAAGTTCATTCCTTTTGGTACATAATTTAAAGAATTTCGGACAGCCCCTGTGTCTACTAAAAATACTAGCTCTTCTTCCTTTGGCCCCACCTTCACATTTATCAAGGGTTCTTGGTGGGACCTTAGATTAAGAAACCCCTGACACCCCTAATCTTCATCAAAATTCATCTGTGGTAATATTTCTTCTTCTCGCTAAATTTAATTCAGGACACTCTCTCTTGAAGTGACCTATTTTCCCACAGTGATAACATCCTGCCTGCACTTGGGGCTTGGACCGAGAATTACCAGTCCGGTATTCCAGCCACCCTTGCCCTGTACTCCTGTTAACCCATCCTCTCCCCCTTTGCCCTATACCTCCCCTGGTTTTACTCATCACCTGTTTAACAGTATTTATCATCATCTTTGTCTTTTGTTTTTGTTTCTCATCCTCTCTTTTCACATACACTTTCTGTGCTTCTCTCAGCAAATCTTCTAGTGGTTTATCATTCCAACCCTCTATTTTTTCAAGTTTCTTTCTTTATGTCTGGCCAGGACTAGGTCACAAAATGCACCTTTAGTAGTGCTTTGGCTGCCTCATTGTCTGCACTTATTCCTGAGAATTTTCATCGGATCTTTTAATCTGTTCAGGAAAATGGAAGGCGTTTCTTCCTTTTCCTGATGTACTTCAACATCCTCCCTAATAGACCGCCTGGAGGATGTTCCCAGGGCCTGTACTACTAGCCCCATCCTTACTCGAGTTTCCCTTAGAGCCTTTATTTCCCATCGAGACTTTCTGTCACTAGTGTGTCTGTCACTTTGTCTCTCTCCGGCCGCACTCCTCGCGGATATGTCAGAACCGCAGATTAAGACTCCGCACTCACTTCGTGTCCAGGACACATCTCACACACACACCACTCTGTCTCGATCCCCAACCACCAAGGTAATACTTCAGTCTTATTTCTTACCTTGGTCCGTGCACGGAATTGCTTGGTTGGCGTGCATGTGCTCACTATACCTGGTCTGGTTCACTGAGTCTGTATTGCTTTCACCAGTCTCCGGATTCTGTGGTCAGTGCAGTGGTGGAGTCCACCATCACCAACACGAGGCCGTTGAACTCAACGGGATGCATCTCCCCGTCCTCAGCGGTGGCGGCCCCCTCCAGTGATGACACGATCCCGGGACAAGCGCCCAATCTGTAATAAACAATAATAATTTTATCACAATAACAGACACTTCAGTGAAACCAGTTTCTTTTATTTATTTATTTATTATTCAGTCTTGCAAGATGGGTGGCCACAATTTTTTATCAGTGACCACACTGTCATATGAACAGTTCCATATTTATTACATTCATTTCTTCTACCAATTCCTCCCCTATTATTCTATTGGTGTAAGTATTTCTAATTTCCTACCTATTAGTGATTGTTATTTGGGCCATGTGACTCTCCACCTCCATTTACTTCTCTTAATCCTTGCCCCTTTTACCCCCTCCCCTTTTTTTACCTTATTTCTTTTATGGTTATGTTATCGGTCTTATGGTTTCTCAGAGATCCCCCCCCCCCTTCCCTTATGCCCATGGCCTGTTCCTGAGCGGTCCTCCAGTTTAGTCCTCCACATCCGGGTAGTGCACCTCATCCTGCAGCAAGGAGACTGGACAAATCACATTCTTCAATACCATAGGAAGTATCCTGCTGGAGCTCCCATTAGCCCCCCAGTGTGTCCAGTCTCCTTGCAGCAGGAGGACATGTGAGCCTGGTTCTGGGCTCACTTACGGGCTTGTTTGGCAACGCTAGTTAGAAGGGTTTTTGGGGATTTTCTTTCTTTTCCTTGTTTCTATTTATTTTATTTCTTCTTTTAGCGGCCTATAGCTTTAAAAAAAAAAAAATAGGAGAGACAAGCGTCTGAGGAGCCGAGCTGTCACTGCCCTTCCCCTCCCCTCTTTGCTTCGCGGGCAGTTTTTAAAACTGGCAGCACTTCTAGATCGCTCCCCCTAGAAGGTACAGGGGAGAGATCGGGTGCTCGCAGCAGCCATCCCAGCTCTTGAAGCTCCTTCTTCTGAGCGTGGGCTGCAGCACAAAGACCTGCAGGAGGCTCTGTTTACCGGTTCAACACAGGCAGCCAGAACTTTAGCTCTGTAGCGCTCAGGATTTGAGCGGCATTGCTGGAGAGTAATTTTGTGCCTAACGGGTTAAGTGGCCTGGCCTCTTTCCCGCTTTCATTGTACCAGGCATTCTTTTAGTTTCGTTGCTGTCGGGTCTTCTTTTGATTTTTTTGTGTTTGGCGCTCTTTTTTCTCGTCGTCCCGCAGTCGCGGCGGCCATTTTATTTATTTATTTATTTAACATTTCTTCTATACCGCGCTATTAAAATCAGCGCGGTGTACAATGAACAAAACATACTGCAATGCATACAGGCAACATTGAGTTTACAAAGAACAGGGAAAATAACACATGGGATAACCGGGATAACTATGTACAGTTTAACTTTAAACTATATACTTTAACTATATGCAATATTCTAAACTCGTTTGTATATTGTAAGTGATTTCATGTGGATGGTGCAGGTAAATGGAGGTAAATGGTTATCATGTGGGCTATCGTGTGGGCTAACCATTTTCTGGTTGTATTAGGGTGCTAAGGTGTCTGGGGTATGTGGGAAGCTTGCTAGATGTGTGAGTGTCCGGGATGACTTCTGGGTAACATTTTGTGAACAGATGGTGTTTCAAGGCTTTTCGGAATAGTATTAGGCTTTTGATGCCACGGATTTCATGGGGAAGTGTATTCCAGTTTAGAGGAGCGAATATTGAGAAAGCTCTGTTTGAAGTAGCCTTAATACACGATGTCATCATCCTAGGAACTATTAAGGTGTTCATAGCAGTAGGCCTCCTGTTTCTATTTTCGAGGGTGCTGTGAATTAGCTTGCTTATTGGTGTAGGTGGGTAGTTATTCAAGGCTTTGAAAGTAAGTACTAGTGACTTATAGTGGAGTCTGGCTTGTAGAGATAGCCAGTGCAGATCTTTCATGATAGGCGTTATGTGTGCAGATCTTGGTGACCCAGAGAGGACACTTGCAGCTGCATTCATAGCCAGGCGAAGCGTATTTAAAGTTGATTGAGAGATCCCATGGAGGATGATGTTCGCAAAATCTAGGTGTGGGAGGACTAATGCCTGGAAGGTTGATCGGTAGTCAGTATAATCAAGTAGGGGGCGGAGGTGGCGTAGTGTTCTGATCTTATGATATATAGTCTTTGTCACATTCAAATTTTGGAAACGGATTTTTCGCGGGATGTGCAGGAGCCCATGAGGTTTTTTATTTTTGCGAGTAGGTGTCCTTAGCCTTTAGAGCAGCACATGTGCTTTTTTGTTTGCTCAATCTTCTGTTCAGTTTAAAAAACAAAACAAAAAAAAAACGGCGATAAGTCTTGTGGATTATTTTCCTTTGTTGGTGGAGTTTTAGGCTCTCCTCTCAGCTCTGTTTCTCCGTGAGGACGGGGGGGGGAGGGGGTGAGAACCTTTATTTTAATGGCGACGAGACCGCAGTGTGTGGTCTGCTGCTCTCGCAAGGGTACTGTGTCAGATTCAGGGATTTGCTAAGGCTGCACTGCTATTTCTGCGGACATGGAACAGCAGATGGAAGGCAAGCCTCTCCCAGACCCCTTAGTTCCTATTTTGCCTGTTGAGGGAAATACTTCTACGGTCTCTCCCCTATCTCCAACTCGTCCCTTCCAAGGGACAGGGGTCTGGGTTGCCGGGGGAAGGGGCGGAATCTTCTTCTTCCTTGGCAGATTTTTCTCCAGATTTCATGCTGCTTATGCATCAGGCGTTCAAAGTGGGGCATTTAGGTAAATTACCAGAGTCCTTCACCACTCCGTCTCCTCTTCCGGCCTCCAAAGCGGGGGGGGGGGGGGGGGGGTCGGGTGGACTTCATACAAGCCGACGAAGAGGTTTCGGCCCGTGGAACTGGATACGGAAGATGCGGAGTGGCAGGAAACAGATGTGGAAATGGATCCGGAGGACTTATTTGATGATCTAGAGGAAGGGGAGATCCCTGAGCCCGAAGATCAGGCTAGGATTATCTGAGTGTTTCATAAGGAGAAGCTGGTGCCCTTGATTACGGAAGCTCTTCAAACGCTTCATCTCGCTACAGCGCATCCGGCTGAGGACGAAGTGTTGGAGGATCCCATCATTCAGGCGGTGCGGGAATCTCAAGTGGTGTTTCCGGTACACCGAGTGGTAGATCAGATGATTCAAACCGAGTGGGATCAGCCTGAGTCTGGTTTGAAGGGAATCCGGACAATGAACCGCCTCTATCCGTTAGCGGATAAGGACAAGGAAAAGTTTAAATCGCCTCGGGTTGACGCTGCGGTTTCCGCAGTAACCAAGAAGACGACAATCCCAGTTGAGGGGAGTACGGCCTTAAAGGACACTCAGGACAGGAAAGTGGACGGTTTATTGAAGCAGGCCTTTGAAACCAGCTCTTTATCGTTACAGGCTTCTATTTGTGGAGCCTGGGTGGCTAGAGCTTGTTTAAGGTGGGCTCAGCATTTGCGCCAGGACCCCCACTTGGATCAGCAAGGCTTACTTGAGGTGACCCGGCTAGAGTCTGGTTCAGCGTACTTAGCGGATGTGCATTATGATCTTATCAGACCATTGGCTAACAGTATGGCATCCTTGGTGGCGGCGCGGAGATCCATCTGGTTGCAGAATTGGGCGGCCGATGGCTCTTCAAAATCTCGTTTCAGCAAACTCCCTTTCAAGGGCAGGTTGTTGTTCGGAGATGATTTGGATAAGTTGGTAAAGGACTTGTGTGAGTCTAAAGGCGGCAGACTGCCGGAGGATAAGTCTAAGCTAGGTAGGAGTCTGCCGGTTTCTCGAGGTCAATTTAGAGATTTTAGGAGATTTCGATCCTCTCGCCTGTGGAATACTCAACGCGGCCGTTTTGGGTCGAAATCCCATAATTTTCGTGGCTTCCGAGGAGCAGGCAGAGGTTTTGCAGCTACCTCCTCCTCTTTGTCCTCTTCCTTTAGTCGCAAGCCACAATGAAACGAGGCAGACCCTGAGGGTTAGTCAAGTGATCGGAGGGCGTCTTCGGGACTTTCTTCCTTCTTGGGTCCAGATTACCTCGGATCAGTGGGTGCTCGAGATAGTCAGAGAAGGTTATGCGCCGGAGTTTGCCTTTCCACCACGGGACTCCTTCGTTCTTTCTCCCAGCAGGGGTCAGCAAAAGGAGCTGGCAATTCACTCAACGTTGGAACGGCCGCTAGCTTTGGGTGCAGTTATTCCCGTTCCGGAGTCCGAGCGCGGGGTAGGTCGTTACTCCATTTATTTCGTGGTGCCAAAGAAGGATGGATCCCTCCGTCCTATTTTAGATCTCAAGGGTGTGAATCGTTGTCTTCGAGTGCCTCATTTCCGCATGGAGACCCTGAAGTCTGTCATAGTGGCAGTGCGACAAGGGGAGTTTTTGACCTCTCTGGACCTTACCGAGGCCTATCTACATATTCCGATCAGGCTGGTTCATCAAAAGTTTCTTCGGTTCGCTCTTCCTTGGGGGCACTGCCAGTTTCAAGCTATGCCATTCGGGCTAGCTACAGCTCCACGCACCTTCACCTTTGCGAAAGGAAGGTATCCTAGTTCACCCTTATCTCAACGACTGGTTGATTCAGGCGAAGTCCGAGAAGGAGAGCTTGCAGGCCACAGACAGAGTCATAGACATGCTGCAGAGTCTCGGCTGGGTAGTAAATGCGAAGAAGAGTCACTTAGTTCCTTCTCAAGTCCTTGAATATCTAGGGGTCTGTTTCGACACGGCAAGAGGCTTGGTGAGCCTTCCGGTTTGCCGCACTCAGGCCTTGCGTCAGCTGGTGCGAACCTTCTTAGCAATTCCCGCTCCATCTGTGTGGTGGTATCTGCGGCTGCTGGAAACAATGGCAGCAACCCTGGAGGTGATTCCATGGGCCAGGTTTCATATGCGTCCGCTTCAAAGAGCTCTGTTACGTCGTTGGTCGAATCAGTTGGATTCGCTGAATCATCGGTTACCCTGTCCGAGGCCAGTTCGGCGGGCTTTGCAGTGGTGGCTCCGACCGGAATCACTGCAGGGGGGTCTTACCTTGGAGCAGCCAGTTTGGATAGCTTTATTAATGGATGCGAGTCTGGCGGGCTGGAGGGCTCACTGTCAGGGCCGTTTCGCGCAGGGGGTGTGGTCAGCCCAGGAGGCTTTGTGGTCGATCAACCGGCTCGAGTTGCGGGCAGTGAGGCTAGCGCTGCGGGCCTTCGAGGCGTCTGTAATGAGACGGGTGGTGAGAGTCCTGTTGGACAATTCGGCTACAGTGGCGTACATCAACCGTCAGGGAGGCACAGGAAGCGTAGCCATGGAAGAGAAGGCGGAGGCGTTCTTCGAGTGGGTGGAAGTATGTCTCCTGGCCATTTCGGCGGCGCATATTGCGGGAAAAGAAAATGTGATGTGTCACGCTTCCCCTGCCTAGGGCCGATGGCTCTATAGCAAGGGTGACCGCAATCTTGTTTCCAAATGTCTTTTTACTATGTAGCAGCAAGGATTGCTGGGACTTGTAGTTTTTAAGTTTCACTCTTCAACAAAATGTGTTGTGGCACGAGGGTCTTTTTGAACAGATAAATTTATTTAGGGGTTTTTCCTTTCACAAAGGTTCAACAGGCTTAGGCAAAGCATAGAATTTCTTTCCAAAATAATAGGAAACAGGAGGAAATGAAAAGTAGAAATAAAGTACAAAAACTGTTTCTTCACAGCAACTTAAACAGCCAAACAACTTTGTATTCTTCTTCTACAAAGCTTGTTTACCGTAAATCTAAGTGATCAATGTTACACAGAGAACAGTCCATCTCATAACATTCAGGTGTTTCAGGAGTATCGGCTACGTCGATAATCATATCCTCACTCTCTTCATCACAGCTCTGCTTAGGGGAACTCTTGCACTGCAAACCTTGGATAACCTCTTGCAGCTGCTCTAGAAAGTTTCCTCTCTCATTAGCCGTGACCTTCTCTAGCTCAGGAGATTGCTTATTATGTAAGCTCTTCCCTATGGCTTTTATATCAGCTTCAAACCATTTACTGAAAGTGTTTCTGTTAGGAGTTACTTTTACAGCCGTGCTATCTCGGTACTTATTAGCACTAGCTTTCAATTGTTGCACAATATCTTCAACAAGTATTTGGCTAGGAAGTAATTCTGACGTACCTTCTTTACTAGCAATGCCTTGTCTGTGCTCAGAGCTTTCTCCCCTCGTGCAGGCAAACTGCTTGACCTTGTCCTCGGGTAGCTTCCACAGAGGCTCTGGCCTTGCTTTAAAGGTACAGGGAATGGACCCTCCAGTATCCCTCTTGCCTGGAGCTGGGTTCCAAGGTTTCCCTGGTTGCTGCCTTCCTGAGTGCCTTCCTTGTTGAAGTGGCTTGGACAATTGCAGAGGCTTCCCTCTGCCTTCTGTTCTACAGCTCTCTTTCTCTTGGCTGTGTTCCTGCCGGTGTCTGTTCTCCTTCTTGTTCCTGTACTTGTCCTGTAAGACTGACTCTGAAGCTGGTTTAAAACAGCTTCCTCCTGCAGCCACACCCCTTTGGTTGCTCAGGTGCAAATCATTAGGGCTGCCTTCAGCTCTTATGTCATGGCTATGGCTGAGCTCCGTTCTGGCTGAAAGCTTCCTGTTGCCATGGGAACCTGGCTTACTCTTATTTTTAAATGTAAAGTGCTCGCTATTTTCCCATTCCATCTGTTCAGGAGTGCTTTCGGTACCACAGATGGCAGATTTTCTCAGCAGGGTGCGGGTGGACGCTGGAGAGTGGGAGTTGCATCCTCAGATTTATGCGCAAATAGTTCACCGATGGGGACCGCCAATCATGGATCTCATGGCGACCTTCCAGTCAGTGAAGACAGGTCAATTTTTCAGCAGACGGAGAGAACGCATGTCCGAAGGGATCGACGGCATCATTCAACCGTGGCCCGAGTCCGGTCTGCTGTATGTCTTTCCGCCCTGGGCTTTGATCGGAAGAGTGGTCCAACGCATCGAGGCGCACCGTGGAAAGGTCTTGCTGGTGGCACCGGATTGGCCCCTGTGGCCGTGGTATGCAGATCTGGTTCGCCTTCTTGACGGCATGCCATGGAAGCTTCCGCTCTTAGTAGACCTACTACTTCAGAGTCCGCTGTGCATGCCTCAGGTGGATCGATTCTCGCTTACGGTATGGCCATTGAAAGGGCTAGGTTGATAAGGAAAGGTTATTCTTTGGTGGTCATTGCTACTCTTCTTCGAGCAAGAAAGTCTTCTACCTCTAGTGAATGGGTATTGACCAACATCATCGTTGGCCGTATCTGTCTTGTCCGAACAGGGCCACAGTTCTCCATCCGAGTAGGAGAGTTAGTATGTCTAAGCCAACGATTTTACAATACTACCACTAAGAAGACATCCTGGTGGTCAGGTATAAATGTTACTGAACCATCCAACCCTTTAATCAATTTCTCCAGTCTTGCTAAAGTATGGACTAATCTTACTTCTACTAATGCCTGGGAGGCCCCTCCTGGGCTGTACTGGATTTGTGGTACTCGAGCATATGCCCAACTCCCTAACAACTGGGGAGGGGTGTGTGTCATGGGAACAATTTGCCCGTCTTTCTTATTCCCATTTCCCAAGGAGAGCAGTTAGGGTTCCCGGTATACAATGGTCGACAGAAGCGGGATGCCCTAAAGAGAGGTCAGTGGGATAAGTGGTATGGTGAAGAGTAGCCACCTGAGAGAATTATCACATTAAAATGGACCAGCCACATGGGCGAATGATGGGACCTGGGAATACCGCTAGGGTTGCCAACTAGCTCCAGATGCGCCCAACAGGCTTGATCCAGTCCTGGGTTTACCCCATTGCATGCAGGGACATGTAGTTCTGATTTCTCTATTGCACTCCATAAGAAAAACAAGTCTACATGTCCCTGCATGCAGTGGGGTAACTCCAGGACTGGATCAAGCCTGTCAGGCGCATCTGGAGCTAGTTGGCAACCTTAGATACCGCACTCCTGTTTATATGCTGAATCGTATTATACGCTTGCAAGCTGTTGTAGAAATTATAACTAATGAAACAAGTAAAGCACTAACCCTCTTAGCAAAACAAAGTACTCAGATGCGCACAGCTATTTACCAAAACCGGTTTGCCCTTGATTACTTGTTAACCTCTGAGGGAGGAGTATGTGGAAAGTTCAATCTGACAAACTGCTGTCTGCAGATTGATGATCAAGGTCAAGTCATTGAAGAAATAGCCGACCATATGCGAAGGCTAGCACATGTACCAGTTCAGACATGGCATGGACTAGAACTCATTGGGTGGTTCGGAACTATGTTTTCGGGGCTGGGAGGTTTGAAGACTATTGTGTTCGCTGTTTTACTAATGATAGCTATGTGTCTGCTCCTTCCATGTTTCCTACCCCTTTGCCTGCGTATGGGCCCCCAATCATTGACAGTACAGTTGAACGAAAGACAGCGGCCAGGGTACTAGCTATGTGGAAGTATCAGGCCTTGCCTCAGGAGGAAGCATCAGTTTGAGAAGGACATGATATGTGATTTTTTCCTCACCCCTTTTTAGGAGGTGTGAGGATAATCAAAGGGGGGAATGTGGTAGGCTATAGCCTCAAACTAGACCTGGATTTCAACCCCCACCTGGGATTAGTGCTGAAAAGAACCAGAGTTTAAGAATCTGCTTTAAACTGCTTTTGAAAGTCCCCTTCCTCCCTCTATGAAGTTTGTACAAGTTCTTTATGCTTGAATTGTCCTTGCATTCTCTGAGTTAGAACAGTTTGAGAAGGGGGAATCGGGCCCAGAGAGGTTCACCGATTGGATAGGTGTGAGGGGCATTGGGACCAATAGAAAGTTTGCCTCTATCAAATTGTAAAAATTGTATATAAGGAATCTGCTGCTGTACTTCATTGCTCAGTCCCTTTTGGACCCGCTCCTTTCTGAGCCTGTGCACATTCATTAAATTGGCTTGGACCCTGCAACTGACTCCTGGTATTATCTATTGCATGCACTTCGCTGCTACAGTACCTGCTAATAGCTGTGCGAGACACGAATCTGTACATTTGTCTTTCTTTTTGTTTTTCTTACTTCTACATTGAGGAATTCAGTTTCTCTTTATATATGTCAGGATACTGCTCTGAAGTCGTTTAGAAAGAATTTTAAAACTTAAATTGTTTGCAGGCCTTTGGTTGCTCTGAGTGGTGAGGAGTGTCTATTGCTGGACTGCACTACATAGATTTTTTTAATTTAATTTTTTAAATTTTAATTTAATTTTTGTATCTCATATATTTTGATATAAATTTGTTTTTATTTGTACTGTAAACTACTTTGCTGTTTCCACTAAAATCAGTATATCGGGTATGCAATAAACTGAACTAAACCGTGACTAGAAAGTGGAGTCTCAGCAGCTTGTTGCCACACTGAAGATGGCCGCCAGCATGAGATCCTGAGAGCACAGGGGTTTCTTGTTTTTCAGTCTAGATCCCTCCTCCCCTTCCTCTCTCCTCCCTGCTAACTGCAGAACATTTCCTGCCCTCTCTGCAAGCCTCCGCCATTGAGAGAGAAGCAGAGCCCGAAGCTTCATCGTGGGAAAGAAAGAGAGAGAAGTGAGTGAATCCTCCTGATCTGAAAGTGAATCCTCCCCAGAAAAGCAGAAGAGAGAATGGCTGAGGTAGAGTTTGCACAGGTAGGGCAACTTACACTCCAGGGCTGAGGACAATGTAGCAGTTTGTAAAAACAGAAAAAAAAGCAGTTCAGGAAGGGAGGGTCCAACAGTCTTTATTACACACGTATATGCATCATTCACAAGAGGCAGAAACAAAGGCAGGCGGAGTATATGACTCCTGGTCCTGCATCTAGCCACATTCACTGAACACTAGCCAGTATTTCCCAATCAGTGAAGCAACAGACCTGATTTTGGTAAAGTCCCCACTGTCTGATGTTCACCGTACATCCAGCACTTAGGTTTCCCTCAGCACCCCACAGCAATAACAGACACTAGCAGTAACTCTTACATGTGCAGGAGCTCCTTTCCGGGCACAGTGTAGATGGGCATGTATCTCTTTCCTACCTACAGCACTGAGCCCTGGGGTGTGGGAATTAATAGGCTGCATGCAGGGTCTGGATAGCCAGGCTCTGCTTTGTCCAGCACAGACACACTGTTCACCATCTGCCTTCCATCAGGTGAAACCCACTTTCCCCCTTCTGCTTCTGTTGCCCCTATTTCCTCAAACTGTTGTTTTTCCCTTGCAGTAAATGTGGGATTTACTGTGTGACTCACTACTTCTGGGGTTAAGTAGAATATAAGGGATATGTTTTCCCCTAAGGTAGCTTCCTTAGCAGCCTCATCGGCTATTCTATTCCCCCTCACTTCAAATGAATTCCCAGCTTGATGTCCCTTCACATACACTACTGCTATCTCTTGTGGTAGCCAATGAAAAAATCAAAACCTTCAAAAATGTAATGACACCAAGTGACATCAATAGTAAAAAGTCAAAACATGAAAAGATGGCCCAGGAAACAGCAATCCAAAAACCCAAAACAAAACTCAAAAACCAAAAATACACAAAAGGTAATTTATTTTATTTTATTGTCGGAAGCCACCGGCAAGAGATGGGGAGAAGGAAAAGCTCCCCACTCAGCGACGGTAGAGACCTTTTATATTAAATACCAAAAACAGAATATGAACAGTGTAAATCACTTATCTGATGACTTGGTGAACGGGCCGCAAAAATCCAAGCAGCGACATGCATGTTTCGAGCCCCAAAAGGCCCTGTATCAAGCTGTTTTTTGAAAATGTACGTGCCCTGAAGAATGCGGAAAACCCAGGCCTTTAAAATCTCCAAAGAAGAATCTGTATGGCTGTTGTGACCAGCGTCATCGAGCGTCATGAATGCTGTAGTGAGGGAGGGCGGAGGGCTTTTTTAATACTCCAATCAGGGACGGAACCAAACCAAAATGCCGATTAGATTATATGGAGGAAATGCAAGATGTTTGCACACCAAGGAACTAAAAGAAAGAGCGAGAACCACAGCACAGTTTATAAAACTAAATTATAACTCGCTTTTATTTTGTTGTTAAAAACTACATTATGGTTCTTGCCTTTTTCTTTTTGAACATATATTTTACATCCACAGAGCCCCCTGCATCAACAGTGGGTGCAAAGCAGAACTAGGACATTCACCCACAGCTCAATATCTTAAAAAAAAAATCTGATTTTGATCATCTCACCAACAACAACAAATATTCTCCAGTACCAGGCATATTGTGAACTAATACAAGACCCTACACCAAAGTCACTGAGGATCTATAGAGAAAATCTACTATAACATACTATATCAGCACCTACTTCCAAAATTCACAAAAGGAGCCCACCAAAAAAAAAGCTTCACTGTAAATACTGAAGTGGGCCCTGGAACATCCAAACACCTATTTGAAAAGCTGAACAATTCTGATTACTACAGTACACATCACTACATACAAACTCCATGTTAACAGAACACCTGACCTTGGTCTCATATTCAGAACACAAACCCTCACCAAGTACAGAATAAGTGACCACACCCGAAAGTAAAAATAAAAACATGTAGACAAAAATTAAACTGAAATCCCAAGAAGCCAGACTGCATGAAAACAAAATTATTTTTTCTACCTTTTGTTGTCTGACCATTTTATTCTCTGATCATGCAGGTCCTGATCTGAGGCTTCTGCTTTCCTCTGTCTTCTCTTAGCTTTCTTTCTACAGTCTCTAGTCAATCTGCCATTTTTTATTTCTCCTTTTGTTTTCTTCACTTCCTTTCATCTTTGATATTTTATTTATTTTCCTTTCAGTTTTCTTCCATTTATTTCTCTCTCTGACTGCCCAGATTTCACTACTCCGTACTATCCAGTTCTCAGTCTCCCTCTTGTTTACTCCATCTACCTACCGCTTTTCAACCTCCACCCCAGTCCTTCCATTCCCCAGCTCTTCCAGTTCATACTGCTAGACCAGTCCAGACAAACGGGTTATGCACCCCTGCCAGCAGATCTTGGAGACAGAGAATTCTACCAGAGCTCTGATAGGCTGGAGCCTGGTGATATAATCCTACCCCTAGGGGTCTCCCTCAGTTTTTCTCTGTCTCCAGCAGATCAGGATGCTGCTTTTTTTTTTTTGCTCCTTCAAAAAAAATTTAAAATGCTTTATTTCTTTGTGATTTCTCTTGGAGAGATTATCCCCTGAGTTGCCAGTGTACTTATCTGAGCACCAGGATGATTCCAGCTGAGCTCCTGTGTCCTGTCACAGTAGAGATCGCTGATGTGCAGACTCCCCAGCACTAGTCATGAGCACTGTTCCCTCTAAGCTGTGTGCGTGTGCGCGCGCACACACCTGACCGAGCGAGCGCACATACTTTACAACAGAGCGCACAAAAATTACGGTTCTGATTCTGATAGAAAAAAACATAGATGTCTTAAAATTTAAAAGTTGTGATTGTAATTGCTAGAAATTTTCTGCTTCATTTAGTAATCGTCTATTTTCATTTAATTTGATTAAAATCAATGTGGTGTACATACTGTATTCTGACGTGTAGTCAAATTTTAAAGTATATAACTCAGAGTGTCGTTGTGGCGCACAAAAATTTGACCTTCCTTCAAAAGCTGCACAGCTGATATTTTATGCGCACACAGCCTACAGAAAATTAGAGGGAACATTGGTCATGAGGGCTATTTAGCTGGATGGTAAGCCTCTAAAATCCAGTCCCTGGTGCTGATTTTAGTGGTGAGGCAGCTGGCAGTGGTCTGAGCAGCGGTCCTTGGCTTCTCTGCACTTTCGGTACTGTGAGTACAAAGCCTGTCTTTCTCCCACTGCTGTCTGCAACTCTCTGATGACTCGATTTATTTTTCTTGATTTTTCAGCGATTTTAGGCATTTCTCTCATGCCTGCAACCCTCCCACCTTCTCCTTTGACGTTTTAAGTTAATTCCTTAGCTTTTGGGGGTTTTAATTCACTCTTTTTGAGGTTTATTTTTGCCGGCGGCCATTTTGAATAGCTAATGAGCCCCGGTTTTTGGCGGGAAGCCAGATTCCTTCTCTACTGGCTTCTAACAGCTCTATTGCTGTTTAAGTTTTTTCCACAACACTTGCTAGCTGTGAGTTGTGAAGGGTTTCTTTTTTCTCTGCCTATGTATTAACATAATGAATAAAAAGTACGGAAGGCATGGATAGAGAACAGGATGCAATTCAGAGCCACAGTACAATGCTAAGACACTGACCAATGGTGCAGGGCTCATGGGTTCCATCCCCCACTGTGCCCAACAAAGAAGGCTGGCTGAGGCATTACCTATTATGGGGAATATTGTTAAATGCCTGTTCCTGCGGGACAGAGTTATTTTTTTTTAGTTCTCACTATGCCCTATTCAGGTTTACGCTGCATAGGCTGTCAGAAGAAACACAGGGACCTCATGAATCAGCTGTGCTCTTCCCCCAGCATCTTGATTCCCCAGATAAACTTGGGAACTCCTGAGCCTGGCTTCAGTGGAGCTCTCCATTGGCTTTCCGCTGCGCTGAGTCTTTGCCACGAGAGTTTGGACATCTCCAGGAAGTTCAGGTATCATTTTCTGTAAGAAAACTGTGAGTACCCTGTTTTTTTCTTACTTGCCTCAGCTGCTGTGGGATGATTTCAACTGCATCCGGACCGGCTGCCTCTGAGTTTTGAAGTTCCTACTTTAAATTTTTAATCCACAAACTGCAGCCGGGTTACTTTGTACGTCTTACTGGAATATTGTACCTGTCTTTTTCAATATACCATTTGATTGGAATTTTAAGTCAGTGTTTTGGATCCTGCCTGTTTTGGGCTCGGCCTAATTAAGCATGCTCACTGTAATCTTCATACAGCTGGGTTTGAGCTTCTACATCCCTCCCCAGAAACACCTTTCAGCCCCTACCATGGAGGTCTGAGTGGCTGCGGAGGGATCAAACTCTACTTTCCCTACTTTCAGTCACTGTAATTGCCTTACCCTGACTTTGAAAGTTTCTCTGTACCAGCACAGTGAATGACTGACAGTTCCCTTCTCAGCTCAGTGAATACCTGACAGTTTTTCTGTGCCAGCGGCCATTTTATTTTTTCTCTTCAGTGTTTCTTTTTGGAGGGAACAGCTCTAGACAGCAGTTTCCACACATTTAAACATGCTGTGGAAGCACGTGGAGTTTCAAAATCCTTTTCTTTGAAGAGTCTTCGGTTTCCCTGAGCCTACCTTGCTTTTTGTTTTAAATGCTAAAACAAAAAAAACAACAACAAAAAAACACAAGAAGAGGAAAGGTGGTTTAAGTCTCTGCAATGCTTGTTTCTCTGGCTGTATTATATGTGATATATAATCAGCCGAAGGGGGAATTAATAGATTGCTTGTGTTCCACCTGCACGCTGCATCCCGGAGACTCTTTCGCCATTCCCACTGCGCTGCTAGATGGGTTCATCAGCACCTTATCTCCTCCCTCCTCAGAGCCCCTGCTGCAGGATCTTCCTGCAGGAAAGGATTCAGTCAGCTCCCATGTCGCTTCCACAGCCGCTGGAGGCCACAGCAGCCTTGACTGACAGTGCCTTCCTCACACTCTTCCATCTGGCATGACGCCTGTGACTTTTGGAGTCTTTTGGAATATCTCCTACACCTGCCCAATAGCAGGCGAGCATATGGTGTGGTCTCGCAAGTGGTCCCATAAGTCCTCAGACCTTAGAGCAGTACGTCCTCCTTGGGGCGTTGCATGTGCCTTGCGGGGTACTATGGATATTCCAGAAGACTTTATATCTTCGGAGGTCAGCCCTGACTCGTTGGAGTACGGAGATGGGGAATATTCTCCGTCTGTTTTCTTCGCTGACGGTTCTCAGCCTTTTTCGGTAAGAGGAGTTGCTGGCTCTAATCACACAGGTGATGGAGTCGCTCCCCCTAGCCGACACACCTGATCCTCCGGATTCTCAAATCCGGTTGCAGCCGGATCCCATTTTCCAGAGCATTCGTACGGCACGCGGTATTGGTCAGTTATACCCTTGGTCTCCCTTTCACCTGGACCGTTGGCTGACATACCCGACAGTTGATGCATTCTGACCAGGGTCATCAGGCATACCACACTTCCGGTTGAGGGCGGAGAGGCGCTCCGCGACCAGCAAGACCTAAAGAGTTGGGAGGCTGCTAAAGACCGGTTTTCCTTCGCCCGCTATTTCCTTCTTGCAGGTGTGGGGAAGTCTAGTAGCTCGGGCCTTCCTTCGATGGATTCAGCAGCTTCCAGGTGTTCCCGAGTTGGTTCATTTCGAATCCATCGCTGCATTCCGGGCAGAGGTATTCTGTGATCTCTTACGGCTGTCAGCTCGCTTCCTAGCACTGGTGTCGGTAGCTCGGAGATGGCTCAGCCTGCGTCAATGCGAAGCGGATGTTGCTTCATTTAAAGGCTCCAGCGTTTAGATGCCCTTCGTCCCGGTCCACCGTTGGAAGGAGGACTGGGCCGTTACTCTGTCTATTTTGGGATGCTTCAGGTCCTGGATTTTCTAGGGGCTGGGTGCAACACTCGTAGGGGACGGGTGTTTCTACCTCAGGAACGTTTTCAGAAGATCTCTCTTCAGCTCCGCCGCTGCTTGGATCAAGCGGCACCTCGGCCTTGGGGGCTACCTTCAACTCTTGGGGTCCTTGGCAGCAACGATAGCCCTCGTTCCGTGGGCAAGAGCGTTCATGCGCTGCTTGCCGACGGCGCTTCTATCTCGTTGGTCGCCGGTATCTGAGAGTTATCGAATCCGGTTGCCTTTGCTTCTGCCGGTGCGCCGCAGCCTCCGCTGGTGGCTTCAGGCACACACTCTTCTACGGGGGGTCCCTCTGGAGTCTCTGCGCTGGATCTTGGTGACGCCAGTCGCCGACCTCTCCGGTTGGGGAGCGCCTTGCGGCTTGGCCTAGGCGCAGGGGAGTTGGTCACCTCGCGAAGCCCAAGGGTCTATCAATCGTCTCGAGACGCGGAAAGTGCGCTTCACCCTTCTTCAGTTTCAGCCTCTTCTGCGACGGCGTGCAGTTCGGATCCTGTCCGACGCCACGACGGTTGCTTTCCTAAGCCGCCTAGGCGGCACGCAATGTCCGGATGTCTCACAGGAGAGGCGTTTGCTCCTCCCGTGGGCGGAGGAACATCTTCAGGCTGTCGGCGCAGCACATCGCAGGCGTGAACAATGTGTAAGCCGATTTTCTCAGCCGGCACTCTCTGGAGCCGGGGGCTGGGCTCTGCAGCCGGATGCGTTCCGGTCCATTGTTCACATGTGGGGACTACCGACCATGGATCTAATGGCTACGGCGCAGACTGCCAAGGCTTCGCTGTACTTCGGCCATTGGAGGGACGAGGGAGCGCACAGCATAGATGCTCTCTCTCTCAACCGTGGCCGATTCATCTTCTCCTGTGTGTTTTCCCTCCCTGATCCGTGATATGCATGGTTCTCCAGCGGCTCCGAGACCGTCACGGCCCTGTGCTCCTGCTGGCTCCGAATTGGGCTCGCAGACCCTGGTATGCGGATCTCTTCCGTCTGTCTGGGGCGTCGCTGCTCCGCCTCGAGGTGTTTCTCGGCCTTCTGATTCAGGGACCAGTGAAGATGGAAGACCCGGCTCCTTACTCGCTTACGGCCTGGCAATTACACGCCGCCGGTTTGCTCGCTACGGCTATTCGCCTAGCGTGGTCGTGACGCTTCTCACGGCGCGGCGGTCTACCACGACGCTGACTTACGCTCGGGTTTGGCGTCTCTTGATGGTTGGTGTTCGCGAATTAACCTCTCACCCTGGCGTTGCGGTGTTCCGGACATCCTGTCCTTTTTACAGGCCAGAGTGGATAAGGGATTAGCGCTCGATTCCTTGCGAGTACAAGTGGTCGCCTTAACTTGTTTTCGGGGTCCTATAGCGGGGCGATCGATAGCTTCGCATTTGGACGTGTCTCGGTTCCTCCGTGGAGTTAGGCCTTCCGGCCTCCTCTGCGTTCGCCTGTGCCGGCGTGGGCTCTCGCGCTTGTCCTCTGTGCCCTTGTTGCTTCTCCCTTTGAGCCTCTGAGGGCCTGTTCTCTTCTAGATTTGACTCTGAAGGCAGTCTTCTTGGTGGCCATAACTTCGGCACGCCGTATTTCTGAGCTCCAGACTCTCTCGTGTCGACATCCCTATCCCTCGTTTTCCTCCGAAGGCGTTTCTCTGCGAACTGTCCCTTCCTTTGTTGCCCAAAGTGCTGACGCCGTTCGCTGTTGACCAGCCTCTTTTCTTTCTGTCTTTTCCAAAGGTGCAGTGTGACAGTGGTCGGTCTCCGTTGCGGACGGTGGACCTTAAGAAGGTTCTTTTTCGGTATCTGGGGGTCGTGGGACCCTTCCATATGACTGTTGCTCTTTTGTCTTGTTCGCGGATTCTCGTTGGGGATCCGCAGCCTCCGAATCTACCTTTTCTAGATGGGTTACGGAGGCCATTGAGGCGGCGTACCTTCTTCTGGGAGAGCCAGCTCCACCGGGACTCCGTGCTCACTCCTCTCGGGCGCAAGAACTTTGTAGGTCAGGAGGTCTCATGTAGTTCCTATCGATATTCGCCGGGCGGCGACTTGGTCGTCCCTGTCCACCTTTGTCAGTCATTATAGGTTGGACATTCATGCCCGTCAGGAGGTCCGTTTTGGAGTTGCTGAGCTGTCGGTGGCCTTGCCCCCCCCCTTGAAAGCAGGTAGCTTGGGTACTGCCCGTTTGTCTGGACTGGTCTAGCAGTATGAACTGGAAGGAGAAATCTCACTTACCGTTAATTTCCTTTCCTGGAATACTGCTAGACCAGTCCAGGACCCGCCCTGCTGTTGGTTGGAGTGCCGCTGGTGCGGTGCAGCCGCCGACCGCGGTTCTTCTCTTTGCCGGTATGCCTCGCCATGGGCAGTCTATGGGTTCGTAGGTGAATACTGTTTTCAGCTCTAGGGAGTTATTCGGCTCCCTTGTATATAGTTCACTTGAGACCCTCTGGGGTGATGTTACAGTTCATGTTGCATTAGCTTGTGGATGTAACTGAGGGAGACCCCTAGGGGTAGGATTATATCACCAGGCTCCAGCCTATCAGAGCTCTGGTAGAATTCTCTGCCTCCAAGATCTGCTGGCAGGGGTGCATAACCCGTTTGTCTGGACTGGTCTAGCAGTATTCCAGGAAAGGAAATTAACGGTAAGTGAAATTTCTCCTTCTTCCCTGGTCTATGGTTCCCCAGTCTTTTGCTCACTCTGTCT
This sequence comes from Ichthyophis bannanicus, assembly GCA_033557465.1. Taxonomy (NCBI): domain Eukaryota; kingdom Metazoa; phylum Chordata; class Amphibia; order Gymnophiona; family Ichthyophiidae; genus Ichthyophis; species Ichthyophis bannanicus. The sequence goes on from CM066031.1 coordinate 123,817,841, forward strand.
CCTCCTCCATGTCTGACATCTCTCCCCCCATCGTCCAGTGTCTCTCTCTCTCTCTTTCCCTCCATCCAGTACCTCCACTCTCTCTTTTCTTCCATTTCTACCCTCTCCCTTCCTGTCCTTACTGCAACCAGCATCTACCCCATCTCCATACCATACCATCCCCTCCCTATTACTTCCATGCCAGCATCTCTCCATCTCTTTCTCAGCCTATTTACCCCAGGTCTGTCTTCTTCCCACTCTTCCCCCATGCCCTGCATCTCCTTCTCCCCATATTGCCCCATGTCCAGCATCTCCCCTCTGTCCCCCTCCCCAAGTCCAGCATGATCCCATAGTCTCCCTATAACCCCCTGGCCAACATCACCACTCTATCTCCCCTCCTTGCTTCTCCCTTTGCCTCTTTTCCATGTCCAGTATCTCCCTTTATCTTCCTAGCCCCCCACCTCAATCTTGCTGCCTCCCTATTTCCCCCCCCCCTGCACCAGCAGCTCCCTTCTGACTCACTGTGCCCAACCACGTGTACTTCCCAGTGCCCCTTCATGTTCACCCCTTGTATGTACAAGGTAGAGTCAGCCTGCGGAGCAGAATGTCTGATGGACAGGGGCTGTGCATGTAGTGATCCTAGCCCAGAGAGGCAGGGTACAATTGGCCTTGCACAGCCCCTGCCCACAGGACATGCTGCTCCCACAGGCAGGTTCTGATCTCTGGGCCACAATCGCTGCCCCCCCTCACCCTCCTGCCTGCCGAAACAGTATGTCCTGCAGGCATGAGCTGTGCAAGCCCTGACTGTGGCCCTGAGAAAAAGAGCCTGCCTGCAGGAGCCGACATCTGAAGGCTGCTGTTGCTGTCCGCTCGCCCCCACTCAGGATGACCTGTGGAGTGCCGGCAGCTTAATGGAGAGCCTGTCCGCGGGACACACTACTCCTGTGGGCAGAAGGCTGTGAGTAGTGATTGTGGCCTCTCACAGCCTTCTGCCCATGGGAGCAGCGTGTCCTGCAGTCAGGCTCTCCAATAAGCCACCAGCACTCTGCAGGCCATCCTGAATGGGGAGTGGGGGACAGGCAGCTAGCGACGGCACTCTCCTGATGTCGGCACTTCCCTGTTGTGATTACCCAGCTTACTGGGTAGCACTGGCCCTAGTTCAGCATTGGTCATTTTGCTTCCCCCCCATCTGTTGCCCAGCATTTGTCTTCCTTCTTCTCCCCTCTGTCCAGCATTTGTCTTCCTCCCTATATCCAGCATTTGCCTTTCTTCTCCCCTCCCCATTGTCCAGCATTTGTCTTTCTGCTCCCCCCATCCAACATTTGTCTTGTCTTCTCCCCCATCCAACATTTGTCTTATTGCTTCCCCCCTCCCGCGTGTCCAGCATTTGTCTTCCTTCTCCTCCTGTTGTCCAGCATTTGTCCTCCTGCCCCCTAGCATGAAGGCCCTGATGCGTCCCGTCCCTTCTGATGATGCTTTTCGCGTCAGAGGGGGTAGACCCAGAAGGGACTTACAAGCCAACAGAGGCTTATAAACTGTGCTTTTCAAAATCTTTTCATTTTGGCCAATGGCTAGAGCTCCCTGTCGCTGCCCTAGTGTCCTTGGATCTGGGGCAGCGGCAGAAGTGGCGGGGGCGGAGGGATTGATTCTTGTTCACCCTTTTTTTTAAAGTCTTTGAATGGAGTGAGACAGCTGTTTTGGGAGCATTTCTTGCCACCCACAAAACTTTACCACATGAGGCGGCTGCTTCACTCCACCTCATTATAGAGCTACCCCTGTTTGCCTGGCACTGCGTCCCCGGCTACCCATCTCCTCCTAATAATTGTTGCGGAGCCTTGCCGTCTCTCGATGGGCTTCGTGCAGCATTGTCCCGCCTCCAAAGGAAGTGGTAAACAACTTCCTTTGGAGGCGGGACAATGCTGCATGGAGCCCGTCGAGAGACAGGAAGGCTTTGCAACAGCTTTACCAGCACAGCCGCGGTTCCCTAAGAGACGGAACCGTGGCTGAGAAGAACAGGGCAGTAGCAGGCAGACATAAGCAGAGGGGAGGAGGGGGCAGGGAACCTGCAAAGGGGCTGACATGGATGGATGGATGAATGGAGGGAGGGGGGGCTGACATGGACAGAGGGGGGGGCTGATATGGAGGGAGGGAGGGCTAGCACTGGTAATGGGCAGATCGGGTGGGGGGCTAGGACTGGTAATGGGTTGATTAGGGAAGGCTAGGACTGGGAATGGACTGATCAATAGGGGGGTTGGGACTGGTAATGGGCTGATAGGGGGGTAGGACTCGTAATGGACTGATGGGGGGCTAGCATTGGAAATGAGCTGATTGGGGAGGTTAGGACTGGAAATAGGCTGATTAGAGGAGGCTAGGACTGGTAATGGACTGATGGGGGGGTAGGACTAGTAATGGGCTGATTAGGAGAGCCTAGCACTGGTAATGGGGTTGAGGGGAGACTACAACTGGAAGTGAGCTGATTGGGGGGCTTCAACTGGAAATGGGCTGATGGGGGGGGGGGGTAGGACTGGTAATGGGCTGATTAGGGGAACCTAGCACTGGTAATGGGGTTGAGGGAGGACTAGCACTGGAAGTGAGCTGATTGGGGGGCTTCAACTGGAAATGGGCTGATGGTGGGGAGGGGAGGATAGAGCTGCTGGCCTTGGAAGAAAATTGGGGGCTAGGGCTACAAATGGGCTGATGCGAGGGGATGGGAGAATGGGACTGGAAGGGAGTGGATGCTGAGAGGGGCTGCCATGGTATTTGGACTAGAAGGGGACTGGAAATAGGCTGATGGAAAGAAGTGAAGAAAACAAAAGAAGAGATAAGAAATGGCAGATGGACCATAGACCACATAAAGAGAGCTAAAAGAAGACAGGAAAGCAGAAGCCTCAGATCGGGACCAGCATGATCAGAGAATAAATTGGTCAGACAACAAAGGTAGAAAAAATAATTTTATTTCATATTAGTGATTTGACTACAAAATCATCATAATTTTGAAATCAAATATTGTTACTTGTTGTGATTAATTATTGTGGTTTAAATAAGTACATTTTATAAATAAAAACATATTGCAAAGGCCTATAATATATTAATAATTCAACAAATGATTACAGCGGCAATGCTTTAACAGTAAAGGAAGAGAGACGCATTTGATTTTATCATTAGGGGTCATCACAGTTTGACCAATGGTAAAAGGGGTCACGGTACAAAAAAGGTTGAGAACCACTGCTCTACAGGGTCACCCGGGCTGTAGCTTAGGGCTTTGCAGGATCAGAGTCTGCTTTCACTAGTGCTGCAGGATATCAGCACGTACAGTACAATACAGCAAGCTCCGCCCTTTTTGGGATGAGATGATGTCACAAAGTGGTGGTCCTGCAGCTGTACACATAGATGCTGGGAAATGTAGTTTTATCATGCCCTTGGGATCAAGGGAGACTGGGAATGGTAAAAAATGCAGTCCTGTAATATTTTAAATAAAAGCTCAGTTTTACTGTGGCAATACGGAAGAAGAGAAGAGAGGAAAGAAAGTGGAAATAGAAGGGAGGGAAGAGAGAGAGACAGAGATCCACCTTTCACAGAACTAAGAGAGAAAGTCAAAGAATGAGCATGAAAAACTCTCTATAATCCTGGGGATAAAGAGAAGACACAGTAACAAAATATGTTGTATCCTGCCACCAGGCAAGAAATGTGAACTGACCCAGAACAAATATGGACCAGTACCAGAAACTGGGCATTGCCCCATTATTACTATTTTATAAATTTCTACTTGGTTTTTCCTATTTGGAGTGGAGGAGTAGCCTAATGGTTAAGAACAGTAGTTTGGGACCCCCAAAGACCAGGGTTTGATTCCCACTAGCACTCCTTGTGGCCTTGGCAAGTCACTTAACCCTCCATTGTCTCAGAAAAATCCAAGTTATCAATGTCCTTGTTTAATGTTCATTACCAAGTTTAAGTTTCAATGTAAACCACTTCGTTTGAAATGATAAAGCAGTATATAAAAACCTGTGAAATAAATAAATAATCTCTGAATATATTCATAGTGTATTTTGAACTGTAGGCTTTTATCTGTGCATTATTATTATTATTTTACTATTACTATGCACAGTCTACTAGACATTAGTGAATGGATTTTAATCTCTGAGTATCAGATGTTTCCTAACGGCCTGAGATACTTGGAGGTATTGTCATAGGATATGGGCTGTGCTACTATTTGTAGCTGATGGCTGGAAATTTTATTGATGCCTAATAAGCTTAGGTGATGGTTTGAGTCTTTGGGGATTGCACCAAAGGCACCGATTACTACTGACACTACTGCTGTCTTTTTCCTTCAGTCGCCCAGTTTTGATTTTTATATTAGGAGTCTGTCCCTTTACAGGGGTGATCTCCTTATATCCATCTCTTCTTGTATTACTGCTACTGCTCATCATTTGTATCATGCTATTAGGCATATGAGGTGCTGAACACATTCATGTAAGAGGCAGTCCCTGCTCCACAGAGCTTACAGTCTATTCAAGAGAAGCCAACAGAACAAACAGGGGATGAGGCTTTTCTTTAAGGGAAATGATTAAAAACACTTAAGAGTATTAAACAGAATCCAAAAACAGCTTTGAATAGGTGGGATTTTAGCCTGGATTTGAAAAAGCGTTTTCTCAAGTAATAGAATAATCAGGGCTTCAAGAAATGGAGGTAGAGGAAGGGAATTAGGCATTGGGAAGTGCTGTTACTTCACAGATTTTTTTTCTTTATTCCCCTATTAGCATTTTTGCAGTGACCATCACTAAACAGATATGCATTAAACATCTAACTTCCTGCTAATCTTTGTCACTTTCTTTCAAACTCACTTTCATTCTGACTGGAGCAGAAATTCTTTCCTGCAGCTGTTCCACATTAATTTTTACATCACCCATTCCCATTATTTTCACCTCATGGTTATTACCAAAATATTATTTACTCTTCCAGTCAGACAAACAAGTCACTCCTCAAAAGACAGACGTTTCATTAGGTTTGATACCCGTGAAAGAATTTTATTGTTGGCTGCTGTTAAAATTCACTTTTAAATCTTTTTTTCCTTAAATTTTTTCAGGAAACTCTTTAAAATCTAGCAGCCCCTCTAATACATCTCTCTTCTGTCCAGATCATCCAACTGCTTAGTATAACTGTCACTTTTGTCCCTGCCTTGAGACAGCAGTTAAATTCCAATCACTCATCTGATTGCCTGCTGCATGGAGACAGAGGCCTGACAGTGAATCCTTTTCATGCTGCACTGTCTTTCCAATTTCCCCAGGGGCCTTTTACTTAGTGCACAGTTCCCTCTGTCTTCCATTGCCCCACATGAGAGCTCCTGATATCACTGCTGCCCCTCTATGCCCAAAACCACACAACAGGGTTTATCCAAGGCTCTTGCTCCCCTAAAGTCTCTCATGGTGTCCTGACGCCCTTTACAATCATCATTGTCCCCATTTCTATTCTTAGAGCAGCAAACTTGTTTAAGGCCTTGACTGTCTCCTCAATCTCTGCCCAACCTATACTATCCTAGGTCACAGCTGCTCAATGTGCCGTGGCCCTGTCAACTCAGCTCTCCGGTCTGCTCATACAGAGTAACATAATATATGACAACAGATAGACCAGCATCTAGTCTGCCCAGCAAGGTGGCAAGAGTAGGTGTACCCATCGCTCCGTGCAGGTCACCTCTACTTGTTGAGATATCAGAGACAGTTAAGTTTATTTTGATTTTATCCTGTTTCTATAAAGGGATCCACTGTGTCTGTCCCATGCCATTTTGAATTCTGTCACTGTGTTTGCCCCCACTACTTCCATCGGGAGGGCATTCCAAGCATCCACCACCCTTTCAGTGAAAAAGTATTTCCTGACATTGCCTTTCACTTTACCTCCTTGCAGCTTCATGTTATGGCATCTAGTATTACAGCTTCCCCATCTTTGAAAAAGGTTTGTATCTTCATACTCTTTAAGTATTTAAAGGTCTGTATCATATCTCCCCTGTCCCTCCTATCCTCTAGAGTATACATATTTAGGTCTTGGAGTCTCTTTTCATACATCTTCTGGCGCAGGCTCCAAATCATTTTGGTCACCTTCCTCTGAACTGTTTCCAGTCTTTTTTTATCCTTTGCAAGATATGGTATCCAAAACTGAACACCATATTCCAAGTGAGGCCTCACCAGCAATTTGTACAGTGGCATTAGTACATCCTCCTTTCTGCTGGTAATTCCTCTCTGTATGCAACCCAGCATCTTTCTGGCTTTGGCCACCGCCTTGTCACACTGTTCCTGAGCGTCCCTCCAGTCTAGTCCCGGAATCCTTGGGGTTGTCAACCTCATCTAGCAGCTTTAGAGACTGAGAAACTTCACTGTTGTGATGTCACTGGTATATAAGCACGGGTTCCTCCTCTTCTCACCTGTTATCAGTCTCCAAAGCAGCTAGAGAGGTGGTGAACCCAAGGGTTCAGGGGCTCACTTGAGAAACAATTAAGAAGAGTTTAGTTGAAAGAGAGGGGTTTAGTTGGATAGGTTAGGAGTAACTAATTTAGATTCGTTTTGGCAAAATTTCAGCTTTAGACCGCTGGTGCCTCGGGGTTCTCAGTTCCTCCCCCTATAGAGTTCTGTAGTATTTACTTCTCTCCCTTCGGGGGAGCATCGGGGCCCGCGGCTAAATTGGAGCCGGCCTGGGGCTCAGAGGACCCGCTTCTGATTACCTGCTCTCTCTGTCCCAAAGCAGGAGTCAGTGAGGCCGTGGGGCTCAGCGTGCAGATGCTTTGCCTGCTAACGCTTGGAGCCGGCCTGCCCTTTGAAGGCTGGGGTTGCGATATTTAGAGGGCAGTGATTTCAGCCTTTCCTGGGGTGCCGGGGGTCAGCAGCAGGAAATCCACTATTTTGGAGCGGGCGGTCAGACGCCCGGGAGGTAAGAGTGTTTGATTTCACTGCATGCTTTTCTAGCGGGGCAATGACGGGCCGCATGTCATTTGCGCGGGAAACAGCTCCGTTTGCTTTTGGGAACTTCGGGGGCTTATAAGGGGCTCCAGAAGCATAGTTTTTTCTTAATTTTCCTCAGGTTGAGGTCGGGGGAGACAACTAAGTATTTTGTGTCCAAAAACAAAAACAAAAACGGAATTGTGAATAAATTTGGTTTTGGATCTTGGGGGCTCCTGAAGCTAGGCCATGCCAGCTAAGCAGCTTTGTCTCCTTTGTGGAGCCAGGAAGGGCTCCGTATCCCCGGAAGGTGTGTGTAGGGCCTGTAGCCATGAGTCTGGTGCTAGAGATCTACCATCGGAGGTTGAGGCAGGCGGAGAGGGGGGCTCGGTGATGGGGGTTGAGCCGTCCTCTCCTCTCCTTCCAGCGCCTGAGGCAGGGCCCAGTACTTCTGGGGTTCAGGATACCCCACAATCACAGTTGCCAGTCTCCGGGTCTTTGGCGGCTATTTTTTCTTCAGAATTTTTATCTTTGATCCAGCAGGCGTTAGGGAGCCCACAAGGGGTTCCAGTAGTAGGGCCATCGGGGGATGGCCTGGGAGCAAAGAGGCCAGGTTCTCCTTTGCCGGCGGACGTGGCTGGCGGATCGGTGAAGAAGGCAAAGGTTGCTAGGGAGCGGCAGGACCAGTCAGTTCTGTCGGAGGACATGCGAGATGAGGAAGTGGACCTTGACGAGGGTCTCGAGGAAGACCTGGAGGAAGGAGAGTTTAGAGATCAGGAAGAGCAAGCTAGGGTGGTCCGGGTATTTCGCAGAGAGGAATTACCAGCCCTCATTGCGGAGTCTCTTAAGACTCTTAACATGCCGGCTGGTGGTCCGGCTGAAGACGCTATGCTGGAAGACCCTTTGCTGCAGGCTGTTCGTAAGTCGCAGAGGGCGTTCCCGGTGCACAAAGTGTTTAAGGAAATGATTCAGGAAGAATGGGATATGCCGGAGGCCGTGCTCAAGGGCTCCAGAGTGATGTCCCGGCTTTACCCACTGACGGATCAGGATCGGGAGCTCTTTAAGGCTCCGAAGGTAGATGCGGCCGTATCGGCGGTTACGAAGAAGACTACCATACCGGTGGAAGGAGCGGCGGCGCTCAAGGATGCGCAAGATCGCAAGCTAGAGACTTTGCTGAAGCAGGTGTTTGAGGCAAATGCGTTATTCCTGCAAGCGTCTATCTGTGGGGCTTGGGTAGCCAGAGCCTGTTTGCGATGGGCGCAGCGGATTCAGGGATCGAACTCCCTAGAGGAGACCAACGAGGCGTACTTGGCTGATATCCATTATGATCTGATCAGGGGGTTGGCGAAGAGTATGGCTTCAGTAGTAGCGGGAAGGAGGTGTCTGTGGCTCCATAATTGGGCGGCAGATGGCTCTTCTAAGGCTAGGTTGAGTAGGCTTCCCTTTCGCGGCAAGTTACTTTTTGGTGAGGACTTGGAGAAGTTGGTCAAGGAGTTAGGGGACTCCAAGGGTGGTAGGTTGCCAGAGGATAGGCAAAAGCCAGGACGGTCCGGACCCGGGCTTCGGGGACAGTAGCGCAATTTTCAGCGTTTTCAGACCCCGAGGTTTGGTCAGGGACAACAGGGTCGGTTTCCGGCTCGTAACCAAGGTTTTCGGGGGTTTCGAGGGGCGAGCAGGGCTTTTACGCCTGCGTCCTCTTCCTCCACGTTCAGAAAGACACAATGAAGTCAGGAGGGCCCAAGCAGAGTTGGTTCCCGTGGGAGGTCGGTTGCGGGAATTTTACCCTGCCTGGGTCGAACTCACTTCCGATCAGTGGGTGTTGGAGGTGATTCGGGAAGGTTATGCATTGGAGATGCAGAGACCGGTTTCAGATTCTTTCGTTCAGTCCCCGTGCAGGTCAGGCGCAAAGTGCAGGACGGTGCAGCGGCTTCTAGACTTGAGGGCAGTGGTACCGGTTCCTGCCGGTCAGTTAGGAAGCGGTCGATACTCCATTTACTTTGTCGTCCCAAAGAAAGAAGGGTCTTGGCGTCCTATTCTAGATCTCAAGAGGGTAAATCGCTGTCTCGGGTGTCTCATTTTCGGATGGAGACCCTCAGATCGGTTATCGTAGCGGTGCGAAAAGGGGAGTTTTTGACATCGCTGGACCTGTCCGAGGCGTACCTGCATATTCCGATAAGGCCGGAACATCAAAGGTTCCTCATATTTGTGTTTCCTTTGGGACATTTTCAGTTTCAGGCCCTTCTGTTTGGCCTGGCAGTGGTGCCGCGTACTTTCACCAAGGTGATGGTGGTGGTGGCGGCGGCCTTGCACAGGGATGGGGTGTTGGTGCACCCGTATCTGGACGATTGGTTGATAAGGGCAAAGTCCCGAGAGGAGAGTGTCTCGGCTACGGCCAAAGTGGTGTCCTTGCTACAGAGTCTCGGTTGGGTGGTGAACGTAGCGAAGAGCAAGTTGGATCCGTCTCAGAATCTAGAGTATCTGGGGGCTCGATTCGACACCGTCAGCGGTCGGGTGTTCCTCCCTCAGCAGCGGTGTGTGGCGCTGCAGCGGTTGGTTGTTCGGTTTCTCGGCATGCAGAGTCCCAGCGCCTGGGAGTACCTGAGGGTGCTGGGTACGATGGCAGCAACTCTAGGTGCCGTGGGCCCACATGAGACCGTTGCAGAGGGCGTTGATGCGGAGGTGGTCGCATCAGAGGGGATGCCCTGTCGCGAAGATTGGTGTGTCCGCCTCAGACTCGTCAAGCCCTGCAATGGTGGTTGCATCCGGAAAATCTGGAAAGGGGCATGCCACTGGAGGTGCCGTCTTGGGTGGCACTCACTACAGATGCCAGTCTCCTGGGCTGGGGAGCCCATTGCCAGGGGCACATAGCACAGGGCGAGTGGTCCGCCCAAGAAAGCTCGTGGTCGATAAACAGGTTAGAGTTGAGAGCGGTGGCGTTGGCGTTACGGGAGTTTCGTCCCTTTCTGCAGAGGAAGGCGGTTCGCGTATTCTTGGACAACGCGACGGCGGTGGCTTACATCAATCGATAAGGAGGCACCAGCAGTCGGTCCCTGGAAGACGAGGCAGACAGCTTATTTGAGTGGGCAGAGCAGAATCTGGGGGCCGTGTCGGCTGCGCACGTGGCGTGGGTGGACAATGTGCAGGCCGACTTCCTGAGTCGAGTGAAGGTAGACCCCGGGGAATGGGTTCTTCATCTCGACGTTTTCGCGAGTCTAGTTCAGCGCTGGGGGACGCCGGTCATGGATCTCATGGCGACCTTTCAGTCAACAAAGGTCGATGGTTTCTTCAGCAGGAGAAGAGAACGAATGTCCGAGGGCCTGGACGCGCTGGTTCAGGATTGGCCGCAGGAGCAGCTTCTGTATGTGTTTCCTCCATGGGTGTTAATCGGGAGAGTGGTGCAGCGCATCGAGGGTCACAAGGGGCGGGTGATCCTCATTGCTCCGGATTGGCCGCGGAGGCCGTGGTACGCGGACTTGTTGAGGCTGCTAGTGGCGGCCCCCTAGAGGCTTCTGGTGCGGACGGATCTTTTGACGCAGGGTCCTCTATGCATGCCCCAAGTGGATTGATTCTCGCTTACGGCCTGGCTATTGAGCGGGCTAGGTTGAAATCGAGAGGTTATTCAAACGTGGTGATAGCGACCCTGCTGAGAGCGAGGCGAAAGTCTACTTCGCTGGCGTATGTTAGAGTGTGGCGTATTTTTGAGGCCTGGTGCGCGGATAGGGCAGTGGTTCCTTTAAAAGTGTCTGTGCCGCACGTGTTAGCTTTCTTACAGGACGGCTTTCAGAAAGGCTTGGTGGCGGCGGCGGCGTTGAAGGTGCAGTTTGCAGCCCTGGCCTGTTAGAGAGGGAAGGTGCAGGGCACTTCCCTGGCTAGTCATGCGGATGTGAAGCGTTTTTTTAAGGCAGTGGCATTGCTGAGGCCACCGCGGCGGCGAGTAGTTCCGTTCTGGGCTTTGCCTTTGGTCTTGGAGGTGTTGAGAAAAGCGCCTTTTGAGCCATTGGCTAGGGCGACGTTGAAGGATTTGACCCTGAAGGTAGTGTTTCTGGTGGCTATGGCGTTGGCACGGCGGGTGTCGGAGCTGCAGGCTCTGTCCTGTAGGAAGCCCTTCCTGTCCTTTTCAGAGTCTAAGGTAGTTTTGAGGACGGTACCTTCCTTCTTACCAAAAGTGGTTTCGGGATTTCATATGAACCAGGTGGTGTTGTTACCGGTGTTCGCATCTGGAGGATCCGATCTGGTGGTGGTGCAGTTGCATCGCTTGGACGTTAAGCGGGCCTTGCAGAAGTATCTGGCTAGGACAGCTAGTTTTCGTAAGTCGGACAGATTGTTTGTTTTGTTTGCAGGTGCTCGAAAAGATGAGGCAGCTTCTAAGGGTTCCATTGCTCGGTGGTTGAAGGAGGCGATTGCATCGGCGTATCTCTTGCGGGGCCGTTTGGTTCCAGCTGAGCTGAGGGCTCATTCCACTAGGGCGCAAGCAGCATCTTGGGCGGAGTGTAGCTTGGTGCCTCTGGTGGAGATTTGTAAGGCGGTGACTTGGGTTTCGTCTCACTCCTTTGTTAAGCATTACCGCCTTGATGTACGGGCGGGCAGAGATACGTGGTTTGGTTCAGCAGTGCTTCAGGCGGGGCTAGCAGGACCCTCCCGTTGATTGTGTTCACTGCTCTGTTACATCCCCAAGGATTCCGGGACTAGACTGGAGGGATGCTCAGGAAGGTTAAATTAGACTTACCTGATAATTGTAGTTCCTGGAGTAACTCCAGTCTAGTCCCGGGTCCCGCCCGAGTTGGTTGGTGCTAGGTGGCCTGAAGCAAGTGCAGGGTTACAGGTAAGCATGATTATGTGTCCGGTAGTTCTGTCACAGGTCACGCTAGAGAGCTCATGTCTGGGGTGTGAGGAGGTCTTCCTTCTTTCCTGGGGAGAGAGGATCTTGTGGCGCAGTCGGTAAGCTAACAAAAGGAAAAAAAAAAAAAGAAGGATTTCGGTGTGTAATCGCATCTGGAATCCGTTGTTGTTAGGGCGGCATATTTTGCCCTGTTAGGTGTATATAGCTACTTACTTGTTGCTCTGGTAAGTCTGCTTTGTCAATAGGTTAACTGGTGAGAAGAGGAGGAACCCGTGCTTATATACCAGTGACATCACAACAGTGAAGTTTCTCAGTCTCCAAAGCTGCAAGATGAGGTTGACAACCCCAAGGATTCCGGGACTAGACTGGAGTTACTCCAGGAACTACAATTAGCAGGTAAGTCTAATTTAACCTTTCACCACTTTGAGATCCTCAGAAACAATCATGCCAAGGTCCTTCTCCTGGTCCATGCATAGCAATCTATTGCCTCCTATTTCATACAGTTCCCTTAGATTTCTCCATCCCAAGTAGATGACACTGCACTTCTTCACATTAAATCTTAATTGCCAAGCATTAGACCATTCTTCCAGCTTTTGCAGATCTTTCCTCATGTTATCTACTCCCTCAGGGTAGTCCACTTTGTTGCAAATTTCCGTGTCATCTGCAAAAAGACAGACTTTTCCATTCAGTCCTTCAGCAAGATCACTTACAAATACATTGAACAGTACCATCCCCAGGACCAATCCCTGGGGCAAGCCACTAATCATCTTCCTTTTATCCAAGTGAGTTCTGTTTACCATCGCCTTCTGTTTTCTGTCAGTCAACCAATTTCTGATCCAGTTCACCACCTTGGGACCCATCACCAGACCTATCAGTTTATTTATAAGCCTCCTATGAGGAACAGTATCAAATGCTTTGCTGAAATCTAGGAAGATCCCATCTATCGCATGCCCTTGATCTAGTTCTCTAGTCACCCAGTCAAAGAACTCAATCAGATCTGTTTGGCATGATCGCCCTTTGGTAAAACCATGTTGCCTCTGAACACGCAACCTATTGGTTTCAAGAAAGTCCACTATTCTCTCTATCAGGAGCACCTCCATTACTTTTCTCACCACTGAGGTAAGGCTTACTGGCCTGTAGTTTGCCACTTATCCCCTATTACCACTTTTGTGGAGAAGTACCACATTGACCCTTTTCCAGTCCTGCGGATTTTCTCCTGTCTCGAAGGATCTATTAAAAACATCCTTTAAAGGCCCTGCAAGAATCTCTCTGAGCTCTTTCAGTATCCTGGGATGTATCCCATCCAGTCCATGGCTTTGTCCACTTTCAATTCTGCAAGCTGTTCAAACACATCATCTTCTATGAATGGTGTAGTATCTACTCCATTTCCATCTGTATATTTGTCAATCACAGGTGGTCCTTCTCCAGGATTTTCTTTAGTAAAAACAGAACAGAAGTATTTGTTTAGCATTTTCACTTTTTCAATGTCACTTTACATGAATCTGTTCTCAGCACTTTTGAGTCTTGTAATTTTACCTCTGATATTCCATTGTCTCATCTCCTGGACATATGCATCTGTTGCCTCCGGCCCCATTTCCTCGCTGCTACTACAGTGCACCTCGACCTTCACAGTGCTGCTATCTGAACTTCCAGGTTCCTGGTGAGCTGCCAAGGTCAAGGCCACAGTCTCATTCTTTATTCTGTGCCTCCCAGCTAGGCATGTACAGGGCCATAAAGCCCTCTGTTTTAATCAAAAACAAACTGAAGGGTTTTTTTTAATATTCATTGCAATTGCATGTCTACTATGCACAAATCAGTTGTGCACACATTAAGTTTTAGGTGTAAGTGTACACAACCATTTGTGTGAACACTTAACTTTTAGGCATACACATTCCGAAAATTTACATGCCTACTCCCAACAGCACTACATCCATCCCCAGTAGGCCCAGCAGCATTGTCCTTGGCTGAAATATGCACTGCCTGTGGCATCTCCTGATGACGTCTCAGCTCAGGCTGCCCAGCCCTCCTCTCTGTTATCTCACAGTCCTGGTCTCATTTGTCTCCGCTTTCTCTTATTTTTCTCCAGCTCTTCTTCTAGCCCTCAGCTACTAGAAGCAGTAAAACAAGAAAGAATAAAAGTTGGGGATAGTGCAAGCAAAGAAACTGTTATAAATCCTTCCCCAACACTAACCACATAAAAACGAGCTAGCTTTTCATTCCTCCTCAGTTCACGAGATAAACTCCCAGCATTAGAAAACCATGTTATAAACCCTTGGGTTCTGTGCGCACTTCTTTGCATTTGGAAGTAATAACTAATGCCTTCATCATCACTGAATTTAAATGAACAAGCTAATATCTTATACATCTATTTATGCAGTTTTCTTGTGTGCTAAACTCTTATGTGGGTAGGATGCCATCTCAGCACAGCAAACTCTTCACAGAAGCTGTAGTGAGCTGTGTATTAGCCTCTCGTACTTTATTACATCAGTCCCTCAGCACAGCTCTGAGCCACTAGGCCACTGCACAATGTCCAATGACATAAACCTTCTAGAGACCAAAAACACATCAAAACATAAGAATATACATTACCTTGATTCTGCTTCACAAGGAAAATGGTACAAGAAGATTTTAATTGTTCTTTATTTTTATACTTTTAAAACATTTTGGGCCCAACCGTTTTTTACAAAAGTCATGTTACTGAAATAAAAATAGTCATTGCTTATCAATCTTTAAATGCTGAACACGAATATGACAGTGAAATTGCAAAGTTGGCTCTAGTTTTTTTGTAATCTACAAGAATTAATGTTTACATCACGAAATGCATGTCAATAGTAAATATAATAGGCCTTCGGTTAATACCTGTAAAAAACCAAGTCAGAGACTACTTAGATTTTTTCACCTGTTTCTTGTACAGCTGTTAGGGAGCTTCTCTGGGGAGTGTCCAGCAATAGTCAGCCAGCATTGTAGTGGACCATTTTCCCTGGTATCTTTGCTCCATCGTTGCGATATCCTGGTGAAAACGTTTGCCCTGTTCATCATTAACCATACCATAGTTGTCAGGAAAGAAATCGAGATGTCTTCTACTAGTTCCTTGTAGTTTTCTGCCCTAACATTCCTGAGAAAGTTTGTTGACACTAGGTGAAAAGCATTCCATGCTTGTTTGGCATCACCCTGCAGCAAGTTGTTGAACCGGTTATCTTTGAAGAGCTCTCGAATCTGAGGACCCACAAAAACTCCTTTAATCTTTGCTTCGCTGAGTCAAGGGAATTTTTCATGCAGATATCGGAAAGCTGGCGAAGTGCAGTTCATGGCTTTCACGAAGTTTTTCATCAAACCTAGTTTGATGTGAAGGGGTGGTAGCAGGATTTTGTGAGCCTCAACCAGAGCTGGGTGCTGGATATTTTTCTCTCCAACTGTTACATTTTGTCTGCGATTCCATTCCTTCCGCAAGTAGTGCCAATCCCTTGCTCGGCTATCCCACTCACATAAGAAACACATGTATTTTATATATCCCTGCTGCAGTCCCATTAAAAGGGCAACTACCTTCAAGTCACCACAGAGGCGCCAGCTGTACTTGTTATAGTTAATGGAAGTCAGTAGATGCTTTAAATTATTGTATGTCCCTTTCATGTGGACGACATGCGCTACTGGAATAGATGGAAAACGGTTTCCATTGTTCAAAAGCACAGCCTTCAGACTCAGTTTCGAAGAGTCTATAAATAGTCTCCAGTCTTGTGGGTCATGAGTGATTTTTAAGGCATTCATGAGGCTTTCAATATCAGAACAGAATACCAGATTACTTTCCTTTCCGACTGCTTATAGTACACTGCTGACGTCAGATGGCTTCAGCAGCCGTCTGGCAGTAGTATTGCATTGCATCAGAAAATGACGCAATCAACTCTGGATGATGTGTGCATGCTGGTATTATGCAATGTGATGTAATATTACATAATTCAAGGCTTATTTGGGATGTTGTTGATGTCCTACTGGATACATTTACACGGTGAAACGTCAAAAATGAACTACATGCAACATCTTCAAAACGAGAGACAAGAAAATTTTTTTAATGTTATATTCGTATTCAGCTCACCAAGATACTACAGATTAGGGCCTTTTAAAGTCAGTAACAATTTCAGTGTTGACCAGTGTATTCTGTGCCATTGGCTAGCACGATTACAGCAGCTAGACACCAATGCTGAAGAGTTATCCTTGACATTAAATGCCAGGGCCATATCCGGCCACTGGCATTCAATATCAGAGTTGGCCGCACAGCCCACGAGCCCACAGAAGCTAACTGGGCAACAGCAATATTGAGCTCCCAGTTTTTGCTGTGTCTATCTGTATCTGTGTGTCGCTAACCGGGCAGCGGATAAATATCGCTGCTGCCCACTTATCGACTGGTGCCACCACTGGAACACCCACGGCATGCCCCGATGCCACACGGGTAGCACCCAGGGCATGCTGTAAACTGCCTCTAAGCTCTGTCAATGCCTTTGAATATCGAGCCCTTTATAATTGATATGGCCCCTTTAAATCATACATAAAAACAATACATTTTTATTATAAATGTATGCATAGTAACCCACAATTCAAAATACAATTTGAATACATGCAGAGGTTAAGGAAAAATGGAGAAAGTTTAAAGGGGCCCTCGTCAACACTAAAATAAAATTCCAATTTGCAGAGAGAATAATTCCCAAGTTCTGGAGCTGGTCTATTCTGGCCCCGGTCAGGCCACATTGCATAATGGCAGGATAAAACAGATTTTGCTGCTGTAGCTGCTGTTTCTTCTGTTTCTCTCATTCTTCAGAGCTTTTTCTGCTCATTCCTTTGCAGCAAGTCTTTGATTTTCTCTGCCCAAGTTAGCTAGTTCTATGAGGGAGATTAAATGAGAATATAAGACTTCATTTCCCACAATTCCCACCATCCATCACCACAGCAGCAGGACTCCCCTCCTCTGACATCACGTCCTCCTGGAAGGGGTGAGGGCTTGTTGTACTGTACTGTGCTGAGTTTAGGCAAGACTAGGGTTGCCAATTGGCTCCTGATGCGCCCAACAGACTTGATCCAGTCCTGGATTTATTCCATTGCATGTAGGGACACGTAGTTCTGATTTCTCCATGGCACTCCATAAGAAAAGCAAGACTACAAATCCCTGCATGCAATGGGGTAAACACAGGACTGGAACAAGCCTGTCGGTGCATCTGGAGCCAGATGGCCACCCTAGGCAAGACCAGAGAGAAGCTGAGTATCTGGAGGGATCTAGCAAAGACCAAAGCTGCCCCCCTATCTCCCCCCCCCCAAAAAAAGGGAGCCAGCGCTGAAGCTGGTGCTCTGTGGAAGGGCAAGAGAATGGCTGCAGGGCTGTCTGCTCAGCAGGTAGGAGACTGGCAGAAGGTGGGCAGCAGGGGAGGCAGTGCCAGGCAATGCCTTCCAGCATCTTATACACACCTGGTGCCTGGGGCAAGTAGAAGAAGAAAGGAGCCTGACACACTGCTGAATCCAGAAAAGAAAGCTCTCCTCTTTATTCCCTGCAGCCCCTCAGGTTCTTCTTCCTGGTTCTCCTCCTCTCACATAGTAGTTGCTTTTCCAGCTTTATGACACTCTCAATTTTTGCTTTCTCCTTCTTCTCTTTCTGCATTGTGTTTGAGTAAACCTCCAGAAATAAGAGCTTACATTAAATAATAATGCATAACAAAATTGACAGGCAGATCATATTTGGATTTCAGATCACATTAATTACTGAAAATAGTTATTTTTCTATAATTGAAAATGAAAATTTAGACTTTTCTGTTTCCAAACAGCCACATGAGCAGTATCTTAAGTCTGTGATATTATAGGGTTCACTGAACAAATCTGTCATACTTTCAGAGTGTCAGGCTGAGCTGTAAGGAACAACCCTAAACTTACACCATCAGTCTGGTGCTTTTCCAGTGAAATTTGGGGAGTAAAAATATGTCATTTATTTATAAACAGATTTTCATCTGTATTCATCTAATATCTACATTATCATTTCTGCTGACTTTGAAAAAAGTAGTTAGACATCGTCTGTAAATAATGACATTTTATGGAGAAGTTCCTGAAAACTTGTAACCAAATTGAATAGTAACAAGGCATATACAGGCCAAGATTTTCACCATTCAAAACAAACTTATTTTTTTGTTTTTTCATGAGTGCACCTATGCACAGGTAAATTATTGATGAATCCATATATCTATGAATTTACAGGTGCAGAATTGATATTTATGCATGCAAATGAATGCCCACATGAGCCTGAAATGCACAAGCTTAATAATAACAGAGAAAGCACAGTTACTTACCTGTAACAGGTGATCTCTGGGAACAGCAGGATTACGTCTTCACATAAATGGGTACGTCGGTACCGACGGAGCCTGCGCGGGAACGCTCCCCAGCGTCCAATCAGAAAGCTTTTGGGAGCATCCCTCAGCGCCTGCGTGCTGCCTTCCCGCCTTTCCAACTGTCTCTCCTCAGTTGAGTTTTAAAGCTGAGACAAAAAGAGAGAAAGAGGAAAGGAAGAGAGATAGAGAGATACAACTCCTAGGGGAGGTGGGTGGGTTGTGAAGACTTATTCCTGCTGTTCCCAGAGATCACCTGTTACAGGTAAGTAACTGTGCTATCTCCAGGAACAAGCAGGAATGAGTCTTCACATATGGGGACTCCCAAGCTAAGATGCCTGGAGCCCTAGCATGTTAGTGATTGAAACAAGCTCCACCTCATATGCCCAGGCATCCTGAGGATGGAGGGTAGGAGTTGAAGAAGAGAGGAGCTGTAGGAGACAGCTGACCTAAGATAGGACTACAGACAAGGAGTCCCTGTATATATGATAAGCATCATAAAATATATTGAAATGAACAATCACCATATGGACCTCACCTACTGGACTGCAAGAAGTAGAGAGGCTGATGGAATCTACTGGGGATCCAGTAGAGGAATCTTCAAGATGACCTCACTGAAGTGAGTTGAAGGTCAAAATCTGGAACTGACAGGTGGCCCCAGGATTCAACTGGGGAAGTACAAAAACGGTAGGTCTTTAGTAGAAAGCTTTATGGAAAAAAGCTGAAAACTCTTTTGGCTTCAGGATTAATTATAGTTAGGAGCAAAAGAGGAAGACTGACCGAGTTGGACAAAACTGACTTAGTCCTTGAGGGAAGAAGGGGTATGGAGAAAACCCTGTAATCCCAAGGAAGGACAGATGTCTGAGGAGTTGGAAACCTCAGATCTACTGAAGATCCCCCACGTCTCTCCTAACTGACGAGAGGTAGGAAGATAAAGGAATAGGGAGCTTCAGGGATACCTGAACCTAAGGTTATGGTAAAAGCTGTCAGTACCACAGCAGTGGTTGTGTGCATAAGAGCCGAAACATACTGTGAAATAGTATGAACATGTGAAAACCCCACTGTCTGGAACAGATAGGAAGGAAAAAACACCTTTATGAGCACAGACAGTTAGAGAGATAAGTATGTGAATACATATCTACCTAAAGGAAGTATCTCGACAGATACACACACACACACACATATATATATATATGTGTGTGTGTGTGTGTAGATATATATAGATATATATATATATAGGGGCATATATATATATTTATATATATGTTTATGGCGAGATCCAGGGGGTATAGCATATGCACACATGGCTGACAGACATATGCATCTAAAGAAAGCATATAGACATATGTACATATATGAATATATATATATAGGTCTAAAGAGAAATGTCTGCAATTAAGCAGAAAGAGATATGTCTACAGGAATCTTCACATGGAAGATGTGAAGAGGAATGATTCATCTCATAACAAGAAGGTGGAACCTACTTGAGAAGATATAGAGAATCTATTCCCTCTGGTTAAGATGGAGTAGAATGCTACCCAGTAAAATAACCAGGATGGTTGCGAGAAAACAGAGGATAATATTAGTCTGTAAACAGCAAGTCCTGAGTCCAGTAGAACTCTAAAATGGTGAAGGGACAGAATACGCATAGGAAGAGACACCAGGTAGACCCACTTGAGGGACAAGGGGTGGGGTATCATGCGTTATTTAGTTAAATATGTGCTGTCCATGAAGAATTAGGATACCATTAGGACAAACTGCAAGGAAAAGAGCATATGTCCTGTAGGAATTTGGTAACTCTTTAGACTGTCACGTAGGAAAGGCTTATGTCCTTTATGAAAAGGAAATAGAAGGGTGTAAAGAACCCTCACAGTCATGGGAGGTGACTGAGGAAGCCTTTTTCAACCATATAGGATAGTCATTAGAGAAAAAACCCTCATGCTCTCTAGCAAGGGCCCATGGTGGAAAGCTTCTCTGTAGGATTGCAGAGAACATTATGCAGGAGAGTTGGGAAATAAAACTGGCTGTTGGAGACAACCAGCTGCCAGCTCAACTATGCTGCCAACTCCAAGGATTTGGAGATGGCAGAAAAAAAGTTATAAGGATTATCCAAGATAGATGAGCACTATCTTGGAAGCACTACTAAGGCTAGACAAAAAGTAGTGGAAGACAGTACTGGAACTTATAGAAAAGTACCAGTAGTCCAATCACTGAAGCTCCTGCATGGGCAGCTGCTGAATGGCACAGCAGAGAGATCTTTCTGTTTTTAACAGAGAGAACAGACAGAACAAGAGGAGAATATCCTGTCCCTGTCTGACGAGCTGCCCAGATGAGGAAAAGGGGGTTTACTCAAGAGAAAAAACTCTACACTGGAATGGAAAGGAAGACTGGAAAGGCTAAGAAAGCCTTCCATTGGTATGGTACCACTCTTACAGGGGAACCCTGGAAAAGAAGGTAAAGAAAAAATAGGAGCTGAGGGGAGATTTGCCATATGGTAAGTCTGTAGAAGGAAAAATTCATGGTGGTACAGAAAAACTATCATGAAATAGTTGGCAAACCTCTCTTCATTATAGGAAGAGGAGGAAAACCCTGTGACCCATAGACATGAATATCCTGACAGCTCAGCATACCTAAGAGCAAGTGGATGTCCTGGAAACAGGAATCCAAGTGTAGAGGTTTAAATGAAAAAACAGTGAAAAAACTTCTAATGAGAAGAAGTGAACTGTAGGTTATAACATATTAATTGGAACCCTATTGAGGGTTAATTTTCCTGGCTTGAGTTTGGATTCTTCAGACCAGGGCGAGGTTTCCCTTGTTTGGGAACATCGGCATGATGGGCAGGAGAAGAATAAAACCTTCCTCTTTTAGGAAAAGGAGGTTTGGTAGGGCATTTCTTACCTGCTGGGGAAGGAGAAGGTTTAGGATGGCCCTCAGAAACAGGGAAGTCAGTGGAGCAATGAGCAACCTGACGCAAAGACTCCTTATTGAAGAGATTTTCTCCAGTACAAGGAGTGTTACCCAGTCTTTGTTGTGCCCATCTGCTCAAGTCTGAAGCTTGGAGCCAGGCTTTACGTCGTGCTCCTATGGCTATAGCAGAGGTTCTGCTAACAGACTCAAAGGAGTCTAGGGAAGCACGAGAAAGAAACCTAGAGATATTCTGGCTATGACTAAGAAGCAAGGAATAGTCTGCAGCCTTTGGCTCTGAAAGAAGAGGAGTCAAAAGAGATAATTTCTCTGTGACCTCCTGAAGGGATAGACTCATATAAAAAATATATGAGAGAATCCTTGTTGCCAGCATAGATGTTTGGAAGGTTTGACATCCAAAGGCATCCAGTGTTCTAGATGCACGACCTGGCGGGAAAGAAGAATGCTTCTTCTTGCTTTTTACCTTCCTCATTGCTGATTCCACTACAATGGAATGATGGGGAAGTTGAGTCTTTTGAAACCCTGGAGAGGGGGGCACCTGATACAGAAGAGCAGTTGCTGTAGAAGGTGAGGAAGCCCTTAAAGGTGTTTCCCATATTTTCAGAAGAAGATCCTGTAAAGAATGATGTAAAGGAAGCATTATATTTTCCTTTTCCCCAGAAGAGCCTTGTGTGGGATCATAGCCAGGGATAGGAATAGCCAGGAATGTTGCCATGTCAAGGAGAAATTTCTGAAAAGAAGGATCTCCAATGGGAACAATCCCTGGACAGGCTAAACTCGAAGAACTAGCCTGGGCACCGGAGGATGTACTTGTCCGGTGCAAAACAGGATCTCTAATGGATGGATACTGGGACTGGCGGTTATGACCTGAGACAGTCAGTACTGTATCGTCCATGCTAGGTATCGACTCCAAACTAGGTATAGAAAGGAGCGATCCTGGTGAAAAAAGCATGGATGGAGCTGGTCCCGATGTTACTGCAGGTACCAGCATCGACACCGATACCAGTAGCTGAGCCGGAATCGAAGGCGATACCGACATCGAAACAGTCATCGGAGGCTGCTCAAACGGTACCGAGGTAACTCGAAAGTCTCGGTGATTATCCTCGGTACCGCGCATCCGGAATCGGTGAATGTCGGTTCCGAGACGCGTCGGTACCCAGTCTTCCAGACTAGATATCAATTCTAGACTCGGCATCGAAGGAAGCGAATCTATTGATGCATGTCTAGAGGGTACCGACGTCAGGGGTCGTATCGACGGAGCTGCCGATACTGGAAAGTCAATCTGGGTATCGATCGGTCCCGAAGGTACCGAGTACGCCAAATGACGATCCCTGGTGAGGAGTGGATCGCTCAACACCAGTGCCGATGCCGGGGTATCGGTACCGCTCGAAGCGGATGCCACCACCGGGCATGGCTCAGGTATGTTCTGTGAGGGGTGAGCCCCAGGAACAACCTGAAACCCCTGAAAGGCTTTGGAGACCGAAGACTCCCACCGGGGTTTTGAAGCAATGAGGTCTTGAGGGCAAGGCTGGAGCCGTCATCATGCTTAGCATGAGACCTACCACCCAAGGATTGGCTAGTCTTAACAGACTGTTTGTGGGTTACCTGATCCTGTAGAGAAGAAATGGTCGGTGCCCTTACACTGGAAGGGAAAACTGTATCGAGGGAAACTCAAAACGGAGAATCTCTTCTCATAAAATTGTAGCCTGATGGCTCTGGAGGAAAGGGGTCAGGACCCAAACAGGTTAAACACCAGTTATTGGAGTCTAAAAAGAAAACTGTATTTCCACGGTTAAGGCACTTCTTAGGAGAAGAAGGCTCCATAATGGAGAGGCCTTACAGGCCCAAAAATTCAAGACAGAAACAGAGGGAAAAAAACTCCCTGAGTTTTAGGAAAAAGAAAAGAAAAAAACCACCGGCAATACTGGTGGAGTCGGGGAAACAGCCGCGACCACAAGAAAACAAAAAGTAAAAGATTTAAAGAAAAAATTTTCTGCGGTGACAGGAAGACGTCCTGCCGGCTCCGCGGAAAAATGAAAACTGAGGAGAGACAGTTGGAAAGGCGGGAAGGTAGCACGCAGGCGCTGAGGGATGCTCCCAAAAGCTTTCTTATTGGACGCTGGGGAGCGTTCCCGCGCAGGCTCCGTCGGTACCGACGTACCCATATGTGAAGACTCATTCCTGCTTGTTCCTGGAGATAGAAGCATCCTGCTTATCATACTGCAAATGTAAAGAAGGCTCCTACTTTCTCATATAAGTGCTTAGCACAGACAAAAAAATCAAATGCATGTCACCTATTCTATATGGGAGATTCCAAATCATCCTGCTAAACCAGTCCAGACAGATGGGTTGTGTTTCCCTACCAGCAGCTTGGTGGAGACAAAGAACCAATGAAAAGCCCAGTTTTCAATGACATCACTCCTATGCCTCTATTCACCTCAGCCACCAGAGTCTCCTCGGTATTTCTTTGTCTCCAGCAGACTATGGATGGATTTTCTCCTTTCTGAAAGAAAATATGGAGAATATGAGAGGAACAGATTGCTTTAAAACACTCATGAATGAGAACCTGTGGGTTTATCTCTCACTAGAGGATAACGTGGGAGGCTCCACTAGACTGCAGTCTTTTCAGTAGCCATAGGAGGAGGGAAAATTGGTTCATCTCCACACTCTACCCTGGATAAGAGCCTGTTGAGCAGCCAGAAATTGGAAGAATCTGGAAGTGTACAACTGCCTCATACAACTTCAAGGCCCGTCCCGCCTCCTCTGTTGCCCTCTGCTCTTTCCAGAAGATAGCCGAAGGCTCTCTGAGGGATCTGCCTGCCAGCCGCCTTAAGCGCAGTGCTGTAAAGCCAGAGAAACAGTTCCTGGGGAGTAGTGCTGAGCACAGCACAGCTTTTCAGCCCGGGGCTCTCAGGGGGTGACCAAGACTTGACCGTGTCACTGTCCTAGTTGGGGGCTCACAATTCTGTCTCCTGGGACATAATTTGGAGTGAACTACTGGTGACCATTGGTATGGTGTGGAGGTTTCCACCATTTTCTTCACACGTTAGTAGCGTTTTTATCTAATGAGCGCCTGGAGTCTTGCAGTCCTAATGTGTGTTCTGCCCAGGTGGCTCTAACAAGTGTTCCTTCCCTAGCATCTGTAGCATGTGTTGCACTAACGAGCGCAGATAATGCTTCTACTACTGATCACTTGTATAGGCTGCAAGGCGTACACAGCGCTGAACAGACACATGTAAAAGACAGTTCCTGCTCATCAGAGCTTACAATCTAGTCAGGACAGACAACACAAACAGCTGAGTACAAGGAAATGTCAAGAAAAAAAGGAAGGAAACGGGTAGGAGTTGAAGTGGATCAGGATCTAAAAGTGGCCTCAAAGAGGTGCGTTTTCAGCCTGAATTTGAAAGGGACAGAGATGAAGACTGACGCACAGAGTCAGTTAGTTTGTTCCAGGCATAAGGAGCAAAAAGGTGGAAGAATTTAAGTCTAGAGTTGGCAATAGTAGAGAAGGGCACAGATAAAAGGGATCTGCCAGAAGAGTGGAGATCCTGAAGAGGGATGTAGGGAGAGGTAACATAGGAAAGGTAGTGAGGAGCAGCGGAATGAGTGCACTTATTGGTCCAACAAACTACCAATTTTTGTAGACATTATCAATGATGATAAACCTGATATCCTTTGTATAACAGAGACCTGGCTCAAAGATACTGACTCAGTATTCTTAAACCAATTAAAGACACCTGAATATGAGATCTTCCATACTCACAGAACACTAAAAAAAGGAGGAGGAGTACTTATAATAATAAAGAAAAACCTCAATGCAAAATTAATATCATCTAATAATATAGATAATGTTGACATACTCACCATAAAAATTAAAACACAACTATATCATTAATATATCGACCGCCAGAATACAACATAGATAAAATTTACAATTTAATTGAATTACTAGCATCATCCACAGATACAAATCCTGTAATACTTATGGGAGACTTTAATCTTCCTTCAATACCCAACAATCACTCTAATCAATTCTTAGAAATGATAAATAATTTGGACTTTCACCAAATAATAACTGAACAAACACACAATAAAGGAAAAACTCTTGACATGGTCTTCCTACCAAACTCTCTACACAACCTATATAACTCTGAATCCCTCTCAAACATTCCAGTCCCCTGGTCTGACCACTATCTTCTAAAATTCAATATAACCATCACCTACAACAATCAAACTAAAAGACCACAACGTCCTCAAACTAATAGATTCAGAAAATTCAATGAAGAAGAATTTCTAGATCAAATAATACCACAACTAACACAAACACCCACAAATCTTGAAGAATCTATCAAAAACTGGAACAATATAATCTCTAAAGCAGCTGAAAGTAATCCAAAACAATCACACCAAAATATAAACAACAATAAAATTGAAAAAAGACATGCTCCATGGTTTAATATATCTATCAAAACATTAAAAAGACAACTAAGAAAAGAGGAAAGGAAATGGAGACAATCAAAATCATTAATAAATCATGAGAACTACACTAATACACTACAAATTTATAAACAAACAATAAACAACTCCAAACAAAATTATTATTCTAATATAATCTCAAGAGCCACTAATCGCCCAAGAGAACTATTCTGTATAGTACAAAAACTAACAAACAAAACACTAAATTCTGATGAAATATCAATTGATATCTCCCCACAAGAATTAGCTCAATACTATATCAATAAAACAAAGCTACAAATAACACCTCTACATATTGTTGTTGTTAAGTGCCGTCGAGTCGGAGTCGACTCATGGCGACCCTCTGGATAGCTATCCTAAATTGTGTTCGGTCTTCAGTCAGGCGGCTCATTGACGACAGACTGGTACCCGTAGCTGCTGTTATTGTAGCGATCCATCTCATTGCTGGCCTTCCTCTTTTGCGTTGACCTTCTATCTTGCCAAGCATGATGTCTTTCTCTAATGATCTCTCTCTTCGCATGATGTGTCCAAAGTATGAAAGCCGAAGTCTTGTCATCTGAGCTTCTAAAGAAAGCTTAGGTTTGATCTCCTCTAGTACCGACTGGTTTGTTCTTCGGGCAGTCCATGGTATACACAGTATTCGCCGCCAGCACCATAATTCAAAGGCATCAATTTTCTTCCTGTCTGTCTTTTTCACTGTCCAGCTTTCACATCCATATGATGTTATTGAAAATACCATGGCTTGAACAAGTCGAATCTTTGTATGGAGAGACACATCTCTGCTCTTGAGAATCTTATCTAGGTCTTTCATAGCCATTCTGCCAAGAGCAATGCGTCGTCTGATTTCTTGACTGCTTGTTGCTTCTTTATTGATAGTTGATCCAAGTAGGTTAAAGTTGTTCACAATTTCAATTTCTTCTCCTTCAACGATGAACCTGTTGATTATGCCAGTTGTCATGATCTTTGTCTTCTTTACATTAAGGTGCAGGCCCATTTTGAGACTATGTTCTTTGATTGTGAGAAGCAAATGTTTCAGATCATCTTCGCTTTCAGCCAGTAATGTGGTATCATCAGCATAGCGAAGGTTGTTGATGAGTCTTCCACCAATCTTCACACCTCTGTTGTCTTCATACAGTCCTGCTTCTCTGATGATTTGTTCTGCATATAAATTAAACAGGTAGGGGGAAAGTATGCAGCCTTGTCTTACACCTTTGCTTATTTTAAACCATTCTGTTTCTCCTTGTTCTGTTCGAACTGTTGCTTCTTGATCAATGTACAGATTACGCAAGAGAACGATCAGGTGTTCTGGTATACCCATGCTTCTTAATGTGGCCCAGAGTTTCTCATGGTTTACACAGTCAAAAGCCTTGCTATAGTCGATAAAGCACAAATAGATATCCTTTTGGTATTCTTTAGTCTTTTCAAGGATCCATCTCACATCCGCAATGATGTCTCTCGTTCCTCGCCCTTTCCTGAACCCTGCTTGCACTTCAGGTAGTTCTTGTTCTAGGTATGGCTGTAGTCTCTTTTGAATAATCTTCAGTAGAATCTTGCTGGCATGTGGGATCAGAGCGATTGTGCGATAATTTCCACAGTCAGTTGGATCACCTTTCTTTAGTATTGGTATAAACACAGATCTTTTCCAGTCAGTTGGCCATGATGTTGTCTTCCATATTTCTTGGCAGAGCCTTGTAAGTACGGTAACAGCTGCATCAGATTGCTGCAATACTTCTATGGGAATGCTATCAATGCCTGGTGCTTTGTTCTTTGATAAGGCTTTCAATGCTGCTTCAACTTCTTCTTTCATCACCAATGGTTCCTGATCATAAGGTATAGGTTGAAACGGCTGTTGGTCCACTTGATCTTTATCATATAAAAACTCTGTATATTCCTTCCACCTTTTCTTGATCTTCTCAGAATCATTCAACATAGAACCTTGAGCATCTTGTAACATTCCAATTCGGGGCTGGAACTTTTTCTTTAACTCTCGCAGCTTTAGGAAAGCCGATCTTGTTCTTCCTCTAATAGTTTCTGCTTCTATTTCCTTGCAAGTGTCATTGTAGTACTTTTCCTTGTCCTGTCTTGCTGCACGTTGGAAATCTCTGTTGAGTTCTGCGATTGTCTTTCTTTCTCCTTTGGCTTTAGCTTCTCTGCGTTTCTGGGCAATTTTCAGAGTTTCTTCCGTCATCCATTTTGGCCGTTTTTGCTTTTTCACCTTTTGTAGAGACTTCTCGCTTTCTTCCAGCACAACCTTCTTGATGTCATTCCATAACTCTTCCGGAGCTCTGTCATTTGTATCTAAAGCAGCAAATCGATTTTGCAGGCAGTCTTTAAATTCCAGTGGTATATTCTCAAGGTCATATTTTGGTGCATTCATGAGTGGTTTGCTCTTTTTCAACTTTAGCTTGAGTTTGCATACTAGTAGTTGATGATCTGTACCACAGTCAGCTCCAGGTTTTGTCTTTGTTGATGTTACAGAGCTTTTCCATCGTTGACTTCCACAGATGTAGTCAATTTGATTTTTATACAATCCATTGGGTGAAGTCCATGTGTACAGTCGTCGCTTGTGTTGCTGGAAGAAGGTGTTTGAGATGAATAGATCATTGGTCTTGCAGAATTCTATCAATCTTTCTCCAGCTTCATTTCTGTTGCCAAGTCCATATTTTCCAACTACTTTGCCTTCTTCTTTGTTGCCAACTTTTGCGTTCCAGTCACCCATGACTATCAGGATATCCTGTTTGCATGTTCTGTCAATTTCAGCTTGTACTTGTTCTTGTAGATGAATCTACATATTACTCAACCACAAATTCAAACACAAACAAAGCAAGCTACATTTGATAACTGGACCAACTTCAACTTAATATCAAAATCTACTCTCAAAACTACAATAACTAACATTAATACAACAACCTCATACCTTGATCCATGCCCAGTTGATTGGATAAAGAAGACTTTCTCAATACTCTCTTCTTTCATTCTACCCTTAGTGAACCTATCCTTACAAAAAGGCTACTTACCACCATCTCTCAAACACGTTCAAATACGACCTATACTTAAAAATAACACATTAGATAAATTATCCCCAAAATCATACAGACCCATATCAAGTATTCCTTTTATGGCCATCTTATTGAAAAAATTGTACAAATTCAACTACAAGACTTTATTGACACATTAAACCTCCTTGATGAACATCAATATGGCTTTAGACCCTTCCATGGAGTAGAAACATTGCTAACGATCCTTTATGACACAATATTAAGAGGTATTGATAATCCTAAACAAGCCTTTATTCTTGTTTTCCTTGACATATCAGCTGCATTTGACAGTGTTAATCACTTAACAATGTTAAACAGACTTCAACAAATTGGAATTACATCTACTGTTTATAATTGGTTCAAATCATATCTATCAAACAGAACTCAAACAGTAAGAATCCACACCCAAATTTCTAACACCTTCAAACAAACTCAGGGTCTCCCGCAGGGTTCTGCATTATCTGCGCTATTATTTAATATTTACTTACAACCAGTTTGTAACATCTTTAAACGTCACAATGTTTATTATCATATCTACGCTGATGATATAATGTTCTACCTCCCATTTGAAATCCCACACCCACCTCTTCAAAAAATAACAGAATGTTTCAATGAACTAACTGAATGGCTCAAAGAACAAAATCTACTTATCAACTTTACTAAAACTGATATATTATTCATCACTAAAAATCAAACATACATACCCCCAAACACGATCACACTAGATACTCATGAAATAAATACAAAAAAAGAAATAAAATATCTAGGTGTAATACTTGACAATAATCTAAATATGGATTCACATATAAAATATCTAACTAAAAAAATACATTACAAACTCAAAACACTAAAACAATTAAGACCATTGATTCATCTACAAGACTTTATTAATATAATTCATGCTATCATCACCCCACATTTTGATTATGCAAACACAATACTTAATGGCATTTCAAAACAAAATATTAAAAAGATACAAATAATTCAGAACATAGCTGCCAGGATGATTATGAATATAAGCCCACTTGAACATGTTACACCAATTTTGGCTGAACTTCATTGGCTACCTATTTACTCCCGAATCAAATATAAAATTCTTGTCACTACATTTAAACTTATAAATAATCTTGCACCATCGGCACTCAATACACTGATTAATATAGACATCGATAAACGATCCCAAAGAAGCAGAAACTTAAATACCTTAACAATACCAAAAGATTTCACAAAAGCCAGAAAACAAACAAATAAGAGAGCTTTCTCACACTCTGCTCCAATTCTTTGGAACAATCTACCTGACAACATTCGCCTGCTATCTGATATAAAGGAATTTAGAAAAAAATTAAAAACTCACTTATTCATATTACACTACAATACACCCTCAGAACAGAATACTCAAATAGATACAGGCTAACATTTATACATTATTATTACATACTCTATTTTCAAAATAAATATCACTAATACACTATTAACCATACCACACTCTCATTCACATGATGATTATAGATTTAAACTAACAATGTATATGTTCTAATATGTTATACCTTTAATGTTACAACATTCCTTGTAAATTATAATTATCTGTTCTATGTAAACTGACTTGGTATATTACATACCAATTAACCTACTGTTCCATGTAAACCGCACTTGATACTAGGGAAAGAGCGGTATATAAATAACTGTTAAATAAATAAATAAATAAATATGAGAAGTTTGAACTGGATGCGGAAACGAATAGAGAGTCAGTGAAGTGATTTGAGGAGAGGGGTTATATGAGCATAATGAGGCTGAGAAGTGCAGCTGTTTTAAACAGATTGAAGGGGAGAGAGATAATGCAGAGGGAGATCAGCAAGTAGGAGGTTGCGATAGTCTAGACGGGAGGTGAGTAAAGAGTGGATAAATGTCTTAGTAGTGTGTGTAGAAAGGAAGGGACAAATTTTGACAGTGTTATAGAGAAAGAAGTGACAAGTTTTAGCTATCTGTTGGATGTGTGCAGAAAAAGAAGACCCCAAGTTTGCAAGCTGAGGAAACAGGGAGGAGTGTAATGTTTGAAAGTATGTTTGTTTGTACAGGGTGGTGTACACAACCGGACTGTTTAAGTAAACCTGAGAAATAGTTAAAGTTGTTCAGAACTTTGCTTAGAAATAAACTTCATATATTTGCTTACTAAGTAGGTGAAGAGGTACATGTCCTGTAAATAAAGAAAAAGGGCAGCTTGTACTCCAGCCTTTTAGTCTCAGGGTTATTAGATATCAAGCAGTCAGCAGTAAACAGTTATGTCTTGGAATACATGTATGTCTCCTCATACTGACCTATGCTGATTAGAAATTGACCTATGATGTAATAAATACGTAATACCTGACGTGTAATAATAAAGTGCAATTATGCTGTATCATCCAAAAGAGCCTTATAAATAAAGTAAACCATGGCTAACAGTTAGAGTAAACAAAGAGAACTTGTTTCTATTTGTTTCTCTCCGCTAAAGCTTTGGTGTATTTTTATATATATATATATATATATATAAGTGTGTGGTAATTTTATTGCTGTCTTTAGATTACCTTCTCATTGCTTTGAATGTAGTTTTCTGTGACTCCAAGAGCCCTGCAGGTTGCTGGTGAGGGGAGGGTAATTGAAGCCCACAGTTGGTGCCATGCCAGTCTGCATATTTCTCCATTCCTGGCAAGGGTGGAAGGTGTTTGTGTGTATTGTATGGTGACAGCAATGGGTAATCTGTTAGGTAAACGAGAGTTATCTCAGTTGCGTGAATGGCATGACAAAGCTAAGGTTTTAGCTGTTCAGAAAGGTAGCCCTTCTTATTGTATGCGTGAGAAGTATGGGGATATGGCTACTAATTATATTGTACACTGCTATGCAGTGACTAACGATAATGTGCTTTTACAGTTTCCTTTGGAGGGAACATTTTCTATAGATAAACTTCGTTATCTGAAATGTGCTTTGCAGGCTAAACATAGATTATGTGATGCCCGTGAAGGGCTGGTGTTTAGTTGGTGGCAGCGAATGGCACATGATATGAAAAATGATTTGTTTGTGTTAAAGAATGCTGATAAAACGAGTGGACCACAGGAGAAAGAGTATGGTAATGACTGGGCAGGGAAGTTCCCAGTCGTTTTTTCTCCAGAGTATGATGCAGATGTGGCTGCAATGGTAATTGGAGCTGGAAGAGTTCCAGGTGCATCCCCAACGTCTCCCCCTGTTTCTTCTGAGAGTCATGTAGTTTCTGAGAGGGGGAGGATCACTCGTGCAGCAAAGCTAAGAGAAGAGATAAGGAATAAGCAAAGGATATTGGGGAATGCACAAATTGAGAATTTCAGTACTTGCAATGTTTCTCAGCTCAGAGAAATGAATGCCTTTCTTAGTCGTGAAATGGAATGTATTGTACATATACTAGAATCCTTAAAGGGAATAGTAAGAAATGATATTTCTGCTACAAAGGAATTGGGAATTTCTAGTAAACTTATTGATGATATTGAAAAACATCTGGATAAGCATTTTATGACCTATAGAGAGAAATGTAATCAGTTACATGGTTCTATAAGTTTTCTTCAAACTGTTTTACGTCAGCATAATAGTCCATGTTCTACTTGGGCTGATTTGGATAATTTGCTTAGAACTGTGTTTTATAACCCAGCTGATGTTCATAGGATCACTCATTCAGTTTGTGACATACCCTGTGATAGATTTCCAACAGAAGACTCAAAGAGATAATTTTGTTTCAGTGGTTATTTAATCCCTTACAGTAGTATGCAAACTTGTAAAAGGATTGGTTGAGATTAACATCTCTAAGGCAGAATTCACCAATTGTTTTTGTAAATGGTTTAATCCCGTGAGTAAAAGGAATTTTTTTGAAACTTCAATAACAGATTGGCCAGCTAGAACAGCTGATGTAAGTCTGGAGGGAGCTCAGTACAGTGATGTGAAATGACTAAATTGCTCAACTTGCAGATTGCTTCTATGTAACCTTCCAGGAGCAGGGGGAAGGGTAGGATCAGAGCAAGAGGAGGTCATGGGAGGCTGTGGACAGTTCAGATAAACTTGTTATTGAGCAGTTGCAGCGAGACTGTTTCCGGAATCGGCATCTTGATGGTCAAAGAGCTGACTTCCTTCCTCCCCCTCCGGTAGCTGCTGATTTTACTCTATCCTGGCTGAATGGGAAGATATATTTCCAGCTGTATTCTCTCTGAAGTACCGTTGCCTGCAGATGCCAGTATCATTCATCACTTTTACTTTATGGACAGTGCCGGGATCAGATATCGGATGTTTTTCTATCCCGCCTGTGAGGATCATCGTGAAACCTGGAATTCAGTTTCCTAGACTCAAGTTGTGTCCACTGCCAGCAGCTGTCGGTGAAGGAAGTTGTTCTGTGCTTGAAGATCTCCAGACACAAAGTGTCATTTATCCTACAACTTCTTTATGTAAGACTCCAGTTTTTCCTGTACTAAAGGCTGACGGTAAGACTTATAGATTTGTGCGAGTCCTACGAGACCAGCTTATTTTCAGTATGAAGTGGCAAAGAAAAGCAGTTTTGTTTTTCTTTTTCTTTTTGAAAGATACACTGCTAGTCCTGTATATTTCCACAGGCCCTAAGGACTGCATTATTTGATGTAAGACTCAACCATTCCTCTTTAGTTCATTATGTGAATGATTTGCTTTTAATGTAGACCAAATTACGTATGTTGTTGGTCCGATTTCTTGTTTTTATTAGCTTATAT
Source organism: Ichthyophis bannanicus (assembly GCA_033557465.1). Classification (NCBI taxonomy): domain Eukaryota; kingdom Metazoa; phylum Chordata; class Amphibia; order Gymnophiona; family Ichthyophiidae; genus Ichthyophis; species Ichthyophis bannanicus. The sequence goes on from CM066031.1 coordinate 123,851,111, forward strand.
TGCTAATTTAGGTTTGAAGGTTAATCTGTCTTAACTGCAATTTGTCTCTCAAATGTTGTTATTGCGTAGCTTCCACATTATCGCAGTGGGAGGTTTGTTTTAAATGTAGAAATGTACTGGGAATGCGCCATGTTTATTGTATACCATTCAAATTGTTTGTGGCTATTTCTGCTTTCTCTGCTATCTGTGTGCTTTTGTGAGCTTTCCCGACTGGCTGTCAGCCAGTGGGCTCTTATTCAGAGTGAATTAATGAAGTGACTTTGGGACTCCCGCTATGTCTATGTAGTGGTGGCTTTTGCAATTGAATCTTATTGATTTTCTGGTTCTACAGTGCTTCTTGCCAGCACAAGTTGCAGTTTTGAAATCCAAAGGACACCATTTTGTGAACCGAAAAGACACTCTTCTGGTATCAGTGTCACTGACATTGCTGTATTTAGCACTGTTAAAGATGACTTTGTTTTCCCTTTCATCTTTCCTGCAGCAATAGCAAGATACTTCCTTTGAAACCCAGGTTTGGACTTCGTGATGGCTGCTGGAAAGAGGATCATCTGCTTATTTGTCCTGACCGTCTTTTGTTTCTACTTGCCCTGTTTAGCTTTACCGCTGTGGCTAAGAATTATGTCTTTTTGGTTCTCCGGTATCACCTGAACTTGTTGTTGTTTTCTTTGGCACAGTTTGTCTGCACTGTTTCAGGACTGGCACTGTAGGGTCAGCTTAGGGTCAGTTATTAAGATTCCTGCCTGCCGAACTCATTTTATTTTGAATTTGCAGCCTGTTTTGTAGATCTGCCCTGTATCAGAGGAGGGAGGTGGTATTCATCTGGCGGTCACTTGTCTATTCCCAAAAGGTCATTTATGCACTCTGATACAGGATTGAGCCTCCGATTGAACAAAAGCCTTTCCCTTTGCCCTTATGGCAGTGTGTATTTCCTCCAGCCTGACACCATTTGAAATAGTTAATGGACGTCTAGCTCCTTCTCCACATGCCTTGGCAGTTATCCCAGACCCCCAGTTGTTGCGCAGCGATATCTTAACTTATTGTGCACAGTTGCACTCAGTCCTGTCTGTTTCCCTTTTTTTGCAAGTGACTCCTTAACGAGATGACAAGCTCTTTATATCCGGGATCCGCAGAATCATTTCATCCAGAGGTAAAGTCACCAGATTGGGTCCTGATTAAGACTCTGCATCCAAAGACACTCCCGGCTCCCAAGTTCCTGGTCCATGTCATGTGTTCCTGGTGGGATATTCAGCTTGTAAAGTGGAAAGACATTCTCGTTGGATGCATCTTATACAGTGGCCCCCTCACAAGATCAGAAGGTGGTTTCCTGTATTGGTGAATCAAGAGTTTGCAACGCAGAGACTTACTGGACAACAGTGATATTGAAGAAAAGGACTTTTATGATTTAAAGTACTTTCTGAAAGAACAACAGTGACATTACAGAGAGATTATTGTATTAAGTATTCATGTAAAATGCTTTTATTTAGCATTTATAGTAAGGCTTAGAGGGATGAGGTTAGTTTTAGATTAGTATTTTCCTGATATATATGTAAATGACCTTTAGGTACTTAACCTCTACCTCATAAAGTAATCGAAAATTAGAGGGCCGGTATAGCTATAGTATATATCTTCATCATCTTAAGAAGAGTATTAAGAGTAGGTATATCTTTAGTTTGTTTTAGAATACTTTTTAAATGTGTTGCTATGAATGTTTCCTAATCTGGTCCTAGATGTGCTGTGGCATATTATTAATGAAGCAGTATTGCATTCAGAATCATGGGGATGTTAGAGGGAATATCCAAATATTTTTGAGTCACATTTACACTTGATGACATTTTAATTTATCAAAGTGCGCTGTTTGCCTTCCAACTGTGACAGCTACTCAGCATGGATTTCTACCAAGAGTTAGGCCTAAGACCTTTGAAGAGTTTTGTGACATATGGTCTTATACAAACACAGAACCTAGAATAATTATCTGTAATTATAAAGATATAGGTATAAAGATCCCATGTACAAGTGTCTATATTTCAGTAATTTACAATTAATGCCAGTTCAGGGGAACCAGGTGCATGACTATGAAGTACTACAATATAGTAGTTCTGGCTACCCTTTGAATGCCTCTAGTTCAGACTTAGGCATACCTAACTGGAGTTAAAGTGAAATGGCTTAAAGTGAAATGGACATGACTCAGTGGGCTTTGAATAATTGTATACAGAATATATCTTGTCCTCAGAATTTGACAATCTGGGAAGAGGGCTTAGTGGCTTTGGAAGGAGATTATTTTGTGTGTGTGTGTGTGGTACTGTTGTATATACAGAGCTTCCCAGAGGTTGGTCAGGTATTTGCTATATAGCCCTGGTGGATACCCCATGGTGAATTGAACCTTACTATATTACTTTGTTATCAACCCTGAACAATTCTGTAAGAAGAAAAAGGGATGTTTCCCCTCAGAATGAAGTCATAGTGGCTGCTCTGCTTCTTACTGAGGCAATTAGTGTGTATTGCAAGGTCCAGTAAACAAAATGTCAGCTTATGCAGCCCAGAACCGAATGGCTTTAGACTATCTCCTAGCAAAGGAAAATGGTGTAGTATGATAATAATGGAGAAGTAGTAAAAAGCATATTAGATAAAGTTAGCAACCGTACTTTTGTTTCAAATGAGAGTTATGTAAGTTCTTTTTCAGCTCTATTTGATTCTGTTTCTTCATTTTGGAATTCATTATCCAGGCCTTTGCAAGGCATGTTAGCATCATTGCTTGGTTTGCTGGGGATTCTCATTCTAGGAGTATTAATTCTCTGTGTACTATCAGCTTGCTGTAAGAAATCAGTGGAATCACTGACCCCTACATTGATGTTTTACTGTTTTATTGCTGTCTTTAGATTACCTTCTCATTGCTTTGAATGTAGTTTTCGGTGACTCCAAGAGCCCTGCAGGTTGCTGGTGAGGGGAGGGTAATTGAAGCCCACAATGTTATCCACAGAAATAGAGAAGTGGAGGAAGGGGGTTTAGGGAGAAAGATAAGGAGCTCTGTTTTGGCCATGTTCAGTTTCAAACAGTGGTGAGACATCCAGGCAGCAATGTCAGATAGACAGGCAGAGATCCAGGCCTGGAATGCTGGCGAGATTTCTGGTGTAGAGAGATATATCGTACCAAGAGACTGGGCATTGAGTGAGGAAAGGAGTGGGTCCAAGACAGACCTCTGAGGTACACTGAGAGAGGGACAGCAGTGGAGGAAACCCTACCAGTACAAATGCTGAAAGTGTGATGGGAGAGATAAGAAGAGAACCAGAATAGTACAGAGCCCTTGAAACCAGGTGAGATCAAGGAGAAGGTGGTGGTCAACAGCAGCAGAGTTCAAGAAGGATGAGGATCGAGTGAAGGACTTTGAAGTTTGCCAGCAGCAGGTCACTGGAGACTTTGGCAAGAGCTGTTTCAGTAGAATGTAAAGGATGAAAGACAGATTTCAGTGAATCAAAAATGGCTTGAGAGGAGAGAAAGTCAAGACAATAGCGGTGAACTGCACATTGAAGTAGTTTAGAAACAAAGGGGAGGAGAGAGATGGGTCGATAATTACAAGGACAGGTAGGATCAAATGAGGGTTTCTTGACTACAACATGCTTGAAAGCTGCAGGAACAGTTGCAGTGGAGAGCAAGAGGTTAAGAATGCGAGAGATGGAGGGATGACAATGGAAGAGATGGAGCTTAGGAGACAGGTGGGAATAGAATTAGAGGAGCAAGTAGTGAGGTTGGAGGAGGAAAGAAGATGTGTGATTTCCTCCTCAGAGATCTTAGGAAAGGAAGAAAGGGTAGTACACTGCAGTAAAAGCGCAGTTAACGTGTACCACAGTAAAAACGCAGTTACTGTGCACCTTCGGGCCGCCACAGCCTTAGCACGTGCTGTTGTCATACTTACCTTTAATTTTCTATGTCTTCTTCCAGGAAACGTTATTTGACCTGTGGCAAGCGAGGTACCTCATCTCTTCTTGCATGACAGCTTCTAAGTTTTCCATGGAGGGCCTGCTCTGCCTTTCTCAGCTGGGAGATGCAGTTAGTCTGACCGTGCATGCCCCAGGGTAGGAAGTGATGGATTGTGCTATGGGTAAGGATATCCAGCCAGCTGGAGGGTCTGGCAAATGGGCTATGAGCCACTTCTTATCCTCGAAGGTTTGTGGTGGCAGTGTCCCCTATATTGGGAAGTCTTTTCTGAGAGGTGAATTTCTGGACTCCGGATTGTCCTACCCGGAATTCTTTTCCTTTTTACAGCAGGCCTTGTCCTTCTGGCATGGAAATTCAGACCCTGTGGTCTCTGGGCTCCTCCAGACACAGTCTCATGCAGGGCAGGTAGACAGTGGAAGCACTGTTTGATTGCCTTTGTCTAAGTGTCCCTGACGTTGGGCACCCCTTGGAGATGGGGAACAGCTGGGAACTATCCGAGATTGTGACTATGACTTGGATTCAGATGGTTCGGTACTAGGCTCTATTGTGGATGTAGAAGTACTCCCGCCTTCAGAAGATCATGAGGAGGCTGGTGAGATCTGCCTATTCCTGCCCAGCCTTCTGGATAAAGGATCTCCGCAACGATCTCGCTCCGACAATATCCAAGATTATAAGACTATCATTTGACACCGGCTCATTCCCTGCTGCTCTCAAACAGACCTCCATCAAACCTTTACTAAAAAACAGCAAGTTGGATCCACAAAAAGCAGACTCATACAGACCCATTTCCAGCATACCTACGCTTGCAAAAATAATTGAAAAAGTGGTTTACAGGCAGCTACAAGATCACATTGACTCTGTAGCTCCGTTGGATACATGCCAACATGGGTTCAGGGAATCACATGGTGTCGAGACGCTCCTTACCACCCTCCTCAATAACCTAAACTCCGGCATTGACAACATCAGGAATGGATTCGTACTCATTTTTTAGACATTGCGGCTGCTTTCGATTCGGTATGTCATGCGCTTCTTATCATCCGTCTACAAGAAAAGGGCCTCTGTGGAACAGCACTCGAATGGTGTAACTCATACTTATCAGGTAGATGGCAGCATGTACGATCCGATGGGGCAATATCAGAGCCGTTTCATCAAGGACAAGGGGTCCCACAAGGATCCTCTCTATCATCATTACTATTTAACATATACATGCAAACTATATGTAACATCATCAGATCCTTTAATGTCAATTGTATGATATATGCTGACGATGTGTTATTATACATGCCGATCTGCTTAGACAAGATGGACCTCACTCCCTTAACCAACTGCTTTAACGCCATATCAAACTGGCTACTGACACAAAATCTCAGAATCCAACATAAAAAAACAGAGGTTCTCTTTATCTCAAGGAACTCGAACTTCATACCACCTACATGCCTGGAGGTTCAAGATTCCATACTACAAGTAAAACCCCATATCAGATACCTAGGAGTGACCCTTGATCAAAACCTTGACATGAAGACTCACATATCCAACACAGTCAGAGCAATTTACTTCAAGATCCGCTCCCTCAGACATCTCCGCCAACTGATTGATCCAGACGATTTCTGTACTGTTTACCAGGCTCTAATCATTCCACATTTCGATTACGCAAATTCCATACTGCAAGGGCTCCCTCAATCTAGCCTGAATCCTCTTCAACTTGCCCTAAACAGTGCAGCGAGAGTGCTCTTTGGAGCATCCAGAAGGGACCATATAACACCCCTTCTAAAACAGCTACACTGGCTCCCTATTCAAGCGAGAGTCACCTTCAAGACACTTCTCCTGGCCTTTAAAGCGTACAAAGGTCTCGCCTCCTCCTCTTTATCGGAGATGATACAACCAATCATAACTGACAGACTAAGAAGAACCACGGAACTAAATATGCTAATCGTACCAAAAAAAGTCATAAAATACAACTCCACAACATCGAGCAGAGCCTTCAGCCTATGTGCCCCAAAACTTTGGAACACCCTTCCATCACACATTAGGGCCATCCCTGATCTCAGCCACTTCAGGAAGGCCCTAAAACATCACCTATTCCTCAAATATTTCCCAGAGAACAAAGAAGCACAATCACATCCAAATACCAATAACTACATCCCAAACACGTAAACTTTCCTGTCTTAACAGCACATTAAACTACTTCAACAGATTAACATGACATTTTTCATACTCTGAAACTTTTATTTAAATAGTTGTTTTGTATATAGTTACTCCTGTTATCCCGTTTTCCAAGTTGATTTTCCTGTTAACTGTAAAAACCAGATATTTGTATCTTGTCTGAGGTTCCTTGTTCCATGTAAACCGCGCTGATAACGAATAGTGCGGTATATAAAAAATGTTAATAAATAAAATAAATAAATTCCAGAAGGAAGAGCTGTTGGCTTTGATTGCCAGGGTCTCATCTGCCTTGAACTTGACAGATGCTTCCGGCACAGAGCAGGAGCAGAAGGTACACCCGCTCCTTCAAGGGATGCAAAAATCCACTACTATCTTCCTGTTCCCAAATGTGATCAAGGATATAATCCAGTCAGAGTGGGACTTTCTTAACTCCCTGCCTAAAGGGTTAGTGATCTATAAGAAGATCTCCACTGTCCCAGAGGAGGAGTGCATTGAGTGGTTTGACATTCCCAAGGTAGATGCGCAGGTCATGGTGGTCACCAAATGGACCACCATGTCTAGGGATGATGGATCAGCCTTAAAGGATTTTCTGGACCATAAGATGGATTCATTGTTGAGGAGCCAGTCTGCTGCAGTGGTGGCTATTCTGCAGCTGGAGATAGGTAACAGCCTGACATCTCGAGCCCTGGTCTGATGAATTCAGTCTCTTCTGCCAGATGATACTACCCCTCCTTAGAGTCTGCTGTGGCCTTCCTTTCTGTTGCCACATTTGGCGGCCATGGATGGTGCCCTGGCGACTGTATCATGGCGCTGGATTTAGCTCCCGCACTGGACCAATCTTTCAAAGCTCAGTTGGCCCCACTGGCTTTTCAGGAGAAGCTTCGGTTTGGGGCCCATTTGGAGAAACTGGTGGAGGACCTGGGTAAGACAAACTTACCGCCTTCCGAAAGACAGGCCTAAGAAGTCTGTAAAGTGGGATGGGGCCGCTTCTCATCAGTCTCTGCCCATCCACCGAGAGCATGTTGGTTGAATTCTCGAGGGTCTTGGGACACTCATTTTCAGTTTTTATATGGAGCGTGTAGGCATAGAGATTTGGTCACTTGAGGGAGGAGGACCCTCCTGGGCTACGCAATGGAGGTTTGGGGGCCATTCCCTGATTCCTCCAATCAGGCAGGCTATGCCTTTTCTTTCAGAAATGGGGCCGGGTTACCAAGGCTCACTGGATGCTAGATACCATTCAGTTCGGCTAATATAAGATATGCCATACTGGGTCAAACCAAGGACCATCAAGCCCAGTATCCTGTTTCCAACAGTGTCCAATCTAGGTCATAAGTACCTGGCAGTTTCCCCAAAAGACACAGGTTCCCCAATGCTTGTATTGGGTCAAGCAGTGATATCCCGGGTCCCTTTTAATAATGGGTTATGGACCTTTCCTCTAGGAACTGGTCCAAACCTTTTTTAAACACAGATACACTAACCGCTTTTATTACATCCTCCGGTAACAAATTCCAGAGTTTGATTATATGTTGAGTGAAAAAATATTTTCTCTTATTAATCTTAAATAGCTTATCCTGCAGCTTCATTGCATGTCCCCTAGTCTTTCTATATTCTGATGATGTAAACAATCGATCTACGTTTACCCGATCCACTCCATTCATGAATTTATAGACCTCTATCATATCTTCCCTCAGCCATCTTTTTTTCCAGGTTGAAGAGCCCTAACCTTTTTAGGGGAATCCTTCCATCCCATTTTAGTGGCTCTTCTCTGTACCTTTTCTAATAACGCTATATCCTTTTTCAGATACGGCGACCAGAATTGTACACAATACTCAAGGTGCGGTCGCACCATGGAACAATACAGAGGCATTATAATATCCTTTGTTTTATTTTCCATTCCTTTACTTATGATACCTAGCATTCTATCTGCTCTCTTGGCTGCCGCTGCACACTGGAAGGTGGAGAGTTTTAACATGTTATCCACGATGACACCTAAATCTTTTTCCTGGATGGTGGTTCCTAATGTGTAACCTTGCATCGTGTAACCATAGTTTGGGTTTTTCTTTCCTAGGTGCATAACTTTGCACTTGTCCACATTAAATTTCATCTGCCATTTGGATTCCCAGTCTTCCAATTTATCAAGATCCTCTTGCAATTTTCCACAATCCTCATGGATTTTAACAACTTTAAATAGTTTTGTGTCATCTGCAAATTTGATAGCCTCACTCGTTATTCCCATTTCCAGATCATTTATGAATATGTTAAAAAGCAGCGGACCCAGCACAGATCCCTGGGGTACTCCACTATTCACCTTTCTCCATTGGGAAAATTGGCCATATAGCTCTACCCCCTGCTTTTTCTCTTTTAACCAGTTCCTGCTCCACAATAGTACACTGCCTCCTATCCCATGACTTTTTAGTTTTTCCAAAGAATCTGATGAGGGACCTTGTCAAAGGCTTTCTGAAAGTCCAGATACACTATATCAGCTGACTCACCTTTCTCTACCTGTTTATTCACAACTTCAAAAAAAAACATAACAGATTAGTAAGACACGATCTTCCTTGTCTAAAGCAATGTTGGTTGTCTCCCATTAAGCCATGACTATCTACATGTTCAGTAATTTTTGTTCTTTATGATGGTTTCTACCATTTTTCCCGGGACTGACATCAGGCTCACCAGTCTGTAGTTTCCCGGATCACCCCTGGATCCCTTTTTAAAAATTGGTGTTACATTGGCCATCCTCCAGTCCTCAGGTATTACAGATGATTTTAATGATAGTTCACAGATTACTAATAGCAGGTTCGCAATCTCATATTTCAGTTCTTTGAATGTACAGGGTGGCCCAAAAACAGTGAGAACATCTCGTAGCATTTAAGTTCTTTTAAAATTCAAAAAGACAGATGTAAACGATTGACAAATTAAAAAAAAAAAAAGATGGCGACCGGAAATTGTCGCAATAAAGACGTTATATAGCTAAAAAAGGTAAATAAGTAAACTATTTAAGCTTTTAATTTACGAGATGTTCTCACTTTTTTTGGGCCACACTTATATCATCTGGTCCAGGTGATTTGTTACTCTTCAGTTTATCAAATAGTTGTAATACATCTTTCTGGTGTATCGATATTTCTTTCAATTCTTCTGCAGTATCACCTTTAAATACCACTTCAGTCATGGGTAACATCCTCTACATCTTCCTCTGTAAAGACCAAAGCAAAGAATTTATTTAGTCTCTCCACTATGCTCTTGTCCCCTATTAGTGCCCTTTTTATCCCTCTATCATCTAATGGTCTAACTGACTCTTTCACAGGTCTTTTTGCTATGAATGTACTTGAAAAGGTCTTTATTAGTGTTTTTGCTTCCACAGCAAGCTTCTTCTCAAATTCTCTTTGCCTGCCTTATCAATGCCTTGCATCTAACTTGCCAGTGCTTGTGCCGTTTCCAGTTTTTGTCATTGGCTCTTTTTTCCATTTCCTGAAAGATGTTTTTTTGGCAACAGCTTCTCTGACCTCACCTTTAAATCATGCTGGCAGTTTTTTGGACTTCCTTCCACTTTTCTTAAAGCGTGGAATACAGCTGGTCTGGGCTTCCAATATAGTATTTTTAAACACCCAAGCTTGATGTAAGTCTTTAACCTTTGCAACTGCTCCTTTTAGTTTTTTCTTAGCTATTTTCCTCATTTTATCATAGTTCCCTTTCGAAAGTTAAAAGGTAGTACTATGGATTTCCTTACCATCCCTCCTCTATTAAATCAAACACAATCATGCTATGATCACTATTGCCAAGTGGCCCCATCACCCTTATCGCTTGAACCAGACCTGGTGTTCCACTAAGGACTAGGTCCAAAATGGCTTCCCCTCCTTTCGGTTCATGAACAAGCTGCTCTAAGAAGTAGTCATTTATTTCATCTCGAAACTTTATCTCCCTAGCATGTCCTGCCATGACTCTGATCCAGTCAATACTGGGGTAATTGAAATCACACATTATTAATACTGTGCTGTAACTTTTGTTAGCTTCCCTGATTTTATCCATTTGTTCATTCTGGCCAGGCGAGTGATAGTACACCTCCACTGCCATCATCTCTCCCCCTTTTTACATGGATTTTAATTCATAGAGACTCTACAGGAAATTTTGTTTCCTGCAGAACTTTAATCCTTTGTGATTCAATGCCCTCTCTAACATAGAATGCAACCCCTCCACCAATTTGATCATCTCTATCATTACGATATAGTTTGTATCCAACTATCACAGTATCCCACTGGTTGTCCTCCTTCCACCATGTCTCTGAGATACCAATCATATCTAACCTCTCATTTAGTGCTATATATTCTAACTCTCCCATCTTATTTTTTAGACTTCTAGTATTTGCATACAAGCATTTTAGAGACTGTATTTTATGCAGAGTAATCTGGCTATCGGTAGGCAGGTATAATTTGGAATCAAGCTCTCTCTGCTCCGTACTCAAGAGCATTTGGGTTACTTTAGTCTTTATTGGAACCTTTCTGCTGATATGCCCTAACTTCATTTTTTTTGGTAGTGTCCTTCAAGGATACATTGTTCTGAACCATGTGCTCTTGGGCAACTGTCGGCTCTCCCCTTTTATCTAGTTTAAAAGCTGCTCTATCTTCTTTTTAAAAGTTCATGCCAGCAGCCTGGTTCTATCCTGGTTAAGGTGAAGCTCATCCCTTCAGAAGAAACTGTCCTTTCCCCAGATTGTCCCCAGTTCCTAACAAATCCAAACCCCTCATCTTTGCAGCATTGTCTCATTCACGCATTGAGACTCTGAAGCTCTGCCTGCCTTTTCGGTCCTGCACTTGGAATGGGAAGCATTTCGGAGAATACTGCCATGGAAGTTCTGGATTTCAACTTCCTGCCTAAAAAACTAAACCACATTTTCCTTTGTCATTTTTTACTGACATCTACCAAGACAGCAGACTCCTCCCCAGCACTATCTAAGACCTTGTCTAGGTGTCACGTGAGGTTCTCTACCTTCGTACCAGGCAGGCATGTTACCAGGCGATCCTCATGTCCACTAGCCACCCAGCTTTCTTCATGCCTAATGATTGAATCACCAATTATAATGGCTATCCTAACCCTTCCCTCATGAGCACATGGCCCTGGAGAAACTTCCAAATGCCTTCATCTCCTCTTGTGGGTCTGCAATCAAAAGTGCTGCTGTGTGGACCACCTTGGAGAAGTTCTGTGCCTAAAGGCAGTGATGCCCTTCCTGCTGGAAGAGAAGGGCAAGGTCAGATACTCTTACCTATTTCATGGACTGTTCCTTCTTGCCCATTCTGAACCTCAAGGGTCTCAACGAGCACTTGCTCATTTTGTGCTTCCGGATATAAACCTTACATTCTGTGATTCAAGCAGTGTGCCAAGGGGAATTCTTGACTTCTCTGGATCTGGCGAGGAGTATATTCATATCCCAATCCAGGTGGATCAACAAACTATCTGCCTGTTGACATGTTTGGCTTTCACTATCAGTTTGCCACCTCCCTGTCAGACTCCCCAAAGATGTTCTCCAAGGTCATGGTGCTGGTGGAAGTGCCAAAGGATCTGTGTCCATCCTTATATGGATGACTGGCTTATCTGGACCCATTCCCTTTTAGAAGCAACTTGAGTGGCTTCGAGTGGTGCCTTTCTTAGAAAGCCTTGGCTGGGAGTTCAGTTGTGGAATGAGCCAGCTGTGGCCTTTCCAGTCCATAGAGTTTCTGAGAGCAGGTTTCAACACTCGAGTGGACAGAGTTTCCCAGCTGAAGAGAAAGTCAAAAGCTGTTAGATTGCCTGGCACTGTTCTTGGCTCAACAGGCTCCCAGAGTCTGGGATTATCTTCAGCTCGTCAGATTGATGGCGGTGAGCATAAAGATGGTGCTGTCGACCACCACAGTGATCCTTGTTGACTTGGTGGTCACTGAGTTCTCAGAAATTTGAGCACAGACTCCCGCTCCTATTGATGGTGAAGTCCAGCCTGCAGTGGTGGTAGCAGCCCTGTTATTTATTTATTTTTATTTATTTGGACAGCTTTTATATACCGCTGCTTCCAAGGATCAGCAGCGGTTTACATTATAACAAACAGAACAGGTACATTGAACTTTAAAAACTAGGAACATTTTACATTATAACAAATCAAATATCAATACAATTGATTCAGAACTTTATGAGCTAGTTTACATTATTACAGGTATTGTATAATGCAATACTAGTATAAATGTATTACAATATAACATAACATTATTGAACTATATTACAAATAATAGTTTACTTTAATAATTATATTAATGTGAGAAGAATACTTATATCATTTGAAGTTGTAGTTGATTCAAATTAAGGTGTACCATTGGAGAGAGTAATTGATTCAGTTTATGGAGGTTGGGAAGTTATACCTGTTTCTCTATTGGTGTAGTATTGTGTGAATAGATGGGTTTTTAGTGCTTTCCTGAATGTTAGAAGATCTTTTGTTTCTCTTAGTTGATCTGGTAGATTATTCCACAGTATCGGAGCAACTAGCGAAAAGGCACTGTTACTTGTTGAGTGTTTAGATTTTCTTATTATATCTGGGACTGCTAAGGTGTTGAGGTTTTTTCTCCGTCTTATCCTATTTTCAGGTGGGCTGTGAAGGAGGGTGGTTAAGTATGATGGGGCAATATTATTAATTAATTTGAAAGTGGTTAACAGTATTTTATATTGAATTCTACTGAATATAGGTAACCAGTGTAGGGTGAATAGAATAGGGGTGATATGGTCTGATAGTTTGGCTTTAAGTATAACTCTAGCTGTTACATTTTGGGCCATTTGTAAGATTTTGATGTTCTTCTTGGTTATACCATGTAGTATGCTATTACAAAAATCAAAATGCGGTATGATCAAGGCTTGAGTAACAGTTCTAAAGTCATCATCTTGTAATAGTGGTCTTAGTTGTTGAATAGAACGCAATTTGTAATAGATTGTTTTTGTTAATTTCTTGATGTGTGTTGTAAAACTGAGCGTTTTGTCAATGATAACTCCTAAATATTTTATTTCTTCTTTGATTGGAAGAGTCGCATTGAGGATATTAATGTTAGCTGGGGGAGTATATTTTGTGTTTTTTGTTGCAATCAGGACTTCAGTTTTTTTTATGTTAATAGTTAGATTGTTTGAAAGAAGCCATTTTTCAGTTTCTGTTAGACAGTTTATTATATTGTTGTGGTTTGGGTTAATTACATTAAACTCAGAGAATAACATAATGTCGTCTGCATATATAGAATAATTAATTTTGTATTTTTTGAATATGGAGCATATTGGTTGGAGGTATATGTTAAATAATAATGCAGACAGAGCTGAGCCTTGGGGTACACCTTGTTCTTGAGGGAAAGGGGATGATGAAAATTGGTTAAACTGAACATATTGTGAATGATCGGATATGTATGATTTAAACCATTCGAGTGTGGTTTTTAGCAATCCTATTTGTTTAAGTCTTGAGATAAGTATGTTGTGGTTGATGCTGTCAAATGCAGCTGATATATCAAGGAAAACCATAAGGAATGCATGTTTAGGATTGTCTAGACCTTTATTAAGAGTGTCAAGAAGTGTAGTGAGTAGGGTTTCTACGCCGTGAAAAGGGCGAAAACCGTATTGATGTTCATCCAGTGGGGCAAATGTATCTATATGATCTTGTAACTGTAGTTGTACAGCTTTTTCTATGATTTTAGTTATGAAGGGGATGCTAGCTATTGGGCGATAGGATGATGGGTCATTTTCGTTCAAAGTCTTGTGTTTTTTTTTTTAAATTCTTTATTTTCGTTTTATAACAACAAAGGAAAAGGAAGACATACAGCTAAAAGACAGATACATAACGTGTAATACATACACCAAAATAAACCCCTACCACCCCCCTCCCCCCTGCTTCTTCTCTAGAAAACTAAGCATTCCCGAAGCGGGCGTGTACTTACATTATTGTGTTACAAAACCTAACGGTGATCTAAAACATGATGAGTGCGCATTATACAGGCATGTTGGAGCAATGAGCAAATTGTACATAATCATTAAGCATCTGCCATTTAGACAAGCGAGAGTGAGTTTGGACATGGGGAATAGCTCTCCGAGGTATCTGCTCACATTTACTATATAAGCAGACGAGGTTCCACCATTCATTGACAGTAAGTCGAGAGCTATCCTTCCAATTCCTCGTGATTAAGCATATGGCTATACCCAGCATGAAATCAAGGAGAAAGCGACCCTTCTTAGGAAGAGAGGGAACCTCCGCTACGAAGCGGAGTCCCACGACCTTCCAAGAGAGAGGTTCATGAAAGTGTAAGATAGATTGAATACGACCCCAGACCCGCCCCCAATAGACCTGCAGTTGAGGACATTCATAAATAACATGAGCGAAGGTTCCCACAGCAGTATGGCAAGACCAACACAGGTCCCTAGCATTTGGGTTCCATGTGGCTATTTTTCTGGGGTTTAAAAGCATCTGTGTGCACAGAAGAAGAGAGTTTGGATAACAGAGGCAGACCGGGAAGCCCGCACTACTTTACTCCAGAAAACGCTCCATTGCACAGGGGTTAAAGTGGTTTGCAGTTCGCGCTCCCAGGCCTGTTGGGCTCTAAAAGTGTCCGTGTCTGTACCCTGGCATATTATAAGTAATCCTGTATGGCTGCTCGAATTTCTGACTGGAACTCTGGCTGAGTTAACAGGGCTCTATCAAAGAACCAGGCTCCCGAGTTTCCCTGGGGTACAGTAGTGTTTAATTGAAAGGAAATGGCAGCATGATCTGAAATATGTGGGGAGTGAATCTTTGCAGTGTCCACCTGAGGAACTAGCAGTTTTGAGATTAGAAAGAAGTCTATGCGAGACTGAGATTTATGAGGGAAGGAGAAGAAGGTGAAGTCAAGCTCATTGGGGTGTAGTAACCTCCATAGATCAACTAAAGCAAGATCCTTGATCAGGGAGGTAAGCGTGGCATGACTCTTGGGGGGACCACTCGTCCTAGGCGGCTGTTTGTCAATCAGGGGATCAAGGACTAGATTGAAATCCCCCCCAATAATCAAGGAAGTATTAGCAGAAGCCTGCGCACCCTGAGCAATGGTAGCAAAAAAAGGCGGGGTCATCAACATGAGGAGCGTAAAGGCATATACATGTAACTTCAAGGCTACCTATCTTGAGGTGAACTCTAGACCATCTACCTTCTGTATCTGAGCTAGTCGCAATAACAGTAGCATGCAAAGATTTCCGAACCAGTATGGCAACCCACATTTCTTAGACACGGCTGGGGAATAGGCGGCCACCATGTAAGGTTTAATATTGAGTTTAAGAGTTTCCTTCGAATTTAAATGCGTTTCTTGGAGAAAAATCAGATCCGCTGCGTCCTGACTGAGGTAGCTTAGGATTTTCTTCCGTTTTATCGGATTATTGATTCCTTTTACGTTCAATGAGAAAATCTTGCATGGTGCCATCAATCGGTAATAGACATTTAAGGTAAGGGCGCTTGATAACATATAACATAAGCAGAATCTGTACAACAATGTCATAATCACCGAGTATTCTGGCTAATACACCCCAGATTGAAAAGTATGTACCAACGTATCTTAGAGAAGAAGCAAAACCCCCAAAGAATATGGCGACCAGAAGTCTGCGGGAGGAGGCCCTAGAGAGGAAATAGAAAGACATATAAAAAAAAAAAAAAGAAAAGAAACACCAGAGTCCATAATAACACTGTCTCTGATACTCATCAAGGCTGCTGTGGGTAGATGGAGTCGGGTCACAGATACCATCAAGAGTAAGGCCACAGACTGCCCACGCCAGACTCTTTGCTAGGCTGCGGCAGATCCAATATGGCAGGTACAGCGGATATGAGGAGACTTGCAGGAATATTCTGGAAGTCAGCGCATCAAGTCGGCTTCTTTGGAATCCAAAAACTCCGCTAGTAGATCAGGGTCCTCAAATGTTCTTGTCTGATTGTGAAGCGTGACCCGGAGCTTGGCCGGGTACATCAGGCCATAGCGTGCTTGTAGTTGTTGAAGCCTCGGCCGGAATTCCAGAAAGCGCTTTCGGCGGTCGACCGTGGGTTTAGCCAAGTCGGGATAGAAGGAGATCTTGTGGCTCTCAAACTCCATATGGCCCTTTGCCCGAGAGGCACTTAGAATTTGCTCCACGTGCTGATATCTCAATAGTCGAAAAATGATAGGCCGCGGGGTCTTCCTGTTGAGCGTTATGCTTGTGGGTACACGATGAGCGCGATCAATCTCCAAATCTTTGGTAAAGGTGATTTGGAGTAGGGAAGGGAGGATTTTGCATAAAAACTCTTTCATGTCTCCCGATTCCGCTCCCTCCGGTATGCCCACGAGTCGTATGTTGTTGCGGCGCGCTCTATTATTGCCATCTTCCACCTCTTTCTGCAAGGCCCGCACCTGACGTTCAACTTTGTCGAGTTTGGACAACCGGGCCGCATGGGAGTCCAATATGCTCTCCATTTTGTCCTGACGCGAAGAAAGCCCTTCTAGCTTGCTTTGCAGCACACCAAAATCTTCCCGCAGCGCTCGGAGTGCTTCACCGTTTGCCTGCACAAGGTTTTTGACCCCTCTAATCTCTACGAGGATTTCCCGCTGCATTTCGGGGCCCTCGCACAAGGCCGGCCCCTTCTGCGGGGACGGAGGTTCAGTTTTGGAGCGTTTGCCGTGAGAAGCCGCTGGAGATCCAAATTCCAGGCGCGTTGGTTTGGTCCCCGCCATCTCACCAATGTGCCCCGGCAAGATCAGAGTAGAAGTTCTAAGTTAGTGAGGTGTTAATTCAGGATTCTGAGTAGGCCTCTCGGGAGCCTCAGCGTTATGCGACCATCCCGCTGGACATCAGGCTCCGCCCCCCAAAGTCTTGTTTTTTAATATAGGGCGGATTGCAGATAATTTTAGTTCTTTAGGTAATATCCCTTGTAGGAGTGATTGGTTCACTATATTTAGAATAAAGGGTGCTAGTTCTTGCTTTGTTTGTTTGATCCAGAGAACTGGGCAGGAATCAAGTATGGATGTAGTTGTATTGATATTCGATATAATATTGAGTAGTTGCTTCTTATCTATTGGGAGGAAAACGTTCCAGGTGTGATTACTAGTAGATGGAATAGTATTGAACGGTGTAGGTATCATTGATGATTTAAGTTTGCTGGCAAAATAGTCTGCCATATCTTGTATATTAATTGAGGCTAGTTGTTTGTTATCTATGGGAGCTTTAGATAATGATTTTACTATTTCAAACAGTTCTCTGGGGCGGTTAATGGCTTTATTTAGAATCCTCGCATGGTATTGTTTTTTGGCATTGTTTGTAGATGATCTGTAGGTGTTGAGAGTTGTAAAGTATAAGACACATAGGTCTGTTGTTTTTGTTTTTCTCCATTCTTTTTCGATTTTGTGAAGGTTTTTTTTGATGGAGGCTAATTCTGTTGTGTACCATTTTTCTGATTGTCTAGTATGGTGTTTTTTTAGTGTATTATGTGTTGGTTTAGATGCTGCTTTTATGGTTGAATTCCAGGTAGATGTAGCTTCATCGAGGTTTATTATGTCAGTAGATAATTGTGGAATAATTGTGTTGAGGAATTCTTCAGGTGAGAATGGTCTAAATTTGGGTCCCAAATGAATTTTAGGTTGATTAGAAGAGGTAGCAGAGGGTATTTTAAGAGAGAAGTTTATTAGGAAATGGTCAGACCATGGGATTTGTGATATTATGGGGGGAGTATATTCATGTGAAATAGTGAAAGACATGGGGAGGAATATTAAATCTAGAATATTACCTTTAGTATGAGTAGGTTGCTTAATGATTTGTTGATAGCCTATATCTTCCATTGATTCTAGGATTATTGAGGATTGGTTATTATTGCAGGTTGGTAAGTTAAAATCGCCTAGGATGATATGAGGTTTGTTCGTGGATGCTTTGCATGCTGTTTCTAGTATAGATGTTAAATTATGGGTGTCCGAAGCAGGGGGTCTATAAAATAGGCAGATTGCTAGGTTTCTGTTTTCTATCATTAGTATATCTGTATTTTCATTAGTTTCACTAATGGAAGTGGAACAGTTCAAGCTAGATTTTGCTAGTATCAGGACTCCACCACCTTTTCTTTTATTGCGGTTACAGATGAATAAGGTATATCCTTTTATTTTTAGTTGGTTAGTTAGGACTGTATCAGAATTGCTCAGCCATGTCTCGGTTAAGCAGAGGTAGTCTGGGTTCTCATCAGTGAGGAGATCTATGATGATTGGAATTTTGTTCCTGACAGATCTTACATTTATGAGGATAATTTTCAGGTCTTGATTGAGTGAGTTCAGTTTTTTTATTTCATTATCAGTTTTAGTTTGTATATTAATTAATCTCCTTATCCGTGTGTCTGAGTATTTAGTTGTTGGTGAGTTATGTGTGTGTGTGTATGATTTGTAGTTATTAATGTGCATATGATTGATATGTGGTGGGGCAATATAAAGATGAGCAATTCTAGCATGATGATAGGGTAAGTGTTGTGATTGGTAGCATATTCCACAGGAGGTTAGTATACTTAAAGTAATACTTATCAAGTATAAGAGCTGTATAATGAACTGTGCAGGTTTCATTTTTGCTTTGAATTAGTGTGTGTATTAGGAATAATGGTGGGGGTAAAATGTTGTTTGTGAGAATACTAAAGATAAGATTGTTAATATGTTAGCAACCGTGGAGACAGATGGGAGAAAATTGGAAATAGTGAGGAGAGGGTGTTAGCAGGATTGGTAAGATGTTTGCAACAGTGTAATTATATGAGAGAAGTACTGGCAACAGTGTAAACAGTTGAGTAACAATGTAACCATATAGGAGAGGTAATGGCAATAGTGAAAGCAAAATGTTGCTTAAGGGAACACTAGTAGTAGTATAACGGTGACGTGTTAGTAACCATAAGATTATTTCAGCAATATTTATAATAATAGGAACATTGGCAACATATAAGAGTATACTAGCAGTATACGTAGTACAGGATAGCAGTATAGATATGGTAATGCAAAAGAGAGCAGTAAATGCAAGTATATTCAAGGTAATAAAAGTAATAAATGCAGGTATATTCAATGTAATAAAAGTATATAGTGACTTAAGCAAATTTATGACAATGCTCTGTTCCCCAGTTGTTTTTTTCCTGTGCACTTTACTACAATGGCTATTGATGATGTAACTTACAGTTTGTTTGGTGATGAACTGGTTTTGTCCGTATATGCTATAGTGAAGCGTTTGTAGGGCTGGTGCTTTATTTGGTGGTTAGTTGCTGCTTCGTTACCTGCCTGTCGTGCCCCGCCTAAGGGCCACGCCAAAGGGCCCTCTTGCGAGGCCCGCAAGACGCGGGCGCGCTTGCCCGCGGCTGTTCTTTATCTATGCCGCTGAAGCCTCCCACGGCCCGGATTGGGCCGGAGTGTAGGAGCGGGAAAGTAACGCTCACCCTCTGCTCCATCCCGACTGGGGAGCTGCTTTAGATGGTTGCTGCAGCGAAGAGGGCTGTCTCCTGTCCGCAGCTGTTCTTTATCTATGCCGCTGAAGCCTCCCACGGCCCGGATTGGGCCGGAGTGTAGGAGCGGGAAAGTAACGCTCACCCTTTGCTCCACCCCGACTGGGGAGCTGCTTTAGATGGTTGCTGCAGCGAAGAGGGCTGTCTCCTGTCCGCGGCTGTTCTTTATCTATGCCACTGAAGCCTCCCACGGCCCGGATTGGGCCGGAGTGTAGGAGCGGGAAAGGAAGGGTATGAGGAAGGGTATGCGGCTGAATGATTTCTCTTAGATCCTGCTGACAACGGATTCCAGTCTCTCGTGCTGGGGATCCTTTTGCCAAGAACATATGCCCAGGGTCGTTGTAACCTCAGGGAAGTGGTGTGGTCCATCAGCTGCTTATCAGGATGGCTCTTCTGTGTTTTCAGCCCCTGATCAAGACAGTGCCACGGTGGTGGCTTATATCAATAAGCCAGGCAGCACGAGAAGTACAAGACTAGCTCTCCTGTTTGCCTGGATGAAGAAGAACCTTCAAGCCTTATCAGCTCAGCACATTGCTGGGGTTGACAGTGTAGAAGTGGACTTGCGTTGCTGGCACTCTCTGAATCCTGGAAAGTGGGAGTTGAGTGAAGAGCCATTTCAGTTGATTCTGTGCCACTGGAATTGCCCTGAAATGGATCTGATGGCGACCCACTCCAGTATCAAAGTTTGCGGCTTCTTCATTCACCACCCAGAGACGGGATACAAGGGCATAATCGTCCTGACCCAACCTTGGTCAAGTCAATACTTGCTGTACATACTTCCTCTGTGGCCCTGGTGTGGTAGTGCTTCGGCATATGAACCGCTACTCGGGCAGCATTGTTTTGGTGGCACCGGATTGGCCGAGGAGAGCATGATTCAGTGTCCTGAAATGGTTCCTCCTTTTCAGCTGCTTCTATCTTGGGGCATGTTGCGGTAGGGGCTAATCATCCTGGAGGTCCCGGTTCCCTTCTTTTGAGAAATGGTGCAGTACTTGGCAGTTGCCTCCTGAGGTGGTCAAAGTACCATCTCTGTTGGCCTATTTACAGAATGGCCCCGAGAAAGGCCTCCCTTAGCTCCCTCAAAGTTTTGGTGGAAGCTTTGGCCTGCTTCCAAGTTCAGGTGGTTGGTTAGGCTCTGTCGTGTCTATATATCATGGTAACTTGCTGTTCTGTGTTCTTCTCTCTCTTATCTGTTTGACTATCTCTGTCCCCTATTCTGTCCTATCAAATAAATGGCGTTCTTTTCTTATTTCCTTGAATGATATAGTATTGTAAACCGCTCTAATGGCTTTTTGGCTTGAGCGGTATATCAAATTTAAATAAACATAACTGTGCTCCTGGACATCTCACGCCTTCTGCAGGGATTAGAAACATAGGCCATGTGGTCTTTTTCTGTCATCATATTTCTATCTAGTCTGTCCTTCCATTCGGCATCTGTGTCCTCCCTTCTGGTCTGTGTTTCCTTCCTGTGATCTGTGTCTGGTGCTCAGTGTCTCTGGTGGTGCCCTTTGAGCCAATGAAACGTGCTACTTTAAAGGACTTGATGCTTCAGACGATCTTCTTGGTCATGATTTGTTCTGCAAGATGAATTTCCAAACTGCAGGCTCTATCTTGCTAAGATCCTTCAAAGGAGGCCGTTTCCCTTTGGCGTGTGCCTGCCTTCTTGCTTAAAGTGCTGTCTCCCTTTCACATGAACCAGGTGGTCTGTATGCCCTCCAACTTGAAGGAGCAGTGTCGGGGGAAGAATAAGGATCTCCACCTTAGGGATTTCCAGATGGTGCTTCCCTGGTACTTGGAGGTTACGAATTTTTTTCATAAGTCCAATCCATCTTTTTGTGCTCCTTTGCTGGCCCATGCAGGGGTGATGCGGCAGCTATTTCATTTTTTTGGTTCTGGATTAAGAAGGCCATGGCCTTGGGATATCTGTTGTGGAACCAGACAGTTCTGGAGGGTTTGTGTGCCCATTCTTCCTGAGCACAAGCATCCTTGTGGTGGAGAAGACTTTGGTAGCCCCTGCAGACATTCATTGGGTGGCAACGTGGGCATCACTTTCCACTTTTGTCAAATATTACCACTTGGATGTTCACGTGCAGGCGGACACAAGCTTTGGCTCAAGGGTTTAGTGAGCTGTTGTGTCTTCTTACTGCCAAGTGGAGCCTTTGTACATACCACTTGTCTGGACTGGTCTAGCAGGATGATATGGAAGGTAACATTTTTACTCACCAGTTAATGTTCTTTTCTTGAGTCCTGCTAGACAAGTCATGAGCCTGCTTCTGAAACTGTATTTGCTCTATTCTTCTGCTGTGGTACCGTTGGGTCCACTATGATTTTTAAACTTGGCTTTGCAGGTTCATTTTCTACTGACAGTTTTCTGTTTATCTTTTCCTGTACATGGCTCTCTATGTGGATTACTAATTGTTGCCCACGATTGAGATTGTCTGAGGCTTGTTTCAGGCACTAACGGCTTGATGGTGAAGAGAACCTTGGGTGAAACCCATGTTATGAAAATGGGAACGTTGAAAGTACGTCGTGTGATGAATTCTTATTAAACAAAGTTGATAGAGGATTTATGCTATCTGTTGAATGAACCCTTGATGAAACAAAAGGGTCGTGAAACGTAGCAGTGCTGAGACTGGCGTTGGGGAGTAGAAAAATCTAAAAATAAATACATTTCCTTCCACTTCTGGAGAGAAAAAGAAAGACGATCCAAGGATAAGCACATTTCCTTCCATTTTTATATAAGAAAAAATAAGAAAAAAAGAGATTTAAGTAATTGTACGTTTCCAACTGATTTAAGCAACATTAATGGTCATTGATGCAAAACGGAGCATTTGATTAATGACAAATTAAGACCGTAGCTCCAAAGAAGTCTGAGACCAGTTGCTTAATTAATCTTTTTGGGGAACTTATTACAAGTTATAGTTCTGTGGTTGTTAGTAGAGCAATACTATTTTATGCTCATATTTCTTCCCTATGCTTTGGGATAAATGTGAAGAGACCTTTGGTGGCTGAGGCGAATAGAGGCATAGGAGTGATGCCATTGAAACTTGGGCTTATCATTGGTTCTTTGTCTCCACAATCTGCTGGTAGGGGAACACAACACACTTGTCTGGTCTAGCAGGACTCAAGGAAAGGACATCAACTGGTAAGGTGACATTTTACTTATGTGCTCACTTTCCCTTATAAAACTGGCATATTTTCTAAGCGTCTACCTCCTTTCATCCACACCGTACTATCATTTATGCTTTCCTTAAACGTTCCATTTAATTTTGCTACAGGATGAATTTTGGTACTATCAGGTACACCAGGAAATTACAATTGACTTCCCCCACCCTGCACTAAATTAAGATTGAGAAAATGTAGCAAGTGAGAATTTACTTTGTCCCTTTTAGTTGGATTTGAAAGGATATCCCTGTTTTTATAATGGGCCTTAACAAATTTTGTTTGGACTTAGGAGCCAGGCCAAAATCTTAGGAGCCAGTGACTGGGACCCACTCAATCACTTCCTCCCCACCATTGTCTCCATTCTCAACTAACATTCCATTCATTTGCAAACTCATACATGTCTGAGGAGTGTGGAAGAGTTGGAAGAGAGACGATACAATGTGTCTTGTTATGGTAGCAGGGCTGTAGGAAACATTGTTTGATAGAAATATATAAATAGTAAGTGTCATATGTGTGAATGACTGTGGTGCAGTGGTGGTTTGCCTTTCTGTGCATAGGATGAGGCAGTGGGTGCCTTTGTGTGGGTGGGGTGCAGGGCTTCAATACATGTATATGTGTGCTGCAGAGCTGGGGAGCTTCCGTGTGTGGTACAAAGGTGGAGTGTGTGGTCTGGAGGTGAGGTGCCTATGGTGTGCGTCTGTCGTACGGAGCTGCATGTATGTGTCTGTTGTGCAGAGGTGGAGTGCCTGTTTGTGTGCGTGCATGTTTAGGGGCGGTGCTTGTGTGAGTTTATTGGGGGAGGGGCATGCACCTTTTGACACATATGGATTGTGTCCTTTTGTCCATATTCATTCATCTCTTTAACCTCCAACCCTTGCACTCTTCCCTCTCCCTTCGACTCTCCCTTTCTCCCTCCCTCTAGCATTCCCACCTCTGCTCTACGTTCCCCCCATCCTCCTTCCCTTTTCTTTTGTATACTATTGCCAGGGCTGTACCAAGGGCTGTGCGACTGATGTGGCCGCACAGAGTGTCATTATGAAAAGGACTTCCAGAAAACTCAGAGTGAGTTACTGCACTTGGGTGGGGAGGCACTAGATTCATTAATCACACAGGGCACATTTCTAGCTTTCTACAGTCCTGACTATTGCCCCTTTTAACTTTTTACTGTCTCACTTCAACCCCCCTTATCTAATCTTTTTTTTCTATAGGTCCTTATCACGGCTGTCCTTTGCCTGCAGAGGATGGGATTCCCGTGGGTAGTCTGCTCCCTCCCAGCTGTGATCACGACTTTTTCCTCCTGTTCTGTCCATGGGGATCTGATCTTCTCATAGTTAGACTTGCAAACGTGAGAGTCCAAAGATAAATGAACTCTAGGGCCACACATAGGGGAACAAATACAATGTTATCTCTGAGCTGCATGAGTCCTACACCAACATTCCTGCTGGCAGAGATGGTGCATCAATATCATGTTTTCAGTCACAAGGGACTAGTAGGTCCCCCAGGACTACTACAGATTCTGCCTACCCTTGCAATTGAAAACACAATATTGAAGCATCATCCTTGCCAGCAGGAATGGGTGGAAGAATCCTGCACTGGTTTGAGAGAATTTTGGACAAATCTGGGAGTTGACAGGAGGCATCTACCTCTTCTGTGATAAAATGATAGGAGAATAAGACCAGCTGAAATCTAAGCACCTCCCCATATCTCTGAGCATGTTTCTGGTTTGTTTTTCAGATGCAGGTGAGGTTTGAGGACATCTCTGTCTCTTTCTCCCAGGAGGAATGGAGGTATTTAGATGAAGGGCAGAAGGAGCTTTATAGGGAGGTAATGAAGGAGAACTATGAGATGCTGATCTCCCTAGGTAAGCACTAAATTATCTGCCTTTCTAGCAGACATGGGAATATGAGGTGGGTTTTTTTGTACATCCTCTACTCCAGGAACTTGCAGGTATGATCAGGATCTGTCTCAAGATGCAGGATGAGATCCAGGACTGAGGGGCAATAAGACCATCCTGTGTGTCCTACAAGTCCCTCTTTAAATCAGAGATGAATCATCTTCCATTTTCTGGAGCAGGACTGAAATATAGGAGCATACCAACATATAGGGTTACAACCTGACTTCAGTACTACATTGGAGCAAATTTGAGACCAGTGAAAAGTGTGGTGCTGTATTTCTCCAGGAACAAGCAGGAAGTCAGTCTTTACTTATGGGTGACATCGGCACCGAATGAGCCTGCACGGAGCAATTCCCCAGCTTTCAAAGAAAGCCTTTGGGATTGCTGCCACGCATGTGTGGTCCTCTTCCTACCCAAGGGTGCCATCTTTCTCAGTCTCCATTTTTTCGCCGGAGCCCTCGTCCCTCGGAAAAAGTGTTTTTCGTTTTGTTTTCGGTCTCTGGCCCTCTCTTTTCCAGTAGTACCGGTCCTCTCCCGTTTTCCCCGAGTGAAGGGACGTCCTCCTTCCAGCCTTTTTTGGAAAACTCTCTCCTCGGGCCTTTTCGCGCCCTTTTCAACCACTGGCCTCGAGTCTTCAACCTAGCAGGGGCCCATTTTGCCCCAATGGCCACCGGTTTTATAAAATATGTGACAGATGTTCCAAAAATATGTTGCTCACAGACACCCATGACTGTCTCTGGAGTCTGGGGGCCGACCATAACCCAGAGCTCTGATCTGTTTGTAAGAAAATGTCCGCTAAGGCCCTGCTAAATCATAAGCAGAAGTCCGATGGCATTTTCCGTAAGGCAGCCCTGGAATCCCTGGTGGCATCATCGGCTGTCCCTCCACTGCCAGAAACCCCCACAGTGGTCCTGCATTCAAGGTAGCACTCCAATCAGGGGTCCCCTGAGGTGGAGAGATACAAAAAGAAGACCTCGAAGTTTCTGTTGGGGGCTCCAGACAAGCGCGAGCGTTCTTGCGCTTGGTTGCTCAGCCCTCCCCAGCATTCCCGAGAGCTGGATAAGGAGCGGCCTCGGAAGGTACCTCATACAGATATGAAGGCCTCTGGCGATGGTGCCCAGTCTTCTGAAGGTTGTCCCAGTGAAGACTCCCTCTCCTTTTCCACGCCAGACCCAGTAACCCCGGTGTCAGCGTTGCAGGGACCCACGCCTGTGTGGGAGTCCAGAATGGTGGCACTAGAGCACAGCGTTTCCGCCTTCTTGGCTGCCCAGCAGGTGCTTATGCCCAGCCCACGCCTCGAGACTGAGGTTCCCTCGAGAGGGACACCTAAACCGGCCCTGGAAACCCCTGAGACCCATGGGCCTTGTGAGGCTACTCGGCACCAGTCTCACTTGCCGTCCCGTTCCTCGGGGGCGAGGTGCTCCAAGGCCAGTGCCTCCGGTTCCATGCAGGCCTCGGCTTCTGGACAGGGCGACCAGCCTGACTCAGACTCCTTTTCAGACCTCTTGGGCTGGGAGTTTGACAGGGATACCCTGCCGGAGACCCGCGTCCACAGGGACCTTCCTTCGGACCCCTCTCCACCCTCCTTCCAGAGGCATTTACCTACCAAGGACATGTCTTTCTGATGTTCGTACGGGACATGGCTCGGGCCCTCAAGCTGGCCACGCAGGCTGAGGAAGAACCAAGGGCGGAAGAACTCAGTCCCAGTGCATTCTATTCTGTCCTGGCTGCTCCTCCGCATGAGCAAATGCCTCGACACCATATATAAGGTCCAGCACAGCCTGGGGTTCTGGAAGACCCAGCTTCCACACACCTCCATAGTAGTGGAATCGGCGATGCGGAAGCAAAATAACCTGAAGTCACATTCTTCGGTCCCGCCAGGTAGGGAGTCCAGAGCCCTCAATGCCCTTGGGTGCAAGGCCTATCAGGGGTCCATGCTGTCATGCTGCATTCAGGCCTACCAACTGTGCATAGGCATGTTCCTGTGCGACCTCGCCAAGGAGCTCGGCGGGTTTTCTGCAGGTCTTGGGGGTGAACACCTTCTCAGGTTCCAAACCCTCCTGAGGTCAGTCGTGGACTCATCGAAGTACCTCTCCCGTGCCACGTACGAAAGTATGAGTCCTCCGCCTGAGTAGCGGCAGCCGGCATCGGGGCCTGGCACCAGGCATGACTAGTCTTCAGACCTGGAGCAGTGGGTCCAGGAGAAGCTCTTGGATGTCCCCTGCCTGCCTAGGTGAACAATTGTTCGGCAAGCCCATGGAGGATAAGGCTGCCAAAATTGAAACAGAGTTCATAACTCGAACCTGCCTCTCATGTAAAACATCTTCTCTCCCATGGAAGAAGCAGCAAAGAAAGAAGCCGTTCTTCCTGAGAATGGGGCTCCCCTACCGGGGATATCCACCCTACCCGCCTACCCCCGCACTGCCCACCAGCACGCAGCTTAAGGGGGGAGCGAACAGCATCGCAAGCCTAAAGGGCCCAAAGCCCAGCCACCAGTGCCACCCAAGCCCTCTCAGGGGTTTTCACACTGAGGGCATAGCCTCTTAGCCCCCAGCAGTACTTCCACCTCTGGGGGGACGCCTGTCCCTCTTTGTCCCCCAATGGTTGTCGATCTCGTCGGACACCTGGGTCCTCAAGGTGGTCCGGGATGGTTATTGTCCTTCACCTGGACAGACTTCCTCCTTACTTCTCCCCAGTGGAGCCTTCTCAGCTTTCCTCGCACCAGGCTTGCTTGCAACAGGAGCTAACCAATCTCCTCGGCCAGAGGGTGGCCAAAAAGGTACTGCCGTACCTCCGAGATCGAGGGTTCTACTCTTGATACTTCCTCGTTCTGAAGAAGATGGTGGGGTCCTACAGCCCATCCTCGATCTGAGAAACCTGAACAAGTTTCTGGTACGGAAGAAGTTCTAAAACCTATCGCTTGGTGACCTGCTGCCCTTCCTCCAGCAGGACGATTGGCTGTGCTCCTTAGACTTCAGGGATGCTTACGCCCACATTCTGATCCACCCCCATCACAGTCAGTACCTGCACTTCAGGGTGCAGGGAGAGCACTACCATACAGGGTGTTCCCCTTCAGGCTCGCATCTGCCCTGCAGGTCTTCACCAAATGCCTTTCCGCGGCCGCCGCTTACCTCTGGTGGCAGGGCATACCTGTTTTCCCTTACTTAGACGATTGGCTCATCATGGGGGCATCGACCGGGGAAGCCTGCCTTGAGGCATCGCGCACGATCCTCCTCATCGAGCACCTTGGCTTCCTGGTCAATTACTCCAAGTCCCACCTCGAACTGGTGCAGACCCTGGAGTTCATTGGCGCACTCCTCGACATGGAGCGGGCAACTGCCTTCCTGCCACGCGACCATGCGGATCGTCTCTGCTCCCTGGCAGCCAAGGTCCAAGGCAGGGCCCGGATTCTGGTGCGAGCCATGTTGCACCTCCTGGGACACATGGCCTCCACCATCCACGTTGTTCCCCATGCCCGCATGCACATGTGGACGGCTCAGTGGTGCCTCAGGACCCAATGGAGCCAGGCCTCCGGCCGCCTGTCTGGGTCTCCCGCAGTCCTTACACCTCCCTGGATTACTGGCAGGATCCCCCAAGCCTTCTTGGAGGAATGCATTTCCAGGCCCCGCAGTATGAGCTCGTCCTGACGACGGATGCCTCCCTGCTGGGTTGGGGAGCCCACTGCAGCAACTTCCGCACCCAAGGACAGTGGTCACCTAAAAAATCTCAGCAGCAGATCAATCTGCTCGAGCTTCGGGTGGTCTAGTGAGCCCTGAGGGTCTTCGAGTACCACCTGAGGGGAAAGTCAGTCCTTGTGCAGACCGACAACAGGGTAGATGTGTTCTAGATAAACAAGGAGGGGGGAACAGGTTCCCGCGGTCCTCCTTTGGCATTCACAGGGGCATGACCCTCGGGGCGGTCTATCTCCCGGGCCAGGAGAATGTCCTCATGGACAAACTAAGAAGAATCCTCCACCCACACGAGTGGCACCTGGATCCTGAGGTGGCCAGCCTCTTGTTCCATCGGTGGGGGACTCCACCTGTGGACCTGTTCGCCAGCCCAGTGAACGTGCAGCTCCCCCGCTTCTGCGGGCCGGTTCCACACCCGATCAGGTTGGCCTCGGATGCGTTCCTCCTGAATTGGACCTCCGGGCTTCTTTACGCCTTCCCCCTCCACTCCTCTCATTGTGAGGACCCTACACAAGGTCCAGCGGGAGCGAGCGTCAATGATTCTCGTGGCTCCCTCATGGCCTCGACAGCCTTGGTTCCCACTTCTGCTCCAGCTCTCGTCCAATCCTCCAGTCCCGCTAGGACGCGCCCCAAGCCTGTTAACACAGGAGAAGGGGTGGGTGCTCCACCCAAACCTGGCCATGTTGTCCCTTACAGCCTGGTGGCTGAACGAGTCTCCTTAGCCCCACTGCACCTCCCAGAGGAGGTCGAAGAGGTCCTCCTCGCATCGAGGAAGGACTCAACAAGGCGAGCCTTTGCCTTTAAATGGCGGCGCTTCTCGACCTGGTACTCCGAGTTCCAGATCAACATATTCTCCTGTTCTCTCCAGTATGTTCTCCACCTCTTCCACCTTTCGAAGGAGGGACTGAAGTCCAACTCGGTCAGGGTGCGCCTGAGCGCCATCTCGGCTAACCACCTCCCCATTGAGGGTAAACCCCTCTTGGGGCAGCCCCTGGTCTCCCGCTTCATTCAGGGCTTCTTACTTTCCAAGCTTCCCATCCAGCTTCTTCCGGCGGAGTGGGATCTGAATGTCATGCTCATGCAGCTCACGCAGCCGCCCTTCGAGACGATGGTGTCGTGCTCCCTTCGACACCTCTCATGGAAGGTGGTCTTCCTGGTGGCTCTGATCTCAGCTCGGCGAGTCAGCAAACTCCAGGCCCTCATGGCTGAGGCTCTCTACACCAGGTTCTATGGGAACAGTGTGGTCCTCCATATCCACCCCAACTTTCTACCGGAGGTTGTCTCGGACTTCCATCTCTGTCAGGAGATAGTCTTGCCGACCGGACATCAACAGTCTTACATACTCTCGACTGCAAGAGGGCTCTCGCCTTCTACTTGCACCCAGGTTCAGCGCAAGTCTGATTGGCTCTTTCTTGCCTATGATTCCAACCGCCACAGGCAGGCAGTCACCAAGCGCACCCTTTCTTTCTGGGTGGTGGACTGCATCGCCTTCGCCCAGGTGAAGGCGGGTGCCCCGCTGGATCAGTGCTTCACCGCAAACGGTGTCTGGGCCAAGGTGACTTTGGTGGCTTTGCTGCGCTCAGTACCTCTAGTGGACGTCTGCCGGGTTGCGACCTGGTCTTCAGCGAACACGTTCACTTCGCATTACTGCCTGGAGAGGGAGTCCCACCGGGACAGCACTTTGGCCAGGCTGTACTCCGTAATCTATTCGGGATATAAGCAACTCCTGCCCTCCGACCCTTCTTCGACGGCTACCAAGAGCTTCACCCCAGGGACCTGAAGACTCGAGCTCCTTCGGGCGTCGGCTTCTGTTCATGGCCTCGCAGAGGTGTTTTTCCTGCTTGTTCCTGGAGAAAGCATAGTTACTCACCTTTAACAGGTGTTCTCCGGGGACAGTCCTCACTACCCTCCCTTGCAGAGAATTTTTTATCTTTCCTTTGCCAACTGCTTGGTAGGGCTCTAGCTAGGGGACCTGACTGGGTGGAAAGAGGACCACACATGCGTGGCAACAATCCCAAAGGCTTTCTTTGAAAGCTGGGGAATTGCTCCGCACGGGCTCCGTCGGTGCTGATGCCACACATAAGTGAGGACTGATTCCTGCTGTTCCTGGAGAACACCTGTTACAGGTGAGTAACTGTGCTTTATTGACCTCTCCTCAGGGTAGGTCATTGTAGGCTGCTCCTAAAGATGCAGAACTGTCTCCAGGATCAGTCTATGATAACAGAAATAGAAGAAATCATCACCAGCTGTTAGTTAGAGGATGGAGCACCATATCAGGATCCCTGAAAACGGTGTTCCCAAAGAATCAGTCCTGGCTCCTACTCTTTTCAATCTTGATACAGCTGATCCTGCACAAATTTTGGGAATGAGCCTTTGACATGTCAGTGCCTCAACCATTCTCCATCCTGGCAGCCACAGGGTGGATTTCTCATACTCTCCATATAGAAGCATAAGGCCAAGCACATATGCGGCGGCACATAGCCTGTCTGCCGACCCCCTTAACCCGGATTTTCACTTCCGCGGCGGTGGAAGTGAAAATCCAGGTTAGTCTGACCCAGCAGCCACAGAGGCTACACAGGTAGCAGCGATTTTTGATGCTACCTGCATAGCCTCTGCGCCTTAAGGATAGGCAAGGAAAAACCTCACCTATTTTTAAGGCATAGAGGGCTACGCAGGTAGCATCAAAAATTGCTGCTACCCATGTAGCCTTTCCTCCACCCTGCTCCGCCGCAGAATGCCCCTAACACGCCCCAATGCCACCCACATAGCATCCGGTCATGCTATGGACTTGTCCGGGATTTTCAAAGGACACTACCCGTGTAGGTGCCCTTCAAAAATCCCGGATAAGGCCTTTACATGGGTAACTAGGGAAGTTATCCATGTAAAGACCTTTGAAAATCGGGCCCTTGATTCCAATTTATGCAAATAGGGCACATAACTGGTACAGAATTTCAGAAACTAGCACAGAATCTACCCCTCCAAGTTATGGCAGGAAACTGGGGCTGTGCTTAAGGCTCTGCATATCTATGTTACCATCAATGGCAGCTCCGTCTTAGTACTCAGAAGACCAACTCTTCAATCTTCCACTTCAACAACAGGGAAGTAAAATTCTCCCCATGAGACTCAATGGATTCCTCTGCCAGCTTCCAGCAGCCCAAAATTTGGGGATAAAATTAGAACTCACATTCTGTCATCGCATCGATATTGTGGCTGGCAAGGTGGCAAGATAAACTAGAGACCGTGCAGACATCATGAACTGACTTTACTAATTGATGCTACTTCACCCTGGTCCTTATATATGTTCCAGCTGAGTACTAGGTGTTTTCTTGGGGCTGGAGCACATACATATGAATTCTGTCCTTCAAATGATAAAAGGCTGCCTATGTTCAACATTAGCTCATGGACTGCACATTTTGCCAAATCATCCACCTTATCTAAGACAGTTGTTGCAACTAGGGTGGCAGCATTTAAAGAGGCTAAAAATCCAACAAACCCTTTCCATGACCAGATACCTGAAACAATGTCAACCAAAGCCTTAAGAACCACAAACCTTTCTTCAGAGTGGATCGAGCTTTCATTCAATCATAAAATTGCCAAGGCCAGAGTTAATGAACTGTGAATGAAAAGAAAAAGTATAACACTGTGGTAGGTTGAGGCAATTGCTGCCCATCTCCTTTAACCCTCTAGGCTGCAGCAGACCACGTATTTGGCTTTTTATGTACAGCTAGAGTCTTTGTACATCAGTTCTGTCCTTCAGAGCTTTAAGAGCATTAATAATGTTTTATGTTTTATTATTTTGTGTTATGTTTTAAGCATTCTATAATATGGATTTGTATGTTAGTTTATTTAGCAGGTTTTTTATTCCACTTTTATCATTTTAGTCAAAGCAGTTACAGGAACATTGATAATTTGGATTCTCCAGAAGTGAGCAGGAAGTCGGTGCTCACCTATGGGTGACATCGACGCCGACAGAGCCCTAAAGGAGGCATCTCCCCAGCTTTCAAAGAAAACCTTTGGGAGATGCCTTCCTGCCCATGGGTGCCATCTCCGTTTTTCCGCAGAGCCCAATGATGTGTTTCCTCTTTCCCCGGATAAATCCTTAGTGCAACTATTCCTAAAAGTTAACTTTCCAGTAGGCTTACTGGTTCCTCTTCCTGCCTCAAGTTGGTGCCTCCCAGCTGACTTGGTCCTTTTTTGCTTTTCTTTCTCGGTCTTTTTCGATCGGCGCTTTTTTTGCACAGGGATCATCAACTCCATCCAGGTGTTCTCCAACAATGTCCCCCCGGTGGGTTCAAAAAATGTGACCGCTGCAGTCAAACCATGTCCATCACTGACACCCATGACTGCTGCTTGTGCTGCTTGGGCCCAGACCATGACAGCACCTCCTGCAACCTGTCAGCCCATGATGCCCAAAATCAACAGGAAAAGGTCAGAGTTGCAGGAGAAGATGTTCTCCAGATCTGACTTGGCATCTGCCTCCTTGGCACCGAGCTCCCAGCCCAGCACATCCCAGGACCGATGAGAGTTTTTTTTACCATGAGTTATATTTTCTTCCTTTTTATGTATGGGTTACACCTTTCTTCTTTTTTAAGATGGAACATTTATTATACATTCGATCGGTTGGAACTAATCTTCATTTTTTTGCACTACTATTATATGTGGTTTTAGAACCCACGGTTCCGAAAAAGACGCTTTTAAAGATGTTCTATAAGACGTTGGTCTTTTAGGGCTTTAACCCCCTTTTTTATACATGTCGGTCACAATACAGAAAGGTCTTTTTATACTATGAATAATGTTCCTTTTGATATATGTACAGTACAGATTGTTATCGGGTATGATAGGTGCTTTTATTTAATAGTTCAAACATGAGTTATAGGTAGTTTTTAGTAATTTTATATAGGTAATCAATTCTTCTTTTTATATTTTCTCATTGATTTTTTTTTTAAATACCTGTTTTAGTTTTTTGATCGAGTACTGCTTCCATATATTCATTACTTGTATGTAGCCTTTGTTTTAGTGTTCACCGACTTTGTTTTATGTCAGTCTTTTAACTCCGCCCCATTTCATGTCAATCTTTTAACTCCGCCTCTTTTCCTGCCTTCCAAAAGCGCATGAGCTGGCGTTTTTCATCTCATGATAAGTTGGTTTTCTAAGGCTTACTACAACCAAGAAGGTAATTAGTAATTTCTAATCCTTGATAGTTTAGTTTATGTCCCTGCATGTAGATTTTTTCTTGATCAGCAAGATTCCTTATACATTGAACCGTCGGTTTGAGTGATTTTCTATGCACGGATTACATCTTAACCACGAGTGGTTACCTTAGCCAAGACAGCATTTTTAAAAGTATATCTCATCTTTAACATTTTCCGATTATCTTTGGCTTTATTTGTGTGGTTATATTGTCTTCTTTGTAAGAAAGAATATTCATTACACATTTGATCGGTTGTAACCAAGCTTTTACTTTTTTGTATTACCATACGTGGTTCTATAACCCCCCTCCCCCCCGCTTTTATATAACAAAGACGCTTTTAAACATGTTTTATGATATGTTGACTTTTTAGTAGTGTTATCAAGTATATTCTCTTGATGATTTACAGCTTGTAATTTTAAGCCATTTTATTGAGTAGATTTACTTAGTTTCTTAATGTTAATTTATTCCACATTTTTTAACATGTCTTTTTGGTCACAGTTTTAGTGAGGTCATCACCATACATTTTTCATTGGTTTAAAGTTTCATTTATTACACATACATGTTCTTAAGTAGATATTGTAAAGTAATCCATGATTTTCATATGCAATTCCATGTGCAATTTGAAATTAGGTTTCGTTTATGATAAGTCCCCTTCTCCATATGTCAGCTGACTCATTCCTGCTTGCTCTTTTTTTGGCCTTTCTCTTCTTAAGAATGTTCTTTGAGCTTTGTTAATTATTCATCTTTTTTCTTGTCTCATTGTTTACATGAATTATAAGTATATTTATAGCTTTTTTTTAATATTTATTATTTTTATTAGGTTTTATAAAACAGTGCATTTTCTTACACAATGCAAGCCAAACAAGCAATGAACAAACAAGAAACAAGAAACCCATACATAACATCTAATGCCATAGTCATCACTCAAGACACCTCTCTACCCCCCACCCCACTGTGAGCAAAAGGCCCATTTAACAACCCCTACCTCCCCTCCCCCCACATCCGGAGAACCTGTTTCCCGTGATGCAACAACAGCAAGCCCTTTAATACAACGCCTATCACCCCACCATATACCCTTACTCCCTCCTTACCCCCCCCCCACACAGAGCACTTTCCCACTGTTATGCCTCTTAGCCCCACACCACAATCCCAAGATCTCCTCCCCAAACTCCCCCCCAACCCCCCTCCCCCCCACCCCCCATCACCCCTATCCCCTACCCCCCTCAAGCACTTTGCACAGCTCCCCCCACACCACCTCAAATTTGGCCCCTCTCTGCCGCCTAGCCACTGTTAACTTCTCCATCAGGATCAGGTGTCGAAGCCTCCGCTCATATTGTTCAAGCGTAGGCGCTGCCTTCTGTTTCCATGCTGCCGCCACTTCACACCTAGCTGCACTCAAACAGGCTCTAACCACCCTCCCACCCTGCTTCCCCAAGTCCTCCCCCCACCAAGACAGCAAAAAGATTTGCGGGGATAGCTCAATCCCCCCCTCAAAGTTAGAATGTTTCCACTGTTGCACTGCACCCAGTAATTTAATTTAATTAGCAGGTTTTTATATACCGCAACTTCCATAGATCAGTTGCGGTTTACAATGAACAACAATGAACAAGCAAGGCTGTTTTACAAGGAACGGCAGTAAACATCAATGCTGTTTTTACATATAACAGTGTAAACAATAATGGGCTCAGTCTAACAGTAACAGATTGGTAGAATTGAGAACTATATACAGTGAACATGTTTAGAACTATAATACAATTTTAATTAGAATCTCTGGATATCTTACAAGGTTTTAGTACATATTCCAGTTCGAGGGTCACTTATTGCTGGTGCGGCTATCCCTTTTCTTGTTGTATTTGAGAGTTTGATACGGATGCATAATGTGTTGAGAATAAGTATGTTTTGAGTTTTTTCCTAAACTCCATGATTTGGGGTAATGATCTTAATTCCGCTGGGATGTTGTTCCACAGTATGGGGGCAGCATGGGAGAAAGCTTTCTTGTTCGTTGATTTTTTGGCTCTTATAAATTCTTTTGGTGTTATTAACTTATTTAATTGGTCTCGTCTTTGTAGGTTATGACTGGGTTCCTTGATGATTAGGTTATTTAATGTACAGGGTGCTGTGTTATTTAGGGCCTTGTATGTGGTTAACAGAGTTTTATACTGTATGCGGCATTGGATTGGGAGCCAGTGTAGGGACTCTAAGATAGGTGTAATATGTTGGAAGGGAACTGTTTTTATGATTGTCTTGGCTGCTGCATTTTGTGTTAGTTGTAGTCTTTTTAAGTTTTGATTTGTTACGCCTAGTAAGGTTAAGTTTGCAAAGTCAAAGTGGGGTGTTATGATAGCTTGTATTATGCGTTGAAAATCCTGTAGGTGCAATAGGGGGCGGAGTTGCTTTAATATTTTAAGTTTGAAATAAACTTTCTTTCTTTGTTATATTTCTTATCTGTGGGTCCATACTGAGGTGTTTGTCTAGTATTACTCCTAGGTACCGTATTTCAGTTTTTATTGTGATATCATTGTTTTGCAGTGAGATCTGTGGTGGTGGGGTGAATGATGTGTTTTTGGTTACTATTAGGGCTTCCGTTTTTGCATGGTTAATGTATAAGTTATTTTCATTTAGCCAATTGTTTATTTCGCTGAGGCATGTATTGATAAGTAATGTAGGGATGTTTGGTATTGTGAAAGGTATATACAACATTATGTCGTCTGCGTAAATGTGATATAATACATTGTGTTTTTTGAATATTTGGCAAATGTGTTTTATGTATATATTAAATAGAAGCGCTGACAGGGCAGAGCCTTGGGGGAGGCCTAGTTCCTGATTGTATGTTTTTGATGTAAGGTTACCGATGCGGACTGTTTGGGTTCGGTTGCTTAAGTATGAGGAAAACCATTTTAGAACAGTGGATGTTATTCCTACTTGTCGCAATTTACTTATCATCGTTGTATGGTGAACACTATCAAAAGCTGCCGATATGTCAATGAAAATGAGTAGGAATGCCTGTTTTGAATTATCAATGCCTCTTACGAGCGTATCAATTAGAACTGTTAGCAGTGTCTCCACCCCATGTCGGGGGCGGAATCCATACTGCTGATTGTCAAGGGGGGCTGAGCTGTCGATGTATTCTTGTGTCTGGATTTGAACTGCTTTTTCGATCAATTTAGCCAAAAATGGGATACTTGATATGGGTCTGTAGGACTTAGGTGATAATTTGTCAAGAGTGGAGTTTTTTAAGATAGGGCGGATTTGGGCATGCTTTAGTGATGGGGGTAAGTACCCATTTTTTAGTGAGAGATTTATTATGGGGAGTATGAATTGGGATAGTATAGATATTGAGTTTTTTAGCCAATTTACTGGGCATGGGTCAAGGAGTGAGGTTGTTGTATTAATATTTGTTATAATGTTCTTGAGTGAGACAGTATTTAGAGGTTGGAAGTCCGTCCATTCCTCAGTATGTTGTATTTGAGTCGGTTGTTTAGGACTTGGTAACTGGGGGTGGGACGTAATTTTGTCCATGTAATAGTTTGCCATTTCCTGTGGTGAGATTTCTATGGTATCATTGCTGGAGAGGTGGTTGTTGTTTGTTAGCTTTTGGGCTATTGAGAATAGTTCTCTAGGTTTGTTTATTGCATTGGTTATTATAGAGGTATGGTAGTTTTTCTTGGCATTGTTAGTTGCGTGTTTATATGAATTAAGGAGAGTGATGTATGAGTCCTTATTAATGGTGTTTTTATTTTTCCTCCATTTGCATTCAGCTTTCCTTAGATTTCTTTTTAGTAGGTGTAATGTGTTATTATACCAAGGAGCTTGGGCAGCTTTAGTACGGGTGTTCTTCTTGGTCACCTGTTTGTTGGCAGCTGCATTGTGAATGATTTCGTGCCAGCTTGTTACTGCTGTGTCAAGGTCCTGGGGTGTGTTCGATAGTTTGGGGATTATTAGGTCTAGAAATTCTTCTTCATTATATTTTTTAAATCTGTGGGTTAGTGTGGATGTTTGTGTTCGTCTTACTGTCGTGTTGTTAATTGCGATATTGAAGTTGATGAGGTGATGGTCAGACCACGGGGTTGGGGTGCATTTGAGGGAGTTAGAGTTATAGGTTTTGTAGAGTACATCTGGCAGCAGGACCAGGTCGAGTGTATTACCCTTACTGTGTGTGCTGTTGGTTATTATTTGGTGAAAATCCATGTCTGTAGTGGCATCTAGAAAGAGGGAGGCATTTGATGCTGCTAGGGAGGGGAGGTTAAAATCCCTGAGCATTATTGTTGGATTCTGGTCAGTGGAGGAGCTTAGGTAGTTGATTAGAGGGTCAAGGCCTTCTGCTGATTGGTCTGGGGGTCTATAGATAAGACAGATTGTTATTGAGCCAGTTTTAATAATGAGTGTATCGATGTTTGTGGGTAGTTTGGATTGTAATTTTTTGGCTTTGAGTTCTTTTTTTGACATTATTAGCACTCCACCACCTTTTTTGTGGCTTCTATGTGTGTAAAAGGTGTCGTAGTTATTGTTGCTTAGTTGGTTTATGTAGACGTTATCTGATTCTGTTAACCATGTCTCTGTTACACATAAAACGTCTGGGGTATTGCTTTCTAATATATCTGTGAAAATGGGCAGCTTATTTTTCATTGATCTGGCGTTTATTAGGGTTATTGATAAGTAATCAGTACTTATACATGGGTTAAGGTTTTTAGTCTGAGTGTGAGCTGTGTATTTTACATGGATTAGTCTACTGTGGTTCACCTTGGGATGGTGTTCTTGGTAAGGTTGCCATTCTGAGGGGTTGTTTCTTATTGGGCTGTGTATGATTGGTATATTTTTAATGTTATTGTTATTTAGGCTGTTGGCAATGATAGTTAGTATAGAGATAGTGAAGCAAATTATTGATAATCTGGTTTTGGAGAAGCTGATTAAAGGCATTTTGTCTGGAGTGGCGAGGGCTAGTGTATTGTCAATTGTAAGTATAGAGTGATGTAATGTAGTAAGAGATATTATTTGTAGCAAAAAGGGTTTTACTGATAGTAATAACTCAGTTTAGA
The DNA here is from genome assembly GCA_033557465.1 of Ichthyophis bannanicus. Lineage (NCBI taxonomy): Eukaryota > Metazoa > Chordata > Amphibia > Gymnophiona > Ichthyophiidae > Ichthyophis > Ichthyophis bannanicus. Next base: position 123,889,659 of record CM066031.1, read on the forward strand.
CGGACTAGCCTTAGTAATAGTATGCGTGATTGAGACTTAGTAATAGTATGCGTGATTGAGACTGATCACAGAGACTAATTGTGAAGCTGAGAAGGTAATATGACAGTAATATAACAGTAGTGTTGTATTCAACAGTATTTGGTATAATGTATCTAATATTGGCTACTGACAACAGTAATTATATATAGAACCACTGATAACATTGGAAAATAAGATTGGAACCTTCTACAGTAGTGGATTGTGTTAAAACTGCTTGGAACTGTAATTACCTGTACTGACAACAGCTACTGGCAACAGTAGTAAAATGAAAAGCTACTTACTTCTATAGTTAGATATAATTACCGTTACTGACAACAGTATCAAATTAAGTACCGGTACTAACAATAGTAACGTTACTGGCATTGGCAACAGTTATGAATTGAGGTAAAACTGCTTACAGTGATGGTATATCGAGTCAATTAGTCTGTAACAGTGTCAGTTAAGTAGCCATTGGTGAAGGTATACTTGCTGTTAGTAGGAGTCCTTGGAGATGTGGTATGCGAACTCGACCTGAAGGGAGCTCAGCAGTACTTGGACGTAGGTGTTGGACGCCGCGATGGGTCTTTCATCGTTGTTTCGTTAGCAATCTGGGAGAATCTCAGAGCCTTAGCCTAAGGGCCGTGCCAAAGGGCCCTCTTGTGCGGCCCTCAGGCGCGGGCCCGCAAGGCGCGGGCACACCTGCCGGCGGCGCTTTTTAAAGTTGCGCTGGGACCTCCCACAGCCCGGATAGGGCTGGAGTGCAGGAGCGGGAAACTGCTTTGCTCCTTGTGCTCAACCCCGACTGGGGAGCCTCCGAGATGGCCGCAGAAGAGGAGAAGGGCTGCTTTTCTGCTGGCGGCACTTTTTAAAGCTGCGCTGGGACCTCCCACAGCCCGGATAGGGCTGGAGTGCAGGAGCGGGAAACTGCTTTGCTCCTTGTGCTCAACCCCGACTGGGGAGCCTCCGAGATGGCCGCAGAAGAGGAGAAGGGCTGCTTTTCTGCCGGCGGCGCTTTTTAAAGCTGCGCTGGGACCTCCCACAGCCCGGATAGGGCTGGAGTGCAGGAGCGGGAAACTGCTTTGCTCCTTGTGCTCAACCCCGACTGGGGAGCCTCCGAGATTTATTTATTTTATTTATTTATTTAACAGTATTTCTAAACCGCCTTATCTTAATAATCAAGGTGGTATCACAGCAAGCAATCAGGTAAAGTGTGTGTGTTGTACATGCAGTGAGGATGAAACTTGGTTGTGTGATGGCGGTGTTGGGTGCTTGATTTGTTTGAGCTATGTACAAGGTGGGCTATTTACAGTGGTGCTAAAACACATTTTATATACATACAGTTGTTTAGGAGGATTGGAATGCTGTTATCCATTCTCTTAGGTTATGTGATGTGACCATAGTGCTCTATGAACAGCATGGTTTTCAGTTGTTTTCTGAAGTCTTTGAGGTCTGGAGTTGCCCTTAGATCGTCCGGTAGATTGTTCCATATTGTTGGAGCAGCCATGGAGAGAACTCTGTTTGTTGTGTCCTTGCGTGTGTGCTTGTATTCATTTGGGGTACTGACTCGGTTGCGTGTTTGACTTCTTCTAGGACGTGCGCTGGTTTCCGGTTGTATGAGCGTGTGGAGGCTGTTGGCTGATGTGTGCTCTTTTATCTTAAATAGGTTTATGATAGTCTTGTATCTGATGCGAGCACTGATTGGGAGCCAGTGTAAGTCCTTTAATGTAGGTGTGATGTGCTCCTGCCTTGCGGCTCCGGCTATGATTCGAGCTGTAGTGTTTTGTGCCAGCTGGAGTGGTTTGAGAGCTTGTTTTGGTAGACCAAGGTATATCGGATTGCAGAAGTCCAGTATTGGGGTTATCAGTGCTTGACAGACGGTACGGAAGTGTTCTGGGGCGAGGAGTGGTTTCAGTCTCCTGATGATTCGCATCCTGTAGTAGGCTTTTTGGATTGTTTTGTCTATGTGTGGTTTGAGGTTGAGTTTAATGTCCAGAGTAACCCCAAGGTATCTCACCTCTGATCTTATCGGTATCGTGGTGCTTTGTATCTTTATGTTTGGTGGGTGTATGAAGCTCTGGTTCCGAATGATGATTAAAGCTTCGGTCTTGTTGTAGTTTATTGCGAGGTTGTTGTTTTGGCACCACTTCGTCATTTGGGTAAGGCAGACTGTTATCTTAGAGAAGTCCGGGTTGTCGATTGATATCGGGGAGTATACCATGATGTCGTCTGCGTATATTGTGTATTGGATGTTGTTCTCTTTCATAATGTTGCATATTGGTTGGATGTAGATGTTAAAAAGGAGTGCTGAGAGTGCGGATCCTTGTGGTACTCCTTGTTGGACGTTTATGGGTCGGGAGGTGTCATGTCCCACCTTGACCTGTAGCTGTCTTTCGGTTAGGTACGAGTGGAACCATTTCAGAGTGGTACCGTGTATACCAGTGTTCTTTAGTCTCTCCAGGAGCATATTGTGGTCAACTGTGTCGAAAGCTGAGGAGATGTCGATGAAGATCATTATAATTCCATTCCTGGTGTTGTCAATTATTCTTATGATGCTGTCGAAGAGGTAGATCAGTAGAGTTTCGACTCCATGGTTGGGACGAAATCCGTGTTGGTTGTCGCAGAAGAGGAGAAGGGCTGCTTTTCTGCCGGGGCGGCGCTTTTTAAAGCTGCGCTGGGACCTCCCACAGCCCGGATAGGGCTGGAGTGCAGGAGCGGGAAACTGCTTTGCTCCTTGTGCTCAACCCCGACTGGGGAGCCTCCGAGATGGCCGCAGAAGAGGAGAAGGGCTGCTTTTCTGCCGGCGGCGCTTTTTAAAGCTGCGCTGGGACCTCCCACAGCCCGGATAGGGCTGGAGTGCAGGAGCGGGAAACTGCTTTGCTCCTTGTGCTCAACCCCGACTGGGGAGCCTCCGAGATGGCCGCAGAAGAGGAGAAGGGCTGCTTTTCTGCCGGCGGCGCTTTTTAAAGCTGCGCTGGGACCTCCCACAGCCCGGATAGGGCTGGAGTGCAGGAGCGGGAAACTGCTTTGCTCCTTGTGCTCAACCCCGACTGGGGAGCCTCCGAGATGGCCGCAGAAGAGGAGAAGGGCTGCTTTTCTGCCGGCGGCGCTTTTTAAAGCTGCGCTGGGACCTCCCACAGCCCGGATAGGGCTGGAGTGCAGGAGCGGGAAACTGCTTTGCTCCTTGTGCTCAACCCCGACTGGGGAGCCTCCGAGATGGCCGCAGAAGAGGAGAAGGGCTGCTTTTCTGCTGGCGGCTCTTTTTAAAGCTGCACTGGGACCTCCCACAGCCCTCCTGTATCTTAGGACAGCCCCACAGTACTCCTGTATCTTAGGACAGCCCCACCAGACATGCCAAAAAGAACCCACCTCTCCACACTCCCGCCAGCAAAGTGGGGAAGTCCCTGGATAAATCTTATGCAGCCTCTCAGGTGTATAATACCACCGCATCAATATTTTATAGCTATTTTCTTGGAATTTACTAGCTCCTGGCCCCTTTTTAATCTGGTCCCAAACCGTCTTCCAGTCCCCCTCTGACAAAACCCGCCCAAAGTCCCTTTCCCATTCCACCATGTATCTAAATTTCCCTCTCTCGTGCCCATTCACCACCCGATAAAGCCTTGAAATCATTCCCTTCGAGCCTCCCCCTCCAAACCAACATGCCTCCAGCCCCGAGATCTCGCGTCCCCAGCCCTCCTTCCCCAGGACCCGCTTCATAAAGGATTTCGCCTGTATATAGGCGAATCGGTCTCCTTCCTCTAAAGCATATTCATCCCTTACCGCCTCAAAGGCTCGCATCTCTCCCTCCTCCAACAATTGAAAACCACATCGTAATCCCTTTCCACTCCATACATCAAAGCGTCCCCCCTCCCACCCTGGTTTAAAGCCCCGCCACCCCCGCCATGGGGACATTACAGAATACCCCGAACCCCTACACTTAATTTCAGGTCCTCTCACCGTGTCCCAAACCTTCACCACCTGTTCCATCCCCGGCGTCCCAACACCCACTACCCCCCTCTCCCCCTTCCTAGCCCAGAGCCACGCATCCAACTGCCCCCCCTGCACCCCCTCTTTTTCTAAACTGACCCAAGGTTTTATATCCCCCCTCTCCCGCCATTCCATTATATGTTTCAGCTGTGCCGCTTGGAAGTACTCCAACAAATTAGGAACACCCAACCCCCCCTGGGTCTTCGCCGAACACATCACCCTCCGAAATATTCGGGGGGGTTTCCTCTTCCAAATATAACTAAACACCCGTCTCTGAAGGGTCCGCATCGCCCCCACCGGTATCTCTACCAGCAATGCCTGAAATAGATACAGCAAGCGAGGAAGGACATTCATCTTAACGGCAGCTATCCTGCCCAACCAAGACGTCTCCATCCCCATCCAGCCCTCTAAGTCACTACCTATGGCCCCCAATAATTTTGGGTAATTTGCCTGATACATATCCTCATATCTGCGCGTAATAAGCACCCCCAGATACTCCAAGGACTGGCGTACCCACCGCAAGGGGTACAGTCGCTTCAACTCCTCTTCCACCTCCCTCCCCACGCGTACCGCCAAAACTTCCGTTTTGTCTATATTCATTTTAAACCCGGACACTGCCCCATAGTTCTCCACCTCCCGCATAATTTCAGCTAACGACCCCTGTGGCTGACTGATATACAGGAGAATATCGTCCGCATATAATGAAATCTTGTGGGACCTCCCCCCTCTAACTAAACCCTCAATTCTCTCATTCTGTCTTATCCGTTCCGCCAGTGGCTCTACCACCATGGCGAATAATATGGGAGATAGAGGGCAACCCTGCCGAGTCCCACGCCCTAACACAAAATCCCGCGAATATCTCCTATTAATTTTCACCCGAGCTCTGGGTCCCTCATAAAGGCCCTGTATCCACTTCAAATAATTGTGGCCGCAACCCATTTTCCCCATGACCTCCATCAAAAATCCCCAATGAACCCGATCAAAGGCCTTTCCTGAGCGGTCCTCCACATCCGGGTAGTGCACCACCTCCTGCAGCACGGAGACTGGACCAATCAGAATCTTTTTCTCATGACGTATCCTGCTGGAGCTTCCCTCATCCCCTCAGTGTGTCCAGTCTCCGTGCAGCAGGAGGACTTGTGAGCCTAGTGCTGGGCTCAATTAGTGCTTTTGGGCAACCCTAGTTAGAGTTTAGGGGGTTTCTATTTTATTTTTTCTGAGGTATAACTTTTCTTTATTTTGTTAGCTGTCCCTTTAAATTGCCACATTCAGTGCCTGCGGGGGGGCCGATTGAGGAGCCAAGCCTGCACGTTCCTTCTCCCGTCCGTCTGTGCGGGGGCTGAAGGCAGCGACTTTTGTTGATCTCCCTCCTGGACTGTATGGAGGTGAGATTTTGTTTTGGCAGCCCCATTTCTGACTATTCATGCTGGCTGTACTCTGCTCACAGCTCTAGCGTGCTGCCGCTTCAAATTTGCTTTCTTCCCGCGGCTCGGGGCTGTCCCGCATTGCTCCCTTCACTCGGCGGTTTCGTCGCCGATCGGCCCTCCGGTGTCAAGGGGTGAGTTTTTAAAGCTGTATTTATTTCTTTTTACTTTCGCGGGGTTGCTGATCGCGCGGTTCCCCTTGTTATTTTCCCGCCGTTTTCTTTCTTCACACTGCAGTGCCGGCGGCCATTTTTTTTCCCGCTGTTTTTCTCGTGGTCCTGGGATTTCCTAGTTAGGGGTTTCAGTAGGGGCCGACTTGGTCCTTGTTCCTGTACCTTTAATTATTGAAGCTGGTGGTGCCATAAAAAAAAACAAAAAATAAAAACGAAACCCTTTTCACAGGTCTTTGCCCCATTTTCTTTGTTGGGTTGGCTTTTTGTTCCTATTGGGGCCTCGTGACTCCTTGTCTCCATGTCTTCAAGGCCGCAATGCTTAGTCTGTGGGTCCCGCAGAGGGGCTCTGTCGGATTCAGGAGTTTGTAAAAGTTGCGCATCAGTCTCCCCTGACCTTGATCCGCAAATGGAAGGCAAGTCTCTGCTAGGGCCTGATACTCCTGCCTAGCAGATTGATACGGAGGCGTCCCCGTGCCCTCCGGCCCCCCTTTCCCCGGTGGCGTCCAGGGGGCAGGGGGCGCCCTTGTCCGAGACTATCTCAGCTTCTTCCTCGTTTGATTTTTCACCTGATTTTGTCCTTTTGATGGATCAGGCGTTTCGCTTGGGCCGTCTGGGCAAGCTGCCAGAAGCTGGGCATTCTCAGTTGTCCCTGCTCTCCTGTTTGGGTGAGGAAGGCCAGCGGACGGTCCCGAAACCTGCTAAACGATCTCGACTCTCCTTTGAGAGTGAGGACGTTGGCTGGCCAGACCCGGAGCTCGCGGTAGGTACCGAAGACATTGGGGACAAGTTGGAAGAGGGGGAAATCCCCGATCCCGAGGATCAGGCCCGGATCATTCGCGTGTTTCGCAGAGAGGAGTTAGTTCCGTTGATTACGGAGTCTCTGCAGGCACTCAATCTTGCCTCAGTTTCTTCGGCGGAGGAGGAAGGTCTAGAGGATCCTCTCATACAAGCCGTCCGTGATTCTCGCGTAGTAGCGCAAATGATTCAAACTGAATGGGATCAGCCCGAGGCCGGTTTGAAGGGCATTCATACGATGAACCGGTTGTATCCTTTAGCGGACAAGGATAAGGATAGGTTTAAATCGCCGCGCGTTGATGCGTTAGTATCCGCGGTTACCAAGAAGACTACGATTCCAGTCGAAGGTAGTGCGGCTTTGAAGGATGCTCAGGATAAAAAAGTGGATGGCTTGTTAAAGCAGGCCTTTGAAACTAATGCCTTGGCTCTGCAGGCGTCTATTTGTGGAGCCTGGGTGGCTAGAGCGTGTTTACGATGGGCTCAGCGTTTAGGGCATGATCCCGGCTTAGACCAGGATAAGTTGTTGGAGGTGACCCGTTTGGAATCTGGATCGGCGTACTTAGCGGATGTTCATTATGATTTGATTAGAACATTGGCTAATAGTATGGCTTCCTTGGTTGCGGCACGCAGGTCGATTTGGTTGAGAAATTGGGCCGCTGACGTTTCCTCTAAGTCCCGCCTCAGTAAGTTGCCCTTTAAGGGAAAGTTGTTGTTTGGCGAGGATCTGGATAAGTTGGTGAAAGATCTGGGGGACTCGAAAGGTGGTCGCCTTCCAGAAGACAAGCCTAAGCTTGGTCGGTTTTTGTCGGTCCCTCGAGGTCCGTCTCGGGACTTTCAGAGGTTTCGATCTTCCCGTTTGTGGAGTTCCCAGCGTGGTAGATTTGGGTACCGCTCTCAGGGGTTTCGCGGCTTCCGGGGAGCGGGCAGAGGGTTTGCCTCTGCCGCCTCTTCGCCTTCTTCCTCTTTTTCCCGAAAGCCGCAATGACGCCAAGCGGGTTCCCGAGGCCTGTCCAGTTATCGGCGGTCGGCTCCAGGATTTTCTACCTGCCTGGGCTCGGATAACTTCAGATCGGTGGGTATTGGAGGTAGTCCGGGAAGGCTATGCCCTGGAGTTTGCTCGCCCCCTTCGGGATTCCTTCGTTCTGTCTCCCAGCAGAGGTCAGCTCAAGGAGACGGTGATTCGATTGACTTTGGATCGTCTTCTCGCCTTGGGGGCGGTGGTTCCCGTTCCGGCGGCAGAGCGCGGGCTGGGGCGCTATTCCATTTATTTCGTGGTGCCAAAGAAAGATGGCTCCCTCCGCCCCATTCTCGATCTCAAGGGCGTCAATCGTTGTCTCCGCGTGCCTCATTTCCGCATGGAAACCCTGCGGTCCGTCATCGTCGCGGTACGTCAGGGGGAGTTCCTGACTTCTCTGGATCTGTCCGAGGCTTATTTGCACATCCCTATTCGGTCGGGGCATCAGCGTTTCCTGCGGTTCGCGTTCCCATGGGGCACTTTCAATTTCAAGCTCTGCCCTTCGGTTTAGCGACGGCTCCGCGTACTTTCACCAAGATCATGGTGGTGGTGGCCGCGGCCTTGCGGAAGGAAGGCGTTCTAGTCCACCCCTATCTAGACGATTGGTTAATTCGAGCGAAGTCCGAGGAGGAGAGCTTGCTGGCTACAAGGAGAGTAGTGACTCTTCTGCAGTCTCTCGGCTGGGTGGTCAATGCGAAGAAAAGTCAGTTAGTGCCGACGCAGTGTCTCGAATATCTCGGAATTCAGTTCGACACCGCGAGAGGGTTGGTTTGCTTACCACCCCGGCGTGTCCAGGTCTTGCTCAGTCTCGTGCGCTCTTTCCTCGGAATGCCCGCTCCTTCGGCTTGGTGGTACCTGCGCCTGTTGGGGACGATGGCGGCTACTCTAGAGGTTGTTCCCTGGGCCAGATTTCACATGCGTCCGCTCCAGCGAGCCCTATTGCGTCGTTGGTCAAACCAGACGGAGTCGCTCAACAAGCGGTTGCCTTGTCCGATCCGTGTTCATCGGGCGCTACAGTGGTGGAGGTGCCCCCGAACATTACAGGCGGGTCTCCCCCTGGAGCAGCCTCGGTGGGTTCCGGTGATAACGGATGCCAGTCTGCTCGGCTGGGGGGCCCACTGCAAGGGTTGTTTTGCGCAGGGGACATGGTCAACCCAGGAAGCCTCCTGGTCAATCAACCGGCTCGAGCTTCGGGCGGTGAGGAGAGCGCTGGAAGCCTTCAAGACGACTCGGCAGGGTCGAGCAGTCCGGGTACTCTCGGACAATTCGGCGACGGTAGCGTACATCAACCGGCAGGGCGGAACAGGCAATATGGCATTAGAGGACGAGGCCGAAGTGTTATTCCAGTGGGTCGAGCTTCGTCTGTCGGCGATTTCGGCAGCGCATATCGCGGGAAAGGACAATGTCATGGCAGATTTTCTCAGCAAGGTGCAGGTGGATCCCGGAGAGTGGGAGCTGCACCCACAGATTTATGCGCAGATAGTTCGCCGGTGGGGTCCTCCACTAATGGACCTAATGGCAACGTTTCAGACGGCAAAGATGGGACGGTTCTTCAGCAGGCGCAGAGAACACATGTCCGAGGGGTTAGATACCCTCATTCAGCCGTGGCCGACGGACGGGCTTCTCTACATTTTCCCGCCATGGGCATTGATCGGCAGGGTGATTCACCGCATCGAGGCGCATTGCAGTCTGGTGCTCCTTGTGGCTCCGGATTGGCCCAGGCGTCCCTGGTATGCGGATCTGGTTCGCTTGCTCGACGGGCTTCCCTGGAGGCTTCCAGTCCTGCCGGATTTGCTGATTCAGGGACCCCTGCGGATGCCTCACGTGGGTTGATTCTCGCTTACGGTTTGGCCATTGAGAGGGCTCGTTTGAGGAAGAAGGGATATTCTTCAGCGGTTCTCTCTACTTTGCTGCGGGCTCGCAAATCGTCCACTTCCCTAACGTATGTGCGCGTGTGGCGCATTTTTGAGGACTGGTGTTCGCGCTGTAGGATTCGGGCGGCGACGGCTTCTATTTCCATGATTCTCAGTTTCTTGCAAGATGGTTTTGATAAAGGGTTGGCCGCCAGTTCCTTGAAGGTTCAGCTGGCGGCTCTCGCGTGCTACAGAGGTAAGGTACTCGGAGTTTCTCTGGGGATGCACGCTGATGTCCAACGGTTTCTGAAAGCCGTTTTCCGCCTTCGACCATCGCGAAGAGTTCTAATTCCTCCTTGGGATCTCAATCTGGTTCTGCAAGCTTTGGCTCGTCTGCCCTTTGAACCGCTGCGGCAGGCGTCGGTCAAGGATCTGACCCTAAAAACTGTCTTTCTCGTGGCCATTTGTTCGGCAAGGCGCATTTCGGAGCTGCAGGCGCTTTCCTGTAGGGAACCATTCTTGTCTTTTTCTAGAGATCGAGTAGTGTTGAGACCTGTTCCATCCTTTCTTCCGAAAGTGGTGTCTCCTTTTCATCTGAATCAGTCCGTTTTTCTGCCAGTGCTTCGCTCTGACTCAGCAGGGGCTTCGGAAGCGGGACTGCATCGCTTAGATGTTCGACGGGTTTTGCGTCGTTATTTGAAGGTTTCGGAGCCTTTCCGCAAGTCCGATCGATTGTTTGTCCTTTTTGCCGGGCCCCGGAAAGGAGAAGCAGCGGCTAAGTCATCTATTTCTCGTTGGATTAAAGAGGCGATTTCCTCCGCTTATGTGGTACAAGGACATGCGGTTCCTTTGGGTTTGCGGGCTCACTCTACCAGAGTGCAATCTCCGGTTGAGATTTGCAAGGCGGCTACTTGGTCCTCTCTCCATGCTTTCAGCAAGCACTACCGCTTGGACGTGTTGGCCGCTCGGGATTCTTGCTTTGGGTCGGCGGTTTTGCGCGCCGGTTTGCAGGGTCCCGCCCGTTCCTAACTGCTCTGATACATCCCGGATGTGGAGGACTAAACTGGAGGACCGCTCAGGAAATGAAAATTACACTTACCTAGTAATTGTAGTTCCTGGAGGGTCCAGTTTAGTCCTCCTTCCCTCCCTTTTCTTTCTTACTGCCTTTTCTTCCGGCGCGCTCTCGTAAGGGCGACGGTGAGTCCTCTAAGTCTTTTTAGAGGAATCCTTCCGGTGAGGGATTCGAGGGCTTCTCCGTATTACTATGTATCATCGGTTCCTTCTGTTTGGTCGACTGCTTGCTGCTGTCTCCGGTGGCCGGCAGAAGCAATATGCAGGGTATTGGCTTCCTCGTTTGGGGAGGGGGTCATTGTATCTGTCGGGGAATTTAGTTATGATAAGGTTTACTTTTTAAAATATTTATACTTCTTTAAGTCTGCTTTGTTACTAGTTCACTGGGGGGCTGAGGGAAGCTCCAGCAGGATACGTCATGAGAAAAAGATTCTGATTGGTCCAGTCTCCGTGCTGCAGGAGGAGGTGCACTACCCGGATGTGGAGGACTAAACTGGACCCTCCAGGAACTACAATTACCAGGTAAGTGTAATTTTAATTTTCTGCTTCAATTGACATTAATAGAAAATCCTCCCCCCCTTGACTGGCCTCCCAAACCACCCCCATTGCCCGTTTAATGTTATCCGCAGCCTGCCGCCCCTGTATAAACCCCGCCTGATCACTATTAATAATTCCTGGTAACCACCCCGCCAATCTATCCGCCAATATTTTTGCCAATATTTTTACATCAACATTGAGGAGGGAAATGGGCCGATATGAACCACAACACAAAGGATCTTTCCCCGGCTTTAATAGTACCGTGATCCCCGCTGTCTTCATGTCCCTCGACAATTCACCCCCTGATGCCAACATCCCATTAAACACCTTCACTAAAAGGCCCCCAATCTCCCCCCAAAAGACCTTATAAAACCCCCCCGGGAGCCCATCTAAACCCGGAGCCTTCCCCCCCGGGATCTCCTTCACCACCCTCCCAATCTCCCCCACCGTGATCTCTGCCTCCAAATCCTCTCTCGCCTCCTCAGACAATCGGGGTAGCTGTACCCCATCCAGATAAGCCTTAATCGTCTCATCCCCCCTCCCTCCATCCCGGTGTAAAGGTCGTGATAGAATTTTCGAAAACATTCCCGTATCTCCTCCTCCCCTCTACAGACCTTCCCCCCCTCCCCTTTGATCTGATAAATCGACGACGCCCCTTTTTGCTTTCTTAATCGCCTAGCCAACAATCTCCCAGCTTTATCCCCGAACTCATACGAGACCTGCTGCACCCTTTGTAAGGCCCAAGCCACCTGTTCGACCTGCAAGGCCTGCAATTCTTCCCTTACCCTCTCCATCTCCGTCCTATCCCTCGGAGATCCCGTCTTCCTGTACCGCTCTTCCCCTCCATAGTTCCTCCCTTAACCCCTCCTCTCTTCTTTCTCTCTCCCTCTTCTTCCTAGCCCCCCACATAATAAACCGCCCTCTTATAACCGCTTTCAGCCCCTCCCACCCACCCACCACCCCCACTTCCCCCCCTTCGTTAAATGCCAAATATTCCTTCACCACCCTCCGAATGTCCTCCACCACCTCCCGGCTCTTGAGTAAGCTTTCATTCAGCCTCCAGAATGCCACACCACCCTCCCTAGCCCTCCTAATTCCCAGCTCAACTGCCGCATGATCCGCCCACCCAATCATTATTAACTTACCCCCCTCTACTGCCACCATCCATTCCTTATCCACTAAAAGCATATCAATCCTGCTCCAACTCCCATGGGGAGCCGAGTAGAATGTGTATCCTCTCTCCTTGGGGTGCAAAACCCTCCATGCATCCACCAAGTTCCAATGTTGCATCAGCCTCCTTAGACCCTGTCTATTTCTAGCCCCCCCGTCCACCCCCTTCGTATCCCTATCAACCTTAGGATCTAATACCACATTGCAATCTCCCCCCACCAGCACCTTGCCCTCCCCCTGGCCCTCCAGCAAGTCTCCCACCCCTTCCCAAAACTCCCCCTGTGACCCATTGGGCCCATACACCGATGCAATGATAACATTGTGCTCCCCCCACTTCCCCTTAATTCCCACCACTCTCCCCTCCCTATCCATAAAATGACCCCCAACCTGAATCCCACACCCAGACCGTATCAAAACAGCCACCCCCCCTTTTTGGTCCCTTCCCTGTTACAAGCATAAAACTGCTCCGGAAAAAGTCTGTGCCTCATCCTCCCCACATCTCCCATCCGCAAGTGGGTTTCTTGAATCAGTACCACATCCCACTGATTACGTTGGGCTTCCCTATACAACAATTTCCGTTTCACTGGGGAGTTCAACCCATTCACATTTACCGAACCCACTCTCAACAGACCGGTAGCCAAACCCCTACTACCATCTTCAAATGCTGTGCAAGAAGTCCTCTTACCCCCCTCCCCCCCTAATGACCAACCCCCCTCACTCCTCACCCCCTCCCCAACCTACACCTCCCACTATCCCTTCCGTGACCCACGTGTCCTGCCCCGCCACAATATCCCCCCCCACCTTTAAACACAGTGCCCCCAGTTTAGCCAGCCACCCCAATACATATTTCACAACTGCCCTAAGCGTCCAGTGTCCATATACCGTGAGATATAGAGCTCTACCGCCCCATACTCACACACTGCTGATCACCACCAAGCTCTCCATGCAGGCCTCACACGTCCTCCGATTCAGTCCCCCTCTCTTGGATCTGAGACAGCCGTTTCAAGCGCTTTCCTTTTTCGCCCACACGTTGCCATTGCTGTCCTGCACCAGGCCTCTCCACCATCACACCCGCCTGGCCCTGCTGTTGGCGGTCCTTCACTTGGGGCAAGTTGGTACACCCTAACTCCTCCAACATCCTCCACGCTTCCTCCACCGACTTGGCTCTCCGAGACCGGCCATTCACCGTCATGAGAATCCCAAAAGGAAACAGCCAGCGATATCGTAGATTTTCACCCCTCAGATAGGCAGTCACCTCCTTCATATTCCGCCGCCGCTCCAAGGTTCCCCTCGAGAAGTCATTGAAAACCTCCACTTCACAGCCCTCCCAGGCCACTCTGCCAAATTTCCGGGCTGTCTGTATTATTTGCTCCTTTAGGGGAAAACTGCTCAAACATGCGATAATGTCTCTCCCTTTCGCTTCCAGCCGTGGCCCAAGGCTCCTGTGCGCCCGCTCCACTCCTACGGGATCCGCCATGGCCCTATTGCTCTCCCCCAGTCTCAAAATATGGCTCCCCAGGCTCTGAACCAGTTTCACACAGTCCTTGGTTTTTTCATTTTCTGGCACACCTCTGGTCCTCAAATTATTGCGCCTCGCTCTATCTTCCATCTCTTCAAGTTTCTCCTGCATCTCCTCCTGCTTTCGTTGCAGTTTATCGTGCTCCACCGCCATGCCACGGAGTTCGCCCTCGTGCTTTTCCACGTGGCACTCCATTTCTTCCATCCTCTGCCCCAAGGCGCTCACCTCCCCCTGTATCGCCACCAGGGTCTCCTTTACATCTTTTCTCATGGCTTTAAATTCTCCATGCATATCTGCTTTGAAAGCCCGCAGCCACGCCTTCATAGGAATTGCCTCCCCTGCTTCGCACGACTCTGCATCATCCTCAGAGCTCCCGGACTCCTCTCTCCGTGCCGGGCCCACCTCGTCCTCCTCCCGCGGCACCTACTTCCGCACATACGGTGACTGAAAAGTAGCCAGCTTATTTTTTGCAGCCATGGCCAAGCTAAGGCCTCGACTCCCGTCCACTTTGGGTTCGTGGGGGACCTGGAAAATCACGCTTAATCGGGGCTCGGACTGGAGCTAGGCACCTAAGCAGCCATCAGCTCCGTGACGTCACCGGAAGTCCCTATTTATTGCTTTTTTATTCATTAATCTATTTATGTCTCTTTTCAGCATCCACAGATTTGTATTGTTTTTATACAGTACGGTATATGACCATTGGTCTTTTATAGAGGTATTTATGTTTTTATATGTTATACATGTGTTTTTGGCTGTCTTTTAGCAATTTCATTTTGAAAGTTTCAGATATGTTTTTTAAAAAAATTTTATTGTTAGACTTATTGATGATTTATTAATCGTTATGATATGTATTGCTGTTTGTTTTTGTCTCTTTATGCTTGTTAATTTTAAATGTTCTTTGTTTATGATTTTAGTTTTATGCCACAATAACCCCTGAAGAAGTGTTGTGAAACACGGCCTGTGTCGGATTGGCAATATTAAATAAAGTTTCTGGTTTTTCCACTATACCACAGCATAGGGGCCCAGCACCAGGCATGGCTACAATCCTCTGACCTTGAGCAATGGGTCCAAGACAAACTGCTTAATGTCCCCTATACTGGGAAGAACCTCTTTGGCAAACCCATGGCCGAAAAACCTGCCGAGATTGAGGAAGAGTTTGACTCAACAGAGGCTCTCAAAGAAGACATTCTTATCCCTGCAAGAAACCATCAGGGAAAAGGCCCCTTTTCCCAAGAAAAGAGTACCTTTGCACAGAGCTATCAGTATCAGCCCTACTCTGGCCATCAGCAAGGTTCTCACTCCAAGAGGCAGGGATAGGGGGCTCAGAAGGCAAAGACACCTGAGCCCCAAACCCCAGTCCCCGCCCAGCCTGGGGGGAGCTTTTGACTCCTAGGACAGGGCTTCTCCTCCCCCAGGAGACCTTCAACAGCCCACAGGGAGGCGCCTGGCACTCTTCTCCCACAGAGGAGCCTCAAATCACCTCAGATTCCTGAGTACTACAGGTAGTCAGGGAAGGATACTTCCCCCACCTACAGCAGGTTTTTTCAAGGAGGGCCGGTGAGAAGTCTCCTTCACCAGATTCACAGGTCTTCTCAAGGACAGAGCAGTAGAACTCGTGCCCAGACACCTGTGGGACAAAGGCTTCTACTCCAGGTATTTCCTTGACCCAAAAAGGACTGGGGGCCTCGGGCCCATCCTGGACCTGCAAAACCTTTAAGTTTCTGGTGAGGGAGAAGTTCAAGATGCTTTCCTTTGGAACACTGCTGCCTTACCTGCGCCAGGGAGACTGGGTTTGCTCCCTAGATCTAAAGGATGCCTACACACACATCCTAATCCACCCCTCCGACAGGCAGTACCTAACGTTTGTGGTAGGAGGAGGACACTACCAGTAGAGGGTTCTACCCTTTGGCCTGGCTGCCTCTCTAAGGGTCTTCACAAAATGCCTAGCAGTGGTCGCTGCCCACCTACATTTGCAAAGGGCCTTTGTCTTCCCCTTCCTAGATGAATGGCTCATCAGAGGCAGCACGGCCATAGAGGCCCATCAGGCCACAGGGCACGCAACCCTCCTGCTGCAGCACCTCGGGTTTGTCATCAACTATCCCAAATCTCACCGCACATCAGCCCAGAGCCTGGAATTCATTGGCACTCAGGCCTTTCTCCCTAGCAAAAGGGCAGAACGCCTCAGAGAGCTGGCTGCAGAGGTGCAGCACCGTCCGTTGGTGCCAGCCCGTATCCTCCTCCACTGTCTAGGCCACATGGTCTCCACGGTTCATGTGACCCTGCTAGCCTACTTATACATACGAACAGCTCAGTGGTGCCTCTGCTCCCAATGGACGCAAGCCATGGACAGATTGCGGGACAAGATCAGGGTGACATGCCAGCTGGCAGAGTCCCTCGGCTAGTGGCAACTTCTCTGCCACCTCCAGGCTGGGATACCTTTCCAAGCACCCACACCTCAGTGGGTCTTCACCATGGACACTTTCCTCCTTGGTTGGGGGGCTCATTGCGAGGACCTTCGCATGCAAGGCCACTGGTTCCAGGCAGAATCCCTGCTGCAGATTAATCTCCTGGAACTGGCTATCTTCCTGGCTCTACGAACGTTCTGCCACTGCCTGCAATACCTGCTGGTGCTGATTCAGACTAACAACCAAGTTGCCATGGTCTGCATCAACAAGCAGGGGTGCACAGGGTCATACTCCCTCTGCCAGAAGGTAGTGGCCTTCCTTTCCTTTGCAGCTTGCAAGAACATGCTTTTGCAAGTGGTCTACCTCCCCGCCCAGGGCAACCTCCTGGCAGACACACTGAGCAGGGTGCTCCAGCCACATGAGTGGCGCCTGAACCCCAGGGTGGCTTCACAGCTCTTCCGCCTCTGGGAGACACCCATGATGGACCTCTTTGCCATCCTGTACAATGCGCAGCTGTCCCACAACCAGCGAGGGTGGCAGTGGATGACTTCCTGATCCCGTGGACGGAAGGCCTCCTCTATGCCTTTCCTCTGAGCCCTCTGGTCGCCTAGACCCTCTTCAAGATCCAAAGTGAGGGGGCAACTCTGATACTAATTGCCCAGAGGTAGCCTAGACAGCCCTGGTTCTCTCTACTGATTTCCCTGGTGGCAACACTCACGGTCCTGCTGGGCCTTTCCCCAGACCTTCTGTCTCAAGAGGAGAACTCCCCCTTGCACCCCAATCTCTAATGCTAACAGTGTGGCTGCTGAAAGGGTAGCTTTGGTCACTTTCAACTTCTCACGTAAGATCAAGGAGGCCCTATTAGCCTCCTGCAAGCCCTCCACAAGGCGAGCTAATGTCTTTAAATGGCAAAGATTCTCAATATGGTGTGCGGAGATGCGGGAGAATCTGTTTTCCTGCCTGGTGCATCTAGTGCTCCAGCACCCACAGCATCTGTCGCACATTGGGCTAAAGTCAAATTCAGTGAAGGTGCACCTGAGTGTGATCGCTACATACCACTACCCTATTGAGTGAAAGCCCCTCTCGGGCCAGCCCCTAGTCTCACGGTTCCTCCGGGGCCTTCTCTTGTCTAAGCCCCCTTTCCACCCCCCCTGGCAGCGGAATGGGATCTCAACGTGGTGCTCTCTCAGCTTACCAGGACTCCTTTCGCGCCTCTGGCTATGTGCCATCTGCACCATCTTTCATGGAAAGTGGCCTTCCTGGTGGATCTCACATTTGCTCTCAGAGTAAGCAAGCTTCAGGCCTGGTGGCAAAGCCACCCTATACGAAATTCTACAAGAACAGGGTTGTGCTCCGCACGCACCAAAATTCCTCCCAAAGATGGTATCTCCTTTCCACCTCACCAGGAGGCGGTCCTGCCCACCGTTTTTCCATTGGCCTCACAGCGGTTGGGAGGAAATTATACTCCATACACTGGATTGTAAATGGGCCCTGTCCTTCTACCTACAGCAGACTCAGGGCCATTGCAAAGCTCCTCAGTTTTTTGTTTCTTACGACCCCAGCAGACTGGGGCTTCCTGTGACTAAACGAACTGTGTCCTCTTGGGTGGCAGACTGTATTGCCCTCACCTACGAGCAAGCTGGTCTCCCCCTGGAACACCGGATCATTGCATGAGAGCAATGGCCACATCGGTTGCGAACCTGTTGCTCAGTGCCACATGGTCTTCTATTCACACATTCACAGCTCACTACTGTCTGGAAAGCAAGTCCCATTGGGACAGTGCCTTCAGCCAGGCAGTACTCTGTAATCTTTTCAGGGTGTAGGCAACTCCTGCCATCTGACCCTTCTCTATTTAGGCTTCCAGAGTGACAGTGGCGCTGGACACTAGGGTCTTGCAGAGTGTCTCAGTTGGGGACTCAACTTCTGCAACTCTTGGCTACCTGATTTAGTTGCTGTTGGTGCTGTCATAGTTCAGTCCTTGGCAGCCTGGAGCTATATGTGAGTACTGACTTCCTGCTTACTTACCTGTAACAGGTATTCTCCAGGGACAGCAGGAATCAGTCCTCACAACCCTCCCTCTTCCCCTGGGAATTGATTCCCTACCTCGCTTTTTTACTACATCCTAGCTATGTCATCTGACTGAGCAAGATGGCACCCTTGGGCGGGAAGGGGACCATGCATGTGTGGTGGCATCTTCCAAAGGCTTTCTTTGAAAACTGGGGCCTCCATGAGGGCTCCGTCAGCACCAATATCACTCATATGTGTGGGCTGATTCCTGCTGTCCCTGGAGAACACCGGTTACAGGTGAGTAATTACACTTTCTTCTGAGGCAATGGAGGGTTAAGTGACTTGCCTAGGTTACAAGGAGTCATAGAGGGAATCAAATCCTGGTCTCTTGGTTCCCAAGCCAGTGCTCTAACCATTAGGCAACTCCTGACTCATGGAGCTGTTATATAGTTAGATTTGTAAATAAATAATAATCAATTTTTTTGGATAACAGATGGGCTAAGTGATCTGGATAGCTGAAAGAACTAATATAGTTTCCTCTCCTTCCCCCCTACCCCCTCAGACTTAAATAACTACTTCCATCCCCTTACAGCATCCTGGTACATGTCTTTTACATTGAAATTTATTAGTTCCACACTAAAGGTCTTCTAGACTCAATCAAGCCAATATTCAAAACCTTAACTGGCCACAGATAGTACCATTGAATATCTCCTCAGACTGCCCTGGGAGGAGTTTGTGCTTAAGCAATGCCATTGAAAAGTGCAGCACACATTCTTACTAATGTCGGACGTTATAAAATTACACCCAAAGGGACTTGCCCAAACTCAGAAGGAGTGTTGGGGGAGGAGGGCCTAAGATGTGAATCCTCATTAGGCCACGACTAACTTTTCATCAGCAAGTGTTTCTTCTCTTTAATTCTCATTGAACGTCATACTCTCGCAGAGGTGTGTAACATCTTGGATCTGAGTCTGAGGGAAGAAGGTGCTGAAGAACTCAGCAGTCATCCTGCAAGACGAGTCCCCTAAATCAACCTTAACACTAAGGGACCTCATAATGTGCAGCTTCTTGAAAATCTATCTGGTCAATATCAAACAATCACAGCCCCCCTTTCTTAAGCGATTCAAGTTCCTTATCCCTCCAGATCAGTCCTGAACCTCTGGATAGTGTACCTCTTCCAGAAGCTTGGAGACTGAGCATGTCATCTTTTGATGACACCTCTCTACTTTTACCACTGGCACCGTCTACTAGCCCCAGTTTACTCAGTCTCCAAGCAGCTGGAGGAGGTGTGAGCCAGGGGTTCTGGACTCTCTGAAGGCAACTAAGGAGATAGCCTTTTATTTTCTTGCTTCCCTGCGCTCAGCACTGGATTTTATTCTGAGTGGAAAAAAAAATAGAAATTATATTCAAGCAGGCAGGATTTCAGACACTCTGCAGGCAAAGGAGGGGATCCCCCGGCCTGCCTAGCGAGCGGGAAGGCTAACGGGTGAGGACCCGTTTAACCCAGGGAGAGCAGGCAGCTCCCAAACCCGTTATCGGGTGATGAGCTGTCTCCCAGATGTCAGTGACGAGATGGACAGCTCCTGCTTAGCCTTCAGTGCCTAAGCCCTTGGAGTTGGCTGAGCATGGGGGTGGTAGGAGGTACAACAAACATCTGCTGCAGAGTGCAGGTAAGCACCGGAAATAAGAGGGAATTTCTTTTGGGGTGGTTTAGGTCGAACAACAGTGCTGTGTTTCTGAAGGGTGCAGGAAGCAGGCCCCGAAAGGGAGGCGCTCTCCACATGGCGAGAGGCCAGAGCGGTGCAGGAACGGCTGTGTTCATCTGTGGCTCCTGCAGCGACCTGGAGGTTTGCTTCTTTCGCCTCCCTCCCCCCCCCCCCCCCCGGGGCTGTCAGGGGGGGTTGGGTTAATTGCTGTCTATGATCTGCTTTTAGCTTTTGCATCCGTGTTTTGAGGGAGATAGCAGTTAGGACCTAGGGGACTGCAGTTTTTGCAGTATATTTCAGTTCCTTTTCCCCCATTTTGATTCATTTGGGTTTGTTTAGTTCACAAAGACTCTCGGTTGTGCCTGTTGGATGTTAAACAGGTCCTGAAGCGTTATTTGAAGTGTACGGGGGCCTTTCGGAGATCAGAGCGAATGTTCATTCTGTTCGTGGGGCCTCGGAGGGGAGAATCTGCGGTCAAGGCTTCTATTTCCAGATGGATTGGAGAGATTATTGCCTTGTCCTACGCGGTGAAGGGGAGAGTGATGCCGGCAGGATTGCAGGCACATTCCATAACGGGTCAAGCATCCTCGTGGGCGGAGTATGGTTAGGAGCTACTGGCAAAGATCTGTAAGATGGCATCCTGGTCTTCCCTTCATACCTTTGCTAAGCATTATCGCCTGGATATTCAGACTTCGGGTGATGCTCAGTTTGGAGGGTCAGTGCTTCAGGCCGGGTTGGCAGGTCCCTCCCATTAGGTTAACTGCTCCCAGAAGTGCAGGACTGGACTGGAGGGACGATAAGGAAAGAAAAATTAGACTTACCTGCCAATTGTTGTTCCTTGAGGAACTCCATTCCAGTCCCAGATCCCACCCTTGATGGTTTCTAGGAAGGTGGAGAGAGGGCACTTCCGGATAGGACACTGTGAACACATTTAAACATTGGGAGCCGGGGCCAGGAGAACTTCCAGTCTCACGCTTCATCCAGATGGACATAGTCAGTGTTGCTTAGGTAAGCCTCCCTGGGTTGGGGAGAATGGGGGATTCCTTCCCAGGTGAGGGGGGCTAATAAGTTGGGGTGTATAGGTTTGAGAGTTGATCATTGTTTAACTACTTATTTCTTACTCCTGTGAATCTGTTTTGTCAGTAGGTTACTGGGGCTGGTAGGCGGTGCCAGCGGTATAAGTAGAGGGGTGTCATCAAAAGGTGGCATGCTCATTCTCCAAACTGCTGGAAGAGGTACACTACCCAGAAGTTCGGGACTGGACTGGATTTCCTCAAGGAACAACAATTAGCAGGTAAGTCTAATTTCTCTTCATTATACAATTGTATTGCTTGTTCCACTACCAAAATATTCAAAGTGAGATATAATGACCCCCATATCCCTCTGATTTATGATGGACGGCAGTAGTAGAACCTCCATTCCCTCCCCCATCATATGCTACTCCCTGTGGGAATTATTGCTTTGTATTTTTCTTTGAAAATAATGGAAATTATAACTAATTTTTCCTGTTTATTTCTCTAAACAGGCTATGAAAGGAGCAGTTCCGAGACTTTATCAAGAATTAAACAAGAGGAAGAGCCGTATGTCCAAGATTTCCAGGAGTCAGGAGCGAGAGCAGTTACTGACTCATACCCAGGTGAGTAATAATAAATCGTGTACTGATGAAGGAGTAATCCGTCCAAGTCTGGATTTGAGGCCTGCTTTATATGTTTGCTTTATATGATTGCACCCTTGCCTGCCTGAAAATATACACAGCAACATATGATTTGCACGAGAAGACACGCATGTTGGTTATGAAACTGAGTATTTTGCGGCCTTGTATGGGAGAGCCTGCTGAACTACACTTTTGAAAGGAAGTGTACAAGAGGATGTGGGCCTAGGAAAACAGGTCAAATGGAATACAGGCCCAGAAGCTGAACAAACAAAACTGTCAGTTGAGCCATACTCTGAACCCTGAAGAGCACAGTGTCAGATCATACAGGACTCAGGCAAAGATAAGGGGGGCTGTGTCCAGTAAATACCAACTGTTGTTTAACGATAAGCGTGGGAGGGTCCTGAGGAAAGAGCACTTGCAGAAGTTCTTCTGACCTGTCTGACCTTGCAAGTTTTGCTCAGGTTTTTGCAAGTTTGGCCAGTGATGTCGATAATTTGCTATAGAGAGGTATATAAGAGTGCTACTGTAGAGCATTGGGGACAGTTTTCGCTCTCACTTAAGAGGGGGAACACTGCTCGCCATTTTTCAAGACTGACACTTGCTATCTGCATTTGTAACCAATTATTTTGCTATGTCAAAGAGTTCTTGTAGCCAAGCAATTGCTGTCTGGAAATATTAATTGGTAATTGGTAATTTGTAATATTTGAGGAACCTTTGTGGGTTACCAGGGCCCACAGTGAGTAATAGGAGATATTACAGAATCCAGCTGAGTATTACTAATTTACTTACCTGTATCCTTTGTTCTCACATATGGAGAATATAAGTCCTCACATGTAAGTGATGCTATTTAATGGAGCCCAAGAGAATAACCATAGTCAAGTCCTGACCGGGAGAATTCCCATACTGTTTTACAAGAGGCTGTGCCAAACATAGCGCCTCTGCATGTGTATGTCACTCCACATCCAGCGGGAGCAGCAATTTTAAAAAGCTACACATGGGCCAAAAAACATTGAAATGGTGGCTTGAGTGGCAAGCTCTGGCAGTGATCCCTGATAAAAACAGCACATTCTGACTCCACAACTTAAACACTTGAAAAACCTACAGCAGATGACCCCGTAGGGTGTGGAGGTAGCAACATGGCAACAAGATGAAAAACCGCAGACTGAAGGCATTCGTGAGGATGGCAAGATGGCGACCAGTGAACTGCAGTGCCTGGACATAGAGGAGGAGGACGAGAGAGATGACAGCATGGAGAGGACTGCGGTGACAGTATCGCAGATGTGGAGGGCTGGATTAAACGAATGGTTCAAGGAGATGAAGAAGGAGATCACCACTGTGAGAATGGAATTGGGGGCCTGGTTGGCAAAGTCAAAGAGAAGCTAGTGGAGTTGGGCTGCAGGGTGGTAGAATACAAGGACACCTGTACAAGCTGGCAGATGAGCAGGCAGCTCTGGTGACCCAGGTACAAAAAAAGAGGAGTGGAAAGAAATGCTAATGATTACAATTAAAGACATGGAAAACCATTCGCGACAAAATAATTTGCACAAAAGGGGGGTCCTAGAGGAGGCTGAGTTCCTTGATAGCCAAGGCTATCTGCAAGGTGATTTTGCGCCATGGTGGGGCAGAAGAGGTGCCACCATCTATTTAATTCAATAGAGCTTACTGGATGCTGGGATCACCCAAGAGTAATGTTCCAAAAGACATAGTAATACGTGTACATGACTTTACTATCAAAGAATGGATCGCCGCAAAAATGTGGGCCATAAATCACTTTGACTTGCAAGGATATCAGATAGCCATCTTCGCCAATCTGGCCAAAGGAACTTTACAAAGGCGAAAAAAAATAAGTGCAATTACTCAAACTGCGGCAAGGACAGTTGAAATACAGATGGCTATATCTGTTATGGCTCACCATTATGAAAAATGGCCACACATGGTGGGCCTGCACGGTGAAGGAGACGTTGAGGGCATTGGAGAAGCAGGACAGCAAGTGGAGGGCATAGCAGGATCCTCATTGAGGAAGGCAGATAGACCAAAAAAATAATGATTGGACCCGGATGTCTAAGGAAGGATCCAGCCAAAGGAGGAAAGGACTGGCGAAGGAAGCACCAATATAAAGCAAAGAGGCATGGACTTTTCAATACAGCTAGAAAATAAGAACATAAGAGATGCCATACTGGGTCAAACCAAGGTCCATCAAGCCCAGTATCCTGTTTCCAACAATGGCCAATCAAAGTCACAAGTACCTGGCAGGTTCCCAAAAAGGCACACAAGTCCACAGTGCTTGCCCTGGGGCAAGCTGTGGGGTTCCTAAGTCCAATGGTGAATCTGTTCACAATGTATACCATCTATACCATGTTATAATGTAATATCGTTCTATGTAAAGCTGAAGCTATGTAAACAGCATTGATCCTCAGAAATGCGGTACATAAGACAAACTAAATAAAGATAAATAATGGTTTATGGATCTTTCCTCCAAGAACATGTTCAAACTTTTTTTAAACCCGGCTACACTAACAGCTTTTACTACATCCTCCGGTAACTAAGTCCAGAGTTTTATTACACGTTGAGTGAAAAAATATTTTCTCTTATTAGTCTTAAATGGGTCACATTGTAGCTTGATGGCATAAACAATTGATCTACATTTACCCGTTCTACACCATTCATTAATTTATAGACCTCTAGCGAAAGATGGACAGTGAAAAAGATAGACAGGAAGAAAATTGATGCCTTTGAATTATGGTGCTTGTGATGAATACTGTGTATACCATGGACTGCCCGAAGAACAAACCAGTCAGTACTAGAGGAGATCAAACCTAAGCTTTATTTAGAAAGTCAGATGACAAGACATTCAACTTTCATACCAACTCAACAGCCATATTCTTTTAAGCCTGTCCTCATAGGGGTATACTTCCATCCCCTTTACCATTTTGATGGCTTTTCTCTGTACCTTTTTAATTCTGATATATTCTTTTTAAGATACGGCGACCAGAATTGCACACAATATTCAAAGTGCAGTCGCACCATGGAACGATATAGAGGCATTATAATGTTGTTGTTAAGTGCTGTCAAGTTGGTGTCGACTCATGGCGATCCTCTGGATAGTTGTCCTAAATTGTGTTTGGTCTTCAGTCAGGCAGCTCATTGTTGACAGACTGGCACCTGTAGCTGCTCTTATTGTATCGATCCATCTCACTGCTGGCCTTTTTTGCATTGACCTTCTACCTTGCCAAGCATGCCGTCTTTCTCTAAAGATCTCTCTCTTCGCATGATGTGTCCAAAGTATGAAAGTCGAAGTCTTGTCATCTGAACTTCTAAATAAAGCTTAGGTTTGATCTCTAGTACTGACAGTCTAGTTCGGGCAGTCCATGGTATACACAGTATTCATCACCAGCACCATAATTCAAAGGCATCAATTTTCTTCCTGTCTTTCTTTTTCACTGTCCAACTTTCACATCCATATGATGTTATTGAAAATGCAATGGCTTGAAAAGTCAAAACTTTGTATGGAGAGAGATATCTCTGCTCTTGAGAATCTTGTCTAGGTCCTTCATAGTCATTCTGCCAAGAGCAATGCATTGTCGGATTTCTTGACTGCTTGTTGCTTCTTTATTGATAGTTGACAACTTTAACCTATTTGGATCAACTATTTCAACTTCTTCTCCATCAACAATGAAATTATTCATTTTGCCAGTTGTCAAGATCTTTGCCTTCTTTAAATTAAGGTGCAGATCCTTTTTAAGACTATATTCCTTGATCTTGAGAAACAAATGTTTCAAATTGTCTTCACTTTCAGCCAGTAATGCGTATTCATCAGCATAGCGAAGGTTGCTGAGTCTTCCACTAATCTTCACACCTCTGTTGTCTTCATACAGTCCTGCTTCTTTGATTTATTCTGCATGTAAATTAAAGAGGTAGGGGGAAAGTATGCAGCCTTGTCATACACCTTTGCTGATTTTAAACCATTCTGTTTCTCCTACTTCCATTCAAACTGTTGCTTCTTGATCAGCATAAATATTGTGCAAGAGAATGATCAGGTGTTCTGGTATACCCATGCTTCTAATGTGACCCAGAGTTTCTCATGGTTTACAAAGTCAAAAGCCTTGCTATAGTCAATAAAACAAATATAGATATCCTTTTGGTATTCTTTTGTCTTTTCATGGATCCATCTCACATCCACGATAATATCTCTCTTTCCTCTCCCTTTCCTGAATCCTGTTTGCACTTCAGGCAGTTTTCGTTGCAGGTATGGTTGTAGTCTCTGCTGAATGATCTTGAGTAGAATCTTGCAGGCATGTGGGATCAGAGCGACCGTGCAGTAATTTTCACAGTCAGTGGGGTCACCTTTCTTCAGTATTGGTATGAACATAGATCTTTTCCAGTCAGTTGGCCATGAATTTGTTTTCCAAATTTCCTGGCAGAGCCTTGTTAGTATGGTAACAACTTTATCTGATTACTGTAATAACTCAGTGGGAATGCCATCAGTTCCCGGTGCTTTGTTCTTTGATAAGGCTTTCAATGTTGCTTTGACTTCCTTTACTTTAGTCTCCATTCTTTTATTTGATTCCTAGCATTCTATTTGCTTTCTTGGCTGCTGCTGCACAATAGGCAGAAGGTTTCAACATGTTATCCATGATAACGCCTAAATATTTTTCCTGGGTAGTGGTTTCTAATGTGAAACCTTGTATCGTGTAACCATAGTTTGGTTTGTTCTTTCGTAGGTGCATAATTTTCAAATTTGTCCACATTAAATTTCATCTGCCTTTTGAATGTCCAATCTTCCAATTTATCAAGGTTGTATTTCAATTTTTCACAATCCTCTTGGGTTTTTAACAACTTTGAGTAATTTTGTGTCATCTGAAAATTTGATCACCTCACTTGTTGTTCCCATTTAAAAAACAGTGGACCCAGCACAGATACCCGGGCTAGTCTACTATTCAGCTTTCTCCATAGTCAAAATTGGCCATTTAACCCTACCCTATGCTTTCTATCTTTTAACCAGTTCCTGAGCCACAACAGTACACTGCCTCCTATCCCATGACTTTTTATTTTTGCCAAGAGTCTCTCATGAGACCTTGTCAAAGGCTTTTTGAAAATCCAGATATACTATATCAACCGGCTCACCTTTGTCTACCTGTTTATTCACACCTTCAAAAAAATATAGTAACATAGTAAATGACGGCAGATAAAGACCAGTATGGTCCATCTAGTCTGCCCAGTAAGATGGCAAGAGTAGGTGCACCTGCCTGTCCGTGCAGGCCACCCCTCCCCATGTCTTTGTTTTAGGGGTGAACCCACCGCTCTGTGTAGGACATCCCTGTATGTTGAGAATTTAGTTAGTTAAGTTTATTTTGATTTTATCCTGTTGCTGTAAAGGGATCCACTGTGTCTGTCCCATGCCATTTTGAATTCTGTCACTGTATTTGCCCCCACCACTTCCATCGGGAGGGCATTCCAAGCATCCACCACCCTTTCAGTTAAAAAGTATTTCCTGACATTGCCTTTCAATTTACCCCCTTGCAGTTTCATGTTATGCCCTCTAGTTTTACAGCTTCCCTGTCTTTGGAAGAGGTTTGGTTGTTCATTATTTTTCTTTAAGTATCTCTCCTGTTCCTCCTCTCCTCCAGAGTGTACATATTTAGGTCTTCAAGACTCTTCTTATAAGGCTTCTGACTCAGACCCCAAATCATTTTGGTTGCCTTCCTCTGAACCGTTTCCAATCTTTTTATATCCTTTGCAAGATATGGTCTTCAAAACTGAACACAGTATTCCAAGTGAGGCCTCACCAGTGACTTATACAGTGGCATTAGTACCTCTTCCGTTCTGCTGGTAATTCCTATTTGTATGCAACCCAACATCCTCCTGGCTTTTGCCACTGCCTTGTTGCACTGTTTTGCCACCTTGAGATCCGCAGAAATAATCACACCAAGGTCCTTCTCCTGGTCCGTGCACACCAACCTCTCACCCCCTATCGCGTACATTTCCCCTGGATTTCTGCTTCCCAAGTGCATGACACTGCACTTCTTCGCATTAAATCTTAACTGGCAAGCATTAGACCATTCTTTCAGCTTTTGTAGATCTTTCCTCATGTTATTCACTCCCTCAGGGGAGTCCACTGTGTTGCATATTTTTGTGTCATCTGCAAAAAGACAGACTTCCATGCAGTTCTTCAGCAATATCGCTCACAAATACATTGAACAGTGCCAGGCCCAGGACCGAACCCTGGGGCACCCCACTAATCACCCTCCTTTCATCCGAGTGAGTTCCATTTACCATCACCTTCTCTCGTCTGTAAGTCAACTGATTTCTGTTCCAGTTCACCACCTTCGGACCCATCCCCAAACTACTGAGTTTATTGATAAGCCTCCTATAAGGAACAGTATCAAAGGTTTTGCTGAAATCCAGGTAGATGACAACCATCGCATGCCCCTTATCTAGTTCTCTGGTCACCCAGTCAAAGAACTCAATCAGATTTATTTGGCAAGATCGTCCTTTGGTAAAACCATGTTGCCTCGGATCTTGCAACCTGTTGGTTTTGAGAAAGTCCACTATTTGCTCTTTCAGAAGCGCCTCCATTACTATTCCCACCACCGAGGTAAGGCTCACGGGCCTGTAGTTTGTCACTTCTTCCCTGTCACCACTTTTGTGAAGAGGTACCACATCCGCTCTCCTCCAGTCCTGAGGAACGTCTCCTGTTTCCAAGTATCTGTTGAAAACATCCTTTAACAGCCCAGCAAAGACCTCTCTGAGCTCTTTCAGTATCCTGGGATGAATCCCATCCGGTCCCATGGCCTTGTTCACTTTCAGTTTTGCAAGTTGTTCTAACACATCATCTTCAGTGAATGGTGTGGTATCTACTTCATTCCCATTTTTATATTTAGGAGTCACAGATGGTCCTTCTCCAGGATTTTCTTTAGTGAAAACAGAGCAGAAGTATTTGTTTAGCAATTTTGCTTTTTCAATGCCACTTTCCACAAATCCGTTCCCAGCACTTCTGAGTCCTGCAATTCCATCTCTGATTTTCCTCCTCTCCCGAATATACCTGAAGAAAGTTTTGTCGCCACACTTCACATCTTTAGCCATCTTTTCCTCTGCCTTTGATTTTGCTTTCCTTATTTCTCTTTCTGTCTCTTTGAGTTTGATCCTGTATTCCTTACTGTGTTCCTCTATTTGCATGCTTTTGAATTTTGTGAAAGCTGTGGGTTTTTTTGCCTTTATTTGAGCAGACACTTCTTTGGAGAACCAAATAGGTTTCCTTCTCCTCTTGTTTTTATTTACTTTCCTTACATATTTATCTGTTGCCCCTTTTATTGCCACCTTTAGTTTAGCCCATTGCAATTCCACTTCCCTTATCCCCTCCCACCCTGCCAACTCTTCCTTCAGGTACTTGGCCATTTTACTGAAGTCAGTGTTTTTGAAGTTTAGGAGGACTTTGAGCTTGCTATGATTGGACTGCACCTTGGCTTTTATCTCAAACCACACCATGTGGTGATCGCTGCTGCTCACAGGGGCACTCACCCAGACATTTGACATGGTCTCACCGTTGGTGAGCACTAAATCCAGCATTGAGTTTCCCTGGTTGGTTCCATCACCATTTGTTTAAGTGACGCATCTTGGAAAGCATCCACAATTGTTTTGCTTCTTGCCAGATTCGCAGAAGGAGTAATCCAATCCACATTGGGTAGATTAAAGTCACCCAATATGATCACTTCCCCCTTTGTGGCTATCTTGGCAATATCTATAATCAATTCATTATCTATTTCTTCGATTTGAGTCGGAGGTCTGTAGACTACAGCAGTATGGATGACAGTGCCATCTCCTCTTTGCAGCGCAATCCAGAGCGCTTCTTCTTTTCCCCATGCCCCTTGCATTGCAGCAGCTTTAATATTGCTTTTTACATACAAGGCTACTCCTCCTCCTTTTCCACTTTCTTTGTCTCATCTGAATAGATTATAGCCAGCTATGGCTATATCCCATTCATTCGATTCATTAAACCATGTTTCTGTAATGGCCACAATGTCCAAGTCCATTTCCACCATTAAGGCTTCCAGGTCTGGAACTTTGTTGGCTAAGCTTCGAGCATTTGTGCTCATTGCTTTCCAGCATTTAACTGGCTTGCATGTATTTTGCATTGATTTTGTTCTGCCCACTTCTTCCCAATGGTCATTGATGTGTGGTTTAAAAGTGTGGCTGTTTCTGATGTTTGCATTTGCCGAGAGTGACGTCCTCAACTAGTCCTTCTCCATCCGTCACCCCCTTTTTCTAGTTTAAATGCATATCCACATACTGCCTGAATTTTTCACTTAGGATTCTTTTCCCTGCGACAGAGAGATGTAGTCCATCAGCACTGTAGTTTCTTGTTAGTCCATCTGTTTCCCCAGTCGCCAATAAACCTGAATCCTTCTCGTTCGCACCAGGTCTGGAGCCATGTATTAAAGCTGTTCATGCGATGCACCCTTTCTGCCCTCTTACCATGAACAGGCAGAACATATGAGAATCAGGGCCGGCCCGTCCATTGAGCAAGAATGTTTTTTGCACAGGGCCCCGCGTTTCAGGGGGCCCCGCGCAAAGAACATTCTGCTTTTTTTTTAAATGACTTTAAAAAAAAAAACCTGGCTCTGGCTGCTACCGCTGCCGCTACCACCGCGGCAGCAGCAGAATGGAGTGTCCCGCGGGGCCTCCTCTTCTCCTTCAGCCCCTCTGCAAAGGCTTTGAGATTCGCGAAGGGAGAGCGTCTCCCTCGCGTCTCTGTGAAGCCTTCAGCCCCTCTGCAAAGGCTTTGAGATTCGCGAAGGGAGAGCGTCTCCCTCGCGTCTCTGTGAAGCCCGCAGGGGCTAATGGGAAATTTCCCATCTGCCCCTTCAGACGCGAGGGGCTGATGGGAAATTTCCCATTAGCCCCTGCGGGCTTCACAGAGACGCGAGGGAGACGCTCTCCCTTCGCGAATCTCAAAGCCTTTGCAGAGGGGCTGAAGGAGAAGAGGAGGCCCCGCGGGACACTCCATTGTGCCACTGCCGCGGTGGTAGCAGCAGCAGCCAGAGCCAGTTTGTTTTTTTAATTGTGCCATAAGCCCGGGGGGGGGGGGGTTAAGACTGGCAAGGGGGGGGTTAAGACTGGCAAGGGGGGGGGGTTAAGACTGGCAAGGGGGGGGGGGTTAAGTATGGCAAGGGGGGGTTAAGATTGGCAAAGGGGGGGTTTAAGACTGGCACGGGGGGGGTAAGACAGGGAAAGGGGGGGGGTTAAGAATGGCCAAGGGGGGGGTTAAGATTGGCAAGGGGGGGTTAAGACTGGCAAGGGGGGGTTTAAGATTGGCAAAGGGGGGGGTTAAGATTGGCAAGGGGGGGGTTAAGACTGGCAAAGGGGGTGGTGATAAGATTGGCAAGGGGGGGATAAGACTGGCAAAGGGGGGTGTTAAGATTGGCAAGGGGGGGTTAATACTGGCAAGGGGGGGTTAAGCGGCAAGAACTGGCAAGGGGGGGTTAAGACTGGCAAGGGGCTGGGGCTGTCTGGAAATGGGGCGATGGGGGGGTTAGGACTGGTAATGGGCTATGGGGGGGTTAGGACTGATAATGGGCTATGGGGGGGCTAGGACTGGTAATGGGCTGTGGGCTGTTGGGGGGGTTAGGACTGGTAATGGGCTATGGGGGGGTTAAGACTGGTAATGGGCTGTGGGCTGATGGGGGCTGTCTGGAAATGAGGTGATGGGGGTTAGGACTGCTAATGGGCTATGGGGGGGTTAAGACTGGTAATGGGCTGTGGGCTGATGGGGGCTGTCTGGAAATGAGGTGATGGGGGTTAGGACTGCTAATGGGCTATGGGGGGGTTAGGACTGATAATGGGCTACGGGGGGCTAGGACAGGAAATGGGCTGATGGGGAGGGGTTAGGACTTGAGGTGGGCTGATGTGGTTAGGACTGGTAATGGGCTGTGGGCTGATGGGGGGGTTAGGACTGGCAATGAGCTATGGGGGGCTGACTGGAAATGGGCTGATGGGGTTAAGACTGGAAGTGGGCTGATGGGGGGTTAGGACTGGTAATGGGTTATTGGGGGGCTTAAACTGAAAATGGGGTGATGGGGGTTAGGACTGGAAGTGGGTTGATGGGGGGCTAGGACTGGTAATGGGTTGGGGGGTTGCTATGACTGGAAATGGGCTGAGTGGAAGGGGAGGCTTGAACTGCAAATAGCTGATGGGGAGGGAGCTTGGAATGGAAATGGGCTGTGATGGA
The DNA here is from genome assembly GCA_033557465.1 of Ichthyophis bannanicus. Lineage (NCBI taxonomy): Eukaryota > Metazoa > Chordata > Amphibia > Gymnophiona > Ichthyophiidae > Ichthyophis > Ichthyophis bannanicus. Next base: position 123,921,209 of record CM066031.1, read on the forward strand.
AGGGAGCTAGGACTGAAAATGGGCGGACGGAGCAGCTAGGATAGGACTGGAAATGGGCTGTTGGGGGGAGCTAAGATTGGAAATGGGCTGTGGTGGTGTTTTGAATTGAAATGGACTCTTGGAGGGGCTAGAACTGGAAGTAGGCTCATGGGGGGCTTGGACTGGAATTGGGCTGAGTGGAGGGGAGCTAGGATTTGACATGGGCTGATGGTGGGGCTAGGAAAGACTAGAAATGGGCTGATGGGGGCTAGGATTGTAAATGAGCTGATGGAGGGACTCAGACTGAAAATGGATGGGGGAGCTAGGACTGGAAATGGGTTGATGGGGGGCTAGGACTGGAAATGGGTTGATGGGGGGCTAGGACTGGAAATGGGCTGATGCAGGGACTAGAAGGGAATGGATGCTGGGTGAGACTGGAACTAGAAGGGAGCTGATGTTGGGGGAGGATTAGAATGGGATGGGGTTGGGAGAGTAAAATGGAGAGGGGAAAAATATATTTTGTGTGGGAGGGATGAAAAATCTACAATTGGCCGGGTATTGGGAGAGTAAGTGGTGATTGAGGATGGAGAGGTAAAATTTGTGTGGATGAAATAGGAATGAGGAAAGAGCAAAAGGAGAAAGATTAGTATGTTAAAGCAGATGTAGAGAGAGAGAATGGAAAAAAAAACTAGAAGAGAGAAGAAAGAACAAATGGACAGCAGACGATGGACAGTTAGCAGAAAACATGAAGAAACCAGAAGAAAGTGGCTGGAGCAATTGCAACTGAAGAAAATGCACAAAAGGTAGAAAGATATCTCTTTATTTTGAATTTATTAACTGGAATATGAAAGCTCTGGGAAATGTGCATCATTAACGTCTGCGCTTTGTTTGGTACAAGAGGAAATTAATTTATAGTTTTATTTCTACAGTGGTGTTGTACATTCCAAGTTTGGCTTTTGGGGTTCCCAGTTTAATTATTGCCTTCCTGTTTCTAAATTGTGATTCCTTGTTTGGTGATGGTCTATGTTCTGCATGTGTAACTGAGCTGAGGTATTCTATTTATGTAATTCCTATTTGACATTGCCACTTGTTCTCTTTCCCCAGTATTCTCTGAAATGTATTGGTTTAATATTTGCAGTGTTGCCTTTTGATAGGTAGGGTATGGTGCTTTGTGAGTCCCGGTAATGCTGTCAGGGTACGGCGGGTTTGCTATGGGTTCTAAATGGGCAGCGTTTGTAGTAGTTCCTAATGTGCCTGGCGGTTGGATTATAGTAATGTAGAAATCTTTTAGTCTTTCTTTATCCATACACTCATTAAGAGACATATTTACTAAAAGTTAGTGTCTGGTAACATTATGCAAATATTTATGCAAATAAGACCACTTATGCAAATGAGGCCCCGCACCGAGTCTCCGCACATGGCCCCGCACCCCCCTTGGGCCGCCCCTGATGAGAATGCTACAGTGTTAACAATAGGCTTGAGTTTCTCTCCCAGAGTCTGGAAGTCCCTTTGAATTGCAGAGGCACTGTTTCTAGCCAGGTCATTTTTACCCAGGTGGATGACAACATCAGTTTTGGAGTGCTCACTTTCTGCGCTAAGTACATCAACAATTTGGTTTGTATTCCTGCTGGCTGAAAAGCCTGAGAGGCATTTGACTATCATCTCTCCTTTGAACTGTGTTCCCAAGTTGGTGCCTCTGATGATGGAATCTCCAATTAGTAGTAGTTTTCTGTTTGAGTTTTTCTTCATATTTGGTGCTTTAGCAGGAGATTGGGCATTGACTGACTCATTTAAGGGTCCTTCACTTTCCATTGATTGGTGATCCTCATTAACCAAAGCAGAGAAGGCATTATGCAGGGATATCTCTTGATGTATAGGATGTCTCTGCGTTACAGGTCGCAATTTACCCGAGCCCAATTTGTTTCTGGGATGTTTGATTCTTTGTGGTAGCGGTGGTGGACTTTGTTCTGTTTGTATCCTAGAAGAGATACGTTTCATTGCAGCTAGTTCTTCCCTTAGTAGAGTCAATTCTTTATGCATGGCAGCTGACTTGAGGCACATAGGACAAGCTCTTAGGTTCCAACAATTCGTCTCAGAATGAAAGCACCACAGTTATTGCACTGAATACATGACATGATGATTAAGCAGTCCTAGAAGGAGAAGAAGAAGAAAAGGTGGGCTTAACACCAAATTAAAAAGGATAGATGGCAACGTATGTGACTACTATATAGGCAATGCAGCCCTGGGGTGGGTGGGGTGAGGGGTAGGGTGGGCAGTAACCTAAGTGTCTCTGGCCAGTAGGCCTTACATGAACAGTGGTCACACTCAGATATCTGGTTTAAGGGCTAAACAAGGAATGTAGGCAGTCAGAATATTCCCAAAAAGTAATGTATAACCAACAGTTAAATTCTATATTAGCAACAGGCAAAAAATGATAGAAAGCTGAAAGCTTAGCTGTGTGGAGGCTCTGGAAGCTGTGAAGCCTGGAGTTGACCAGGTACTTGTGGCAGGCTGTAAGATAAACTAATTAGTCCCTCCCTGGGAGCAGGCTTGCAACAGAAAATTCAAACATAATAGATTAGTAAAAGAAGACCTTCCTTGCCTAGATCCATGTTTGCTTTCTCCCATTAAACCATGACTATCTACATGTTCAGTAATTTTATTCTTTATAATGGTTTCTATCATTTTGTCCAGTACTAATATTGGGCTCACTGGTCTGTAGTTTCTCGGATCACCCCTGGAACCCTGTCTAAAAATAGGTGTTACATTGGCCATTCGCCAATCTTCAAGTACAAGGGGGGCCAAAATTTTGTTATTGTAACTTGTGTCACCCTGCCGCGGCACCAGCACCCCCTGGTGGCGGCGTAGTTCTTCCACCGAAGGGCTGAGCCCGGGGCTACTAAGATATTTGTGATTGGGATTGGCCAGGTGCGAGGGTCAAGGGCCAGTGCCTTGTGCCAGCCTCGTTGCCAACTCCCCAAAGAGAATACAGTCTTGCACAAAAGTGGAGGGAAAAGAAAAAGGCTTTATTTTCCCTTTTTTGCACCAAGGGTTCATAACATAGGATAAACACATTGGTAGACATAGCAAAACAAGAGCTTACAGCAGCTTTTGCAAGCACGAGGTAAAAAAACCAAAAACTGTTAACTTCACAGTATAAAAGCCACCAAAACAATATTGCTTCATTTTACTCAAAAGAGCTCTGGAATGACTCTATATCACTCACGGCACAATATGCACATTCCATAGGGCTATCAAGATCTTCATGTACAGATTCCACCTGCATGGCCTCTTCTGACTGCTCTGAAGAGTCAAGATAGGTGTCCCTTGTGTGAGTTGGGCTCACCGCCTCCCAGGACTTAGCAGTTTGTTTGGACCTACGGTTCTGTGTGGTGGAATACCATACTGGCATCTCTTCCTCTAGAGGTTTAAAAACATTTTCTTTATAATGCTTTCCTCTAAAAGTTCTGTCCTTGTTCAAACTGTCTTTTAACTTTGGCTTTGGCTTGTGCTTTAGGTAAGGAGACTCTCTCCTCCAGGGTTCTTCTCTTAACTTGGCTTTAGGCAAACAATAGCAAAGATTAAAAGCTTTACCTTTGGATTTTCTTTTGGTTCTCTGGGGCGAGACAGGAGGCCTACCTTGGCTGCTGCCTTCCGTATCAGTGCTCTCAGGTATTCTCCTTCTGCTCTCCCAGTCTTTCCTCCTCAGGCCTTTGAGGCCTGCCCTCTTGTGGGCTTCAGGGCCCGGTCTGATTTGGCTTTGGCCTTCTCGGCCTATCCTTTGGCTTACAGGACTGGTGCACCTCTCCCAGCCTGTCTTTTTACTCAGGTTTGCTTTTGGACTAGATCCCAATCTTGCTCTGGTACCTTCATAGCATGTCCTCAATCCCTCTCTGGAACAGGCTCTCACTTGTTCTCTCCCAGCTGAGGAGGGTAATCCTTCCACTGCTTCCCGAGTAGAGGATCTCCAGGCAGATGAGATTCTAGCAGCTGAGCTGTTTGCAGGTAAGCTCCCAGCGTATGAGCTTCCTCCTGACTCTTGCTTACCTCCTCTTAAATGTGAGCTTTTGGGACATGAGTCCTGCCCACAGAGGCGTGGTTCTGTGGTCTCTGTCCCGACTCTCCTGCTCCCTCTAGGTGGATCCCCTGGATATTGCAGGCAATTTCTTTTTCTTTCAGAATCCAAAACTGTTTTTCTCTCCAAAAGAGGGTCCGCTGCATCACACTTGTAAACTTCTTTTTTGTTTCTATAGTTCTGTAGCCAGAATGTCACAAAACAGCTTTTTATTTTCTTTACAAAGCCAAAGACTTATCAGCCCCCCTCCTCATACTACAGATGATTTTAATGATAGTTCACATGTTTCAGTTCCTTGAATACCCTTGGATGTATATTATCCGGTCTAGGTGATTTATTACTCTTCAGTTTATCAAATAGTTGTAATACATCTTCCCAGTTTATCAATATTTCTTTCAATTCATTTATTTTTATTTTATTTAACTAGGCTTATATATTGCTTTTCTACCAGTCAAAGTGGTGTACATTCAAGTACTGTATATATATTTTCCCCTTGTCCCCAAAGGGTTCACAATCTGTGTTTTTATACCCGAAGCAACTGGGGGTTAAGTGGCTTGTCCAAGGTCACAAAGAGCACCTGTGGGACTAGAAACTCCAGTCCTTCTGGCCCAAGGTTGCTGTCCTCTAGCGGGATTTGAATCCCTGGTCCTCCAGCCTGATGTAACTTGCCCCATCCACTAGGTCACTCCTCCCTATTGCACTACCTTTAAATACCATTTCAGCCATGGGTAACGTGCCTGCATCTTCTTCAATAAAGTGCCTAAATATTCTTCAGTAAAGACCGAAGCAAAGAATTTATTCAGTCTCTCCGCTGTGGCCTTATCCCCTCTTAGTGCCCCTTTTACGCCTCTATCATCTAATCGTCTAACTGACTCTCTCACAAGTTTTTCCTACAAATGTACTTGAAAGTTTTTATTATGTGTTTTTCCTTCCACGGCAAACTTTTTTTCAAAATCTTTCTTTGCCTGCCTTTCAATGCCTTGCCTTTTACTTGCAGTGCTTATGTTTTCTGTTTGTCATTTGGCTCCTTTTTCCATTTCTTGAAATATGCTTTTTTGGCTACAACAGCCTCTCTGATCTCACCTTTAAACCATGCTGGTAGTTTTTGGACTTCCTTCCACTTTACTTAAAGCGTGGAATACAGCTGGTCTGGGCTTCCAAGATAGTACTTTTAAACAACACCAATGCTTTATGTAAATCTTTAATCTTTGCAGTTGTTCCTTTTTAGCTTTTACCTATTTTCCTCATTTTATCATAGTCTCACTTTTGAAAGTTAAAAAGTAGAAGTAAGTGATGTCAGGCCATCATATGAACAGCTGAGCCGAGTGCTTTGCTGGACTAACTGCTCCAAAGGGGGTTAATTTTGCCTTCCCATACCCAATTGAGGCTGATTATAGACCTTAAGAGGGGACTATGCAAAGCCTCAGTGGGATGACCAAGACCTGGCGAAAAGTTGCCGACTTAAAAGTATTCTCTTATTAGAGCTGCGAGGACACCACTTCCAAATGGTGCCGGCAGGGGGAGAGAATGCTGAGGAGGAGAGAAACACGCCGACAGATGATGCAGCAGGCACAATGGTGCATGTTAGCAAGTTGGAGATGCAGCAGTGGTTTAGCGAGCTTAAACAAGAGATTGGAGCAGTAAGGACTGAGCTTGGCTGCATGGTGGAGAACGTAAGAGCTGATATACATGAACTGGGCAAAAGCGTAGAGGAGGTTGAAGAGAAAGTGGATGACTGCCAAGCAGAGCAGGAGCCATATGCAAGAAAGTATCTGCAAGGTGGAAGAGACAACACAGCAAATGCAGTTAAAATTAGATGACTTGAAGAACCGCAGCAGATGAAATAATCTGTGAATTAAAGGAGTTCCTGAGGGGTCAGAATTCCAGGACTGTATAGCAATAGCGGTTTCAGGTTTTCAAGCTTTTCTAGAAGGAGAAGAGGAGGTGGCAGCGCTGGAGCTATAGTTGGATTGGGTACATTGGGCGCTTGGCCCCAGCAGAGTGTGCACCCCAGAGACAGTGTAAACTGCTTTCATAATTATACCATTAAAGAAAGAGTGGCTGCAAAAATGAGGCGAGTGGGCAAGTTTCAGCGGCAGGGCCACCTGGTAGCAGTGTTTACAGATCAATCCACGGGAACTTTAGTGCCAGAAGAGCTTTGGCCCCATCACAGAAAGGTTACGCAAGGAACAAATTAAATATATTTATTTATTTATTTATTTAGTGTACATTTGTATACCGCTACTTACAGCGATCAGCAGCGGTTTACTATACATAACAGGGTTGGCTGTACAGTACAGAAATCAACAGAATATACATTTTGATTAAGAGGATACACAAACAACACAGCAGCTGGGTTACTAAATTTACACTTGATTGAAATGGGGTGTCTTTACATATATACATATTAACAGGTCAGCGGATTTACCCTATAGGACTATTCTGTACAAAAAATGGAACAACATTGGGTGATGACTGTGGAGGAGGCTGTTAAGACCATGGAAGTGTCAGGACTCTCTGATGTGGGCAGTACACTGCCCAGACAGCCAGTGGAAAAATCGTGAAACAAACGATGGACAGTGGTAGAAAAGAGTGAGAAATGAAGAAAGAAGACAACAGGGAGAGAAAAAACTCTGACTTGATTGTGCTTGATGATATGGGACAGGATTGCAAGCTGGTTTGTCTCTGAGGCCGAGAGATGGTTTGTTCAAAAGGTATTTGCTGAACTTTACATTGCAGGATTTTATAAGAATTATCATTGGTTATATCTAGATGGGAGGAGGGAGGGTGCTGGGCAATAACTTTTAAGGGGGATCATTGTTGGGTGTAGTGAATGGATACAAGTAAGGGGAAAGAAGGAAGAGGTCTGTTTTCTAACGGGGATAGTGTAGGTGCAGGAATGGAAAGCGGAAAGGCAATAGGGAGCTAAGGTGGAGATGTGGGTTAAAGGATAAGGTGGGAACGGGGAGAATTGAAGGAGGGAATGATGGAGGGAGGAGGGTCAGGCAAGCAGAGGCAGGGTCACTACTCCCACTATATAGCTGGCTAAGTGGGAGAGGCGTTTGGAAAGGGGGGGGGACTGGGTGTGTCTAAAAAATATGAGTGACTGGGGACAGTAGGATGATTGAGAATAGCTGTGAAACCTGATGGAGAGATTGTGGTGGTGACTTTGAATGTTCATGGGCTGAATTCATGGCAAAAGCGGTCGTTGATGTTGAGGGAAGGTGACTGCTTACAAGAGGATATATTTATGATTCAGGAGACTCACCTAAAGAGATTCTTTGAGGAAGCACTGAGGAATAAAACATTTCCCCAGGCCTTCCCAGCCTCTAGTGCTTGCTGCCCAAAAAAGGGAGGGGTGGTCATTTTATTCTCTGTAGATTGGGAGCAGTTGTTAATACGTTTAATAGGGATATGCAGGGGAGGTATCTGGTGGTACAAGCTGCTATAGGGGAGACTCCTTAATACTTTGTTAATATATATGCACCCAATCAGGACCAAGGGGAATTTTATGAGAGATTAGGAAGGGTTCTGGAGACCTTGGGTGAGATCCATTGTGTGCTAGGAGGGGATTTTAACCTGACAGTTAATACTAGCCACACCTGCCCTCCCCAGTAAGCCACGTTCAAATCCATATTTTCTGGGTGTAAATTCAAAAGCATTATAATGTGGGAAGGGTTGGATTGTCACTCACTAACGCTTAAAGAGGTCCACTGCCCAGGTCCACACCTTTGCCACTTTCACACAGCTCCACCATAGATGGAAAAAGTCCTCCTCCATCCCACATGATCACATTTGATTTAATAAATGGAGGAAGGGAAAGCAAGGAAATCCACAGAACTACCTTTTATCTTTTTTTTAAAAAAATTATATTGTGCAAATCCTTCAATACTCTACATGTCAAAGTAATTCTAGCTGTGAACCCTTAATTCTTACCCACTGGACTGATGGGTGTACTCTAAAGTTTAAGTGCTTCATACCTGGAAGACTTCCATCCATCCTCTACGCTTAATCAAGGACATAGAGATCTCACCCCATTATTGATGACCCATTTATTTATTTATTTGGAAACTTTTATATACCGCCCCTTCCCAAGATCAGGGGCGGTTTACATGGAGCAAAGAAAACATACATACAGCAGTCCCAAGTTACCTCCTCAGCGCCAAAGCCAGGAAGGAAGGAAGGACAGCAGGAACCCTTAGCAACTGCCGAAACATGAGGAGACAGAGAGCAGCCTGCAACCATGTGTTTGGGAGCCTGCAGCAGTGAGGGAAACTCCCCCCCCCCCACCCCCCACCCCCCCCCCCCCCCCACCCACTGTGTTTAGGTGTGATTTTATTTCCTCTTATTCTTCAGGCCTGTCTGCATTTTTTTTTTTTTTTATATTTAAATTTTTTTATTATTCAACGTTTCAAAATACAGACATTTATTGAGAACATTCTGATAGTCCTCTAAGCATATATACACTCCAACCTAAGAGGTACCATTATATCACTTATATGTAAACAACAGCCATGCTTAGTAAAAATTATTCTCTATACGTAACAATATTCTGTGTACCGGAGTCATTGTTTTAACACTCTCACGTGTACACCGTATATCCTACATTCAACAAGTTATGTACATTCTTAGCACATCCCTCAGTACCCTTGGTCGCCTTTTATTTTATTATTGACCTTTTTTGTTCTTTGCTATTAGCACCTGTAACAGTTACATATCCATCATAACAACAACTTCAGATCATTCAGATTTCCCCAATCAACATTTGAGAAACCCAGCCTTATATACTGACTATCTGTTATTCAACCCCCCCCTGGACTCCCCCCCCGGCCCCATCCCCCCCCTCCTACCCCCCCCCTGCCCTGCCCTTAAATCCCAATTGTATGACATTGAGCGTCAAAATGTGGTGTTTTCAGGGCAACCCCTAAGAACCCCCCAATATTGTCAATAATGAACCTAAGCCGGCCTAACCCCCCCCAATATATAACCTCCCCCCTACTTCCACTCTTCTGCGTGCAGCCACTTCCACACCCCCTGCCCACCTCTGCTCCATTTGGTCCTTTCTGCCCCCCCTCTCCCCTGTCAATTTATACATCGCGTAGATATTCGACACTCTACAGGCGAAGCTCGCTATGGAGGTAGGTTCGGCCTGTTCCAATACCAAGCTATTTCACATCGAGCCGCTGTTACACAGTGCCATACAATTCTCCAATCCCCCTCCCACCTCCCGTCAGGCCTATGTAGGAGACACATCTCAGGGCCAAGCTTTATTGGCGCACCCACCATTTTGTTTATGTGCTCCCCTATTTTCTTCCAATATTCTCCCACCACTGGGCATGTCCACCACATATGCTCCATGATCCTCTTTCACCACACTTTCGCCAGCATTCATCCGTTTGCACCACTCCCACCTCCGCTTTGCACAGTCTCTCTGGCGTGAGATACCATCGGCTCAGCACCTTGAACCCATTCTCCGCGCAATGATGTGGCAATGGAGAACTTAGCTATGCCCATTACCACCGCGTCCCATTCCTCCACCCCCCACGAGACCCCTAAGTCTCTTTCCCACGCTTCCATATACTTCAACTTGCCTTCCCCCCGCGCTGTCAACCCTCTGTAGATCCTAGATAGCATCCCCTGCCGCCCCATGGAGCCTAGACAGGCTCCTTCAAACCACTCTCCACCCCCCACCTCCCCTGCCCCCATGCTCCCGGCCCTTTTTGTGCACTACTGAGCAGAGCTGCGTATACGCAAACCTATCCGCCTCCCCTAATCGGTAGAGGTCCCTCACACCTTCAAAACCTCGACACTTTGTTCCTACCACGATCTGGGACACCTGAGTCAAACCTAACTCCGCCCATTTTCGCAGCACTGTGACCGCTGGCCCCGTCTTATCTGCACAGCAGGCTTGCAGGGACATTGTAGCCGACCAATGTTTATCCCCTACCAGCTGCTTCCTATATTGTTGCCATACCTGCAATGTATGCCCCACAATGGGATGCCTCCCCCTCTCCTCCTTTCCCCTCCCAGACTATTCATTCCAGTTCTCCCGGCCTGTATTCCTCCAGCTCCATCTGTACCCACTGCTTCTGGGGCTCCCGCAGCCACGCGTAGACTGCACGTAACTGCGCTGCTGCATAATAAAGGCGGAAATTTGGCACCCCCAGTCCCCCCGCCCCCACGGACACGTGCATCGTACGCGCCGCAACCCGGGGTCTCCTCCCCCCCCCATATAAATCGCTCTACCTGCTGCTGTATCTTCCTCAGCACTTTCCGGGGTATCGGCGCTGGCAAGGCTTGAAAAAGGAACAGGAACTGGGGGAGAAGCATCATTTTCACCGTTGCCATTCGCCCAAACCATGAATAGTACCCCCTGCTCCAGCCCTGCAATCGCCCTTCCACCTGTCCCACCAATTTCCCATAGTTTAAAGCGTATAGGTCCTCCAAACTCCTCCCTATATGGACCCCTAGGTATCGGATCGATGTTTTTGCCCATTTGAAGGGGAAACTCCCTTCCCAGTCCCGTTGCTCCTCCTGCTCCCCCACTATCCTCAAAATCTCGGATTTCCCCCAGTTGATCCGAAATCCCGCCCTTTCACCATAGTCCTGAATCTCCCTCATCACTGCCCTCAAGGAGTCTCTAGGTTTCGTAAGCGTCAACAGAATATCATCCGCGAAGAGGGACGCTTTGCAGTCCTGTCGTCCTACCCTAACTCCTGTAATGTCTGGATTGCACCTCAGCCTCGCCGCCAGGTGTTCGAGGGAGAGCGCAAATAACAAGGGGGATAGGGGGCATCCCTGCCTAGTCCCCCGTTCAAGCGGGAAAAAATTCGAATATCCCCCGTTTACCCGAACACATGCCCTCGGTTGAGCGTAAAGAGCCTTTATCCACTGCACAAAACCCGGCCCGAACCCCTGGGACTCCAGTACCGAGTCCAAGAATGTCCAAGACACCTGATCAAAGGCTTTCTCAGCATCCAATGATACTAGCAAGGCCTCCTCCCCCTGTTTTTGCGCTGACCACATTACGTTTAACACTTTCCGAATGTGGTCCGCCACTTGCCGACCCGGCACAAACCCCGCTTGATCTGCATGCACCAATTTTCCTATCAGTTTATTAAGCCTGGTCGTCAACACTTTCGCCAGGACTTTCGCGTCAACGTTTAGCAGCGAGATGGGACGGTAGGACGCACAATCTTGAGGGTCTTTCCCTTCCTTGTGGATCCAAGTAATGCCTGCCCACCCCATCGTCTCTGGTAACGCCGCCCCCCTTCGCGGCCCGTTGCATACCCTAGTCAGCGGTGTCAGCAAGTGACTCTCGAATCGTTTATAAACCGTGCCGTAAGGCCATCTAGTCCTGGGGCTTTATCGTTCTTCAACGTCTTAATGGCCTGAGAGACCTCTTCAGGTTGTATTTCCCTATCCAGCCCCTCCTGATCCTCGCTCGTCAAAACCGGGAGCCTTGCTTCCTTCACATACTCGCTAATGTCCTCCTTCGACCTCGCCTCTCGTGCCGCATATAGTTTGCTATAATAGGCCACAAATTCCTCCCTAATATGCTGGACCTCTCGCACCCCCCCCCACCCCCTTACTCCTGATCTGCAGGATCCTATTCCACTCCCTTTTTTTTCAATTGCCTCGCGAGGTATTTCCCGGCTTTGTTTCCCCCTTCAAAGAACCGCTGTTTCATCAGCTGCAAGCGGAATTGTATCTTCTCCGCCTCAAGTGCATTCACTTGAGCCCGTAATGCCAGGACCGCTCCCCCGCAGCCGTCCACTACCGTCCAACCCATCTCTTTCCTCCAACTTCTGCAGTTCTCCGCGTATCCTCTCCTCCTTCTCCGCTCGTTCCCGCTTGATGCGTGCCCCCCACTTGATAAGTACTCCCCTAACGACTGCTTTGAAAGCATCCCAGACTACTCCATCCTTCACCTCCCCCCCTTCATTTTGGTCAAAATAAACCGGTATTAAGTTTTCAAGCTCGCTCGTCACTCTCGCGTCCTCCAGTAAGCCTTCATTCAGTTTCCAAAATTGTCGGCCTTTATCTTCCCCCGCCACGCGCACTCGCACTACCACCGGAGCATGGTCGGACCATGTGATGGGCTCCATCTCGCCCTCCAGCAACCGCCCCCCTAGCTCTTTTCCCACCCATATAGCGTCCAGCCGGGAATACGTGCCGTGTACGGCAGAGTAGAAGGAGAACTGCCTCCTTCCGGGATTTAATACCCGCCATGCATCTATCAGATCATTCTCCTGCACGAATCTATGGTACCGCTTCCTATCTGTTCCCCTCCCAACCCCCCGTCCTGTCGTGTCTCTCCCAACCTCCCAGGCCATGTTGAAGTCTCCTCCACAGATCATCACCCCCGCCCCCAGTGCCGCCCCCTGCTCACTCAGGTCGTGCCAGAATTCCGTGTGATTACTCGTCTGGGCATACACATTCACCACACAAAACCATTCTTCCCCCCGCTTTGCCCTCAATAGGAGGTATCGCACCCCCTTATCCCTGGTTATCACCTGGACCTCCACCGGGACCTCCCCTTTAATGTAGATCCCCACACCTCCTTTCTTTTTCTCTTTATAATTGGAGGCAAATACACCAGTGTTTATATCCCCGAGGTTGTACCAGTGCCTCATGCTTTCTCTGTAGATGTGTCTCCTGCAACATTACTATGTCTGCTTTATGACGTGCCATTTACTTATACAATTTCAGTCGTTTCAATGGGGAGTTTAAACCTTTCACATTCATTGTTAAGATTTTCATTGCCTTCCTTTCGGGCATACCCCCTCCATGCACCCCCAATACCCTCGGACCCCCCCCCTGACCCTCCCTTACCCCCCCCTCTATCTCCCTCCCCACCCCCCCCCTACCATTCCCTCTCCCCCTCCCCCCTTCCTCACTCTCCATTGTGGAGAAGTAACTTCCAATACGGTGACCTCATCCCCCTCTCCACCAGCGTACCCCAGCGGCCCCCCAGCCTCCCCCCTCCTGCCTCGTCCCTACCTTCCACATCCCCCCTTGACCCCCTAACCCCCCCTCCCTTCACCCTCCTTATTTCACCATCCCCACTTCCTTGTCCCCCCCACCCTCTCTTCCCCCTCTGATCTTACTACCTTACCCTGTTCTTCCCCCCACCCACTGTCACCTCTCTTTCATGAATACCAGTCCTTTAGGTGGGTGTCTCAACTCAGCCAGTCTCTGATTCGGGATGCCGGCTCTCGTCGGAGTCCTTGGAAGTTCGGGCCAATCTTCGTCCCCTCGCCCTCCGCCATTGCCTGGTCTCTTCTCCTCCTCCGGTCCGGGATCCCTTTCTCGGTGATGTAGTTGGGCCGTCGCTCATCTCCGGTAGTCTCTCTGCGCCCAACTCCCGCAGCGCCTTCCATGCCTCCACGCTAGATCGCACCGTCTTTGAGCGCCCTTTACCGTGATAAGTAGTCCAAATGGGAAGAGCCACTTGTATCGCAAGTCCGCTTTTCTAAGATACGCGGTGACTTCTCTGATCTCTCTCCTACGTTGCAACGTCCCTTGGGACAGGTCCTGATACAACTCCACCTTGTGTCCCTCCCGTGGAAGCTTTTCAATTTGCGGCTTGGCTCCCAGCAGGAGCTCCTTGCGCTTGAAGGATCGAATGCAGACTACTATATCTCTAGGCCTGTTTCTCGCGAATGGGCCCTAGACTTCTGTGCGCTCTTTCTATGCCCGGTCGGGCATCTTCGGTGACCCCCTCTTGCCCAGCTGCCACTAGGAGGTCCCTGAAGATTCCTCTGGAACCACTGCCTCACAGTCTTTGTATGGAGGCTCTTCTGGTACTCCCCGCACTCGCAAGTTGCATCTGCGGGAGCGGTCCTCCAGGTCCCTCGGTTTTGGCTTTAAGGCTCTCCTGCGCCAGCTGCACTCTTCCCATCCTCTCTGGATCTGTGACAGGGTTTCCTCTTGATTCTCCAGCTTGGTCTCCGCCTCCTCTACTCTCGCTCTCTCCCAGCTCCACCAAGTCTTGGCGCAGCGTCTGCACCGCTTCCTTGATCTCATTCTTCACCCCACACATCTCCACCTTCAACTCCTCCTTCAGCTCAAGAAGCCATTGTTTGATCTGTTCCGTGGCCGTCAGGCCTTCTTCACCACCATCACTCCCCGCCCGGGCTCTGCGGGCTCTCTAACCCGCTGGTTTTTCCTGCTTTCCTCCCCTCTTTTCCCCCCTCCTTTGGAGGTTGCATACGGGGAGCGGAACTCCGCCAGCTTTTTTTCACCGATGGCTCTTTTTTTACTGGATTTCTCCATGTATTTAGGCTGGTGGCACCCTCCCCCCGCTGTCCACTGTGACTCACACTGCAGGTTCTTAGCTCTCTTTCCTCTCTGCCAGCCACTGCCAACTGGGCCAGTCTCACACACAATATCGCTCTGTCTCCTTCCCCCTTCTCAGCTCTGAAGACCTGGTGGTGTGGGGACTTACTGGCGGTGTTTGCTCTGGGCGCTGGTCTCACCACTGTATTCCTGGTGCTGGGGGCCTTCCGTTCTTCCACCGGGCTCTGAGCCACGTGCTCGGCCTGCTCTGTCTCCTCTCCTCCTGCGCTCCCCTTGCAGCGTGCCGCCACCTCGCTCCGCGTTGCGATTTGTAGCTCAGTTTGTGCTGCAGAGGAGGTTGCTACTTGCAGGATCCCGGCGTTCGCTCCGCGTTGCGCCGGGTGTGTTCTGCCCTCTCCGTGTTCTTGCTGCTTACTCCGCTCCGCCGCCGGCTAAGAAGCCCGCACTTGACTTCCTGCCGCTCGCGATCTTCGCGCGGCTCACTACTGCTCCTCCGCCCTGAGTTTTTTGCCCTCCGCTGGGGTCGGTGGCAACCTCTTGCCTTGCGGCCTCTCTCCGGTCAGCTCTGCGATGCCGGTAGGGGCCAAATCAGCCTATTATTGCATGCTGGTGGCGGAGCTCTCACTCTACGCCGCCATGCAGGAGGATGCCGTCACCGGAAGCCCTCGGTTGATGCAAGTTTAACAGCTCTGATGAAATATGAAAAAGGATCCAAGAGAGATTGATTTCACTTATGTTTCACTACCCTTGGAATGAGACTCACTTGAGCGCAGTATTGAAGGCTTCATTAAATAGCCCTTATAACCGGTGCTCTCTTGGGTATTGCCATATGGAGGAAGCAATTAGTTCAGGTCCTTATCCTTATATTGCTAAGGATCAGTTGAGCAGTTTGGATGGCTTTGAAAAGGATTCTTTAAGTACACACAACTTCAGTGCCCCCTCCCTCCTTCTCCACCCCTCACCCAGCGCTCCCCCAAAGATTAGAAGAAGGCTCTTCAGAGGTAAGAGCCTGCAGGCGAGTAGCACTGAGTCCAGCATGGTTTGCCTGCTTTGGGCTTCCCCAGGGGGGGGGGGGGGGGTGGTTAGTACCAAAACAAAATATATTTTTGTCTGACTTACTTTGAGGGCTACCCAATATCGTCTCTTGGTGTGTCCATCAGGTTTGGGCTACACGGGACATCCGCTGGTTCAGTGCTGGCTTTCCTGTGGTTTTTTTTTTTTTCCCACCTTGCTGAGCTTGCCTGCACATGGTAACTGTGTTTCACATGATTCTGTATGTGCCTTACTATGCTGTTGCATTAGCTATGTGTACGCAGTGTTAGTGCACATGCGTGGCTGTAGCTCGCAATGTTTGTTGCCTAGGCAGCTGTAGCACAAGTGCACCTTGTCAGTGTGCCCTAAGCCTGTACAGCCTCCAGCATCTTGGCCTACTTCTAGGAAGCACTGCTTGGTCTACAAAAAGCAGAGTTTTGTTGCTGGACACTGATTTCTGGAAAGCTTCAGATGAGCCATTGGAGGACCCTTCTCTCTTGCAGTGAGGGGACACGGATTCCCTGGCCTTGTTCTCACTGCAGTAGGCAGCAGCGTTGAGAAAGGATGACATTGGACTCGGGGACTTAACTTCTCTTAAGTGTCCAACTGCAGTTCCTTCTCCTGTGAGTGGGGTTCCAAGCCCTGCCAGGGAACTCCCTGTTACAAGGTTGTCCTCCCTGGAATTCTTTTAATTTCTATAGCAAGCATGGCCCTTCTGGTGGGGCAGCTTGGACTCTGGAGCCTCTGGGTCATCTCGTTCTTTCTGTGCACCCTGAGGAGGAACTGGGACAAATCAAAGCCCAGACCGAGGGCTGTTTCCTAAGCAATCTCAGCAGCAACTGGAGAGTTGTATTGGCCTTCTCTTGGAGTTCTGTTCTGACATTAATGGGTGAAGATGGCAACCTTGAGGATGAAATGTGGGCTTCTCCTTCTTCATGATGATTTCCGCATTATCCGCCTGTTCAGAAAAGGAAAAGCTGCAGCTCTTATTTGTTTATTTACTTACTTACCATTTCTTATATACGCCTTTCATGATATCGAGGCAGTTTACATTGAACAGGGCATTATAACTTAGAGATAACTATTTTTCAGGGAACATGGGCAATGGAGGGGTACGTGGCTTGCCCAAGGCCACAAGGAGCACCTGTGGGACTAGAAACCCCAGTCCTTCCGGTCCAAGGTTGCTGTCGTCTAGTGTGATTTGACCCCCTGACCTTCCAGCCTGAGATACTTGCCCCAACCACTAGCCACTCCTCCACTCCACTCGATTGCTCAAGTGTCCTCGGCTCTGAGTTTGGCTGACCCTCCTGTGACTGAACAGATGCCTGTTCTCCCAGGAACAAGCAGGAAGTTGGCCCTCACATATTGTATGTTGGGCTAACAGCGCCCTCGCGGAGTTGATGATTCGATCATTAGGCATGTAGATAGCTGGGTGGCTGGTGGACGTCAGGATCGCCTGGTAACATGCCTGCCTGGTGCGAAGGTAGCAGACCTCACGCGCCACCTAGATAAGGTCTTAGATAGTGCTGGGGAGGAGTCTGCTGTCTTGGTACATGTCGGTACTGTCGCCTCCTCCCCCGCCTAGGCGGTTGCCCTCTAGCGGGGAGGGGGCTGCACTTTCAATGTCCCTTTTTATATGGACTCCCAAGGCAAAGGCTCCTGGGGGTTGTAGTTGCTTGGGCACGTAGTTGTAATAAATGATTAGGCCGAGGTTTGAAAGCAACACAGGAAATTTTTATTTTTGCCTCCTTTGTTTTAAGGAACTTCCAAAGAAGCTTGGACCAACATACAATAAGAACTTTTGCCACAAGAAATTAACTTTTGGATAAACTTTCCCACAATTACCAATTGCCTGTGCTTTCCTCAACAAGGCAATGGTTTCTTCATTCAAAAACAAAGATATCCCTTTATAGTCCCTTTGCTGCAATTGTCTTTGCCTCACCAGCCAGAGAATTCTTTCTTCCTTCAACAGAAATGTTACTTTACAGTCCTTTACTGCAATTGGCTAGCAAACGAGGGCTTTCAGGCAGCAGTACTGATACAATGAGCTTTCTTCTTTACTTTAGTTTATGCAGGTTTAATTAGTTGCTTTAGAGACATTGAGAATTCAACCTTAAAGGTCTCATGCATTTAAAACATTAGCAGCAACTCTAATTAAAACTTTCTTAGCCTCTTCACAGCACACCTTCAAATACCATATGGCTGGGAATCCTTCAAGCTTATAGTTCACAGGTTTCTCACTCTACCCTTCTGGATAAAGCACATCCATATCACAATCAGATAGATCCGATTCAATATTCCAGTCTTCTATTTCCATGAACTCACATTCAGGGCAGTCCAGGGTCTGCAGCTTCCTGACTAGAAACGGCTGGAGACAGCGTGGGCTTGACTTCCTCAAGCAACTTAACAAGCTGTTCCCACCGGACCTCTCTCTTGACTTAGGGCTGTTATCAGGGCAGGGGAGATCTTTACCTCATAGCAAGCTGTTCAAAAGTTTCAAAGAATTTCCGGTTCTCTCTAGCAACAGGTTTCCTTACCAGCTTTTCCCGAGGTGAGACTCTTGGGCTCAGCGTTTCCTGGAAAGTCCCTGTAACTGAGTCACATACAGCAATTTCTCTTGGCTTAAACCTCCTGCTTCCTGTACCCACTGCAGACTTTCTACAGCACAGGCTCCGGTCCAAAGTCTGGTGCTGGCTATGAGGAGAATCTTCCCTCAAGCTGGCGTCTGAGTACCTTTCCCAGGATTCTCTGCTCAAATCCTTACTTGCCGTTTCTTTCAGGATTCCTTCCACCACTGTTTCACTGCTACTTTCTCGGCTGTGCTTGCTCCTGCATGCATTAGCCCTTCCGTCTCTGTCTCGGTTCCTGCTTCCATTTCTCTTCCTCCTATCGAGCTCCTCCCTCCCTGTTCTCTGGGGCTTAAATGAGTGGGGCTGGCCTGTATCCTTCCACCCCACCCCCAGCACTCTCTCACTGCCTTCCCCCGTTGCTATGGAGCTGGGGCATGGCCTTAGGACAGCAGCTTTAGACAGGTTTTTTTCTTTCCTAGCTGGACTTTTAAAGTGGCAGTTCCCTGCACTTTCTTTCTGCCTGGAGAAACTGCTAGTGTTTTCCCTATTTCCCTAGGCTCTGGGGTAGCTTCGTCACCACAGTACCAATGACATAGGAAAATGTGGGTAGGGAGGTTCTGGAGGCTAAATTTAGGCTTTTAGGTAGGAAGTTTGAAATCCAGAAACTTCCAGGGTAGCGTTCTCCGAAATGCTTCCTGTTCCACGCGCAGGGCCCAAAAGGCAGGCAGAGCTCCCGGAGTCTCAATGCGTGGATGAGACAATGGTGCAGAGATGAAGGTTTTGGATTTGTTAGGAACTGGGGAACATTCTGGGGACAGGCGGGGCTCTTCCGCAGGGATGGGCTGCACCTTAACCGCGATGGACCCTGGCTGCTGGCATTAACCTTTAAAAAGGAGAGAGAACAGCTTTTAAACTAGATATTAGGGGAAAGCCGACAGTCGCCCAAGAGTGGATGGTTTTGGAAGAATGTATCTTGAAGGATACTACCAAAAGCAGAGAGGTTCCACAAAAGAGTAAAGTTATCCCAAATGCCCTCAAGTATGGAGCAGACTGAGCTTAAAGATCCCAAATTACCCATGTCTAACAATAGCCAAAATTAATATGAGTAAAATAATTCTCTAAAATGCTTGTATGCAAATGCTAGAAGTCTAAAAAAATAAGATGGGAGAGTTAGAATATATAGCACTAAATGAAAGGTTAGATATGATTGGAATATCAGAGGGACATGTGGAAGGAGGACAACCAGTGGGACACTGTGATACCTGGGTACAAACTATATCGTAATGATATAGCTGATCAAATTGGTGGAGGGGTTTGCTCTCTATGTTAGAGAGGGCATTGAGTCAGAAAGGATTAAAGTTTTGCAGGAAACAAAATCTGCTGTAGAATCTATATGGATTGAAATTCCATGTAAAAGGGGGAAGGCATGGCAGTGGGGGGTGTACTATCGAGCACTTTGCCAGAATTGACCAAATGGATGATGAAATGCTCAAAGAAATCAAGGAAGCTAACAAAAGTTACAGTGCAGTAATAATAATGGGTGATTTCAACTACCCCGGTATCGACTGTGTCAGTGTCACGTCAGGACATGCTAGGGAGATAAAGTTCCTAGATGAAATAAATGACTGCTTCTTGGAGCAGCTGGTTCATGAACCGACCAGAGGGGAAGCCATATTAGACCTAGTCCTTAGTGGAACACCAGATCTAGTGCAAGAGATAAGGTTGTTGGGGCCACTTGGCAATAGTGATCATAGCATGATCGCCTTTGATTTAATTAGTGGAGGAGAGATAGTAAGGAACTCCACAGTACTACCTTTTAACTTTCGAAAAGGAGACTATGATAAAATGAGGAAAACAGTTAAGAAAAAAAGGAGCAGTTGCAAAGGTTAAAGAAGTACATCAGGCTTGGCTGTTGAAAAATACTATCTTGGAAGCCCAGACCAGCTGTATTCCACGCTTTTAGAAAAGTGGAAGGAAATCCAAAAAACTGCCAGCATGGTTTAAAGGTGAGGTCAGAGAGGCGGTTTTTGCCAAAAAAGCATCTTTCAGGAAATGGAAAAAACAGCCAAACGACCACCTGGAAACAGCACAAGCACTGGCAAGTCAAATGCAAGGCATTGATAAGGCAGGCAAAGGGAGAATTTGAGAAGAAGCTTGCTGCAGAAGCAAAAACGCGAAGTAAAGACCTTTTTCAAGTACATTCGTAGCAAAAAACCTGTGAGAGAGTCAGTTGGTCCATTAGATGATAAAGGGGTTAAAGGAGCACTAAGAGGCGACAAGGCGAGAGCGGAGAGACTGAATGAATTCTTTGCTTCAGTCTTTACTGAGGAAGATGTAGGGATGTTATCCATGACTGAAGTGGTATTTAAAGGTGCAGAAGAATTGAAGGAAATATCGATACATCGGGAAGATGTATTACAACTATTAGATAAACTGAAGAGTAGCAAATCACCTGGGCCGGATGGTATACATCCAAGGGTGTTGAAAGAACTGAAATATGAGATTGCAGACCTGCTAATAGTAATCTGTGAACTATCATTAAAATCATCTCTAATACCTGAAGATTGGAGTATCGCCAATGTAACACCAATTTTTAAAAAGCGTTCCAGGGGTGATCCGGGAAACTATAGACCGGTGAGCCTGACATCAGTACCGGGAAAAATGGTAGAAACCATCATAAAGAATAAAATTACTCAGCATGTAGATAGTCATGACCTAAATGGGAGACAGCCAACATGGCTTTAGACAAGGAAGATCTTGTCTTACTAATCTGTTATGTTTTTTTGAAAGAGTGAATAATCTGGTGGACAAAGGTGAGTCGGTTGATATTGTGTATCTGGACTTTCAGAAAGCCTTTGTCAAGGTCCCTCATCAGAGACTTTTGGCAAAACTAAAGAGTCATGGGATAGGAGGCAGTGTACTGTTGTGGATCAGGAACTGGTTAAAAGATAGAAAGCAGAGGGTAGGGCTAAATGGCCAATTTTCCCAATGGAGAAAGGTGAATAGTGGTGTACCCCAGGGATCTGTGCTGTGTCTGCTGCTTTTTGACATATTCATAAATGACCTGGAAAGTGGAATAACGAGTGAGGTTGTCAAATTTGCAGATGACACAAAACTATTTAAAGTTGTTAAAACCCAAGAGGATTGTGGAAAATTGCAAGAGGATCTTGATAAATTGGAAGACTGGGCATCAAAATGGCAGATGAAATTTAATGTGGACAAGTGCAAGGTTATGCACCTAGGGAAGAACAACCCAAACTATGGTTACACGATGCAAGGTTCCACATTAGGAACCACCACCCAGGAAAAAGATTTAGGTGTCATTGTGGGTACCATGTTAAAACCCTCGGCCCAGTGTTCAGCGGCGGCCAAGAGAGCAAATAGAATGCTAGGTATGATAAGGAAAGGAATGGAAAATAAAACAAAAGATATTATAATGCCTCTATATCGTTCCATGGTGAGATCGCACCTTGAATATTGTGTGCAATTCTGGTCGCTGTATCTTAAAAAGGATATAGCGATTTTAGAAAAGGTTCAGAGAAGAGCCACCAAAATGGTAAAGGGGATGGAAGGATACTCCTATGAAGAAAGGCTAAAAAGGTTAGGGCTCTTTAACCTGGAAAAGAGACGGCTGAGGGGAGATATGATAGAAGTCTATAAATTAATGAACGGAGTGGAACGGGTAAACGTAGATCGATTGTTTACCTTATCAGAATATAGAAAGACTAGGGGACATGCATTGAAGCTACAGGGTAAACTATTTAAGACTAATAAAAGAAAATATTTTTTCACTCAACGTGTAATCAAACTCTGGAATTTGTTACCGGAGGATGTAGTAAAGGCTGTTAGTGTAGCTGGGTTTAAAAAAGGTTTGGACAAGTTCCTGGAGGAAAGGTCCATAAACCATTATTAAGAAGGGACCCAGGATATCAATGCTTGAACCAATACAAGCATTGTGGAACCTGTGTCCCTTGGGGAAACTGCTAGGTACGTATGACCTAGATTGGCCACTGTTAGAAAACAGAATACTGGGCTTGATGGACCTTGGTCTGACCCAGTAGGGCATATCTTATGTTCTTATTTCCCCAGCTTTCAAAGAAAGCCTTTGGAACATGCTATCATGCATGCATGGTCCCTTTCCTGCCCATGGGGTGCCGTCTTGCTCAGTCCCTTTTTTTTCTGCGGAGCACTACAGACATCTGTCCTGTTTCCCTGGAAAAAATCATTGCTAATTATCCTTAAAAGCTAGCATTCCCGGTTTGTATACCTGTTCCTCTTCCTGCTTCAAGCCAGCGCAGAACTCTGTGCTGTTCTGCCCCTTTTTTACTTTTTTGATCGCGGCTTGCCTCGACAGACATCCGTGCCTTTTTTTTGCCCGGGGACGTCGACCCTGCCCAGGTGCTCCCCACTATGTCCCCAGTGGGTTAAAAAAATGTGACTGCTGCAGTCAAACTATATGTCGGTGACTGACACCCATGACTGCTGCCTATGCTGCTTTGGACCTACCATGACAGCACCCACCTGCGACCTGTGCCAGGCCATGCCACCTAAGACCAACAAAAAGAAATCAGTGTTGCAGGAAAAACTATTCTCAAGGTTTGACTTGACCCCGGCCTCCCTGATGCCGTGCTCCAAGCCCAGCACTTACTGTAAGGCCTGAGCGTCCTCTGAGTCCCGCGGCGGTGGCGCCTCAAATTAGACCTCAGACCCTGAGGAAAAAGAAGAAAAAATCCTTGAAGTCCACTGAGGTTCTACCGGAGAAATCTGGTAAAATCGCCCAGAGGAACTTGTGCGGCTCCGAGAAGCACCCTACCAAGGTCCTCAAAGGATTCCTCAGCCAGCGGATATCCTGCGAGGTTTCTCGAGGCCGTAATCCTCATCAAGGGCACACTCATGATAGTGCCCGTGCCGGACCCAAGATCCTCTGTACCTGTGCCGAAAACTGCAGAGCCTTCTGGCTTGGAAACCAGAATGGCGGCCCTGGAGCAGAATATCACTGCTATCCTGGCCCTGCAGCAGGCAATGATGGCTGGTTTGTCTGCATCATCTGCCCCGATGACGTGACCCCTGACTGTGGGGGAGTCCACTGTCGTTGAGCAAAGCTCAGAACGCCACTAGCCTCAGTTAAGCCCTCTGCGCCAGTCGAGGTCCCAGTCCTAGTTTCCGCGACTCGGACCCCAGGTCCTCCAGAGGCTGCTGACCCCTCAATGCTGATCTCGAGACAATGAGTCACAAGGCCTCGGATTTGTCGTCACTACTCAACTCCGAGTGGGAGACTGATGACGAGGCATCCCCGGAAACTAAATGGCACAGAGAGATTCCCTTGGACCCTTCTCTCCCGGCGCCACTACCCTCCAGAGGACGTGGCCTTCCATGACTTTGTCAAGGACATGGCCAGAGCCCCCTTGGTGCAGACCAAGGTGGAGGAGGACCTATGCACCGAGGAGTTGGAGATCCTTCATTATGAGTCTCCACCCAAGGAAACCCTCATAGTGCCCGTGCAGCTGATCCTCGAGTGGCTGCTGCTCAGAATGTAGGAGATACTGGCACCTAGACGCCATGTACCACGTCTGGTACGGCCCGGGGTTCCACAAACCCCAGTTTCCACATAACTCCATGGTCGTTGAGGAGTCTATGCAGAAACTTAAGAGCCAAAAATCCAACTCCTCTGGTCCCCCCGGAAGGGAGGTCAGAGCCCTTGACTCCCTTGGGCGCAAATGTTACCAGGGCTTGGTGCTGGATCCAAGCCTATGAACTATACATAGGTATGTACCTAAAGGAGCTGTCAGAGTTTTTAGCTGGTCTTTTTGGGGAACCCCTCCAATGTTTCTAGTCCCTGACCTCCGGAATCAAGGACTGCTCCAAGTTCCTATCCCGAGCAGCCTGCAATGGCTTAGAGTCAGCAGCTTAAGTCACAGCAGCCGGCATCGGCATCTGATGCCAAGCCTGGCTACAATCTTCCAATCTCGAGCAATGGGTCTAAGACAAGCTGCTCAACATCCCCTGCACCGGTGAGAAACTATTTGGCCAACCCAAGACCGAAAAGGTGGCTGGGATTGAGGCCAGCGTGGTGACCCACCAGAGGCTCTCTAAAAAGATCTCATCTCTTCTCCGTAGAAAACCAGTGAGGAAAAGACTCCTGTTCCTGAGGGAAAAAGGGCCCTTTCACGAGAGTCGTCACTATCAATCCTTCTCAGGCCAGCAACAAGGTTCTTGCCTTAAGAGGCAAGGCCACGGGGCTCAGAAGGTGAAACCACCGAAGCCTCAGGCCCCAGTTCTCACCCACCCTGGGGGAGCTTTTGACTCCCAGGGCAGGGCCTCCCTCCCTCCCCCCCCCCCCTGGAGACCCTCACCAGCCCATAGGGGGCGCCTGGAACTCTTTGCCCACAGATGGTCCAACATCACCTAATACCAGTGGGTACTGCAAGTGTGAAGGGAAGGATACCTCCTTCACCTACAGCAGATACCACTCAGGTTCTTCCCAGAGAGCTGGTGCGACCCCCCCCACCTCCCCACCTCCCTTTCACCAGACTCTTCTGCTCACAGAGCTCACAGGTCTGATCAGGGACAACACAGCAGAGTCTGTACGCAAACACCTATGGGGAAAGGGCTTCTACTCCAGGTACTTCCTCATCCTAAAGAGAACTGGGGGCTTTGGGCCCATATTAGACCTGCAAAATTTAAACATGTTTCTGGTGAGGGATAAGTTCAAGATGCTCTCCCTTGGAACACTGCTGCCTTTTCTCCACCAGGGAGATTGGCTGTGCTCCATGGATCTAAAGGATGCGTACATACACATCCTAATCGACCCCTCCCACAGGCAGTACCTAAGATTCATGGTAGGAGGAGGACCCTACCAGTACAGGGTACTACCCTTCAGCCTGGCCTCCTCGCCAAGGGTCTTTACCAAATGCCTGGCCGTGGTGGCCGCCCACTTGCATCTGCAAGGGGCCTTTGTTTTCCCTACCTAGACGACTGGCTAATCAGAGGCGACACAGTCTCGGATGCCAGTTGGGTGGCAGAGCGTGCATCCCTCTTTCTGCAGTACCTGGGGTTCGTCATCAGCTACCTCAAATCCCACCTCTCTCCAGCCCAAAGTCTGGAGTTCATAGGTGCTCAGCTTGACATGCTGCAGTCCTCCCCAGAGACAGGGCAGAATGCCTCAGACAACTGGCAGGAGAGGCATAATGTCTTCTCCTCCTCTGCCTACTGGCCATATGGCCTCTGTGGTCCACGTAATGCCTTCAGCCTGCTTGCACATGCGGACAGCCCAGTGGTGCCTCCGTTCACAGTGGACTCAGGTCATGGGCAGGCTACAGGACAGGGTCAGGGTTACCCACCAATTGGCGAAGTCCCTCAACTGGTGGCAAGGCATTCGCCACCTCTGGGCGGGAATGCCCTTCTAAGCACCTGCACCTCTGAGAACCCTGACCACGGATGCCTCCCTCCTAGGTTGGGGTCCGCATTGTGGGGACTGCCACATGCAGGACACCTGTTCCCAGGAGGAGTTGCTCCTACAGATCAATCTCCTGGAGCTCAGGATAATCTTTCTAGCCCTACGGGTGATCTGCCACCACCTGCGACGCTGCTCCATACTGAACCAGATGGACACTCAAGTTGCCATGTTCTATATCAACAAGCAGGGGGGCACGGGCTTGTACTCCCTCTGCCAGGAGGTGGTGGCCACCCTCTTCTTTGCAGCTTGTAACAACATGCTTTTGTGAGCAGTTTACCTCCTGGGCCTGGACAACTGCTTAGCAGACAGGCTGAGCAGTGTCCTTCAGCCGCATGAGTGGTGCCTGTACCCTAGGGTGGCCAAGAGGCTCTTCCACCTCTGGGGCAGGCCCATGATGGATCTATTTGCCTTTCCAGACAACACACAGTTGCCTCACTTTTGCTCATGCTAACTGCACCCGGAGATAGTGTTGGCAGATGCCTTTCTGATCTCGTGGTCTAAGGGCCTACTCTGTGCATTTCCATAGACCCCTCCCCCAACCCGGTTGCCAGACCCTCTTCAAGGTCCAGAGCGAGAGGGTGTCAGTCATACTAATTGCCCCTAGGTGGCTGAGGCAGCCCTGGTTTCCATTGCTGCTCTCCTATCGGTGGTACTCCAAAGTCTTGTAGGCTGAACCCCAGATCTCCTGTCTCAGGAGGGGGGGGGGGCTCACTCCTGCACCCCAACCTGGGGTCCTTAATTCTAACAATGTGGATGCTGAAAGGGTAGCACTGTCCACTTTCAATCTTCTGAGAGAAGTCGAGGAGATCCTACTGGCCTCCCGAAAGCCCTCCACCAGATGGGCTTATGCCTTTAAGTGGAGAAGGTTCTCTGCCTGGTGTGGGGAAAGAAGGGAGAACACCTTCTCCTGCCACGTGCAGTTAGTACTCCAGTACCTACTGCACCTGTCCACACTGGGCTCAAGTCTAACTCATTGAGGGAGCATCTGAGTGTGATAGCCACTCACCACCACCCTGTCGTGGGAAAATTCCTCCTTGGGCCAGCCCCTGGTCTCCAGGTTTCTCCGGGGCCTCCTGTTATCCAAGCCCCCTCTCCGCCCTCCGGCAGCGGAGTGGGACCTCATGTGAATGAGTCTATCTCTCTGTCTGTGTTGCGGGGAGAAGGGTGTTTGGGGGAGCATCAGCAGTTTGCGGCTGCTGAATGCCAGGCCGGGTACTACATCTGTATCTGAAGTGGGATGGCAGCCTTTCGGCTGTCCGACTGCCTTTTTGTCCTCTTTGGTGGGGCGCAGCAGGAGCAGTGGCTTTCAAGGCATCCTTTGCGCATTGGCTGAAGGAGGCTATTGCAGTGGCGTATTTGGTGTAGTGTAGATCCATGCTGTCAGGTCTGCATGTGTATTCTACCAGGGAGCAGGGACATCCTGGGTGGAGGTGGGCCTGGTTCTGCCTGGCAACATCTGTAGGGTGGCCACCTGGGCCTTGTTGCATGCCTGTCTGAGGCACTATCGAATTGATGTCTGGGCCTGGGAAGAGGTGTGGTTCGGAGCTTGGGTGTTGTGCACTGGCCTTGCTGCTCCCTCCCAGTGAGTTCTACTGCTGTGGTAACATCCCATGTGTCTGGACTGTACTGGCCTGGCCTTGCCTTGAAATCCATCCAGTCCAGGACACGCCCTTTTTCTTTTAGCTGCTTGTCCAGTCATGTTTGACTGTTGGAAGAGCGGGTTTGTGATTGGTCTGGTCTGTTATGGGGAGGGTAACATAGTAACATAGTAAATGACGGCAGATAAAGACCAGCGTGGTTCATCTAGTCTGCCCAGCAATATGGCAGGAGTAGGTGCACCCTTTTCCCATGTCTTTTAGGGAGTAGGTGCTCCTCTACCAATGTCTTTGCTTAGTAGTGTACCCACCAGGAGCAGGTGCACCCCTCCCCATATCTTTGTTTCTTTGTTTAGGGGTGAAACCCATTGCTCCTCCCCCATTGCTCCATATAGGACACCCCAATTCGTTGAGAAATTAGATGGTTCAGTTTATTTTGATTTAATCTTGTTGCTGTAAAGTGAATCCACTGTGTCGGTCCCAGGCCACTTTGAATTCCGCCACTGTGTTTGCCCCCACCACCTCCATCAGGAGGGCATTCCAAGCATCCACCACCCTCTCAGTAAAAAAGTATTTCCTGACATTGCCTCTCAATTTACCACCTTGCAGCTTCATGTCATGTCCTCTAGTTTTACAGCTTCCCCATCTCTGGAAGAGGTTTGTTTTGTTCATTATTTCTCTTAAGTATTTAAAGGTTCTGAATCATATCTCCCCTATCCCTCCTCTCCTCCAAAGTGTACATATTTAGGTCTTCAAGTCTCTTCTCATAAGGCTTCTGACACAGGCTCCAAATCATTTTTAGTCACCTTCCTCTGAAACAGTTTCCATTCGTTTTACATCCTTTGCAAGATACGGTCTCCAAAATGGAACACAGTATTCCAAGTGAGGCCTCACCAGAGACTTATACAGTGGCACTAGTACCCCTTCCTTTCTGCTGGTAATTTCTCTTCGAATGCAGCCCAACATCCTCCTGGCTTTTGCCACCGCCTTGTCGCACTGTTTTGCTACCATGAGATCTACAGAAATAATCACACCAAGGTTCTTTCTCCTGCTCCGTGCGCACCAACCTCTCGCCCCCTATCGTGTACATTTCCTTTGGATTTCTGCTACCCCAAGTGCATGACACTGCACTTCTTTGCATTAAATCTCAATTGCCAAGCATCAGACCATTCCTCCAGCTTTTGCAGATCCCTCCTCATGTTCAGCACTCCCTCAGGGGAGTCCACTCTGTTACAAATTTTCGTGTCATCTGCAAAAAAGACAGACCTTTCCATTTGCAGTTCTTCAGTAATATCACTCACAAATACATTGAACAGTGCCAGGCCCAGGACTGAACCCTGCGGCACCCTGCTAATCACCTTCCTTTCATCTCAGTGAGCTCCATTTACCATCATCTTCTGTCATCTGTTAGTCAACCAATTTCTGTTCTTGTAGAACTTGGAGTAAGGTGCCTCCACCATCAAGGCCTGGAGCTTGACTGACCCTGTGAGCAAAGGTGAGCGCAGCCAGGAACACCACCTTCCATGAAAGGTATCGCAGGTGGCAGGTAGCCAGGGGCTCAAAAGGTGGTTGAGTAAGCTGCACCAGTATGACATTGAGGTCCCACTTACTCGCTGGAGGGCGTACCAGGGGTTTCGATAAGTCCCCTCATAAAGTGGGTCACCAACAGCTGGGCCGTGAGGGGTTTGTCATCCACCGGATGGTGATGTGCCGCCAGGGCAATGAGGTGCATTCTGATGGAGTTTCGATTTGAGTCTGGAGTGCAAGAGATGGTGAAGGTATTACAGGACCAGCTTCCACCGGACAGGAGAACGGGCTAATCCCCTGCTCTGCACACCTGACTGAAAATCTGTGCCACTTAAAGGCATATGCTTTCCTGGTGGAGAACTTACGGGAAGCCAACAGGATCTCCTCCACTTCCTCCGAGAGGTTTGAAAGGGGCTAGGGTTGCCTTTCAGCAGCCATGCTGTCAGTGACACGGACCCCAGATTGGGGTGCAAGAGAGAGCCCCCCTCCTGCGGGTAAGAGCCCTGGGGAGCTCCCCAATGGGATGGGAGTCTCCAACAGCCGGAGGAGTAACGGGAACCACGGCTGCCTGGGCCATCAATGGGCTATCAGGAATCAGCATGGTCTTGTCACAGAGAATCCTGAATAACATTTTGACAATTAATGGTGCGGGTGGAAAGGTGTACATGAGACCGTCTGACCACAAGATGAGAAACGCAACTGCTGCCACCCGGGAAGGCTGGGCTTGCCGAGAGCAGAAGCGGGGCAACTAGTAGTTGTCTGGGCTGGCAAACAGGTCTATCCATGGTTCCACCCCCAGGTGGAAAAGTTGGCTGGCCACTCTGGGGTCCAGTTGCCACTCGTGCGCCTGGAGGATCCTGCTTAATCTGTCGGGCCAGTGCGTTGTCCTGGCCTGGAAGGTATACTGCTTGTAAGAATATGCCCTGTTGGACTGCCTAGAAAGCAGAGGGCCACCACCTTCACTGCAGAGGGTATGGGACCCTGTGCCCCCCTTCTTGTTCACACAGAACACAGTCACCTGGTTGTCCTGTTTGGACCAATACTGGTTGGCACCATAGACGGAGGCAAAAGGCTCGGAGGGTTAGGTGTATCCGCCTGTAATTCCAAAAGGTTGATCTGATGGTTGCTGGTTTGCCCTGTGACCAGCTGCCCTGGGTGCAGAGTTCTTTTCGGCAGTGGGCTCTCCCATACCAGCAGGGCGCAGGCATCCGTCTTGTGGTTTAGTAGCGTGAGGAACCCCTTAAGGGGCATTGGAGGTCTGGAAGGGCATCCCCTGCTTTTGCGAGCGTACTGGGGATTTTCCCACCAGGTCAGGGATTCTGCCCAACTGGCGCTGCGTTTCACTACAAATTCTGTCACTGAGGACGGGGTCCCTGTGGCCTGTGCCCATGGTCCCAAAGGCACCACTGTACGGCCCTCATGTGGAGGCGGGCATCTGGGGTTATCATGGAACCTGGAGGCCATTTGTCCAAGTAGGCGCAGCAGGAGCCAGTGAGCGGATTACGATGATTGAAATTTTGTTTTATTGGCATTGTATGTCGACAGGAGGGGCACAAAGCAAAGAGAACCATCAAGATGGGTGGCCATCCCCTATAAATCCCCTGGAAGGACACGGCCCTTAAAGACTGGAATAAGCGGTTGCCTAGATTTGGCCAATCTATGGGCGAACGCCAGAACAACTGTGTTGGGAGGATGGTTGGGAATTGGGTAGTTTATTACAAACCCCAGATTTGCAGAGACCTTGGGGGATGTTTGGAGGAAGTTGCACTGCATGCACTTCTGAGGCTGTGCACTTCCATTTATGAGCCAATGTTGTAAAGGTAAGGGGGAAGAGTGAACAACCCTTGGAGGCAGAGGAAAGGCGGACCATGAAGGCCAGGCACTTGGTGGGTTTGGAAAAACCTTGGGGAAGGAAAGCCAAGCCAAAATGGGCAGGCAAACCCTGTACCTGGTAATGGGCTGCCCCCCAAAATTAACCTCAGTTGGTTTACTGCCTGTGGTTGGGGTGAATGAGGATGTGTGGGTAAGGCATCCCTTCAGATTAAAGGAGCAGGCCACTTAAGCCAATCCCCCTGTTCTACTATCCCTGCTGGTAGGTAAGGCAGCAATGTTCCAAGGGGACCTTCTGGGCATCTTGAACTTCCTACCCTTCACCAGCTGAGGTCCGGTATGAAGGTCCGGGGTCGGGTACGGTTTGCTAGTGAGTGCAGTATGGTGGTTTTGTCACAAAGACGAAGGACAACAACCCCAAAAAAAAAAAAAAACGGAGGAAAAAAACCACAAAAAAGTAATAAAATGGATCATGGGTGGCTTCTGGGTTTCCTATGGGGATGTCTTCTCTCCAAGAGGCCGGGCCTGAGGTTCAGGTGTCCAACGTTCCTCGGGTGACTGGTATTGTCTTACAGTTTGACCTGTTGGTGTCTCGTTGTGAGCTTAAATTTTGCTTTGCAAAACTCCAATACTTGACTAGCCTTACTGATGACACAGGATCTGACCCTTAGCATATTGACACACGCGCAACAAGCTGCTGTCATGCTCACCGTTTTTCCACCTGCTGATTGAGGGGCATAACCCATGCATTTGGACTGGACTGGAGGAATTCAAAGAAAGGCAGTTAGCAGGTAAGGTCTAATTCTATCT
Source organism: Ichthyophis bannanicus (assembly GCA_033557465.1). Lineage (NCBI taxonomy): Eukaryota > Metazoa > Chordata > Amphibia > Gymnophiona > Ichthyophiidae > Ichthyophis > Ichthyophis bannanicus. The sequence goes on from CM066031.1 coordinate 123,952,385, forward strand.
AGTTTGGTATCCCAGAAATAATTCTTGAGGGACGCCAATTGGTACAATAATTAGCTTATAAACCTTCATGTGGGAGACTGCTATCAGAACCATATTACTTCCTTGTGGCATGGCTGATTTTTCCTTTCTTTCTTTTTTTTTTTTGTAACATCTTACCCTCACAGCCCACCTAAAGTTTA